>OU015742.1:114377036-114404247 GCA_907169655.1 Acomys percivali | reverse complement strand
ACACACACACACACACACACACACACACACACACACACACACACACAGAGACACACACACACTACATGCACATACACACCCCCATGTGCAGATGTGCATTCACATACAGCACACATTCACACACCACATGTGCATACCCACATACCACATAGACACACATACTACATGCATATACATGCATCCACATGCCTACATGCATACATACACAACATACATTCACACATTGCATGCACATAAAACCCCCATATGCACACATACAAGCACATCCCACATGTACACACACACTCTCACATTCACACACACACACACACACACACACACCACGTGCACATACACAAGCAACAAGGGCTCCTCCCCTGCTGTCCCCAGTCTCTGTTACATGGTAGTATGTAAATATCTAAGTAACAAGAAATGTCCTGAAACTGTACACCTGCCCCCAAGGCTCCCGTAAAAAGGTTTCCAGGATCATTCTTCTAACTCTAGCACGGCTCCCAGAGTCCTCAGCGCAAATGCCGCATCCTGCCCATCATGCCAAGAAAGGTAGCAGATCTCCTTCTCATCTTCAAGCCTTGCCTGCAGAGCTGCAGCAGGGGGACACTGACCTGCTGGCTCTCAGCTCCCCCACTAACACCCCTCCCAGGAGGAGAACAAATCTAAACAAGAGCCCATTCTCATAGGCACTGCTTCCAGGAATAGCCAACTTCCAAAAATGCACTGTGTGGTGTGAATAAGGGAAAATTCAGAATTCCAAACGGCAAGGTCTACAACACATTTATCTCACTGAATGTATTATTTTTAAAAAAGGACATGAGGCAGTGGACGGAAAGGACTTGAGGGCACTCACTGCCAATGTGGGGTAACTGCCAGCTATTGCCACTGATTTTCCTAGCCATAATCTGTTGCAGGTCACGCTCTGCTTTCAAAATAAAAATCATACATGAAGAAGCCTCTTACTTGTTCCCTCTCATTCTTCATCTGTAAAATGGCTGTTCTAGTTACCGTTCTGCTGCTTCAAATAGATACCATGACCAAGGCAATTTTTATAAGAGAAATCATTTCATTGGGGGCTTGCTTACAGTTGCAGAGGTTAGATTACTCACATGTTAGAGGGTATGGCAGCATGCAGGCAGATGCTGGAGAAGTGTTTGAGAATTCTGCAACCTGATGTGCAAGCAGTGGAGAGAGACTGAACCTGGTTCAGGCTTTTGAAAGCTCAAAGCCCAACCCCGGAGGACGCACCTTCTCCAACAAGGCCACACCCACTCCAACAAAACCACACCTGCTCATCCTTCTCAGATAGAGCTACTTCCTATATTCAAATATATGAGTCTATGGGTGCTGTTCTTAGTCAAACACCACAACGGGTATAACATCCGAAGCCTCCCCTACTCCACGGAAGTGATGCCTGTGGGGCTCTGTAGGGAGAGGACATGGATGTGAAAGTGTCAGCAAGCACTAAAGGCTACATACTTAGCATGTTTTGTGGCTTCAAGGGTTATTTGTTCTATGAAGAAAAGGGCCTTGCTTATAACTCTGGCTCCACGGAGCTGGTGTGAACTGGGGAAAGTGTCCCACTTCTCTAAGCTAGCAACCACATCTACAGAGTAGGAATGTTACTATCACCCCCGATGTTTGTAATGAAGACTAAACAGATGACTGCAAAGTCTTCAGCAAACCACCTGGTGCATGGGTAGCATTCAGTCAGTGTGACTCACATCAACTCCTATATAAAATAAAAAAAAATTTTAAAAAAAGAGCTGGGCGTGGTGGCACACACCTTTAATCCCAGCACTCAGGAGGCAAAGGCAGGTGGATCATTGTGAGTTCAAGGCCAGCCTGGTCCTGCCTGAGCCTTAGTGAAGGAGAGAGTGGAACTCCTGTGTTAGCCAAGTCCAAGCCACACACAGTAGCCCCATTTTCCAGGAACCCTGTAAACATTGTGGTGCAAACATGGTGACTTTGCCTCCAGGGCCAAAGTAAAATCAAGAAAGGGGAGTAGTTTTTTAGATTTAAAAAAAAATTTTTTTGACCAATGTATCTATTTCTTCAATCATATCTTCTACACCTCTGTTGCCTTGGCTGAGTAGATAGGAACTAGGGAGCTAGGAGGGATAAAGCTGTGCTGTTAAGGGTCCTTAGAGTTGGAGCTCCGGCCTGCGCAATGTAAGCTAGAAAGGATGTGACTCCCAGCAAGGGGCTGGGGTGCAAGAAAAGAGGGTATCAAGGCTGTGGAATGCTATGTGAGGCAACAAGAGTATAAGACCTGGGAACCTTCTCTGAAGGATCAAAGAACTCAGGGAAGAGATGGAAGCCCATGAGTTCTGTGAGACTGTGGCTGGAGCTGGGGAGATTTTCCCCACCCCACCCTACCCCTACATGGCAAAGAGTATTTGCTACATATGCAGAGGCACGGAGCTCCAGCCCCAGCACTTATATACGAAGCTGGACATCACTACACATGCATTTATAACCTCAGTGCTGTGAGAGGCTGAGACAGGCAGATCTGCATAGACTGCTGCCAGCCAGTCTAGCTAAAATGGCAAGGCCTGGATTACACAGGTCCAGTGAGAAATTACAGCACAGAGTAATAGACTAGGATATCTTATGTCCTCTTCTGCACCCCATATGTGTGTGATAGGTGCGTACATGAGAACACATACATACACACACAGACAGGACACACAGGAGGGAAGGAGGGAAGGAGAGAAGGAGGGAAGGAAGAGACAGCAAGAAAGTAAGCAAGAGTGTGTGTATGTGTGTGTGTGTGTGTGTGTGTGTATGCGTGTGAGAGAGAGAGACAGAGACAGAGACAGAGACAGACAGACAGAGAGACAGAGACAGAGAGAGAGACAGACAGACATATAGACAGACAGAGAGACAGAGAGAGAGACAGACAGACAGAGACAGAGAGAGAGACAGACAGACAGAGACAGAGAGAGAGAGACAGACAGAGAGAGAGACAGAGAGAGACAGAGAGAGAGAGAGAGAGAATTCTAGAGCCCTGGAGAGCAGATGCCATTTCTGTTGCCTGCACTAATGCCCCAAGAGGCTAGAAGCAGCTGAGGACAGGTACGGTGGACATATGGACACAGGCCAACAGCGCTGAACACCAGCTTAACCTGTGAGAAGCCCCAAACACTCATCTTCATTCCCCTGGAGGGCCACTCAGGAAGGAAGCTGGACTCATCCCCACCTCTGGGTTCCCAAGACACTGGAAGGTGGCGGCACACAAGAATGTTGCTCTCCGCAGCCACAGGGACACTTCCTGTCAGTTCACATAATTGAGTATTACAGTATTTAAATTACAAATTGAGGCTTATTTTTACAGGTGTCATTTTAAATATAACACGAAATTTCTTGACATTACATCAGCCCCTCCACACAAACAGCTGCACGAGGCCGCCTGCATGTGGAAGGCACATGGCTGAAGTGGGTCATGTTACAGCATGCTTTTCACAAGCACAGGGACACTGAATGAGCATGGGAGGCAGTGAAGTAGTAGTGTGGGTCATATGATTGATCAAGAGTGTGCACAACACTGGGAGTCTGTATAGATGAGTGTTTAAATGTATGCAGTAGTGAGCACCTGGATCCGTGTATGCCTGTGTGAATAAAGGTGTGGGGTGCATGAAAAAGAGTCAGAATGCATGTCCAGCTCCCTTGCTGGAGGCCCCAGCCCCACTGGATTTAACTGCACACAGGGCAATCAATAGAAACTGGCTGGTCTCTGTCTCCTTCAGCTAACCATGGGGCTCTCAGTACATGGGCAAGCTCCTCTACAGGGTAGAGGGGCTGCTAGCAGCACCCAAGGCAGTGCTGCAGTGCCCTCCAGTGGACATTGTCCCTACCCCAACCCCTAGTAAGACTCACAAGTGAAAAGATCCTGTGACTGGACCCCCAAGACTAAGCCCATCAGCCATTCTTTCGAGCACTCATGAAGAGCCTGCCCGGTGGCTCCCTCACCTCCCTAAAGCAAAGACTCAGAGGTGCTAAATCCATAGCTTTACTCCTCCATTGGACCTCCAGCCTTTCTCCTGCTGGGCCAGTCATGGCCTAAAGTCATATGGCTTCTTCCTGCTGTGGAAATGTCTTCACCTGAGTTATCCTGTCAGCTGACAGCCTCACGCAGGAAGTTTCCACCTAGCTCACAGCACTGGAAAAGAGAGAAGCCCTCAAGACTTTCTTCAGGGTGCAAGTAGCTCTCCAAGAGGCTTCAGAGCTTGAGTCTATCTGGGAGGTCCAGAGGACAAACCTTAGGCCAGGATTCCCCTACTGGGCCTATCATGTAAAAGAAAGAGATGACTCTATCGAGTAGGAACGAGTTTCCTTGATCTTTCATGGAACCAGCTTCAATGGTCTTTGGAGAAAGAGATGAGCAGAGACTAGGAAACTTCTCTGTCTAATTCCACTGAGCCAAGTCTTGGCCTGGAAACAATTTGCTGGAGCAGAGCACTGTGTAGGTGGTAAGCGGACAGCTCAAATATGGCCACCCCTCTGGAAGGTTATTTACAGGGTGGGAAAGAGGGGTATCATGAAAAAGAGGCATAAACCAGACAAAAGGATTCTCTGGGCTGACACTTGAGCAAAATATTGTTCATGGCACTAGCAAGCACCCACCAGGCCAAAGAGCAGCGTGAAGCTGCAAGGGCAATGACTGGGCCTCTACCAGGGTCCCTGGTCCAGAGGGAACTGCCATTACCAAGGGCACTAATGGAGGGGACGCTACAGAAAAATGCAAGGAGCATTCAACAGCAGAAAGCCTCAAGATCATAGGGGACCAGCCATATCCCAACATCCGTCTCAGAACTACTAGCTACATGTGTCCCAGCAAAACATCCCCAATGTTTCCCACATCCAACCCAGAAAGAGTCTATGGTGTCCAACACATCTGGAAGGAGGAAGAAGCCAGAAGCATGTGCACAGTGTGAAAAGGAACAAATGGTCAAGAGTCCAGCTGTTTCCCCAGGTTCCAAATCCAAAACACCAAGCACAGAGAATGCATTAGCCAAAGGTCTCCAAAGAGGGCTTTTATCTGGCTGGGACCAAAGTGGCTATGGCTGCTCATTGCTGAGGCAGGTGACCAGCGTCTTCTCCACAGGCCTCAGAAGTTCCTCTCTAAGTAAGGCACACCTGTTCCTCCTGTCCTTCTAACCTGCCCCCATGCCAAGGCTAGAGAGAGCAGGCTGGGAGAGAAAGCTAGGTCTCCACGCTTCGCTCTGTATGGGAAGAAAGCAGGAAGAAATACCCAAAGAGGTTGGAACTGTCAATGGCTACTGCCTGACTGATCTCTTCCTAGCTTGGGATCTTTCTCTCTGACATTTTTTTAGTGGCCTCATTCCTCTGCCTCTTATTGCTGTCCCTTTTTGTCACCTGTTTAGCATTAGAGCACAAGACAATCTTGTCATGCCACAAGCCCTTCACTGGTAATCACTAATCATGTCCTAACTTTGACCTGAGCTCCCTGCCAAGCTCTGGTCCCACCTGTCCCTTCTCTGTGTGTACCTCACTTCTCTGAGGAGCTTCAGCTCTCAGATAGTTATAAACATGGCAGGAAGTCCAGCCCACACTGATAATTGAGGGACAGGAGGTGCATATGGGCATAGCCACATGTGCACAGCATGGTTGTTGTTCCTTAGAAGCCATCCACGTTGGTTTTTGAGGCAGAGGCTCTCACTGGAACCTGGAGCTTGCTGATTAGGCTAAGCTGGCTAGCCAGCAAGCCTCAAGGATCTGCCTGTCTCTGTCTCCCTGTAGCTCATACCACTACATTTAGCATTGTGTGTAGATGTTGTAGGTCAAACTCAGGTCCTTATGCTTGTAGGACAAGCGATTTACTGACTAGCTATGTTTTCCATCTAAAAATGGAAGAATAGAGCACTGTGTTCAGAATGCATCCTGCATTGTTTCATCAAACTCTTGTCTTAGGCATGGGAGTGAGCATGATGTATACATCCTTGCATGTGCAAACACACATAAGGTCGCAGTATACTGTTCAATCTGTTTCTCACTCTGTATCGTAGTTCCTAATCTCTGAAAGGTGTTTGCCTGACTCTCTGTCTAAGTCTCCTGCAACAATTGCAGTAATTTTGACCTGTTGTCCCTGTCTTCCATGTCATGGCATCTTCACATCACCCACCAGTGAGTCCTCATGTCCCACTTTACTGACAAGCAGCTAGTGGGTCTTTGGATACTAGAGAGCCTGTCGAGGGGCAGGCTACCTGGCCAGGGTAGTGGAGAAGAGCCCCCAGAATGCCTTTGTCATGTGTCTCCTGCTTCACTGAGTTGCTTCTGTCTGTCCTTCAGAAATGATGTGTCCCAAAAGAGGCTTAATGGCTCCTTCCTCTTTGAGCTGCCAGGTTAGTGCCTTTGTCTACAGAATTAGCACAGGTGCACCTGCAGGCTGGTGTCCTCATTAAACTATTTTCTGCATCTTGATCTTTTAGGGATGGCTCCAGGGGAACCTTTCAAAAGAAACACTTCATTTGCAGTGGGCTCTCCAGATTGGAATGGGTGGTCCCCATTTCCTCAGAAGAGGTAAGAGGAAACCCAGATCTCTTCGGTGTGGCTCAAGCAGTCCACATAGATGTGAAGTGGTCAGGGCTGAGCCTCCCCTAGGACATCCTCTCACCAGCATTCCCCTGTGCTATCCATTCCTTGCTGGCATTCTCTCCATGGATGGCCCGCCGAGCAGTGCAACCAGCTCTATTCTGGCTATCCCTCCTCTGCCACAAAGGATCTCTGTGAGAGAAAACACTCACAAATGGTGTCATCATAGGGGGAGGACATATTATTCACTAGAAGTTCCCTGACATCATCCTTGTAAAAAATCTGTCATCTCTACTTCTGGTTAGCACCCATCATTATCCAATATACAGCTCAGGGTTCAGTTTGCCATGGCTGTCAGGTTAAGAAGGAATGGATACAAAATGTCCTTTCAGTTGACAGATACCAGGTTAAAATAAAGAATGAAGAAGAAATATTTGGGTCTTTGGTCACTGATTCACTTACCATCTTCTGGGAAGACAGTTTCTCTAGTGCAACATTGGCCAATAACAAATTGATGGCACCAAGTAGCAGTGTTGAGGATCAGAATTTAAGTCCAAGAATTTAAAGAAAGATGTGGACAGAAGGGCTGGGGAAGGGGATTCCAAGAAATAAAGGTTATGATAAGATCTTAGAAAATGGTAATGGTGTACAGAGATCAGGAGGGCAAAAGTAGAGACTCCATGCAGGGGAGATGGCATGAGCAAAGGAGGAAGACAGAAACTGTAGGGCATGTTTATGGGAGAGGATATTTTAGTGAAGAGGTTGCAAACCCATGAAAAACTGAGCCAAGAAAACCAGTACGGAGACTCTAAGTCCAAGCATTGTCTGAGGAACTCAAGGAAGCTGAACGTTGGGTCAGAACCCTCATATGATGTGGAGAGGGGCAGTGAACTGAAGCAAAGCTCAACATCAGACTCCTGCCTTCCCTCTTTCAGTTTCCCCTAGACAAATAGCATGCACACTGACTCTTCTTTCCCTCTCTGCCTCTCTCCTCCCTCTCTTCTTCTCTCTCTCTCTCCTTTCCTTCCTCTCCCTTTTTCTCTACTCCATACTCTTCCTCCCCATATCCCTCCTGCTCACACCCAGCACATATTTGCTGAGTGCCCACTCTACTGGATATTGCACTGCATAGGTTACATGACATGCATTCCTCCATCAAGGGTTGTGGAGTCTAATGAAAATCACAAGCAAGGTTAGACTTTCTTCCAATAGAGTCAGCTAGAGCTGATTACAGAAAGAGAATGACCAGAACTCAGGGGTGGCATCTTCCTCAATGTAGGACAAACGTGATTTCCAGTTATAGCTATAACTGAGCTGAAAGGAAAAGTAGATTTGGCCAAGGGAAGAATTAAGAGAGGGTATCCCATCAAGAAAGTAGCATGGCTCAGAGAAAGAAGCTTAGGAACTATATTTGGTGTGGAATATTCTTAAAACAAGTCAAAGTTGCTAGAAGGATTTTAATTCCAATTCTGCCTCAAAAAAATGGAAATCCATCTAATAATAGGCAGAAGGGAAGAATGGAAACCCTTTCCTTGTGTAGTTCTAGTACAAGGAAAAGAAATACTCACCTGGACCAAGAGAAGGCAGGTATTCCTTAATGGGTGGGCGTGGCATCACCTCGCTGATGCTACTATACCCTCACTAAAAGGCCTGACCAGAGCCAGGCACATTATCTTGCCTTAACATTCATCCTTAGGGTATCAAGTCTCTTCTTGGTGACTTATTATCTTTCCTCTGAGTGCCACCAGGCCTCCCCATCCAAGGGACATGGTCCGATATGGGGCACCAGAGTTTGTGTGAAAGGGAGGAGGTCCCCCTCAGTCACAGACATAGGAGAAGGGAGTAGAGGGGGAAACGGGAGGGAGGAAAGAAAGGGAGGATACAAGGGATGGGCTAACAATTGAGATGTAATATGAATAAATTAATAAATAAATTAATTAATTTAAAAAAAAACATTCATCCTTAGAAGTTTTCCTGTGACCTTTTCTGGAAAGTAAAAGACAAGTATGCTTTGCTACAGTTGTTCCCAGACCATCTTCCCAAAGAACCACCATGGCCTTGGCCCTGGCCTGGAGAAGGGATGAAGGTCTCAGGGGCCTGAGTTAACAGAAGTCCTAAAGGAGGATTTTCAAAGAACAAGGAGGGATCGGAGTTAAACCTCTCAACTCTGAAGCTGTCTTCAGCAAAAACAGGTTTGTCAAGAATGTTCCAGTTCACTATGGTTATTCTAGTAGCAGAGACCTTTTAAATAGGAAGAAATAATTCTCCTTAGAAAGGTAAAAGGTGACTCATTAAGACAAATACAAGGGTTTGATTTGAATTTAGATGTGGATAAAAATAAAAACTGTGATTTCACAAGTGGAAGGCAAAGAATGGGCTAACCTCTCTATCTCTGATATCTAGTCATCATAAAATATATTTCCAAAGATGGCCTGAAATATGGGCAAAATATGGAAAATAGATAAAAATGAAGTAAGAATGAGCATTATAAAAGCAAAGTCAGCTGACTAGGAAAAGCAGAAACCTCAAAGGTTCACTGCTTTCTATGTTCTCCAGCACACATCCCTTAATGCCAAATGATGCATCCCACTATGCAAGAAGAAACCTGCAAGGACTTGGCCTTGGGCCTATACTCTGCCACCTTGCTCAGGAGGAGCTACCTGTATGTATATCTGATGATACTCATGAGGCCAGATAGGACAAAGCTCCTCATTACCCTGTCGTTCCGTGTGATGCGTCTTTCCCCACATCTGTATCCTATTTCTCAATGAGACAATGAATACTTTAAGAGCAGGGACCATACTTCACAGATAGACTGAGAGAAATGAGTTGATGTGGATTTTCCCTAACCTGGAATCCCCAAAAGATGCATTGCACACACGCCCTCCCTTCTGCCCCAGCCTTCCTGCCTGGTACATGGCCTCTGCCTCCTCTCCTGGGACAACAGCACAGACCTGTTGATCCCAACTCCAGTAGGATGAGCTTGGTGAGAGGTCTTTGTGAGACAATTCCTCCTCACACATGGATTTAAATCCTTAGGGCACCTGAACTGTTCCTTCCCATCCCTCCACGTAGCTCAGGTTTATCCAGCATAGTTTCAAACACTTAGACATCTCCTTCTCCAAAGGCCTACTATTTCACAATGTTGACATTTTTGTTCCTTTGATCATCCAACATCCACATTGTATACATGTGTACATATGGATAATGTTTGTGCATATATGTACATAGTTCTGAGGGTAAAGGCAGCCATGAGTGCCACAGCATACATTTTGACATCGAGGGCAACCCTAGGTTTCAGGCCTCGCCTCCCACCTTAATTTTCAGATAGAGCTTCTATTTTGTAGTTTGCAGTTGTGTGTACCATAATGACTGGCCCTTGCCTCCATCTCACTCTAAGAGTCCTGGGAATACATAGTGTACTGCTATAGTACGTGCGTGTCCTACCATGCCTGGCTTTACCTGGGTCCTGGGGATTTGAGCTATGATCTTCATGTTTGTGTAGCCAGTTCTTTACCCACTGAGTCAGCCATCTCCATGGCTACACACTTATATTGAGTTCAGTATAGAGATGTGATAATGAGCACACATCACCCTCATATGTTCATCTCAGTAAGAAAGCAGACAATGATTTGTAACCCAGAGAACAATGGGAATCTCCTATGTCTGTTGAATATCTGTTCCCCACCCTTGGGAATGCCTCTAACATGTACCACTGTTGTCCAAGGAAAGATCACATTCTGATGTTAGCTCATCGACTCGTGACATCCTTTTCTTCAGTGTGTTCTAATTGTTTGTTATTTTCACCACACAGAACTCACACATGAACCCACCAACATTTCTGGCCTTATTCTACTAAAATGATAAATGTCTCAAAACTGCCCACAATTTTAATTCAGCCTTAGAATGGCTGTGACCATCCACCAGGTATTCAACCATCTTTACCTGCTCTGATTTTTCCAGTCTATTTTCACTGATGCCTGCATTACTGCCCAGTTCTTTATTTTCTAGTGCTAGGAATGCTGGACGTAAAAATGGTAAGTCCCTGAATTTCGTGCATTAGGCAAGTATTCTGCCATTTAGCTATATCCCCAACCCCTTTGTTACTTTTTATTTTGAAATATAGTCTTATTAAGTTGCCTGGAAAACTCCTACCTATGTGTAAATGCCATTGTACTCACAGCCTAGAACTGTCCCTCAATAGTCCCCAAGCTCAATGTACATATGTTGTCTCAGAATCACCTGAGGACCCAAAAGGTAATAAATGAGGGAAGGCAGACATATGTTTTTCTTGACATTATAGGAAATTGGAAATAGAAGACTGTGGCAGCCATTACATAAAGCTACCCAGGGCCAACACTACCCATAACTTCTCTCTCCCTGATGCTGTGGCATCCCTTGAAGCAGAGGTCCAGGTCTGACCACAGCTGCTCAACCTGATGGCCTCTACCTGGACCAATGAGTTTTAACCTCAGCATTGTAGCAGTCTCCTGGCCTGAGAGAGGGTTCCTTGGTTTGTTCTCTTGCATATACATAGCCATTTATCAAATCCAGGAAAGCCAAACAAAAATGTAATATCACTTAGCCAGGCCACAATTAGCAGATTAGCGGCTTGTTGCTCTTGTCTTGTGTCCCACTCGATGACCTCACAAAATCCCAGAGAGCCTTGACTCTGACTGCTCCAGGAAAGGGCCCAGTGACTTCCCTGGCCAAAAAAAAAAGAAAATCCCCCATCCTGTCACCGTGAGTTTCCCTGTTTTAGAGCTAAACTACAATTGATGTTCTGTCTCTATCAATTTCTCAGGAATGCCGGGACATGAGCCCAGTATTAATGAAGACAGCAGAAAAAGGCATGAGCTTGGCCTTGCTCCAGAACCGACGGAGATCATGGATCCTGAGTCATTCCCAGAGACCTGAAGAGGCCCAAACAAGGCAAAACAAGCAGGCCCCAGGGTCACACATGGGCTTGGTGGGGCGGGCAGAATGGAGAAGGGTTAGGAGAGAATTTCTGCTGGGGAAAAAAAAATCTCTCCATGATTGTCCCTGTAGGAACAGGCATCATTTTTCAGCATCAGAGAAGGGGCAATTTGACTCCAGATTGAAAGGTCTTACCCACAGACACATGTGAATAGTACACACAATATCACAGAAAGCTGATGCCACACTTGATATGTCTGACCAAGTCCCTCAGCACCCTCTGAGAATGGCCACTCTAATCAGAAGTCCCTGTAGTTCACAAGCAAGGGAACCCTTGATTGGCATGGAAGGCCATACTAAGAAGAAATAAAAAGAAAATAATTATCTTCATGTCAGTTAAACAACTGATGACTAGTAACTGGCTATTAGAATGTGCTTCACTCTTAGATGTGGTCTTTTGGGGGCTTCTGGCTTCTGAGCCTTCTTAATCACATATAATTCCTTAATCCTTCCAAATTAACATGCTCCCTAGCCTACTGGCTCCAGTGAAGTGGAAATACTCTGTTAAGTCATTAGTAGCATCAAGCCAATTTAAATTCTCTCAAATATGGATCCATGCAGGATTCTGAAACTACAGCTAGCTCCATGGGTGTGAATTAACCCAAGGGTGCACATAGTAGGACATAGGAGGACTTAAAGATACTTGTCCCTGCTTGCAAATGTTCAAGAGAATCTGATCAACAGGAAATAGAAAGTACATATTAAAGGGCAACCAGTGTCATTGCAGAGACGGGGGCATTTCAATCCCACCTTGCAGTGGCTGAGGATGGAACTTATCCAGATGCTTCAAGAGCCTCCCTAGTTCAACAATAATTTGGAATGCTGTTCCTTCTTTTTAAGTCACCAGAAATACTAGATAGGCAACACTAGATAGGCACCATAATCCAGTACCTCTTATATGTGCCATTAGAAAGACAAGGATAATCGGGAACATTAAATGTATGGCAGTTATAACAACGTTGTAATGATGTTATTGGACACAGAAGGTGGAGAGAGAAAACACAAAGGCATTCAAAAGGAAAGGAATAAAAAGGGAAGGGGGTGCAGAAAAGACAGTCTGATACATGAAAAGCACTCAATAAATATTTGATAATGTAGGCTAAATCAATATATATCTTAAAACTTATATTGAAGTGGTTCTTTATCCAAGTTTGCCATCTTAGGAAACGACTTCTGTTTTGGGTCATTATAAAGGACTCTGCCATAGACCAGATAGCTTAAACACTGAATTTGCTTTCTATCATTCTGGAGGCTGGAAGCCTGAGGTCAGGGTACCAGGATTCTTAGGCTCTTGTGAGAGCCCTCTTCTTGGTTTATAGGCTGCCATCTTCTCACTGTGTTCTCATGTGGCAGAGAGCAAATACAAAAAACAAGGTCGCTGTTACTTTTTATTACAGGTACACTGAACCCCATCAGAACAGCAGCCAGCCCTCTGAGGCTCCACCTCTAATCATGACTCATGATGGCTCTAACACTGATAAATTTGGTGATGAGACAATTCAGTTCAGTCTATATCTACATCTGGGTTTTTTTTTTTTTTTTTTTCGGTTTTGGATTTTTTTTTTCCTTAAGATGAATGGCTTGTTTGATTTACAGTTCATTGAGATTCAATTCATGATTGTGAGAAAGGCACAGGAGCAGAAGTGTGAAGCTATTCAAATTGTGTCTAGATTCAAAAAGCATGAAGTAAACAGGAAGTTGACCTGAAGTGGACCAAAGTCCACCCTCAGTGGCTCCACCTCCTAATGTTTCCACACCTTCTCTTAAAGCACCAGCAGCTGTATTGTTCAAACACATGAACCTACTGGAGACATTTTTCATTCAAGCCACAACATTCCACCCCTGGTTTCCATGGACTTACAGTCATGTCAAAATTCATGCATTCCAACTGCCAAAATAACCATAGTCTTTAATCATCCCAGTATACTTCAAAACTGCAACGTCCAAAGTTTCTTCTGAGACTCAAGACAACCTCTTAATTACAAGCACATGTTGAACAAACAACAAGTTACATGCTTCCAACATACAACAGCACACAGAACGCATATGCTTTCCAAAATGGGGGGAGGGGAGGGGAGAAGGCAGAGGGGCATAAGGGAAAACCTAGCAAACATCAAATCTTGAAGTTTCATGTTGAGCAGCAGATGGTCTATTGGCATCATCTCAGCAACAAAGGGCTTGGAAAGCCCCACCCCTATACCCCTGTTTCCAACCCTACCCCAACAATGGACTATCAAGACCTTGATGAATCCACCAAAGGAGCCATTCCTGAAGTGAGGTTTTGCAGGTACCAGCAGCTGTGGATACATCATACAGCTCATCCCTAAAGGTTACTTCAAAAGCAAACTTGGAGGGTGCTACAGTACATGGAAAAGCCCTTAGAAAACAAAACATCTGATGTAGAAGAGAACTGTAGTGCCTGAACAGAAGTTAAGCAATCCCCCTGTTACCCTACACTACAAAAGAAAATGGTGGCTACCACTTTAGGGGGATGTTTCCCTAAGTTGAAGCTCTGTTCTACCATATGCACATGGCGCACACACACTGTGCCCATTATGTTTCGGGAAAGCTCAGATGTCTTAACAGCCCATGGGACTGCGCAAGGCTGAGGTTAATGGTAAGAAGTGCCATTCCGGGTGACCTGGCAAAGGGGAGCATTGTGGATAGAGACCATCTCACCTGGATTCCCAGCCCTCTCATGTTTCCCACTGGAAACCCAACTCTGGATGGATGCATATCAGGTGGCTGTCACTGTACAATGTACCTCCCTAAGGTGACCTGCCAGGAAAAAGCACGGCTCAGGTAGCCCAACTTTTTCCTCACCAGGTGGGAAGACCTGATAGGCAAATCACATTTTTAGCACCGGTCATGCTGTGCACAAGGATGTTCACTTCCCAAAGCTATAAGTACTCATTCCTCTGAGCTTCATGTGTTATAACTGCAGAAAGGTGTGGTTCATACCCTTAAGAATAGATCCAGATGGCAAAGGTCCTCTTCACTACACCTCCACCAACATTCTAATGTGTTACTCAGATGTAACTCCTATTCTGACCACAAAATAAAGGAGGTACCTCTTTCTACCCTAACAGAAAATGTTAAGGCACAAAATGCATGTGTCATGGGAAGAGAGGTAAGCTTTGCCTGTTGTTTCAAAATTGTGGCTACAGCCCAAAGTGCTAAGCAAATGGTGTTGAACACCTCATATTCTAATTTCACAGACTTTTCCCCTCACTGTTTATTTCAAAGTACAAGAACCAGTTCTGCCAATGCAGAACACCAGCCTCCATCGTTATAGTCTGGGAGATGGGTAGGGGTGGTCTGTATTTTGAGAGTAAGATATTTATAAATGATGTGTCCATTCTCCAAACCACAGAAATAGAAAATCTCCAAGAATCACTTGTAAAGTTTGTAAGTTGTTACGGTTGTTATATGTTGAGTTGTATGAACCCACGCACCTACCCCCAAGGCATATGATGAAGTCTGAACTAGCAATTCCTCAGAATGTGACCTTACTTGGAAATAGATATTGCAGATATAGTTACATAAGATGAGGTCATACTGAAGTAAAGCATGCTTCTAATCTAACATGACTGGAGTCAGTATAAATAAGAACAACCTGTGAACACTGGAGCCATGCTATAAAGTCACGGAACTATTAGAAGGTAAAGGCGATCCTATCCCAAAACCAAGGGGAATATAAGCTTGCCAACACCCCAATTTTGGACTTTCAACCTCCATAACTATAGGACAATGAATTGTTGTTATTCTAAGCCCCTGAGTTTGAGGCATTTTGTCAAGGCACCCCTAGGAAATGAATACACATATATTTTCAAGAATGACAAACATGTTCAATTTCTACTTTGACATCAGACTTACTAACCTGCCCCTTTGTTATATGAGCCACGAGAAGGAAAGTTGGAGAAAAGCTGATGTGCTGAGAAGACGCCAAAGGAAAAGGAGGACCAGAGCTCCTAGCTTCCCAGGTTCCAAGAGGAAAAGAAGAAGATGCCACCTGGCCTGGGGTGAGCTGCTCAAGTGAAAAAAATGAAATACTTTATTTTTTATTAATTTATTCAGATTACAACTTAATTGTTATCCCATCACTTGTATCTTCCCGTTCCTCCCTCCCTCCTGCTTTCACCCTATTCCCCTGCCCTAGGTCTATGACCAAGGGGGACCTCCTACCCCACTATATGGCCATAGGCTATAAAGTCTCGTCTTGGTAGCCTACTTATTCTTTCTTTGAGTGCCAACAGGCCTCTCTACCAAGGGGAGGTGGTCAAATATGGAGCACCAGAGTTGATGTCAAAGTCAGTCCCTGCTCTCCACGTAACTGTGGAGAATGTCCTGACCATTGGCTAGATCAGAGTAGTGTTTCTATATTTACTACTTGTATTGTCCTTGGATAGTACAATAGTTTGAGCAGACCCCCCCTTGGGCCCTGATCCACCCATCATGATGCTCTTCTTGTAGGTTTCTAGGACCCTCTGGGTCCTTCTATTTCCCTATCTCATATATTTCTCTTACCTAGAGTCCCAGTGGGATGACCTCACATCTATCCCAATCTCCTGGTAACTGAGGACTTTCATGGGACATTCCTTTTGGGCTAGTGCCCATATTTTAAATCAACAGGGTCTCTTCTCTCTAGCCCTACGTGCCAAGAGACCAAATTCCTTATGCATACATACACACTCATGTGCACATAGGCAAGTTCCCTTGCAAGGTCCCTGGAGCCCAGGAGAAATCTGGTCATTGTCTTAAGGAAGGAGAAGCACTACTAGGTTTGATGCCCTCTGAGGATTTTAATTAATCAGTTAGGATTAGGAAAATCACAAAATAAAATTGAACAAATAACCAGCTGAAGACTCATGGTACCTGAGCAGGTGGTGTTAAAAGAACCACCACCTTGGGTTAAAAAAAGGAATTTCAATTTCTTTTACTGAATAGAACAGCAAGCAGAAGCTTTGTTAGCATCCGTGAGCCAGCTAAACCCTTCATGTACAGTGTCTCTTCTGAACTTAAAGCCATGCAGAGTAGTAATGGAAAATGTATAAATCATTGCAAAAGCATGTGTCAGTGCATACAGACCCATCAGTAAGGCAGTAATTTGTACACAAAGTACAGTGATATCAAACAACTTCACAATGAGGAGGTGGAAAAGATGTGACCAAGGGTCTCTGGAAGGACAAGGGTCACTAAGAGCTTTAATGACCAGTCAAAAATCAATGACATGTGTCTAGAACCTCAAATGCAAGGACATCGCATTGTGTGGGTGTCTTAGTGGAGTGTGTAGCAAAGGTGTGGCACTAGGCTGCCATTTGCAGCATGCTAATGAATCTGTACTTCAGGAAGAGGGACTAGTTTGCACCAAGACCCAGAGGTGGGCAGGTAGTAGATGTTTGGAGACCAAATATTTCACAGGGAAGAAATAGGAAAAGAAAGGTACGTCCTTCCATGGAGAGCTGTTGGGCTTAAGTTAAACAGAATGGACTCCACACATATACCCTTGGAAAACCAATAACCTACACCTAAGGTCTTTCTCATTCTTTGTACTCTGTGCCCTGCTTTCACAGGTTTAACACCGGCACTTGAGAATGCCCTGGGCCATCATGCATTGGGTGCAGGGTAAATGGAGGCCACTGCTGGCCAAGAGATTTCAGACACCAACCATGAGTCTCAAAGTAACTTCATAAAGCACCTGAACTGACAGAGGCAGGGAGGCAGCCCTCATCCAGCTTGGGAAGGCAGAGTTGGCTGTTGAAGCTTGTGAGACAGTATGTTTTGTCTGGCTTCTGGCCACAAAGGAAAAAAAGTGCAACAAAGGAAAGAGGAAAAGATATGGATTATTGGCGTGGAAGGAAAGCCTAATGACAAACACATTTGCATGTGTTTCTGCAGAGAAAGCCTGCCCTCTCAATGGCCCAGTTGAGGTTTCTGTGTTAAAGGGCAAACCCAGGTGCTAGCTCCAAAAATAACATCTTTTTTCTTCCTAAAGCCATACTTCAACAATGGGTGGCTCCAGATGCCAGAACTTATCTGCTATCCCATCTGTCCAATCAACTACCTCCTGCATGAGATCTTATCTAACCTGAGGATTAGCTGGACTTTAATAGAGAGCCAACTGACCATACCTAACTCTGGGGTGAATGGTACAGCATCATCAGCATTCATGAGTCAGCTACCACCTTAAATTCTTCATATACAGCATCTCAATTGATCTTCAAACATAGCAGATCTTGTTCCAATTTTACAGATGAGAAAACTCATGCTAAGAGAACGCTAAGAGAACACTGTATAAAAAGAAAGCTACATAGATTGTTGGACAAAATTAACATTCATGGATACAGAGCCTAGCACAACTTTGAATAACATCTTCCTTGATTTCCTTGCCCTACAGCTAAACTAACTGAGGTCATAAGAAGAATAAATACTAACTTACCAAAAGTTACATACAAACAGTGAGCAAATGCTGCTTTGTGTATCTTGCCCCCCGCCCCTCGTAATTAGGTGGCATTTATAAAGGCAAGATTGAAGGCAGGGTACGGGGCTGAGCATTAAGGATTGTCGGTGGTTAACTGAGGAAAATCACCTGGCATGCTACTATCGAATGCCCCAAACTCCTGAGCATGAATGTGGTCAAAGATGTCACTACTCACAGGCAATGGCTGTGTGCTCTCGCTCATATGGTATCCGCATGCCTTTCACATGGCAAGCAGGGTTCATTAATATCTCAGCCACTGAAGACAAGACGTTTGCTTTCCTCACTCCACATAATCTATGCCAAGCACGCAGAGAACATACTGGCTACAGGTCAAGAAGTGGAAGGACCTTGCTAAGTCTGGGATGTAAATTATCAATTATAAACACAGTGTCAGCTTGAATAAACTCTTTTAACTTACCAACAGACCTTGTCCTCAACGTCAATTAGGAAGGGTAAAAAAAAAAAAAAAAAAAAAAAGAGGGGGGAATCTTGAGAAACCATGTAGGAGGAAAACTAAGCAGAGAAGATTGAAGAGAAACATTGTAAACAAAAAAAAACCTCTAGGGAAACAACTGTCTGTGATAAACTGGTGGCAACATCCAGGCCAAGGACTCTTTATGGTAAGACCTCAAGGTCTCAAAAAAACCTATTTGGACGGGAAACCTAGAGAAGGGGCTTGATTAAGAGTCTTTACATCAGTAGCATTTTCAGTTTAATGATCAAAGACCCCTGACCACAATTTAGCTCTTAGCAGTCTACCAGTACCCAAATACCTAAAAACCATCCAACTTCAGGTTGATGAAGCTAAGGGCTTGAGCCAATAAGAAGCAGACTGGGCTGTGCATGAAGCCCCTAACTCTCATCAAAGGGGAAGGCCATTCTGTACTAAGCCTGTGACCCAGTAGGTCTGAGTAAGCTCTTTAACTCAAACACTCACCAGAATAGAAATGATGTATGTGCAGAGACTGGCATAGTATCCAGCATATGGTAAGAACTTATAAATAGGACTTGTAACTATTTAGAATCAAGGCCAGGCATGGCAGAGACTGGTAGACTACAGCCCATTTCCTCTCCCTCTTGGGCATGGGGACCACATGCCCCAGCCCTTTTGCAGTTAGGTGTGGCCATGTGTCTGAGCTCTGGCCTATGGAATGTGGGCATCTGCGCTCTGCTTCTCAGCCTGGTCCATTAAACCCTTCCATGTGGAGGCCTGTTTCTTTGCCCCATCTGTTGGCCAGATACAGAAACCCAGTGGAGCATCCACAGCCTCAGGGAAAGGCAAAGCCACAGACAGAGGAGCCAACATCTCTAAGTGAACATGTCTAATGACACCTGGAGCGTCACCAGGAACGTCACACTGGACTTTGTGTGGGTGAGAAATAAACTTTGCACTGTGTTAAGCCACTGAGATCTAGGGGCTCGTTTGTTTCAACCACATAACCACTACAATTACTCTAACTCATGAGTCCTTAACCCTTGTTTCCTGGGAAGACTCACAAGAACTAGATCTTTGTTCTGACTCCCTATTTGATGAAACCTCAACCTTCTGAAAAACTCCTGGAAGCTTGTCTGTGGGAACCAGCCTTTTCTCTCTAGCTTGAACCATTTCCAGGAGACCTTTTTCCATTGGGACAGATCATCCTGGCATTGCCTCCGTACCTCCTTCCAATCCAAGAGCCATCTGCCCAAGGACAGACTGCCACATCTCCACCCCACCCAACTCAAAGTCAGCCAGGCTTGGCTGGCTCCTAGACATCCTCATGGCTGAATTAGGGAAACAATGAGGTTTATGCCTTTGCTTATGAGGACAGTAGGTCCAGAGTCAGTCAAAATCAAAAAGAAAAATGCAAAGGGCTCATGTTATAATGTGGAATATTTAGGGTCACACTCATTACATGTAAATTCACTCAACAATTAGCAGAACAGCCAAGATGGAGAAGGCTCCAATCACCAATGGGTGTGGTTCATTAAGGCAAAGATGAGTTTGCTGCAGTAACTCGACACATTTGTATTTCCTTTCCTTATGTCTCCAGCCTAGTTGTTCTTAGACCACATGGCTACTATTACCAGTTAGTCTCAGTTAGCCATACATAGTTAGTCTCTGGGCAAACTTGAAGAATGCAGACATTGTGAATCCTTTATATCATGTGTTCTTCTTCTCATTTCCTTTTATATCACATACTTCCATGCATGCTTAACTTCAGGATATTCTATTCCAATGACTGATTCCCATACCCTGAATGTGAGTGAGTGTTTCAATAGCTACTGTGTGTGCCCCAGGATTAAATGACTTTTCACCAGGAACATGTCTCCTTAAGGATGCTATGCACACC
Source organism: Acomys percivali (assembly GCA_907169655.1). Taxonomy (NCBI): domain Eukaryota; kingdom Metazoa; phylum Chordata; class Mammalia; order Rodentia; family Muridae; genus Acomys; species Acomys percivali. Next base: position 114,383,910 of record OU015742.1, on the reverse strand, counting down.
ACCAGCCTTTATCCCTTCATCAGTCACCACCACAGCCACAGGCAAGCACATGTGATGTCATCTGGCTCCTTATCCTGTCTCACTTTCCAATGGAATGACTGAAGTCGAAATCCATTTTGTTCAGGACACTAGCCTGGATCAATGTGGGGCAAGAGAGGCCTACTTGAGTCTTGCATTCTAAAATCAGCTGTAATCCACAATCTCCTCCAATAAGCTCTGCATGGTTCCAGGAAGTCTCCTGCTTCCAGTAGCCAAGGGCCAGGCTATGGTCAGCAAGCTGGTCTGAACCTCAATGTATGTCTCCTGTTGCACTGCACTATCCCCATTTTTTTCTAATGAATACACAAAAATATATAGTGTTGCTTTGGCGAATTGAAGGAGAAAAAAAACGAAGTGTTTTGCTCACCGTAGACAAGTTTACTGGGACAGAGTAAGGGTGTCATTAAGTGCCTCTGGCAGCTGATGTGCCCTCATCCTCATTCTCACAAGGGTCTCTATCTCTCATCCCTCCTCCAAAGGTCAGCTCAAACTAATATTAAGCCTCTTCTGGACTTTTAGTGGTCCATTCATTTACTCCTCTTCATCTGTAGGCATTGCATAGCTTAGACCTTTATCTCAAGGGCAGTTTGGTTCTATACACTAAAATCCTATTGGCTGGCTACATGGCATGGGTTCAGCCTTGCTTGTCTTCAAGACTATCCTGAGAAGGATTACCTTATCCATTCGAGTTGTTTCCCCTGTGGGCCAGCACTCACAGACCTTAACATGGTTCCACAGAAAAGAACTCTAACTGTACATTTTAGATGAGTAATATGGAGCACATCAGAAAGCATATGTCGCCTGAGCTGAGTCTCCAAAGATGAATGGACTGTGGCCAAACAAGGGAATAAATGTATGTGGGGTCCAGGAAGCCTGGAGCAGCTCAAGGTGTGAAGCTCTTGTAAGGGTGTGCAGTGTGTCTCAGAGTAAAACATGGTAGAGGAAAAAATGGGTTCCTATAGACAGGGAGCTACGGACGACAGAGCTGTCACTGACACAGTAATAATAGAAGAATCTGGAGAACACATGATCTGCAGCATTTTCACCACTTGGAAATCTCATTAATTCTGTTTCTTTTCATCCCCACAGTGGTGACTAGGGAAGCCCCTCGATACCACCCCAAGACTATCAACTCCAACAGCCAAAGCAGACACAGGTATTGGCCCAGCAGAGGCCCAAAGCAATGGTGAGCTGCCCAGTCTCTCCAGTGGGCACCCCTCCTTAAGTGTGCCCTGTCTCCCTGCCAGCCAGGGGCCAGCCCCATATTATTTCAGTCCCTGCCTCTTTTGTGTTCTATATTCATATTTTCTTGACACAAACCGTACAAAGTTTCAACACTTGGAAACTGCAAAGTAAACCATTTGTACATACCAGGTCTGGTAACACTTTAAATAATAGGCCAGTTAGTTAATGCTGCACTACAATAAAAATTCCCTTCCAAGTACACATTACGTCCTCATTAATGCCAAGTGAGTTCAGTATGATTAATGTTATGACAATAAATAACTAGGAGATCATGATGACCGCCAGGCTGCAGCACACAGTGGAGCCCAGAATAGCCTTGGCTTTGCCACCTTTTGAGCACAATGGGTATTGACTGTCCCTCTGTCAGGCAAACTCCTACCCCTCCAAGCACAGTTTTAGAGGAGACAGACCAGGTCAGAAAACAGAACTAAGTCAGCTCCATTCATGTAGCCAGACTTGAGATAGATGGGCATAGGAGACACAGAGACATAGGTAAGGAAAGCTGAGATGGCTACAGCTACACTGGGCACCATCATAAGGGATGGGTGAAATGGTAACTCTCTCAATAGGAGCAGTGAAGGGTTCACTCAAGGAAGGCGGGGGGCGGAGGGCAGGCATGTTCATCACCACCCAATGCCTAAGATGTCCATAAACAGACATAGGTCCTTATTAAAGAAAGCATGTCTCAGAACTTGAGATGGAAAATGAACTAAAGCTGATCAAAGACAGAATGTGTACCTTTCCCAGTATCGCTATGCCATAAGATGGGTTCACTTAGCATCCTTTGAAATGAGAGACATTGGGACAGAAAATGAGACATTGACAACAGGGGATGAGAACTACATTAGACAGAAGAGAAGTTTACAAACCACAAAAACTGTTCTTAGCCATTACAATACAGACAAGACCTGGCAACCCAAAGAATGACTTTATCCCCAATCCACTGTCCAAATGGACAAAGACCGTCAAGAGTGAGCATTCTGTCTGCAGTAAAGCTCAGATGGAATATAGAGGTGAGAAAGGGTGAGCAGTCACCCCAAGGTGGGAAAGAGCAGCTCAGATTTTCCATGTTGGCAGTAGAAGTCAACCACATTGATTAATGGGGATGCCGGGTTAACAAGAAGGGAGAACAGGAGTGGCTAAACGTGGGTGTTGACTTTTCAAAACAACGATGAATTCCATGAGAGTGACAAAAGAGCCTGCTCTGTAATTTTGTTCATTATTTACACTAAAGACCTAATTAAAGTCATTATGCTTTTTGTTCATTAAACAACTCACTGGCAAAGACACAACACCAGCATAATGGTTGCTAGGATCACTCTGGAAGAGGAGGGTCTCAGGCCCAGCCAGAGCCCAACACCCAACCGTCTTAGTCAAACATTTTCTGGAGAAAAAAAAAAGTACTCTTTGGTGAAAAACAGAAGAGAACAAGGACAAAATTGCTATGTGGTGCCTGCAGCATCATAGGAAACAGGAGAGCGAAGGATTCCTCCACCAAGTACTGTATCACCGATAGCGACCTGTGTCCAGGCAAATATTAGAACAGAGCAAAGCATATATCCATTAGTGCCATTTTACTGCCCAATACTTCAAGATGTCTCCTATGAACAGGGGCCAATGGAGGACTCTAAAATTTAAAAAAAAAAAAAAAAAGATGATCAATCTCTAAAGTCACTTACAGTCTAAAGATAGTAGAAAGATAAATTAATGATAAAGTTATATTGTGTGATAATGATAAAGTCAACTGAGAACAACAAAGGTGGACATTACTTATTGCTATTGAAGAATATAACAATTATAAACATACTAGGACCAAGCATCAGAGTTGCAAAATATATGAAATAAACATTGACAGATGTGATGAGAGAAATGAATGACTTTCAGTAATACTTGAATTCAATGATCCATTTTGTAGTAATGAAGAGAACATCTAGATAAAAGAGAAATAGAAAGAAAGGGAGTTTTATGCACATCATCCACCAACAAGCTCACAAACTGACAAAGAACCCTTATTCAAAATTAACAGAATGTGTGCACATTCTCCTCAAGTGTCCATTGGACATTCTACAGGACAAATCACACTAAGGTCACAAAGTCAGTCTCAATAAATTTAAAAGAATGAGTTTATGCAAATTACCATTCCTCACCACACCAGGATTAAGTTGTAAATAGATAAGAGAAGGAACAATGAAAATTCCTTGATTTATCAAAGTTAAACGACACCCTCTTAAACAAGTAATGGGCCAAAGAGGAAAACACAAGAGCTATTATAAAGTACCTAGAAATGAATGAGAATAGAAGCAGAATGCATGTCAAAGCTTCTGAACACAGCAAAAGCTCAGGGGAAACTGCAGCAGCAAATACCTACTTAAAATACACATATTAAACATATGTCAACTAAAATAGACTCTGCATTAGGAGTCTAATCTTAGACCTTAAGGAACCAGGAAAAAAAGAACAAGCTAAACCCAAAGCTAGCGGAAGGCAGGAAGCACTAAAGATGAGAACAGAGAGAAAATATAAACCAGTAGCAGGAATCAATGAAGCAAAAGTTGGCTCTTTGAGCGGAGCAATAAAATTGACAGACTTTTAAATAGTCTGATTTTAGAAAAGATAAAATTGGAAATGAAAGTGAGAGCATGGTTACCAACATTAACAAACTATACCAGATTGTGAGGACACTGTGTGCTAACAAATTAAATACCTTAAATAAAGGGGAGCCATTCCTAGAAAGAATTACTAAAAACAAATTACTAGAATTACTAAAAACAAATTACTAAAACTGACTCATAAAAAAATTAAAACAAATAAAATTAAAACCATTAACTAAAATGATTTCCCTGGCCATAAGATTCCACTGGTGAACTTTACCAAACATTTAAAGCAGAATTAATGTAAATGCTGCTTAAACAGCTCCAAAACAGGAGAAAATGCTGCCTAAGTAATTCCATGCGGGACTCATTTTCTATACATGAAGGCCATAGAGAGATATCACAAAAAAGGAAAACAACAGGCAAATATCTCTTATAAATACAGAAGCAAAAAAATAAAATAAAATAAAATAAAAAAATAAAAAAAATAAAAAATAAAAAATAAATACAGAAGCAAAAATACTCAACAAAACACTAAAAAAAAAAAAAAAATGAACACAATAGAATGTTGAAAGGCCTGTACTTGATTAGGAAACATTATTTACAGCAGTGGTACAAGAATGGGTCAAAGCAAGAAAATCAGTAAATGTAATATATATTAATAAAGAAAATAATCAGGACCACATTGCCACCTCAGTAGATGTACAAAAGACACTTGACAAAATTCAACGCCTTTATAAAAAAAATTAAGGAAACAAGTAATGGGGGGACAGAAGGGAGCCTCAACATAACAAAGAGTATTAGTGTTAAGACCATACTCCATAGTGAATAATTAACAATAACCCATGTCAAGAATGGACAAACATGCCTTCCTCCACTGCTCATTAGCACTGTATTAAAGTCTCTCTCTAAAGTGACTGGGCAAGAAGGGAAATAAAAGATATTTGATTAGAAATGAAAAGAAAAATTATCCTCATTCACAGATAATCCAATCTTAAATACCAAGGATTTTTAAAAAAAAGTCACTACAGCAAATAAGCAAATTGAACAAAGTTGTAGAGTACAAGAGTGCAAGATCAATATATAAAAATCAGTTGTGCTCTTATACACCAGCAATGATATCTTAAAAGGAACCTAAGATGATAATTTTTAGCAACATTCACAAGAACAAAGTGTCTAGGAACAAACTTAGTAAATGTTTCACATGAAAAAAGTGGCAAAACATTGCTGAAAATAATTAAAATTTAAAGACAAAAATAGATCCAATGTGAATGGATAGGATGGTCTGATATTGCTCACATGTTGCTATTATCCAGAGCAATCTACAGATTCAATGTAATGCCAACAAGAACCCTAACAGGCATTTCTGCTTAGTGGTAGAAGTCAGTCCTATGCTGGAAAGACAGCTCAGTGGGTAAAGTGCTTCCTGTGTAAGCATGAGGACCTGAGCTGGGATCCAAGCATCCACATGAGAGCCAGGCGTGGCAATGTACATCTGTAGCCTATTGACAGGGACAAGTAGACCCAGGGGTCACTGTGGGTCAGCCAGTCTAGCCAAAATGGTGAGTTCCAGGTTCCGTGAGAGACACTGTCTCAGAGAATAGGGTGCAGAGCAATAGAAGAAGGCACCTGAAGTGGGCCTGTGGCCTCTACATACACGCACACGTGTACATGTGTGTGCCTGCACACACACTAAACACACACACACACACACACACACACACACGATAAAAATAAAAGTATATTTTTAAGTTTTTAAAAGGCAACCAACCCTCAAAATCAGGCAGAATTCTAAGAAGCTACGAACAACCGGAGTTATCTTTTTTAGAAAGTAAATTTGGAAGACTCCTACTGCCCTGTTTCAGAACTTGCATAAATGGGCTGGAAAGATAGCTTAACTGCTTGCTGTTCTCACACAGGACCTGGATTGGATCTTAGGAGCCAAATCATGGAGCTCACAAATACTTCTAGTTGTTCCTGAGGGATGTGATGATCATTTTTGGCCCCCACTAGCACTTACACACACACATGGCAGACACAAAGAGAGATACAACACAAATACACACAAATAAAAAATTAATAAAAACTTGTAATAAAAGAGCTAAGTGCATAAACCCTTTAATAACTCAAGGTAAATCTTCATAAGCCTGTATTTGGCCATAAACTTTTAGGTATTCTCATATATGAGCAACAAAAGATAAAATAAAGTTAATTTCTTCATACTTCTAAGGGTATTATCAAGAAAATAAAAGGCCAACCTATAAACTTAGTGAAAATATTCATAAATCATATGTCTGATAAGGGTCAAAGAGACAAACAATTCAAATAAAAATGACCAAAAGACTTGTGTAGACATTTCTCCAAAACTTAAAAAAAAAAAGAAAAAGAAAAGAAAAGAAAAAGCCAAAAGCACATGAAAAGATGTTAAACATTATTAGTCATTAGAGAAATACAAATCAAAACCATAGTGAGGAACCACTTCCCAACCACTAGCATGGCTATAATTAAAAAGTAGAAAACAACATGTTGTTGAGGATGTAGAGAAATTGGAACCCCATATTCTGCTGATGGAACTATAAAATGGTTCATCTGTTATGGAAGACAGTTTGGCAGCTCCACAAAAAGTTAACTAGAATTACTGTGTGAGTCAGGAATAGTAGCTTATGTCTGTAATTCTGGCTCTAGGATGGCTGAAAGAGAAGAGTTGCCATGAGTTTGAGAGCACCATGAACTACATACAAGTTTCAGACAAGCCTAGGCTACAGTGAGACTATCTCTCAATAAATGAAAAAGTAAATAAATGGTTTTACAGTTCCACTTCTAGTTATCTGCCCAAAAGAACCGATCATGGAAACTCAGACAAGTCCATGGAGATGCATGGTCATAGCCACTATTCACAGCCAAACAAAGGAAACAGCCAGAATGTTAATCAGTTGTGAACACACAGACACGCACACACACACACACACACACACACACACACACACACACACACACAC
>OU015742.1:114350812-114372358 GCA_907169655.1 Acomys percivali | reverse complement strand
TCTCTCTCTCTCTCTCTCTCTCTCTCTCTCTCTCTCTCTCTCTCTCTCTCTCTCACACACACACACACACATATATTTTCCTAAATGTATAAATACAATGTGCCCAGTATATATAATGTTACTTGTATGTATATGTTTTCAGGGTTGGCTATTTGATATTGGATAAGCAATTATTAGATCACTGTGGTATATGTGGTCTGGTGATTGAAATGTTGTGCGACATGAGAATTACACTAACTTCTCCCTTCCCTATAAGGAGTGGAAAGCTAAACACAAAAGAATGACATGTAGACATCTATGACTCTCCCACCCCAAGGGACCTCTCACAGCATATAACCTACTAAAAGACTGTAAGCTATAGTTCGCTTTGGGGGATCAGGGCAGGTAAGGCTACAGATTCTAGGTAGAAAATTCCTTGAGAGAATCTGACAAGTATGAACCATATTCAAGGCCTCCTGAGTGTCACCTGTAGTTTAACAGCACTGTCCCAGCAGCTCTGCCTACTCAGCATTGGCAGGCTGTGCCTGGGCACTGGTAGTCCCAGCCTATGTATAACCAGATCATAGTAGAACCAGAGCAGGAAAGAACAGGACAGTCTAGAGAGTGCTGTCTCTGGGGCCCCTGGCTGACGGAGGCCAAAACACAAGAGATTGCCCTTGTGATGTCCTCAGAGAAGAATGTGAAGGTTTGGAACATGGCAAGAGCTGCCATCCACATGCAAGTGAGACCCACGAATCCTCCAGAGGCCATGGGAACAGTTTATTCTGCCACAGTCATCTGTAGTAAGACATAGATGCTCCTGAGAAGTATGGGTACCCTGGAGGACTCCAAAATGTCTTATGTTTGAGTCTAGTAGAAAATTGCAGGGACAAGAACCTTATCAATCCTGGAGCCTCACTCTGGCTAGCAGAGGGCCTGGGCCAAGCTCCTTGCTCTCCTAAGGTCCCTATTTCTTTAGTTGTAAAAGGAAAGTATGGCTCAGACTGGCAGTGCCCAGACAGAATATGCATCAAAATCAACTTGGGAACTTTTGTCAGTGATCCCAACCCACACCTCAACTCAGACAATGTCAACCAACACATCTCAGGGGACCCAGGTATGGGAAATTTAAAAAGTTTTACTAATAATCCTTATCATCACTAAGAGCCTATGGTTCCACTAATAGAACCTAATGCTCTACTCCAAGAGAAACTGTAGGCATAGCCTATTGTCATATTTAAGTCCATTTCCTGATACCAGACTAGTGCTTCACTTAGGTTATATCCAAGGGCAAGGAGAGCAAAAGAGATGAATCCATTGCCCAACTTAAGGGTAAGGATCATAGACCAGTTATCGAGCCATGCCACTTCTGTCCAAGCCAGTACATCTATCTTGAGACTCAAGAGTCCTTCACCTGCCTTCTCTTCTGTGGTCTCAGTGTCCCTTGTCTCATGTCTTCCCTATCCCTCCAGATAATGAGGTACTCTTCCTACTTCCTGCCCAATCATCTAGAGTAGAAAACTTCATCTTCTTGTCCTTTTCCCTCCCTCACCTTCTCTATCCTGACATCTAGTGGCTGTCCTTTTGCCTCTCTCAATGCCACTGTGTCCCTGAGAATGTTCTGCCTTACCCAGAATAAAATAAAAGATCACTAGTAGATGTTCCTTTATCTTTCCCCTCCATCTATCCCCTGTTATGAACTTTTCACATGAGGTTGTGACTCATGGGACCCCATGAAGTGATAGGTAAAATGGATGTGTTTGTACATTTGTACAGGTGGGCTCAACACCTTCATTGAAAATCTATTGCTGAGAATTTGACCCTAAGTGGCTCACATGCTGCCTGAATAGCTTTTCTGTACCTCCACCTTGTTCTGACTAAGATGACCTCAAGAGCAGGAATCTTGTCCCAACCGCCTGTGCCTCTCCGTCATCTGGTCCGACGTCTGGCATCAAGGAAAGAGCATCGTACATGAGGAATTGAATTATTAGCCACAGCCCAGCATGATTTCAGCAGCCTGGGAACGGCTCCTTGGAGAACTCTCCCACATGGGCTAGAAACCCAGAGAAAGCCTTTGGCCTTCTCCTAACAAGATAACAGCCCTTAACTCTGGAGGGAACATTCCATATGCATCAGCTTTGCCAGGAGGAAAGAGAGCCAAGCAAAGGTGCTTCCAGCTCATGGAAGGGCCTCAAGGACCCAGTGCCAACTTGCAGCAGGTGATTCACTCTCAGGCAGAATCACTACACCTTGTCGTTGCCAAACCATTTGCCCATCAAACCAGCTACAGAACCCCAGCCCTGTTTGGCTCAGCAGAGCCAGATCTCAAAACTCCCATGAGCCCAGAACTGCCAGCCAGTCATGACTCCAGTCTTGGGCTGTCCTACAGACGCCTAGTTGTATGTGTCTTGTTCGGAGATGTTTATAGCTCAAGTTCCAGAGACAACTTGGAGGACTCTCAAGCTGTAATCTACTTAAGACAAAAATCCATGACGTCTTCTTGGAATCCATCTGTATCCCCAGGGGGCATTCCAACCTGTACTTTGGACTAGTCCTGCATGATGTATGCCAGGTGAGAAATGAGAAAGGTAGCCCATTAGATGACCAGGCATGCTAAAATGAAAAACACAAATCTGCAAAGGAAAGAAACACAGAACATGGAATCTCATTCCTGAACATGATCCCAGCAGTGCAAGCCAAACACAGGAAGCTTTACCCAGGAACTGAAGTTTGCCTCATCCCTACAGTGTCCTCCCCTAGACAGCAGGGACTGGAGCCAATTTGTCAGCCCATAGCATGGATATCAACTTTAGTGCCCAAGACCCCTAAGCTCAGTCCTTCCTAAAACACAGTGATCGATAGCAGGGGTCGCTGCTTAGACCTGTGTTGGAATCAGACATGTTCAGGGCAAATTTCCCAGAAATCTAACTCATAACTGAACAGCCTTCAGGGAAAGAATTCTTCCTGAGGCAAGACTCAACAATAGAGATCATGATATAAGGTTTCTGTGTCTTCAGAAAAAAAGGGGGTTCCTGATGTGGTCTATGCTGATCCTCAGAGCTATCCCATGTGCATTCACAACTACCATTTTATCTACTTGAAGACAAGCTGCTAAACTAAAAAGGGACACACATCAGTCTTCAGTTTGGGGCTGTGAGAGACCCTGCACACCACAGTGGCTAGCAGGGACCACAGTCCTGATGGGAGGGACCTGGCTGTGGGGACCCACAAAGCAGACAGCACAGTCAGAAGTCATGCTTGAAGAGCATGACTGGACCCCGAGACATAAGGAACTCACTAAGAGGAACAGTGATCCCTCAAAGAAGGAAAGGTGCACGGTTCCACTGACACGCTTAGGAGCACATGTGCGACATATGGGGTGATCTAGGGATATTTCCTGGCAACTATGAAAAGGAATCAAGTCTGTCGAAACAGATGGGAGTGGTTTACAGTCCACATTATTCCTGCCACTGCTTTTGTTTTGTACTTGTTTGCACAGATTCGACAGTGATAGAATCTTATGTCATAAGAGAAAACAACAGCATGGCTGACGGACCAGAAGCTCTAAGGTTTACATCAGCCTCCTGTGGCTGGCCTTTCCTAATCAGAAGGTGGGAGGTGCTGTAGGGTGAAAGTGGGAGGGAAAGAGGAATGGGAGGATACAAGTGATGGGATAACAATTGAGTTGTAATCTGGATAAATTAATTAAATTTTAAAAATTTAAAAGATTTACTGCAAAGAAAAGAAAAGAAAGGAAAAAAGAAAGAAAGAAAAGAAAAGAGGTGAGCCTGGGGTGTACTGCTTCTGAGCACAGGGAGCAAATCGCCAGCCCCAGAGCCCCTGAGTCATTACATCACCCCTTGGCTGGACTGTGGGTGAAGGGGGACTGTGGCAGGTGCTTTCACTTGTTATTCTTATCACAGTATAGCAAAGAGGGGCTCCCCAGGGACCTGTAGGAACTGGGGGCCCAACACGTTCCTATTGACCAGGAGCAATGTATTTGTCATCACTGTTCCTGAAACTGCCTACCTTCCTCAACTTTGCCCTGCCCACAAAACCCTGGGAGATGATTGAGGATAGCCTGAACACAGAACAATATCAGAACACTGTTCGTTCAGGCAAGAGCTCCTTTGTGCCAGGGTTAGGGTTCTGAGTGCCCTCAGCCAGATTCCGAGTGCGTACTGAAGGACAAGGCCAGCCAACCCTCACAGTCTGGTGGAGCAGAAAGGTATCCAACAGGGAGACATAGAAGAATTACAAAGCATGGAAAGGGAAGAGATGGCCTTTGCAAGAGGACAAAGTGCTCTGTGGAGATGCTACTCACAGGCCGGTGCTCAGAAGAGACTTGGGACAGGGGAGAGTGAGCTACCTGGTGAAATGCCTTGATGACAAAGGAAGCCTGTCCTCTGGAAGGAAGTCACCTACCTTTTAAAATGTCAGATGCAAAAAGAATAGCTGCAGGGGATGTAGCAGAAAAGAGGCCTGGGCCAGCTGCAGGAGGCCATGAGCTGCCGCAACTAGTGTATACCCGATCCCATTACAAAGGAAAAACAGGGTGGGGGGGGTTGGATGGAGGAATCTGCATAGAAAAGCTACACCATCTGGTTTCCTCCAGTTTGGGATAGGGCTGCAAAATGAAACCAAGGAGAGTGAGAAATGTCACAGAAATGCAAGAGAGAAACCATGGTGAAAGGGGCACAAGTCTGACATACATTTCCAGATAGAATCGACAGAAAAGATGGTGAGTACACTTGCGGATGAGCAAGGGTGGGACAAGGAGGATGCTCTCTCAGCTTCTTGGCAGAATAACTGGGTAACTGGAGGAGCCATTTATTGAAGCTAAGAGGAGGATTGGTGAGATGGCTCAGGGGATAGAGGCCCTTGCCACCAAGCCTGGTGACCTGAGCTCAGTCCCTGAGACCCACATGACGCAGAGCAAAAACTGATTCTCACAAAGCTGTCCTCTGATCTCCTTACATGCGCTGTGCTATGCACACACTCGCGCATGTGATCAATACAAATAAAAGAAGCTAAAACTAAGATAAAGTAGGTTTGGGAAAGAATGGGGTTCTCTGAGACATGTAAGGTGAGCCTGTGCGACTTCCAAGAGAGGAAGCTGGCAAGGCCACTGCACATGTTTTGATTTTAGAAAATAGATTAGAATTGGGAAGTTGCCAGTATGTGGTTGTGTACCGGGGACAGAGATGCCTGGTCAAACCTTTAGGGTATTCATCTAATTCATAATCCCAGTAACCCCTGAGATAAGAAAGTATGGTGTTTGGTGTTCAGCCAACAGCCTTCCTGCCTTCATCTCAGTGTTCCATCATTCCTGGTTACCTAGAAGACAAAGCCTCAGTTTCTTAGCTTGTGATACAAGGCCTTCTAGCATCTATCCAGCACTATCCTTATCTCCCTATAGTCCCGCATGTACATCTGTACCAGTGAGCCAACTTCTCTTTGTTCTTGAACCCATCAGTCTGCTCTCCTTTGTTCACAAAGCTTTTCCCTAGGCTCCCTTCTTCCTGTCCCACACAGTCAAACTCTGCTTAAAAGAAAGGCAATACAAGTTCCTCATTTAAGTTAGCATCATACTGCCACACAAATGCGACTGGGACAAAGGACATGGCAACAGTCCCCAGGGTCAGGCCTCTGCTACATTGTGACTCCTGGGCTAGCTCTAAAGCAGAACAAAGCAAGCCAGCTTTTCTGGGCAAAAAGCAGATCCCAAAAAGTTATACTGCAAGCTTCGGTGGTTGTTGTTTCTTTTTGCCAAGTTAACTTCAATCTAAACAAACAGAATCCATTTCCAAAATAAACTCTATGAATTTCATTTGGAAAACACTAATGTAATTTAATGCGTGATCAAGGGGGAACAGAAAGGACGGCGGGTAAAGGAGTGCAGGTAATTCCCTTCTGTCCACAGGCTGGGTGCTGGATTTTAGTTAATTTATCAATTGGTTAATTAATTAATTCTTCCTAGTAGGGTACTTGAAACATCTTGGGGTTGAGCAGAGGATAAATCCAGAAGTACGTGCCAGGCTGTTGCAGGGAGTGTCAATGGGCCCTGCAGACCGGTTCTGTTTGTGGGTCCAGGTGCACATGCTGGGGAGCATGACCTATGTTCTTCCCAGCAGATGGTCCTGCAGTAGAGGCTGCGTCAGACAGTAGCTTCTTACCTACGCATTTGTATGCAGAGAACAATATGGAATGCTTATAAGCTAGCATGTATCATATGGCGGCAACTTTACTATCATTGTCTTATTACTTTACTTTCCTGACCCACAAGGTCTTACTCTCCAAGCTTCGTGCTCATATCTGTCTACATTCGTTCTTTTACTTCCTCTCTGCAGCAGATGTTTGGGACAGGACCACAGTCTGCAGTCAGTGCAGGAAGAGGACTTGCTGAGAGACTCAGATCTCCTGCTGAAATGAGAGCTGGGCACCTATAGAAGGTAGGGACAATAGCAGCTCAATGGTACCAGTGCCCCTGGTGTGCCCCTGGTGTGCCCCTGGTGTGCCCCTGGTGGCACAAGACGAGACCCCTGCCCTTTGTCCTCCTTGTCCACCATCATATCCTCTCACCTTCCTCAGATGCCATCCACCTCCCAAATGAGCCCTCTAGATAAGCCCTACTTTTAGGCCCCTGTGCCTCTTAGGCCACCACATGCCCAAGGAGCTGTCCTGATCACTGTCCAGTGACACACAAACACACACACACACACACACACACATGCGTGTGCACACACACACTTCCACATACACTATGAATAACATACATATGAATTACATATAAATACAAAATATACATATAAGATATGATATACATAAATCTATATATACACATATGCAGTATATATTCATTCATGCTTAAGGTAAATATACACATCATATACACAGTGCATGGCTCAGAAAACCCACATACAAACATCATACACACAATATACATTGTACATATACACATAATATACTTAAACACATACACATAGATACCACATATAAATATATGCTGCATATACACCATATGCATATACACATACCATACTCACACTGTGAGTGCATGTATACATGACCACAAATAATACACTCCCCACATACCACGTGTACATTGTGCACAAATACATGCCATATACATATAATATACAACATGCAGTACACTCATATCATATGCATGCCATATAGCTTTTAAAATATACTCAAGTACATCCAAAATGCACAGTATGCAGAAACACCACATAAACCATATATGTGACACAAAATTACACATAGACGCATACCAAACTCACACTAGGCACATTATATACACAGCTCACACATGCACACACCCCTCCCACTATCCAGGCAGTCCTGATTCCTCCTCCTAAAAGCAGACAGCCTGACTCTGTTACTCTCTAGGCACAGCCCTAGTGCTAGTACCTGCTGCATGAATGACAGCTCTTCTCTCTCGCTGCCAGGGCCCTAAATTCACCTAGTCTGTGGCCAGTGCCACAGATGATACAAGGCCAGTGATACAAGACCTTGAAGTGAACATTGAAATGACAACTGCACAGAGAATAGGTGAAAAAAAAGTCCATAAGAACACACCAGTTTAGCCTGGTGGTGATTTTTGGACATTCCATAGATGATGTCACTCACCCTGGTGTTAATGCTTCATGCTTCAGAAAAAATATGGCCTTGTAATATTTTAGCATGGCATCTTATCTAAGTGGATGAAAGACAGAGTCCTTAACAGAAACAAAATAAAAAGTATCCCTAAACAGGGAGTAGGAACCAGGGCTAACTTGGTTACACCACGCACCCCTGAACCACCTGGAATAGTAAAACCCATGTGGCCTCGGATATGCCGTCTGTAACATGGCGACATTCTTTTCCTAGAGCCCTTGTGTATGTTATGGGCCTTCAAGAGATTCAACAGCTAAAGGCCTGCAAAAGTTCAAGTATCGAGTAGAAGTCTTCCTCATAGAAAATGTGCGCTCCTCAGTCCTTGAGAGGTGCTGATGTGGAGGCCAACAACAGGTCTTACTGCTCTAATTATAGGATCTTTTCCCCTGAGCCCCAAATGCTATAAAGAGAGAAGAGAGGAAGTGCCTTGCTCCCTCAGGATGCTGAAGCTGGCGCATAGCCAATCTATTTTTGTTTGACATCAGAGTCATCAGACCTCAAAACCCCACATAAATAGCAAAACTGCGGCAATCATAGCATGATTGCGTTCTTCACTCAAGCTTGGCCCTACTCAGGCCAAAAAGACATCTCCATGCTAAGGACAAACATCACAGGTCTCCTGCCTTACTGAGGCCCTCACAGTTCCTGAAGATCCCTAAAAGTCCCAAGCCTGGCCCAGAGCTCCCAGAGCCACATAGAGACCGACTGGCAGTGGCCTCCCTGCCGAGGGGTGCCACATTGAATGACATCTGACTATCAAAGAGCCTGAGGCCACAGCAACCCCAAACGTGAGGCTGATTAAAGAGGGTTATGCGAATTGCCGAATTAAGCCATCCAAAATTGGATAAAGTGATTGTGAAATCTGTTTTGAGTCAACCTATCCATGTCTCATTGCAGGAAAAAATGTCTCGGTAAGAGTTCATGAAGGAAAAACTCCAACAACTCATTGCTGGCTGACCTTCCTGGGCTCCTAATATTCGGTTCCCCCAAAAGGCATCTTAGCCATGTAATTTCCAATATGGGAACAATTTGAGTCGCAATTAGGCAAATCTCAGAAGGTTCTGCCACTGATTTGTTCGTTCTCTCAATATTATTCTATAGGACACACTAAATGCCGCACCGGGGTCACACAGAGGACAATCAGGAGCTGTACACGGTGGGTTACCGGGCTGGGTAAAGCGTTGCTGAGCTTGTGAGAGCATTTGGCCTCACACTAGCCAATGCTCTTCCCACAAGGCCATCTACCGGTGACTCTGCTGGGGATCAGGGCTGTTGGTCACTCAGCTCTTTGGCAGTGCTTTGGTTAAGTCCTGTGGCCCTTGGGAGGGAGCTAGAAGCAGTAAGGGCAGATACCAGCTAGAAAGCACCCTGGAGACTGCGGAGGGAAGCAGGACTCACAATAACCGTTTTCTCCTTTGTTCCAGGCCCTCGGTAATTCTCAGGGACACAGGGAAGAAATACCATAGCTCAGAGCCAGGTGTGGTGGCACACGCCTACAATCCTGGAACTCAAGAAGCATTACTGCAAAGCCAGTTTGCTCTACAAAGCAACTTCTAGGCCAGTAAAGACTATATAACAAGACTCCATCTAAAACTGCTGGGGGTTGGGATTGGGGGAGGGAAAGAGAGTGAGCACACCGGACCTGTAGGGCTCTAGTGAAAAGACATATCAGCAAGTCCACTATGAAACAAAAATAACGTAATCCAATATCAGTTTCCAAAGTGCTCCAGGAAACCATATACATACATACATGCATACATACATACATACATACACACACATATATATCACAATATATATACATAACAATATATATACATATTTATTTTGCCTGCTTCAAAAGATGACAGGGCCTGTGGCAAGGATAAGAGCTCAGCCAGCCAGAGAGGAGAAAAGTGGCATTCTAGAGCATTCCCTTCTCTTGGTAGAGATGAGTTGGCACTCTCTGAGCCCTGAGTGCCTTCCAAGGACAAAGCCGTCTTCATCTTTTTCAATAAGCAAAAACATACTGGTCTTCAGTTTTAAATTAACGTCTTCTCTCTCGTCCCCTGCTCTCCCAGGAGGAGGAACCATCTTTCCAACCCTCTGGGGCACATCTGGTTTTCCATGGTCTCCCGTTGTGATCTGCACTTTATCCCCTGGGTGGCTGGTTTGCTCCATCAAGCAAGAATGTCTGAATTCTCAGTGTTCTGTGCACAGACTACAGAAGCTGCCCAGACCCTTTCCAGACAGCCCAGAGTCAGTGCTCCAGGGAACCAAGAGAGCATACGTTAGGGTAGGGCAGAGCTCGCATAGCAGAGAGACCCAAAAAAACCTGATGAGAACCAGCTTCAAAGCTAGATGAGTGAGTGACCAAAGGTCACAGGTGGGTGATGCCGGAAGAGCTGAGAGAACACCCAGGAAAGATGAAGAGCCTGGAGCAGAAGCAGGGAATATGGGCTGTGGTCACCACAAACACAAAGTGATTGTCGGGGCCACAGGTGAAGTGTGATTGGGGTCCACACAAGATCAGAAGTTGGGCACTATGAGGGAGAACCTTAAATGTGCTGGGAGGTGCCAAAACAGAATTATAAGTTCTGGCTGGTCTGTATAGGGAGATCTCTGGTGAAAAAACAATGTCTCAGCCACCCTTGTGCTGGAGGCCAGTACCCTGGGCCCTGAGGTGCTCTGTGATGTATGAACAAAGTTTGCTTTCCTCACACCGAACTCTTCCTCCTCTCCCTCCTCTCCCTCCTCTCCCTCCTCTTCCTCTTCCTCCCCCACCATCTCTTCCTACCTCTTCCACGGCTTCTTTTGCATCTGCAGTGTGGACAGGTCCAGGCAGGAGCTCCAACCTCCTGACAAGATCCCCTAAGGATGGAAACCATGCTAGAATGACAAGAGGTGTTCTTACGGAGTGGACATGGGCCCTCTTCTCGATTTCTTGCTTACCTGAGAAAACTGCTGTTTCTTTAGGTCAGTTGTTTCTCCCCCTTCCTTCTTTCCTCCCATCCCTTCCCTCCCTTCATGCTCTTTCCTTCCCTTTCTCCCTTGTACCCCCTCTCTTCCTTCTTCCCTTTCCTTCATTTTTTCCAGCACACAACCAAACATGGTCCCTCATTGACACACCTGACACTCAGGAGATACTGAGCAAATACACCTAGATTCTCCTGGGTAACCAGAGACGTGGAGAAACAGAGGGTTGGCTCTCCGTGAGCTGAATGCCTGGGCTTCAGGCTGTACAGTAGTATGGAGACCACAGAGCATCTTCGCTGAGGTCGCTGCACTGCCTTCTTCCTTGTCTCCTCCTTCCTTCCTTTTCTCTTCCTCCCCTTCCTCCTTTTTTCTCTTCCTTCTCCACTTCTTCACTTCACTTCTCATATCTCCAAGATTCTCTCTACAGCAGAATCAGTTCCCATGGCACCTGCTGACACCAGTGAGACCAGGATTATTTGTCACTGTATCCTGGGAAGGACAAAGCATGGACCCTCATTTACCCATGTTCCTCTACCCAGACCCTCTGGTCTCCCAGCCTCAGTCACCTCATCTAGCAAATGGGGCCAAAAATGCCTTAAAGGCTACAGATGTGAAGGACAGCTCCCATTTGAAGGGCTTATTTCTAGTATGTTTGGTGTTTTATTTTGTTTTCTGGCTGAATGAACAGTCTGAAGCTTCTTCAGGATATTCCTAGCCCATAAAACCATCCTGCCAAGATGCTTGTGGCTTTGCCTAGGGGTACTGCTTCCCTGAGGCAGACAAAGTCTGCTGTTTCCTGAGCCTCAGCCAGCACCCAGCCCAACCCCATCCTGACAGAGCTGAGGGCCACATCGTCTTACCCCACACACTGGCCCCTACATCAGGATAAGAGCTTGTGTCTTCTCACATGCCTCACCCATCAATGCACAAGGCCTATGGCTCCTACATCACAGGCCTCATAATAAAAATGCACAGTCCTGGACATGGTACAAGAAGTTGAAGCTGCTCTGATGATGTGCCTTTACCATCATTTACATAGGACACAAATATAACCCAGAAACCTAAGGATACAAACAAATGCCACTGGGGGGGGGGGGCCTGAAGGCACCTTATTCTCCCAGTGACCCTTTGCATCTAAACAGAAATTCTTTCTGTGTCTGGGCTAGTGCCTAGAGCTGAACTTTCCACTCCTAAGGAGAGGCAGCGGCAGCTCCGTAACAAAATGACCGAACCTGGAGGCCAGCCTCTGCCACAGCTGAGCCAAAGCCAGGAGCAGGCAGGTACATCAGGGAGGGCATTGTGGAGACTTCCCAGCACAAGTCCTTCCTGGAAAACAAAACTGCAGGTTGCTTTAAAAAAAAAAAAAACCAGCAGCAAGAGCAAGGA
The DNA here is from genome assembly GCA_907169655.1 of Acomys percivali. Taxonomy (NCBI): domain Eukaryota; kingdom Metazoa; phylum Chordata; class Mammalia; order Rodentia; family Muridae; genus Acomys; species Acomys percivali. The sequence continues at coordinate 114,360,379 of OU015742.1, read as the reverse complement.
GAAAGCAGTGATTACAGAGAAGGAGCCTCGGACATCTGACCCGGCACGTGTGATGTTATGTAAGGCTGAAAGGTAGGCCTGGAAGGTGTGAGCACAGTGCGTTGCTCCAGGAAGGGCATGTGGAAGGCAGCCTGGGGAAGCGGGAACTATTAAAGGTGGATGGAGAAGGGAGACTCCGGGAGAAGGTAGGTTTCAGAGTGATCCCGGTGAGGCAGGATGGTGGGCCACAGAAACAGACACTAGGCATCTGACGATTGTAAAATCAACAAAGTAAGCCACACCCTGAACACGGGCAGCCAGGAACACAACAGGTGTGTTGCTTTAAATTGAGATGAGACAACATCACATTGAGGAAGAAACAGTAAGAGATGCAAAGGAATGGCCCTCCACAGGCTCCTGCGACATCACAGTTGCCCTAGAGACAGACAACATTCTCCTGCCTGTTGCAGCTCTCTCTGAGCCACATCCCCGTCCCCCTCCAGGTCTTCCTAGAGCTACCCCCACACAAACCTGTCCCTGTGCCTGATACAGTCTCACCACGCTGCTGATTTCAGCAATGTTTGGGCTTAGGCAATGAGCTGACACCCGCAGAGCCCAGTTCCACCTCCACATAGGATGCCACGTGCTCTCTGGCATCAACCTTGCCTTCCTTTCAGGGTCGGTAATGAGTGAGGAAGACACTGGGCTGAGACTCGCTCTGTTTTCAGGCGTTTCCCTCGGGACACCCCTTTGGCTCAAGAGACCCTTTCCTATCACGCTTTTCAGCTTCTTTTCTACTGATTAGCAAGGCCCAGGGGAAGTGGGAGATAACAATTGTCCCCACAGGCCCATTCATCACAGCTCTTTCAGAGGCAAATCAGCTGCAAGCCACTGCCCCAATTTGCCTGGGACACTGCCATTTTGTTTATTGTATGCATGAAGATATGCGTACATGTGTGTGTGAGCACACAGGAGGGGAGAGGCACCTGTGTGCTTGTGTGGAGATTAAAGAAGATCATCAGGTGTCCTCCACTGCTCTCTTTCAGTCTCTTGAGGCAAAGTCTCTCACTGAACCTGAAGCTAGGCTGGCAGCCAGCAGGCCCCAGTGATCCTCCTGTCTCTATCCCACACACCAGCCTTGGAGTTACAGATATACATGGCCACATCTAGCTTTTTATACAGGCACTGGGGATTTGAACTCAAGTCCCTATACTTACACCACAAGTGCTCTTAGCCACTGAGCTATACACCAAAATCATAGATCCAGGAAAAGCTTTCAGTCTCAAACAAACTGGAACGGCCGGTCACCCAAGCTGCACAACAGTGCTCCCATGCTCAGACAGCAAGTAACCCTGAGAACTGCTGACGACACACTGGCCCAGAGCTACCTAGGTTCTGCCATTCAGTAGAGCCTTCCTTGCACACTAGGCCCAGCCCCAAGTATCTTTGTTTTCAGGCACCTGTCGGAAAGCTGGGCACACAGCCTGGGCTCCATGGGAACACCAGAATACCATCAAATCCTGTCCTTCAACCTCTCTAGGTTTTCTTTTACTCACCAGGGAAAGGTATTTGATTCTAGCAGAGCACTGCCAATCAACAACTCCCAAGACACATTCAGGTTACTGCTCCGGACTCAAGAGCAGCCCCTCTCCACCAGGTTGGTAAATCATATACAGTCTTGCAGCATTTTTAAATTTAATTTAATGAGAGTTTTCTGTTAAGATGTTTCACATCAGCTTTCTCAGAAAACGAGCAGCTGAGCATTGCCAAGAGCAAAGTGACAGAGCCCCATAAATAACAGACTCCACTGAAGAGAGAGAGGGATGCTCGGGAAAGAGTAGAAGACATGGGAAGGTTAGAAGACAGCAGTAACATGAGGGGCCAAAGAGTATCTGGGTAAGGTCATATAGACTGGCCCGAGAAGCCAAAGAGGGTGCTTTGCCTTTTAAATCTTTTTTTTTTTTTTTTTTTTTTTTTTTTTGGCAATACTTTTCAATCTACAGAAAGATTTAAAGTAGGCGCGGGGAGTTAGTTGCCGCAGCTTCTCTTGCTGTTAACATCTTTCCCCCCCCCCACCCAAGCCATATACTTAGCAAAATTCTGAAACCAACATTTACTGGGAATATTAACCAAACTCTTTTGGAATCTCACTAGTTTTTCTAGTGTCTTCCACCTGATGATCCAGAGTCCACTCTGGGGTAATCACTCAGCACAGAAGCCTTGCGTTTTCTTAGGCTCCTGTGGTCTGTGCTGGTGTGTCAAACTGTCCTTGTTACCCAATGACCTTGGCAATTTTAAGAAGTCTTAGGCAGGTATCTTCTTTTTTTTTTTTTTAATTTCAATATTTTTTTAATTTGTTGATATTTTCCCTGGGGAATGTTCCATGTACTGATGAGAAACTACCCTCTACATTCTTATTTTTTTTTAATTAATTTATTCTTGTTACATCTCTATGGTTATCCCATCCCTTGTATCCTCCCATTCTCCCCTCCCTCCCATTTTCCCCTTATTCCCCTCCCCTATGACTGTTCCACAGAGGGATTACCTCCCTCTGTATATGCTCATAGGGTATCAAGTCTCTTCTCAGTGACCAGGCAGGTATCTTCTAGAGTATCTTTTCCTCAACTTGGTTTTGTCCCGTGTTCTCCTTGTTGTTAGACTGGAGTGACCACTTTTGAAGAAAAAGGCCTCGGGTTCTTCTTTGTCTGATCATATTGGGCTTTGCGCAGACAGCATGGCTTGTTAACGTGGCCACATCACCAAGGCAGCATCTACCAGTCTCTGCACTATAAAGTAAACAAGTATGGTGTCATGGTTCCCTCCCCCTTCCAAATCTTCTCAGAGGGAATGCCAACAGAAGTTTCTATATCCACCCAAAGACGGTGGCCATGACTTCTTGTCCAGCAGTGACTACTGCTTTAACATTTCTATAAAAGATCCATATGGCCAGGCTGAAAAGTGGGTCAACTTCATAGAAAACGGGTCAACTTCATAGAAAACTTACAGTGACCTCTTCCATCAGGAACCATGTAAGCGCTAACAGAGGGTGAGTGCTGCTGCGGGGTGGGGGGGGGGGAGTGTGCATGTCAAGGCAGCATCCTCAAAAACAAAAAACAAACAAACATACAAACCTACAGCTGTAAGTGCCACCAGAGGGTGAGCACTGCTCGGGGAAGTGTGTGTGTCAAGGCAGCATCCAAAAAAATAAAAGAAAGAAAGAAAGAAAGAAAGAAAGAAAGAAAGAAAGAAAGAAAGAAAGAAAAAGGTTCAAATTTCCTGCCATGATCATTACAGAAAATGACCATTCTCTGTCCTCTGGCCTTGGCTGTGCTGAATGGGTTGTGTCTGCTCCCTCAGCTCTTCTGTCACAGCCCTGTTTTCTTTCCTCTCCTCTCTCTGTCTTTTCGCTGCCTACCTCCATTAAATGACTCACAGAGAACAATTTTTAATCCTTCGCTCTGCTGTCAGAGTTGTCTCTGTTCTCCTTCATGGCAGGGAAAAAGAAAGCTGGGAGTGTCCCTTCCACTCCTAGAGAAAATGACACAGTCTCCTTTACAGCCACGAGACTGTCAGTGTGTGTTTGCCAGTCCAGAAGTGGGGACACATTTTCTAATGCATAGTCTGGAAATGACAGCATGTTTCACACCAGTACTGTCTTGTTACTACTTCGAGTCTTCAGACCCCGGCAGGGCAGGGTGCAGCAGAAATGGAAGGATATTCTTAAGTGTTGCCACACTCGAAAGTTGGAGGGGACCTCAGAACTCATCTGGTCCAACTACCTCATTCTGCAAATGGGAAACTAAAACCCTCTGAGAAACTCATCCAAGGTCACTTAGCAAGTGGATGACCCTGGGACAGAGCCCAGCAGTCTGGACTCCCACTCTGGTAGTCTTTCCACCACCTTGTAGTTGGCTATACTATGGAGAAAATGGGTGCCTTCCACCACATGCCTATTTACAAATGGATTAGGACATAAAAATCCCACCCAGGTACTGTCACAAATAGTGCTGTGAACAGTTCTGATTTCACCAAAATCTGACTTGCAGCCAGCTTCAGGCCCAGGCTGAGGCTTAGCTTGCTTCCCACAGAGCTCAGACCAGCCTGTGAGAGTCACATGTGAGCCCAGAACCCACGAGATAAACCTTGCACTTAAGGGCTGTTGTTCAATAATCTGGCTGCTACGGATCAGGAAATGCAAATGTTGATGTGGCTGCAGAGATTGTGTAGACCTGGAACGCAGGGGCTGGCAGCCACTGACAGAGCTCTACGCCCAGCACCCTGGAAGGCTGGGGCTGGGCAGGTAGCCCTATCTCTAGACTATACTGGGGAGCTCAGGAAATGCTTCTAGCATCTGATGCTAGGAGGTTCTTCTGCCAGTCTGTAGAAAATAGCATATCTGTCTGTCTGTCAGGCTGGTTCTCGCTCTAGAGATTTAACCATCTACCCAGCCTTTCCCCCTTTGTCTGTCTCCCAGCATTTTCCCAGATAGGATGAAAGAACAAGACTCTAGAGATGATCTAGATAAAGGTGGGTGGAGTTTGCAAGTTACTCCAGATGTACACTTTAAGACAGTGGTTCTCAACCTTCCTGATGCTGGGACCCCTTAATATAGTTTCTCATGTTGCAGTGACCCCCCCCCCACCATAAAATTATTTTGTTGCTACTTCATAGCTATAATCTTGCTACTGTTATGAATCATAATGACAGTATATAGTATGTGGGATATCTGCTATACAACCCCTAAAGGGGTCACGACCCACAGGTTGACAACAGCTGCTTTAAGATGTAACAATACAAGAAAATATACGCACACTAAAGGAGTCAACAGGAACCACTGTGTGACATGCCATCACCACACAGGATAGGAAACATAAAAGCATTAAATGTCATCAGTAAATAACCCTGAACACATTATACCCATGGTACTGTCTTAGCTTGATTATCTTATCCTTTGGGGAGCTGTCTCAAAGTCACATATGGAAGTGTGCCATTTGGATACTGATGTGATCCTAGAAACTCCTCAACAGACCCCTGAGGACTTTGTGCTCCTAGTCTCGGAAGATAACTAAGTCACATGGTAATAGCAGTTGAGGGTTAGCCAATATATTATCCCGTTAAAACCTATATACAAAAAGATCCCAAAGGCCTCCTACTGCCATTAAGGATTTCCTATCTCACCATTGATAATTCTTTCTAAGATCCCAGCTCATCCCACTCTTCAGTCTTACGTTCCTTTTGCGGTCCTCCTTGCCCCCAGCTTCTCCTCTGTACTGCACAGCTTCACCAGGCATTGCTCTTTCTCCTTCTGCCTGAAATGCCTTTCTACCAGAAAAACACCCCCTGCTCTGCTGAACGTGGAGCTCCTTCATATTCCACATCCCCTTAAGAGTCTCCCTAAAGCTCTTCATCATCCCATGATCATCTTCTCCACAAACCCGCAAAGAACTTTGCCCATATCTATCTTATGACTGTGAAGCCCCGTAAACATCAAGTTGTATTAACGTCAGCAACTTATTGCATAGGAACTACGCTCCTGTTTGCAACCATCTAGGAAGAGCCAAATCCTCAAGACTCTGGGGATCAGAGATGTTCACACTCTCTTCACAGTTATAATTCCACTTAGGGCATCTTAACAAAAGCATTCCCAAATGTTACTATTGTTCCCTCCCAGCTTGGAAATTGTTTTTACTCCAAATGCATCAACTACAAAATGCTGGAGTTCTCCCCTAAAGAATGAATAAGAAGGCCAGATATGCTTCAAGCCAAAAGGTAGGCACTGTGTGCAAGCCTCCTTAGCACCTGGGTGGGCTCCGGAAAAAAAGCAAAATCAGTAAAATTAGATGGGAAAGAGAAGATATTTTAAAGGGGTGTTTTGTTGTTCCATAAAAAGCCACACGTAGTGTTTCACAGCTCTAGTCAAGCACTGGACAGCACAATGAGGTTAGAGGTCCTTAGATCCCACATTGCTACCATGGCCCAAAGCATATCGCAACCTCCAGATCACGCCTGCCAGCAGGCAAGGCTGACTTCATGGGTGAAATTTGGATGACTTCACCCTCTCTTTACTGCCTAGGGAGGTAATTAAATTAAAGACATAATAACTATACACGAAAAGGAAGTTTTTCCAGGCCACACATGAATAGCAAAATCCTGAGTTTGTCATCCATGACTAAAGAAACAACGCCAGCAACTGGGAAAGTCAGGGAAGAACAATAAGCAGGTGAAGAATAGACAACTCAGTGTCCTCACCATCTTCTGGTTTTCAGGATGCCTACCATTTCTTAATCCAGGTGTGATGGTGCACCACTTTAATCCCAGCACTCCAGACGCAGAGGCAGGTGGATCTCTGAGTTCAAGGCCATCCCGGTCTACAGAGCTACATAAAGAAGCCCTGCATCAGAAAAAAATAAAAGTGCCTACCATTTCTGAAGATATTAATATCTAATAGTCACGGGAATATGTTTGGATTTCACATTCTTTTACAGCAGGAACCCACAATAAGCTAGGAGGCTTCAAGAAAGTTGAAAAATCATTAGCTTTGACAATAGACCTATAAATAGAAGAACAGGAGATCATGAATATGCTAATGGTTTTCCCTGCTGTGGCCTTGCGGTATTGAGGTTTTAGCCCTACCATGTACATCAATTGGTGCCAAATCCAACCATCTTGCAATCTTCCACAGGAGTCCCTGCTTCACATGAAACGAGCGGATGAATCACAGATGTTAAGGGAGGGTCTGGCATTTCTGCATAAGAAAAGCGTGTCCCTGAAGAGGTTTCATGATTTAGGATACGGGATAAATGCTGTCTCTAAACTGGAGCAATTACCTGGTACTTCAAAGGTTATGAGGACAATGGAGCTTTAAATGCTTCCTAAGTTAACACATTACATACATAAAGATAAATTAGCCAACAGACATGTATGGATCCATGCAGCATCTGTGTTTCCACTGGGATGCAGACTCCATGCAAACAGGGATGCACCTACTATGCCTTTAAACAACAAATGACAGCCACAGTCACTACCACTGGGCAGCCATTAGATGAGCTCATTGATTAATTGATTAACTAAGCTTCATTAGTGAAAGACAGTAGCATCTTAAGAGTTTCTTGGCTGTTCTGGTAACCAGATAACACCTAAAGACATGGACTCCTGGCAGGTACAAAACACAAAGAGAAGACAGACTCAAGTGTTCCTGGTTTAGTCATCTTGCCAGAGACCACACAGCATCTGTAAAAAGTCAAGTCACTTCCTCATTTGCTCACTCAGCTCTTATACCAATGAGCATTGGGTTAACATGAGTAGACATGGCCAGAATGCCATAGACAGAAGGAAAGATCTCTAACCCCCCTGTGTGTAATGCTCCACAGGCTTTGACTGTGTGTCCAGCATAGCTGAGGGCAGGGCGGGGGAACAGGCAACAGAAAGCTTGGTCATCCTGAAGAAGCTGGACACTCATCTGTGACGGTCAATATTGTCAACTTGACACAGTCTAGGATCACCTCACAGATGTCACTGGGGAGTTTCTAAATGGGGTTAATTAAGGTGCAGATACTCGCCCTAACTATGGACAGTACTATTTCAGGCCTGGGGCCTTGCACTGGGTGAAAAATTGAAAACATTGCACACCAGCTTTTATCTCTTTTCTGCTTCCTTGCTGCATACGATGTGATCAGTGGACTCTAGCTCCCAGTTCTGCCTACTTTACCATGAAGTAAATTCCCATAGACACTTCTGTTCTCCTAACTCTGACCCATTGGTCCAAATGAACTATGGGGACACAGCCCTCTTTTCATATCATAAGAGACTCTGCTTGGCCTCATATCCAGTCAGCCTTAATGCATGTCTAATCCAGGTTAGGATGAGCTTGATGGGGGAAAAACAAACCAGACTCTGGGTCTTTGAGCCCATCTTGGATAAAGTAGAGCTGTCTTCGCTTCATGCTTACCTTACTAAGCTCTGGCTCTGGAATCACCAGCTGCCTCCTGGGAACTCAAAAGGCAATTCCATTTCACCACGGAGTGCAGTGATCCTGCAAACCAAGCTTTAGATCCAGGCAGGGCAAGATGCTATGGCATCAGGTAGCAAGGCCAAGAGCCAAGTCATTGATGGCATTGATCCTGGTTAATACTCCTGCCATGACTACACTGGAGAACTGATAACATCACTCCATGATGATAGTGTAGTCAAGCTTGGCAAGGCTCGCCAACCATTGGAGACTGGCCATTAACACCTAGAATGCACAGGGTAATTCCAGGCTGCATCCTACCTCACATTGCTCCAACCCACTTCCCTATGCCAGTGACAGTGATGGTGATGCTGCAGAAAAACAGATTAACTACCTTCCTGTTATGAGAGTTTTGCATCCCCTCTGGCTTATTGTGGTGGTTTGAATGTGAATGGATCCCATAGGCTCATAGATTTGAATGCTTGGTCACCTGGGAGTGGAACTGTTTGGGAAGGATTAGGAGGTGTGGCCTTGCTAGAGGAAGTATGTCACTAGGGTGGGATGGATTTTCAAAAATGTCATTCCAAGCCCAGAGTCTCTCTCTTCCTGCTGCCTTATGAACCTAGTTGTAGAATTCTCAGCTGCTTCTCCAGTGCCATGTCTGCCTGCATGCCACCATGCTTCCTGTCATGATGATAATGGACTAAACCTCTGAAACTGTAAACAAGCCCCATTTCAATGCTCTCTTTTATAAGAGTTTCCATGGCCAGCGTGTGTCTTCACAGTGGTAGAACAGTGACTAAGACACAGAGCCTCAGTAAACCAATGTGATGATAGACTGTGAGGATCTCCGTCTACTGTAGCCAGATGAATCACTCTGTCTTGATTCACCTGGGCCTGATTCCAAGAAATGTCACCCTGGAAGCCCACCTGTGTCCCTTCACTTGTACTGACACATACTCACTAGGAAGCAATTCACAAGAATGGAAATGCTGAAGAAATTAAGCAGCAATACCACTGAGCTGGTTCTAACCCTGGCTCTGTCCCATTTCCCACAAGGTGCTGCAAACCAGCCTCTTTCCTTTCCGACCTCAGGGTCAATGGGCCTCTGGATTGGTTTCTTGCTGTTGTAATAAAACATCTGGCAAAAACATAAGGCAGGAAGGGTTCACGTTGGCTCACAGTTTGAATGCATCCTAAATCATGGCAGAAAAAGACATGGCAGTCTGGTTTCTAGAACATGAGGTAGCCGGTCACATTACAACCACAGTCCGGAAGCAGAAAAGAATTCCAGTGTTTACCTGGCTCCCTCTTTTTTCCCCCTTTTTATGCAGTTCAATCTACTAGCTCATGAACAGTGCTGCCCACATTCGTGGTAGGTCATCGCTCCTCAGTCAAACCTCTTTGTAAATGCCCTCACAGACATATCCAGAAGTATGTCTCAAAGGTAAATCCTGAGCCCAGTCCAGCTGACAGTGAAAAGCAACCATGACATAAATAAAGCCTTATTCTCATGATAATCTGAAGCTGTCCTATTTGAAACAGGAGTGGCTCTAGACTGACAGGACCTTATTCAGTTCTCTCTCTCTCTCTCTCTCTCTCTCTCTCTCTCTCTCTCTCTCTCTCTCTCTCTCTCTCTC
>OU015742.1:114328448-114350802 GCA_907169655.1 Acomys percivali | reverse complement strand
CTCTCGGTCCAAGGAAAGGATGATAATCTAAGGCTCCCTGCTCTGACTTCCTGGGAGCTGTAGTCTTAAATGGTCCAGATCTTCATAGGAACTCCATGATGGATACCATTTATAACCAGGCAAGAAGCACCTTCCTGAGCCGTGAGCATCCACCAGAACAGAAGCCATTCCTACACTCCAACAAAAACCAAGGCTCCAACACCACATAGCAAGCTGTAATAGAAAGAAACCCAGAAGGGCCACTGATGCTGTTTATTGGAAACCATGGGAGACAAAACATGAGAAAAGAGAGCAGCAAATGTGACTATGGCAAAGTCCTGTAACCCTGAGGAAGAAAGCAACCTAATACATGGAGCTGCCATGGCCCACCTGAGGAACTCTTAAAGAGGCAGGAGTAGACATGGGCTTATTAAAAGTCTATACCAATAGGTACAGCCACCAAGAATGGAGCAATGACATATATCCCTCTGATGAGAAGGAGGTACACTGGCTTGTTCACACCTACAGAGGGATAGGAGGCTCTCCCCTGCTCCCAATGTACCCATTTCTCAAGCCTCTCACTTGAGACTTGCATCATTAATGCAAATGCTCTTGCTTAACTCTGAGGATTGTGGAGACCCAAACACATACATGCACACATATAGACAAAAATAAAATATAAGCATGTAATCTGAGTAAAGTGCTCAACTAATTAAAATGCTTTCTGCAAATGATTCTTTTACAAATGACTAAATCCAGAACCACATGGAACAACTTGAGAGTCTCACACTTGGCCCCTGGCTCTGGCAATAACAGCATGTAACCTCAGGTACATGGCTCACACACTAACAGTGTGATATCCTTCATTTATTATTTTTAGCCTAGTATCACAATGTGCTTTCACATAATCTATCTTATTCAATTTAGCACCCCCACAATTGTGTAAGGTGACTGCCTATCCAAGACACACAGCCAGGATGGAATGGAGTCTGGCTGGTCTCCCTGCTTCTACCACCTTGCAATGCATTCTGGGAAAGACATCCTCTCATCAAGACCGCCCAGATATTGAGCAATCACAAGGGTCTGCTTCCTCTTGTTTCTTAGGCATCTTGTTTTGTGGATCCTGATTTTCTGCAATCTTAGCTCCTTAACTCCTTCCTCTGGGTACTTAAAAGGAAGGACTGCCTTTCAGGTCCAGGTACATGCAAAGCACAGAGAACATCGCCTCCATCCCCATCTCTGCCAGACCAAATACCACCACTCACAGGTCCCCAAAGATTATAAAACAGAGGGGGGAAAGCTTGTGGTGACCGTGGGGTGTAGTTAAAATTAGACAGTGAAGCAGAAGGTTTGATCTAGAAGCAAGACCTTCCAGAAGGACAGAAAGGACCATGCCAACTCTGACAATAGTGACATTGGAACACACCCTCTCATGTCCTTAGACAGCATGACAGGAAAGCACAGCTGCAGTCCCCTAAGCCATGTGCCATGTGGCTCAGGAACTTGCCGGGCTTGCTGCCCACCAGGCCTCGTGGTCAGTGCTGACTCACAAGAGGTGGGCTGAGGGGACAGCCTGGCCCAGCTCTCAGCACTTCTGACTCACCGTCTCCTCCTGGACCACCATACAACATCCCTCCTCCCAGAAACAACATCCATCTAGTTTTTGGGTTTTGGGTTTTTTTTTTGTTTTTTTTGTTTTTTTTTTTTAGCTGACAGAAGAGCTTTTTCTTGTTCTTTGGATTGTAAACTGAGCATCAAATGTTCCACAGCTTTTTTCTAGTAAGTGTGCTGTGTTGAAAAGTTTAAAAAAAAAAAAAAAAAAGCAAGCCTGTTTGGGGACCCGAGTCCTGCTGTAACTCACATGCAGCCTTGGTCTCTCCCCAGGTTACCCACCTGGAAAGAGCTAAAGGCAAACATGTTTTAGAAACCACAGAACAAAGTAAGCACAGGTTGGGCAACGAGATCTGCTCAGATGATTATTTTATAATCAATATAAAAGAACCACATACCAGGCAGCAGTAGGCACTCCACATGCATTCCTCTAAGTCTTACCACAGCTCCCTGCATCCGAATTAACTTCTATGTTAACATTGTAGAAACTGGGATCCAAGAGGTTAAGCAACTCGCCTAAAGTTCCCTGTGGGATCTGATATCCAAGCTCAGCTGCATCTACCACCAAAGCATCTGTACAGTGATTGAATCCCCCATCTTGCCTTCCCACAACTCAGATCCTACCACAGGTTCCTGAGTATGCCGGTGTCTGGTTGAGCTGAGTTCCCTGGTCTCTACGTGTCTGAGCAAGCCTCCCTTTCCACCTTAACTAAATCCCCCAGTGCCAGGGATAAAAGGCCCTGGCTAGATCTCCAAGGGAAAGTGAAACATGAAGAGAAGTTTCTCTATACCTTCCCCATCTGACCAGGCCCATGGCATCCTAAGAATGACCAACCTCTACCAGTGTGTGCAAGACTCCAGTTCCCAGATCCCTAGGAAAACTCATCTGGGAACAGAGCAAACTCTCCCTCAAAGGCCCCTACTGGCTGCAAATGTCATCTCTCAGGATTGAGCCTGCTCATCTGCAGACAGGCTGATGTTTATATACAAGGGAGTCATCTGGCTGCTGACCTGATGCAGAAGACCCTACTGTATCCTGTGCTGGCTCCTTCCTGTTCACTGTGCCCTGGGGCTGCCCTGGACTCCTTTGGCTTCCCATTTGTTTTGTCCAATGGAAGGTTCTAGCACTAGACATATAATCAGGATGCAACTGCTTTACCAACAGACCCTGCCCTCCCCCAGGCAGCTTGTCCCAAGCATCACAGACCCAGGACACACACAGCCACAGCCATTGTTCAGCAGCCCTCCCTGGCTCTCACTGTGGCTCTCAAGGTGCTGCTTTTGTTCACAGCTCTGGACCTTCTCAAGCTTGAAGAAGACTCCCTTTGTTATGCTCTCCAGAATTGTTGCCTCCGTGCCTGGCCAGTTCACCAGGCTCCTTTAGGATCAAATAAGGCAATGCGTATATTTGGTTGGGGTTAAAGGAATGTGGCTAAGTGAAGGTTTCTTCTATGACAGCAAGGCTTTGTCTTTTTATCACCAAAGCCTTTTTAGATTCCTCACTTGGTGCATTTAGTGTTCATGGAAATTAGTAGATACAGGGTAGAGAAATGGCTCATTCGGCAAAGTGCTTGCCATGTAAACATGAGTGCCTGAATTTGGTCCCCAGCACCTACACAGAAGTCAAACACGCTGATGCTCACTTGTCCTCTTCAGTGCTGGGGATGTTTACATAGGTGTCACTGGTCAGTCAGCACAACTTAACCGGCAAGCCCTAGGTCCTAGAGAAAGATTCTGTCTTTTTAGAAAGTTGACAACTTCTGTCAACAGGATGGATGAGAAGTCCTGAGGAACACCTAAGGTTAACTTAGGTCTCCATATGCATGCACACATGCATGTGAACCCACACCCACACATACACTCACATCTCTATATACATACATACATACATGAATACAGAGAGAGAGAGAGAGAGAGAGAGAGAGAGAGAAAGAGAGAGAGAGAGTTTAAGGACTAAAATAGTTACCTATAATTTAGAAGTACCCATGCTCTTTTAGCCTGTTTTACTCTTTTTGTTTTGTTTTTGTTTTTGTTTGTTTTTGTTTTTTGAGACAGCATTTCTCTGTGTAGCCTTGACTGTCCTGGACTCACTTTGTAGACCAGGCTGGCCTCAAACTCACAGTGATCCACCTGCCTCTGCTTCCCGAGTGCTGGGATTAAAGACGTGTGCCACCACGCCCAGCCTTAACCTCAGTTTTAATTCCCTGGCAGCAAATTCCTCGAAGACTAATGAGAGCTACACGCACTCATATTCAGTCACTCAGTACCCTCACAAGGTCAACTCATGACCCAAGGCAATGCGTTGCAGAAAGCACATAAGTCCATTGAAAGTCATTCACTTCTCTGTCAGCAACAGAACTTGCTTGTAGTGTATATAGATTCATCCTTGACAGGACTGAGGAAGGTGATGGAGGCCTGCCTCCCATGCCCATAGAGAACACAGATAACAAGCAGCAGTGTAACAAGAGCTACAAAACACAAGGCGACTCAACATTTTCTGGAGTTCCCAGGAATACTTCATGGAGGAGTAAGAATTTCCTTCCTCTAAAGGAAGGCAAAGAGCTCAGCTCATGAACAGGATGGATGAGAGCATCCCAGATACATGGTACCATACACAGGAAGATATAGAAGCAGACGAGATAGTGAGGTACTCCACATGTCATAGATAGGATGTGATGACTGGAGCTTGGATGGTGCATGGGAGCTGATGGCTATCAAGACCAACAAGGTCACCATGGCCTTCAGCCATGCTTAGTATTAAAAAGAAGTGCAAAAATGAATGTGCTGAATTATAAATGATCAACTGTACTATAAAAACAAAGTAGAATTTGTAATGACAAAAGAAAATATGGCTATCTCATTTCTGTGTTCATATTCACACTCTAGAAAAAAGAGAACTGAAAAGAAAGTTAATGTCATATACTTTAAAGTTGTTTAAGTAATTGTTGAGTTTGTATACTTTGTGAATTGGTGTACGCAGAAAAACTCTTAAACAAGGAGTTAGAAGAATGGATGTGTGGATGGATAGATGGATGGATGGATGGATGATTTATAGAAGAAAGGCAGAAGGGAAGGAAGAAATTTATAGATAAATAACAGAGCTAAACTTAAAGCATATAAATGGTGATCCTTCTTTCTAACTCAACAAGTTCTGCCAACGCCATGAAAAAAAAAGAGAGAGAGAAGGAAAGAAATTGGAAAATGCCTAAGTAAATTGAAGCCAAGCTTTAAAGTCCCAGGGCCTTGAGAACATCCTGTGCTGACCCTGCTCCAGCCTACAGATAGTGAGAATGAGAACCAGTGTGCCCATCCTTGCCTCCTCTTGGCATCGCTCCCCTGGACACCATGTAAGTCACGTGCGGGATTCCTGCAAGAGAGCAGCACACTGGGGAGCATCACAGACTGTAAATTCCAAGGAATGTTACAACCAATAGAAAGAAACCCTTGCAATTTTATCAGCCACAAACGGCTCCAAGGAAAGTCCGGGTCAGTTTTCAAACCTGGCGATACCTTCGTGGTCGAAGGGAAGCCATGAAAAGGCCAGTTTTCCTCTGCCACTTTCCCAAAGGACAGAGCCCTGGGCTGCTCCAGTTGTGTTTTCCCTACCTGTGGTTTTATGGTTGAGCCAAATCAATAAACTGAAATGTAGCTTTGGTTCGGATGACTCGCAAGGAGGAAAGCAGCAATTTTGCCTTCAAAGAGACAGAGCCCGGAGCCAGGAAATGAGAGTTATGTTTCCGGGCTGCACTGGGAGAACGCAGAGCTGTAGACTTCAAAGAGCCACGCTCTCACCAAGTCCAGGGGTGGCTGGAGGAGGTCCAGGCTTTGGCAGTGGAAGGGCACCTGCTGTCTGAGAGCAGATGCTAGAAGCGTCATGTCTGCTGGGAGAGTCAAGGTCATCAGGACACAGATGGCTGCTGCTTCTTGCTCCTGGGGAAATGGAGACCTTTGGAAGATGGATGGCGGCTGTGTAGACCAACAGCAAAGCATGTGAAAAGAGAGGACAGCTGCCCACATCACCTTGCTTCTTTCTCTGCTAGACCTCCAAGTCTCTCTGTGGCTTGGGTCAGGCCATTCCTCCTTACTGGGCCTTCATATTCTGCCCCATAAAGTGGCACAGCCACAGCCCTCCTTACCTCACAGCTCTGGTGGCAGAGAGCATGTGAGACCAGCTTAAGATTCCAGCGCCATGTAGAGTGGACTGCAGCCTTTGAACACCTCCATACGTCAGCATTCTTAATATTTCTGTTGTTATGACAAGCCATCCTTTCTTTCTTCCTCTTTAGAATGTATCATTTGTATTATTAATTTAATCAGTAGTTGCATTCTTATCTTTGCAGTGCCAGCTCTTAATTCCAGCCTCCAATGTTGTCCCTTGTGGAGGTGTCCCAGGCTTGGAGGGCTGTGGACTGCTTCTGACACAACCCCAACATCCTGCGGATATCAAGACACAGCAGTATTTGATGCTGACCCAATGCAGTGAATCGACCTCTATCCTCCTAAGCACAATCCTAGGCAGAAAAAAAAAAAAAAGCAGTCACAGGTTTCTCTGCACAGGGGAGCCCATGTCGCCTCTCACCCAGGGAAAATCTGAAGGACGCCAAAAGGCTTATTTTTCTAGGATTAGCACAATGACAGGAGATCAGCCATATATATTGTCGGGCCTGACGAGCCAAATCGTTTTCTGTAATTTCTGCAATAATATGAGAAAAGTTGAAAAAGAAAAGGGGAAAAAAAGTGTTCAATTTTAAGCCTGTCTCTGTAGACGCCAGCTCCAAAAATAACAGCCCATCCTATGAATTACCAACAACGCTATTTGCAAGACAGTTGCTTGATACAGGAAATGGAACATATTAACAGGAGCTTCCTGAGGGAGGAGAGGGGGGACACTGAGGGAGGACAGATTGACCTAACACAGGCAGCACCTGGGAGGGCATGAGCTTTCAGCTGCCGAGGCGTGTGATGTGCCCTCCCCCACAAAGCAGGAAAGATCATAGATGTCACCCTGACCCACACTGAGTACTCGGATCATGAGCGTAGGGGGTCTAGCTCTTTCCACACATGATCTAGGGCACTTTCAAACTGCTTGTTAACTTTTGGACTTTGCACTCGATGAAGTGATAATGAGAGAGCAAGTATGATACCAGATTCCAGAGGTACAACATCATAAAAGAAGAGCATATTTTTAATTATTTTAAAAAGTTAAATAGACAGGAAGAAAGGAGGGGCAGGGAGGAAAGGAAGAACAGAAGCAAGGGAAGAAGGGAGGGGTATGGTGTGTGTGTTGTGTGCGTGTGTGTGCGCGTGCAGCGCGAGTGTGTGTGGTATTTTCAGGGGAGAAACACTTAGAAGAACATCAGATTGGGTCGATCTACCTTCAGTAGATGTGTGGCAGAGCCTAACATCAACAGAGTTGTTGCTCCAGGGTTAGGTGACTAAAGTAGACAAAGGGCATTGTTGGAAGCAGGAAAAAAAAAAAAAAAAACTAAACCCACACCAGGACTCCAGTAGAGGAGACCTGACTCCCACAGTCACGATCTCTGTGACTGACATCTGTTACCTACCAGCCCTGAGCCAGCATGCTTTTCACTTCATGAGAAAACTGTAGAAATGAAGAGGGCTGAGAACTGCAGACGGGCAATGGTGATGGAAGGTGACAGGTGTGAGTCGTCTTCTCATCCCTCAGACCCTTCCTACCCGAAAGTCTCAAGAAGAATGGAAAGAGAGCTAGCTGTCCCAGGGACAGCACGCAGAGGCTGCATTGGCACCACCCTAGGGTTCTTTCTGTACCTGGTCCATGAGAGACTCCAGGCTCGTAAGAAGCCTCCAAGCAGAAGCTGTGTCCCTCTCAGACTCCCAAGAGAGATGTTTCCCTCTGCCCCGCTATGAGTTGAGGGAACTAGAGCGCCAGCTCCAATACAGCAAGGGACAGCATATGTCTGGAGTCACAGAGGACAGAACCACAGCCACCAGATGTTTCCAGGGGATGAGACATCTTAGTTGGAAAAGGAACTTTCAACCTGTCCAAGTGACCAAGAGGGTAGGCACCTCCCTCCCTACCTATCATGGGGCCCATTAGTCCCAACTTCATCCTTGACTTCATATCGTCCTCTCTCCAAGCACCCCATCTTTAGCACTTCAAATGTCAAGGAGCTTAGAGAGAAGAACCAACCCATAATAAGCCTGTCCTCATGAGTCCCTGGCTCATGGAAAGTTTGAAGCAGGAACTGCGCCCTCCACCCCAGATTGCCTTCAGATTGTAAGAGCTACCCCTAGCACCTGGGGGGGGGGGTGGGAGGAAGGGAGGGGGAATGGGGGAGGAGTCAGTGGCAAGACTTTTCCAGCTGCTAAGGTCGGGAAGTGAGGGAGAAGTAACAGCCAGGAAGGCAGGTTCCCAGCAGGGGCAAATCTGGAGGTGCAGTTTGGGCTCCTGCCCAGAGTTCTATCCCAGGTTGTGGGAACCCAAGAGGCTACAGAGAGGTTGCGAGCACTCTAGGACAAAGACTAAGGCATTGGGCTATAGAAAGGACTAAGACACAGCCTGAGCCTCAATGACCCTCGAAGGATGCCTGATCTTTCTGTTCATGAGACCATCAGAGAAAAAGAGGAAACCCATCCTTGCTCCCATCACCCACTGACAAAAGACAACTAGCACGCACGAAGGAGCCAGGGATTAGAAGGAAGCATGAGGCAAACACCAAATGTTTTACCACTGGAAATAAAGTTGAATGCGGCCCTGGAATTCACTATGTCCAGCGTTTCCAGGGGGAGGTTTGGAGTGAGTGAGTCACCAAGGACACTATGGTGGGTACTAAGGGCCCAGCAGCGGGATGCAGAGGAGAGTTCAACAAGCTTGGAAAGGATTGGCGGCAGAACTTCTTTAGCTGCAGTCACCCCAGAACTGAAACCATAACTTTCCTCCTTTCCAAAACCTCCAGCTGTGGGCAGCTTGCTGGGCCCCGAGCTCCTCGGGGACAAGAGGAAACCCAAAACACAGAGAGGGCCATAAATCTCTGCCTGCCCAGGACAGGGCTCTGGCATCTTCCATGCCTCTCCTTCTCTAAAGGAAAAAATAATACATAACTAATAACAATCCCCAGGGTCAGAAGAGTTACCAGGCAAACCCAGGCTCCGTCCAGCTCTTTTTTCTTTTTGACAAAATGTGGGCTTTTTCACACGGCTTCCAGCTGGTGCCTCATGGTATCCCTGGGACCCGAGAAGAAGCATCCTCTCCTTCAAAGGACAAGTACTGGACATATGCTGTACTTCCTAGATACTTCCCCGGGAACACAGTTCCTTCTGTACCTTCTCCCATAACCACCCACCGCTGACAGGGAAAATCAAGACCTACATGGGATGTGGTTCACAATCTTCCTAATGGTGCAACCCTTTAATACACACAGTCCTCATGTTGTGGTGATTTCCCCAACCATAAAATTACTTCCTTGGCTACTGCATAACTGTAATTTTGCTACTGTTATGATTTATAATGTAAATATGTGTTTTCCCCAAGGTCTTATAGATGACCCCTGTGAAAGGGTCATTCAACACCCAAAGGGTCGAGACCTACAGGTTGAAAACCACTGCTTTGATGAACCAAGAAACTGGGACAGTGGCTCTGAAATAAGAAAAATAGTGAGTTACCACTGGTCACCAGCTCTTAGCAACAGCTACTCTGGAAAGAATTCCCACACGACAGATGGAAAAAAAAAAAAAAACTGAGGCTCTGCGAACTAGAAAACCAGGCTAGAGAGACAGCTTAGCAGTCAGAAGCATTAGCTTGATCTTCTATAGGGCCTGCACCTATAGGTTCCCACTACCCACATGGTGGCTCACAGCTGCCTATAATTCTTGTCCCAGGAGATTTAACACTCCCATCTGTCTCAGGCACCACATATATGTGGTACACAGACATGCGTGCAGACAAAATGCCCATGCTCATAAACATAAATAAATTGTTCTTTTAAAAAATTAAAACCTAAATTCAAAAGCCTCCTATCTGCCACTTCTCTGGATGCCTCCCCTGTTCTTAACACATGCCCAACCCTCACAAGAGGGAGTTTTCAAAGTTCAGACTGTGAAAATGGCTTTCGTGTTCGGGACACAAGGCAGAATGTCATTTCTGCAGCCTCAGGCCACAGCCTAAAAGAGTACTAAGTAAGACCTGGAGATGTTGTAAAAATAAAGATTCTGATAAAAACACAGATGGGCTGGGAGGGCAGAGGTTGGAGAGAAAGCCCGGTTAGCAATGTGACTACAGCACACGCATGCAGACTTGAGCTCAGGTGCCCATCGCCCGTAGCTCAGGAGTTACATGGATGAGAGGAGCAGGGCTGAGGGAGATAGGAAGGTCCCTGGCACTCATTGGCTAACCAGGCTGGCCAAATTATAGTGAGCTCTAGATTCAGTCTAAAAACATCTGTCTAAAAAATATTACGGTGACTAGTATAGAAATCAAGAAAGACAACCAATGTTGACCTCTGGCTTCCACACTGAAAGTAGGTGTGCATGTGTTAGCACACATAGATCACATACATATAACACACAGAGAGAGTGTGTGTGATGTTAAACAAAGGGAAAGTGCAAACTGAATGTCACTTATTAAAAATTCTTGGATCCATAAGTGTTTCCGATTTTTTCAGATATTAAAATATTTATATTCTAGAACAAGAATACATACAATGAGATGTTTTGAAGAAAGAATCTAAGCCTAAACATGAAATTTATTTACATTTTGTATACACCTTACACAGACTGAAGTTAATTTTATGCCATATTTTAGAGAATGTTTATTTTTTTTATTTGTATATGGGGGCAGATAGATGTG
This sequence comes from Acomys percivali, assembly GCA_907169655.1. Lineage (NCBI taxonomy): Eukaryota > Metazoa > Chordata > Mammalia > Rodentia > Muridae > Acomys > Acomys percivali. The sequence continues at coordinate 114,340,385 of OU015742.1, read as the reverse complement.
TGGGCATATGTGTCACTTGTTTACGGGTGTCCAAAGAGTCCAGAAAAGGACATCGGGTCACCTGGAGCTGAAGTTACAGGTAGTTGTAACTCATTTCACATATGTGCTGAGAACCAAACTCAAATCCCCTGGGAGAGCAGCAGGTACTTTACCACAAGTGAACCATCTATCACTCCAGCCGCTTGTGCAGTATTTTTAGCGTATTAATGTTTACACAGCAACCTAAAGTCACATGAAGTCAGATGTAGAATTTTCCACTTCTGGCATCACGTTGATGCATAGAAAATTCCAGGCTATGAAACATTTCAACTTTTGGATTCTCATATTAAGGATGCTCAGCCTATGCTAATATTGTAATTCTCTTCCCTACTGAAGCAATGCTGGGCTTCTGAACCTCTCCAAGCATGGATAACCCATAGCTAGACTCTAAGATCCTGCCTCATGGGCTCAAGGATTCAGAAAAGAGCCCTTCATTCTGGTGTTTACTTTCTAGTGAGGAGTGCTGATTAAGTGAAAAGCCCCCAGCTCCCTGCAAGTCAGTTCCACATCAGGTCTAGACTTCTATATCAACCTCCTGCATCAACCAGAGACAGAGAGACAGAGAGAGGAAGAAGAAAGTACCTCTGGGCTCCTAGGATATGGATAAGGGGTATCATAAGCTTGGGGGAGAGGCAGCCACTGAGGATGAAGTGCACAATGTTTAAAAATCAAGACTCAAGGCCCTCAGGTAGGTGCAACTTAGTGGTAAAGCATTTGCCCATCATGTCCAAAGCCCTGGAATCTAATCCTAGCCAAAAAAAAGTTCAAAGTCAGCATCAGACTTCCACTTTAACTCTGAGCTTCAGTTTATTCTGTAAAGTGGGAACAATATTAGTACCTATCACAAGAGTCCTTGTGAAAATTGAAACATACAAATGCAAACAAACCACCCTTGGCATGGGTCTGGCCCATTGCTAGTGCCCAAAACTACTGTCTGTAGACATATGGATGTGGGCTGGCACAGCTCAGTTGTAGACTGCTAGTCTGCAATTCACAAAGCCATTGTCTCAATCTCTACTGCCAAAAATAAAAATGATAAAATAAAGTTTATAAGCTTATTAATAAAAGATTCAGTAGGCCAGAAGGTGAAGATCGCCTGCTATTTACCAAAACCTGTCTGGAAGCCATCATGTCTGCTTCCAGCCTGGCATTCCTCTCAGTCTCCCAGGAGATATGGTTTGAGACAGTAAAGTCATCTTTTTAGATCACCTCTGACGTGTCCACATAGGGCCTGAGTCAAGAGGACATCTGATGTCTGTGAACCCTCAACTCACTCGTTCAAAACTTTACACATACTGACACCCTATGGGCTTTGGGGGCCATTTGGAGTGAGGAGCTCAGGATCTCTGTTTGCAGGAGAATAGAAAGGGCTTTCCCATCATGCTTCAGTTCACACTTCCTGCCATGGCCCTTGTTCTTGTGGGGAAGACAGGAGCATGAATGCTGTGGCCGGGATACACACGGCCTGGGCAGTTGCATTCACTAGTTTATTAAACACATTCTCTAGACATTGATGCATTCTGGAATAATGCCAATATGCTTAAGAGCCAAGGCCTTTCCTTAAGTTTGTAGGCCCCATGAGGGGAGACCTCATAAGTTTGGTAAGGTTAGCAAGTCTGAAGGAAAAGTGTGAGCTCTGGCATGCTGGGCAAGCACAGAAGTGAGGCACACTGAGGGTAACATACATGCAAGGAAGGGGATAGGGCATGGGCGGTCCCCAGGCACACAAGTACACAGGAGCTCAGTGCTTAAGAGTATGACATGGAGTGACAGTTTGGGATGGAAGAATTAGAGGTGATGATTAAAAAGCAGAGAGGGGGCCATAGGGATTGCTCAGTGGGTAAAGATACTTGACACCCTGACGGCCTGAATCTGATTCCTGGGACACACATGGTAGAAGATGAGAATCAACACTACAAATTGACCTCCATATGTGTACTGTGACAAGTACACACACACACACACACACACACACACACACACACACTAAATAAGTAGATAGATAGATACATAGATAGATAATAGATACATAGATACATAGGTAGATGATAGATATATAGAAGATAGATGATAGATAGATAGATAGATAGATAGATAGATAGATAGATAGATGATAGATAGATACATAGATACATAGATAGATGATAGGTAGATAGATAGATAGATAGATAGATAGATAGATAGATAGATAGATAGATACATACATACATACATACATACATACATACATACATACATAGATGATAGACAGACAGATGGAGTGGTGTGGCATGGAGCTGTGGATGCAGCTCAATGGTAGAGTCCTTGCCTAGCTCTGGATTTAATCTCAGACACTGGGTTAGAAAGGAGGAACAGCAAGGCACTCTATGCTATGGAGCACAAAGGCAAGAATCCAGATGTTAAAATTCCAGGCCAGCTTGGTCTTCGACCTGCTGTGCAATCTTGGCTCACTCCCATCCCGACTCCAGGTCTTGGCTTCCATAATCTCCATGGTGGATGGAGCTGCACAGGGCACCCCCATCCCCAAAGACTGGAGTATCTCAGATCCTGAGCTGGCATGGGCTAGCTGGAACTTCAACTGCACCGTGTCCCCACTCAAGGCTCTGAGAGATAACCATCAAGAGCCTATTTCCAAAATAATTTCTTTAGCAAACCCAGATCCACAAATAAAACTGTGCAAAGCAGTTTCCAGGCTGTTTGCTTTGTTTTATTTTGTTTTAACTATGCCAACAAGAAAAATCTCAGAGTCCAATCATCCTCCCTAGACCATTCTGTGGCTTTCACTAAATTCTACCTGACACTCCACGGAGAGCTTTCAGCCTGTTTTACCCACTAGATCTCCCCCAGTTCATCAATGCTCTGACCCCATGCTGTATGGATTCCTAAGCCACCTGGGAAACAGTAGTTGAGTCATACCTTTCTCTGTACAGAATCTTAGCCACTCCACACAGCAGGCCCAGAACTGAACACACAGTGAATATAAGAAAGGATAAAGCTAGGCACTTGTGGTACATACCTTTAATCCCAAGTACTTGGGAGACAGAGGCAGGCAAATCTGTGAGTTCAAGGCCAGCCTGGATTACAGAATAAGATCCAGGATAGCCAGGGCTACACAGAGAAACCTTGTCTCAAAAAACAGAAACAAAAACAAAACAAATAAGGTGGGAGTAGATAATAGCTCAGATCTGAATGCTTCTGAGATTGTCTGGTGTGGGTTTTAAAATATGCTCCCCTTTCCCTGCCCTTGTAACACACAGCTTCTGAGCCTGTGGGTCACCTGACACTACCTTTCCAGATGGCTAGACAGACTGGGAAATGCCTGGGCCCATCTATCTCTAGTGCTTATCACCTCTGCCTCATCCCTGGCACCTCCATGTAGGCCATCTACTTCCCATAAGCCTGCAGTTAATAAGCATGGCTCTGAAAAAAAAAAGCCATGATAGCATATAGCCCATCATATCCTAAAGAGAATGATGGTCAAGATGGAGAGGGCTATCAACCCTGAAAATGACCCCTACTCAACAAGCCAAGCCTGCCCTGGTATCTCCTGGCCCTGTGGCTCCATTCCACAAGCCCTCAATGCTGACAGAGCACCAAGCGCATCCACGGAGCCCCAGTCAGAGTGTCTGTGCAGGATGACATCACAGTCCGCAGCTCTGAGGAACACATAGCCCCTGCCAGCCTGTGGATTAGGCTGTGGTTAGCTGGAAGGGGACTGCCCTAAGGCTGATGGGCAAAGCCCAACTATCCCCATCCACAGAGCCAACTGGACTCCTTAGCCACAGCACAGCCCCATGCTATCAAAGAACTAACTCAATCCATTATAAGACATCCCCCCCCTCACCTAACCATTAGTGCTCATTCTGTGGAATGGCACTATGAAAATAAAATTCCTCCAAAGCCTGGGGAAAACACACAAGTACAGGATTTACAATCCTGCGACATAGAAGGCAATGCTTCTCATGACCTTGTCTGGATCTTCTTCCTGTGATGGGACAAATAGTCTCAGGGCTGGGGTGAAAGGAGGCGGTACCTGGCTGCTACCTACTTTCTCCGATCAATAAATCTATACCAACATTACACCTTTCCAAAAGACTTCCACCTTCCCAGGCCATATCTGTCCCCCACAAGACCCCACCTTGCCACACATAGCTCCCTGACAAATATGCTGCTATACTTAAGTACTCAAATGGTCTTCTTGCCGCCCCCTCCTCTGCCATTGTGCCCCACAGGAGGACAACACTCATGGCCCCCAAGAAAAGTAGGAAAGGGTATGAGGAGTAACTGAGCCAGGAAGACACAGCTAGTCAAAAGCAAAGGGTCAGAACCCCGAGGGGCTGCTTGAGAAACAGCATGACATGATCAGCATAGAACAGTAGCAGTGGGAGGGGTGAATGCTAAGAAGGCCAGAGAATTAGAGGCTCAAGGAAGATCAACAGAATCTGTGAGCAGATGGATGCTACACTTGCTGTGTAGACTGGACTTTCATTGGAACTCAAGACATACTCAGAATAGGAAGTGCCACTCTGGTGTCTTCTGGGATCCTGGGGAGGTGGTGGGACTTACCTTCACCTATCTGGCAAAAAAATAAAAATAAAAATAAAAAAATTTAAAAAGTCTTCCCATTTTTAAGAACCCAGATCAAGAACCATGTAATCTCTAAAGCTACTTCAGGTTTCCCAGACCCCCTTTTTTTTCCCTTCTACCTGTATAAAGATACTTGTGGTTCCCATGGTGTGTCACTGTGTTTCATGGCTGGGATTTTTAACATTACCAATACCTTTAGTTTCTCAAGTAGAAAGACATTGTCTCCTTTATCTTTATGTTTCTGGAGCCCAGAGACATATTTAGCATAGCATGCTTGTTCAAAGAAAGGAAGGCTGGATTGGTAGAGGAATGGATGGATGGATGGATGGATGGATGGATGGATGGATGGTAGGTAGATAGTGGGTGGATGAATGGTGAGTGGTAGTGGATGGATAGATGATGGATAGAGCATGGTGGATGAATAGATGGTTCTGGATTTCACAGCAGTAACAGAGTCAATGAAAGTATTCTAACATTGCCACTTGCCAGAAACCAAAATAAATAAAAGTATTTAATCTAATGATCTTTGTCCTCTGTCTGTCTTTCAAATCCACCAGTGCTGAAAGGCCTTGTCAGGCTCCTACACAGAACTGAGCTAGGTCTTTCCTCTCCCAAAGACTTATGGGAGAGGAAGAGCCATGACTGGATCCTGGCCCCAGAACAACCCTTCAGTAATTGCATGTTTCCAGACAGACATAAATAGACAGATTAGCCTTTCTGCATTTTTCTCATAAAAATAACAACAGTTCCTAAGCACACTGGCATGAGTGTGGACATTAAGCATTGCAACCTGCTGTTCTTGGCGGCCAGGGCTGGCCTTCCTTTCTGTTCCCCCCAAACCACCTCCTCCAGGCTCTTGGAGGCTTCCTCAGGCCTGGCTCTGTCCCCTATCACCCCAGAGCAGGTTGGCAGCCAAGCCCTGAGACTGGCTATGGGCTTTTATGAGCATCATGTCCATGGTTGGCTGTTGTCTGCCTGGATCTTTATCTGCTTTTAGTCATTATGTAACTCAAAATGTTATAACACCAAAAAGAGAATATATGCTCCACTTGGTACTAGAGGAAATGGGAGGAGATATTTGCTTTGTCTTTGTCCTAACCTAGAACAGCAGCTACAATGTTGACCTTCATAGCTCTCTCTCTCTCTCCTGGTCCTTTCTACCACCCCTCTTTCTTTCCACTTTCCTCCTCTCTCCCTCTCCCTCCCTCTTTTCTTCCCTCCCTTCCTCCTCCCTTCCCTCTGTCTCTTTCTCTATTTGCATAACTGAAGGCCAAGGCATCTGTTCCCCTGGTTTCTCCAAACCTCGATTTTCTCTACACCTAACATAGGCCCTCCTCGGCTTCAGAGCCCAAGAATCAGAGCCAAAGCCTTAGCAGACCTTCCTTTCTAGGACCCATCAAGTCCTAAACTGAAGGAAGTTCTCTCCTCAATCTTCTGCCAGATGCTGACTACTAAGGCCACTAGCATGAGATGGCCATGGCTCTCTCTAGAAGACAAAAGGTTATTCTATGCTTCCATACTTGCAGGACATAAATAACTTCCCTATGATGCTATTACTCTTTATTGCTTTCTCTGGATAACCCTAGATAAGACATGGGTGCTAACTTGTATCAGGCACGTGTCACATACCAGTCAACCATGCAAGACAACTCCCATGTGGGTCATATGGGAAAAAGGGATATGGATTTGAAGCCTGTGATTCCAGGTTGGGTCCACCCCTCTCCATTGCCAGACTCAGAAGAGTCATTTTTCCCTCTGTGAAATGCATGAGTAAAAATGCTGGTGCTGAACCAGATCATCATGGTTGTGGGTGAGGGAGAGGCAGTGGAAGAGGTGGCAGAGAGAAAGGGGTCTCTGAAACTCCTATCCTTTCCAGGCTTATGGATTCCTTTGTCTGCAGGATACTAAGGAAGTCTGGCCACTCCACTGCATAGAGTGCAGGCCACCAACTGAGTCCCGGTTTAAGAGAAATGGAAAGGAAAAGCTACGCTCAACCTGCCAATTGCTTAAGCTAACAGCTTCAGAGGAGAATCTCCAGTAAGTATCTGTGTCTTGATTAGTTCTGTCCAATGACTGCTTTGAATTATCCCACTCTCACCTCTTCTGGGCATAGCAGGATCTTAGTTGCAGCTCCTGAGTCAATGATGAGCAGTGAAGAGTGGTAAGAGGAGATTCTAAAAAGATTTAACACTGTCTTATGATGTCTGTGATCATGGGGAAGAGAGTTCTATCAAAGTGTATTGGAGAAGGATGCTCCAAATAAACAAACAAACAACAACAAAAACAGTAGGCCAGGGAGATTCTCTGGTTGGGTCAAGACACTGCAAATTCAGCTGATTTTACCCAAATGTTCCCTCTCCAAGTCTGTACTTCAGGCCTTTCTTAAGCCACGTCCTTGCTTTCTCGTGAAATCTGGTATAGCCATAACACCATGCTGTCCTGGACAGTTTCACAGGCATCCTTTTTGGCAGATGAAACTGTGAAGGGATTGCAGTAGCCCTCTGGTCCTCTGACCATGACTTGTACCTGAAATATTTCATTTCTTTCCTTCCAGTGCAACTAGAAGCAGCCGGCCCCACAGACCCTGCAACCCTCACTGTGTGTGTTCCCTGTGAATCCTACAGTAGTGACAGCCTTCAGTAGTGGCCAATCTGTGGAGCCTGTGCCTTCTGTAGGAACTTCCATTCATACAACATCAAGTGATTCTTTTGAAAAAAGAATTATTTGCCTCTGTAAGTTATACACTGTCAGTATTCCAGAGTTCTGGGGCAAGGGAGTTAGCTCAGGAGGGGGAAGTACTCACTGTGCATGCATGAGGCCCTGAGTTCAGTCCCCAGTACCCACATGAAGGGCTGAGTGTGGTGACATTTGCTTGTAGTCTCAGCACTTGGAAGGCAAAGACAGATGAATCCTGGGGTTGCTGGTCATCCAGACTAGTCTACCTGAAAACTTCCAAGCCAATGGGAGATCCTTTCTCAAAACCCAAAATGAAGGCTCCTGGGCAATGAAACCTGAGGTTGACCCCTGGCCTCCACATGAATGTGCATACTTATGGACACATACATGTATGACACAGATATAAACCCACTCATATATACACACACACAAATATTCTATTTCCTATTGACAAGAAATCCCCCACAATCAGTTCTAATATAATCATAACCTGCATAGATAAATATCCAGCCATTCCTCAAGGGTCTGCTCTCTCTGGTAGTCCTTGTCAAAAGCTGAATCAGAAGCTAGAGGGAAAACAGAAAAAACTACAAATACAGCAAGCAGCTAAGAAGCCATCTCATACAAAACTTCCTATAATTGTGAGAAGGCATGAGATCATGGAAATTTTCATTCACTTTTCAGGGGTCCTAATGGATGGCAAAACAGCAAATGTTCAGAAGTCACCATGGATTCCCTTCTACCTCTGGACTAGATGGACCAAAGGATGAATGAAGCTCTTGCCACCCTTTCTATTATGCTTTTGTCTCCTGGAAAACTAGCAGTACAATCAGTTATTTAGCCAATAACACAAAGCCATTTTAACATTACATAATTAAAAGAATAATATTGTGTTCTTTATAAAAGAAATAAACCAAAGTGAGTTGAGGTATCCATCTTAGGTACTTTGGGTATCAGAGTTTAAAAGGTCGTGACAATCTGAGATCTTCAAGTGGGGCTGTCTGTCGCTGGTTTATCTAACTTTAGTTTTCATGTTAATTTTTCTCAATGGAACCCACAAGTGACTTGTTCTGGTTCTGTGGTTTCCTATAGTTTTTCCATGTGCACAAGTTTTTTCAATCTTTCTTCCACTGTATTTGTCATCTTCCTGAGGAAAAGAATCTAGCTGTGACAATCACTTGACACTCACCTCTTAAAAGAGGACTTCTGTTACTCCTTCATAAACCCAGGGTAGCTCTAAAGGACTCTGACATTCCAGAATGCTCTTTGTTTATAAGTAGTTCTGGAATTTATATAAAGAAGTAATGTCTGTGCCTGTTTGTGTCAGTCATTGATATCTGTGGTAGCCATGATTGGGGGTGGGGGGATTCAACTAGAGCAGTGGTTCTCAAACTTCCTAATGCTGTGGCTCTTTAATACAATTCCTCACATTGTGGTGACCCCTTCAACCATAAAATGTTTTGTTGCTACTTCATAAGTATAATCTTGCTTCTGTTATGAATCATAATGTAAATATCAGTGTTTTCTGATGGGCAACCCCTGTGAAAGGGTCATTGGACCCCCAGAGGGTCACAACTCATGGGATGAAAACCCTTGGAGTAGATTGTAGATGCTTATTCTACCTGAAACCCACAGGATACACCAGCAACTGGAGACCCAGGGGATGAGTCTCAGTTTGAGCCAAAGGCCATCTACTGTAAATTTCCTTCCTGCTTCATGGAAGCTGCTCTTTGCTCCAGGGCCACAGGGGACAGTCCGTATCTTCTCAAGATGCTCTAGCATCCGCAGCAAAGGGCCAGGTGTCCCCAGCAAAGTCCGGGCATCCTCAATGACAACTTAAATATCTCCAGGTTCATGTTTACTAGTAGATATTGGGTTTGTGACCGAGAAGCCAGAAGCCCAGGAAGGAGAGAAGAAAAGAGAGGCTGGTTTATGAATGCCTGAAGGTGAGGAAACATTGCCTTACCACCCAGTTTTGTGGACTCCTTGAGGATGCAAGAGCATGCATTGCCCCTCATTGGTCTGGGAGTCTGATCTGTCTCCTGGGCATTCAATGTGCCTGGCATCTACCTCTAAGATCAGGGCTCAACCTTTTACCTTGGCATGAAATCTAAGATCCTTCAGACTGCAGAGATGTTTCTTTTCAGTCCCCAACCACACTACCCACAGCACAGGACCAGGCCCCATCTTAGGCACACAGATTTCTCCAACAGCAGCTTTGGGCTTGACAAAGGAAAGGCCTCTGAATTCAGGCATGAGAGAGCTGGCCTATCATCCCGGCTGCTCAGTAGGCAGAGACAGAAAGATCTCAACCTTAAGGATGTCCTGCTGCAGAGTGAGTTCAAAGCTAGCCTTGTCAGCTTAACCTCTGTCTCAAAATAAAAGGCAAAAAGATTTATGACATAGCTCAGTGGTAGAGCACTTACCCAGCATGCACAAGACCTTGGTTCAATGCACAGTACCACTAAAGCCATCCTTTCCTTTGAGTGAAGAATAAACCCTCCAAGAACATTGCAAACAGATCACCTATATCCCCTGTTCAGATGGAACCAATGGACAGCTAACTCTCCATGTGGGCAGGGGAGAGCATGGATTGCCTCTGAAACAAACTCTGGTACCCACAATTTGATCGCTGCCCCTTGGCGGGGTGACCTTGCAGGCACACAGCAGAAAGGAAAGCAGGCTATCCTGATGAGACCTAATAGGCTGAGGTCAGATGGTGGGAAATGCAGACAGATGCTGGGACTTGCTGCTGGACTCCCAGTGGAGTGCAGAGAATGGTATGGAAGAATAAAGGGATGGAAGGACCCAGAGGGTTCAGGAGCCCCACAAGGAGCCAGCGGATCTGGACCCAGGGAGTCCTGCACAAACTGTAGCACCAAGCAAGGAAAATGCATTAAGTAAACCTAGACCCCCTGTTCAGATCTAGCCAACGGACAGCTCATTCTCCACGCTTGTGGGGAGAGCGGGGACTGCCTCTGACATGAACTCTGGTGCACCTGATTTGATCATTCCCCCTTGGTAAGGAGGCCCAGCAGGCATATAGAGAAAGGGAAAGCAGGCTATCTGGATGAGACCTGATAGGTTGTGGTCATATGGTGAGGCAGAAGGTCCCCTTCTGTCAGAGGTCTAGGGGAGAGTAAGAGGGAGGAAGGGAGGAAATGGGAAGATAAGAGGTAGGAGATAACAATCAGGATATAATCTGAATAAATTATAATAATGTTTTTTAAAAACTTTTTAAAAGAATTTTTAAGAGAAATCTGTGTGCCTAAGATGGGGCCTGGTCCTGTGCTGTGGGTAGTGTGGTTGGGGACTGAAAAGAAACATCTCTGCAGTCTGAAGGATCTTTAACTTGTGGGTTTACAACAAAGAAAGTCTCAGGACCCTCAGGTCAAACCACTTCTGAAAAGGACCATACTTTTCTTGATTATGTTCTGCTCATAGGTTTTCTCCAGTCTTGAGTCCACAGCCTGTATGTTCTCCTGTCTTTTCTCTTTGATCAGTATTAGACCAGACATCAGAGGAGTACTTGGTGAGGCTCAGAAAAGATGGGTCAGCCACAGGAAGGTAACAGATGGAGAAGCTGGTAGGCAATTGAGGAGGGAAACCTGACCTCATATGACCCGGAACTAGATTTCACTTGCCTGCTCCACGTTGCATAGGCTTTGCCTTGCAGGGAAATATATTGGTGATCTCAGAGCCTCACATACCTCACCATCAATCTCTAGAAGGCTGGCTCCCCAAGTGGATCATGGTTGCTGGTTTTATCTGAAACAAAAATAGACTCTTGAAAGTGTTCCAGCCATTGGGTCATTGGTCCATTGCTTTCTTCCAGCACTGGCTGGGATCCCTCATCCTGAGATCACTCAGAGCCCATGGCCACCACGGGTACAGCTGGTTTAGCTGACATGGTAGCTTATTCTCCACAGCTTGTTCTTCCCTCGGGCCCCTTAGATGCCTCTTCGATATGAAGCTGCACAGAATGAGTGAGGCCAAGCACTCAGACATCTTCACCATCAGCCAAATCACAGGCCACCAGCGCCAATCACGGTTCTCCAGGGGAATGACTCAGTTATCACTCAGGACAGCCGCCACCCTTTCTCAGGCTCTAGGACATGCTGTGAGGACAGGTCTTTCCACGTTGAACTCTTTCAGCTCTGTGGCCATCTAGTCATGTGTTTTACCCTGCCATTGAAAAAGTGTTGAGAGCGCAATAGCCAGCTCCGATTCTGGCCTAGGGCCTTTCTAGAAAGTACATCCAACCAACTTGTCTTCTATTGGTTTTATTCAGTGTCTTTATTAAGGGAGCTGGGGAGATGGCTCAGTTGATAAAGTGCCTGCTATAAAATAATGAAAATCTGAGTTTGGATCCCCAGTACCCATTTAAAAGGCCAGCATAATAGAATGTACCTATAAACCCAGCACTGGGGGAGGTGGGGTGAGATAGGCCTCAAGATTGCTGAAGCTCACTGTCCGGCCAGTGGGCTGAATCAGTGAGTTTTGGGTTCAAGGAGACCCTGTCTCAAAAGATAAAGATGAAAAGCAATCAAAGCTAGATATTTACCACCACCCTCTGCCCTCCATAAATCACACACACACACACACACACACACACACACACACACACACACACAC
>OU015742.1:114307778-114328438 GCA_907169655.1 Acomys percivali | reverse complement strand
CACACACACACACACACACACACACACACACACACACACACACACACTTCACATGCCCACACTAATAAGTATATTAGTTCTCATTGCCATAGCCTTTCTAACCCTAATCGAACGAAAAATTTTAGGTTACATGCAACTACGAAAAGGCCCCAACATCGTAGGACCCTATGGCATTCTCCAACCATTCGCAGATGCGATAAAACTTTTCATTAAAGAACCACTACGACCACTCACAACCTCAGTAATACTATTCATTATTGCCCCAACACTTTCACTAACCCTAGCCTTCAGCCTATGAATCCCTATACCCATACCCCACCCCCTGGTCAACATAAATCTAAGCACACTATTCATCCTAGCACTTTCAAGCCTCTCTGTGTACTTTATCTTATGGTCAGGATGAGCATCAAACTCCAAATATTCTCTATTTGGAGCTATTCGAGCAGTAGCACAAACTATTTCCTACAAAGTCACAATAGCTATTATTCTATTATCAATCCTACTAATAAATGGGTCCTTCTCCCTACAAACCCTAATCACAACTCAAGAGCACACATGACTAATTATCCCTACTTGACCCCTAGCCATAATATGATATATTTCCACATTAGCAGAAACAAACCGAGCCCCCTTCGACCTAACCGAAGGAGAATCCGAACTAGTCTCCGGATTCAACGTAGAATACTCTGCAGGCCCCTTCGCCCTATTTTTTATAGCAGAATATACCAACATCATCCTAATAAATGCCCTATCCTCCATCCTATTTATAGCCCCTATGTTCAACAACTTCTATCCAGAAATATTCACCATAGAATTCATAACAAAAACCCTAATTTTAACCTCCCTGTTCTTATGGGTGCGAGCTTCATACCCCCGATTCCGATATGATCACCTAATGCATCTTCTATGAAAAAATTTTCTACCCCTGACACTAGCACTATGTATATGATACATTTCACTACCAATCTTCCTTTCAAGCATCCCCCCTTATACTTAGAAATATGTCTGATAAAAGAGTTACTTTGATAGAGTAAATAATAAAGGCCCCAATCCTTTTATTTCTAGGACAACAGGAATTGAACCTGTACTTAAGAAATCAAAATTCTACGTGCTACCTATACACCCTATCCTAACTAAGTAAGGTCAGCTAATAAAGCTATCGGGCCCATACCCCGAAAATGTTGGTTTAAACCCCTCCCATACTAATTAATCCCGCAACACTTTTAATTGTTTCAATAACTATTCTATTAGGACCAATCGTAACTATATTAAGCTCAAACCTACTAATAATATGAGTCGGACTAGAAATAAGCCTACTAGCAATAATTCCTATTCTCACACACAAAAAACTCCCACGATCAACAGAAGCAGCCACAAAATATTTCATAACACAAGCCACAGCCTCAATAATCATACTACTAGCCATCACCCTGAATTTTATTCAACTAGGATCATGAAACTTCCTCCCACAAACTAACAAACTCACTATTATACTAATCTTTACCGCACTAATAATAAAACTAGGCCTAGCACCCTTCCACAACACTTAGGATTCCTTATGACCATACTTATGTCTTTAAAATACTTGACTGAAGGATATGCAATCCACATGCTCCTACATCACTGATAATCATCAAAGGAAGTCAGGACAGGAACTCAAAGAGGGCAGGAACCAGGAAGCAGGAGCTGATGTAGGAAATATAGAGGTGTGCTGCTCACTGGCTTGCTCCACATGGCTTGCTCAACCTGCTTTCTTTTAGAACCCAGGACCACCAGGGATGGTACTACCCACAGTGGGCTGGGTCCTCCCTCATTGATCACTAATTAAGGAAATGTCTTACAGCCAGATCTTACGGGGAATTTTCTCAATTGGGGTTCTCTCCTCTCAGATGACTTTAGCTTGTGTCAAGTTGACATAAAACTAGCCAGCACATTCTCTAATACAATATCATGGAATTTTTCTTAGGAATGTAGACTTTTTAACCTCGTCTTATCATTTTAGATTTTTCCATAAAATAGCGGGCAATTCTTTTGGGGATCACATGTTATTAATTCAGTTGAAATCATTCACTCTTTCAATCAATCGTTCTTTGCAGACCACGATTTTTTAATTAGGAAAACATTCTGCCTCCTGGTGCTGAGATAGTTGGTAAACTTGGAGAAACTTCAGTCAACTAGAGAATATTGTCCATTTTAATTATCTTTCATATTGAAATGGGTAAATATTTCACTTCAGATATTCTCAGAGATGCTTTCCTTTTGCCTCAGAGTAATTTTTTTTCTTGACAAAAATATGTCAAAAATATTATCTCTGTTAATGAGCTTTTGAATGGCTCCCCAATGTTAGCTGCCCAGAATCACAAGCCTATTCCACTTTATGCTACTACAACGAAAAGGATAAATCTATTTGTGGCCATAGAAACACCATCAGAAGCCTCTTCCTGCCAATCAGCATGCTGGCGGCAAAGCTGAAGACCTGTGTAACTGGAACATTAGCCATTACACTGCACTCAAGTTCTTGGTTAATTTTCCCAGCTTCGCTCCTTTTTAAGACAAATCTGTCTCCCTGCTCACAGGCTTCATTCTGCGCAACTACTGTTCCCTAAAAGACTCAAAAACCAACATCTTAGGTTGAGCTGTTCACTTAATGCTGATTAAATATTTCCAGGTGCTTTTGCACAAAGAGATCCAAAAGTGGGCGGATTTGTTTACACAAAAGGTCAACAACCTTTCAGAACTTTTGATTTACAAAGTCATTCTCTAAAGTCTGAAGACCACTAAAAGTCTAACTGATGACAGTAACAAAAGAAAGTATATAGAGCCATGGTGAAGTATTATTTTGTATTCAAAATTACTTTTGACACAAATTTTTGTAGTTTGGTCTCCGGGTATATAAAATTTCTTAATTTTTACTACAGCTTCCAATTCAACTGATTTTTTTTTAAACCCAGCTTGTTTGGGAACAGTTATTAATTATGCATACAACAACCAACTCCAAGTACATTCCTAGTCTATAAACATCTTAATTTAGTAGGAAAATTATTTGTTCTATAACACTGTGTTCTACCAAAATTTATATTCTTATTATCAAAAGGGGG
Organism: Acomys percivali; assembly: GCA_907169655.1. NCBI lineage: Eukaryota > Metazoa > Chordata > Mammalia > Rodentia > Muridae > Acomys > Acomys percivali. Next base: position 114,325,340 of record OU015742.1, on the reverse strand, counting down.
GTCAGCTTTCTCGTTCAGTTTGCTAACGAGTTACAACTGCATATGTCATGGCAGTTTCACCTTTTCCAGGATGAACTTACCAATGCATTGTTGTGATTACTTTGATTAAACTGGATAAAAAGTCACACCAATATTAAAATTATCTTAGTGTGTATCTATCTGAAGTGTCCGTGATACTGATTTAATTCTGGCCTCGTGGTAAGTATTTGAGAAGTTATTTTTAGACTGAAGGAGCCAACACACTCACTGTTATCTCTTCCTTTCCTATCCATGCCCAGGAAATTTTGGAATAAAAAATGAACAAAATTAACATAGAAAAAGAGTCATTTGGTGTAAGTGAGTCATAAAGCAATGTGTAAATCTACCTTATGCAATTATTCTTAGTTATCTTTGGGCATGGCCTTAAAATAACCACTTTTTTAACATGTAGTTTTTTATTTTTATTTTTTAGGGAACCTACAAAAATAATAGGTTTCTTTATGGTATCTTTATACATGAATATAGTTGTACTTTGCTTATATCTTCCCATCATTTTCCTTGCTCACTCTTTCCAACCCTGCTGGTCTTCTTTCTCCCTGAAAAAAAAAGTTTTTGCTTTTGTCATATTTGTGTGTGTGTGTGTGTGTGTGTGTGTGTGTATGTGTGTGTGTGCATGTTGTGTATGTTTAAGTCTAGGTTTTATATGAAAAATAACATATTTCTATATACATATATAGAATCTAGATTATACACATGAGAGAGAAAGCACTTGTTGTTTGTCTGTCTGAGTCTAGGTGACCACAGATATTTTAAGATACTGATTTTTTTCCACAGATTTATGCCTCCTATATTCTGCATTATCATGAGATTAATGAAGGCTTAATGATCAAAAATCTAAATAATATTTAATTTTGTATTAAACTTATCTATAGATAGAGTATGTTATGGTTTTTAGAAGTGTTACCTAAGAATAAATATTAACACAAAAAATAAACTTCCCATGAGCAAGTAGCCACATTTTTTCATATGCCCTACATTGCAGGAGTTTTTAACCTCTATTTCCTGTATGTTTAGTGCATACTTGCAAATAATTTATCACTTGCACAGCTCAATATTGTCTGCCCATTTCATCTGAATAGCAAATGGATTTCCCAGACATAGTCCAAGATCAGAGTCCAGGCACATTTTGTGGTGCCATTAAGAGATGACTGCCTAGGCTGGCTGGTGGTGGTACACATAGTTATTCCCAGTACTTGGGAGGCAGAGGCAGGTGGATCTCTGTGAGTTCAAGACCAGTCTGGTTTACAGAGTAAGTTCCAGGGCAACCAGAGCTACACAGAGAAACCATGTCTCCAAAAAAACAAAGAGAGAGAGAAAGAGAGGGAGAGAGAAAGAGAGGGAGAGAGAAAGAGGGAGAGAGGGAGAGAGAGAGAGAGAGAGAGAGAGAGAGAGAGAGAGAGAGAGAGAAAGAGAGAGAGAGAGAGAGAGAGAGAGAGAGAGAGAGAGAGAGAGAGAGAGAGAGAGAGAGAGCTGAGAACTTCCTGCCCACTACTCCTGAAAGATAGATGCTATTTATGCCCTGTCTGGAAAGCTGCATGAGAGCTATTCTAAGACAGGCATAGTAAACAAGTGATACACATTACTGCCTCCCAGGTAACACTTGGACATAAATTAAAAATACAGAGCTAGCAATCTGATAGACAGAAAGGATGCAATCCTAGAAAAGATTTTATTAAGCCAAATTAAAGAAGATAGGAAAAGGAGGAACATAAAGACAGATGTGACAAACACAAAACAAAAAAATGGGGAAATGGTGAGGCTAAAAATGGCGATTGTATCAATAATTCAATGAATGGGAATGTGCTCTTATGATCAAAAGACCAACACAGGACCAGCAAAATGGCTTAGCAGGTAAAAGCACTTGTCACCAATCCCAATGACTTGAGTTGGATTCTGAGGAAGGAAAGAATCAGTTCCCATAGATTGTCCTCTGACCTCCACACATGTGCTGTGGTATACCTGTACCTATAAATATACACATGCATATACATAAAAAAGAATAAATAAATATATTTTAATATAATGCCATTCTATGGCAGGTGAGATGGCTGAGTGGATAAAGACACTTGCCACCAAGGCAAACAACCCAAGTTAGATTCCAGAACCCACACAGTAGAAGGAGAAGACAACTTCCTTGAAGTCATCCTCCGACCTCCAAAGGCATGCAGATATACCCATGAAAATAATACATGTAAACTGTATTTCAAAAATCAAAAGACCAATACGATTGGAATGAAACCAAAACAAGAAAAGCCTACATCTCAGCAGCAAGTGTACAGATGAAACATAAAAATGAAAATATATGACACATGTAGGAAACTCTGAAATGGAAAAAAATCAATACAAAGATTTTGAGAGACAGATCATCTGTGCATTATGACTTATTGGAAGAGAACTGGAAAGTCTACACTGACATCAGAGCTAGAATGTGGCAAGGATAAAAGAGTAATGATTTTGGCTCCACACAGCAAACCTAAATGGGAACAACAAGGTTTTAAAACTAAAAGTTCAAACTTAACACATGTATGTATGTATGTATGTATGTATGTATATGTAAAGTAGACAAATAATACAGATAAGCTGAAAACTGTATCAACCCCTCTGAGTTTAAGTAATAAAACTAGTAAAACAAAATCCAACACAGATACAAAAGTTCCAAATAATGTTATCATAATCATGGCCAAAGGATCTCCAGGCTCCCAAGGATGTAGTCTTTTCAGATGCATATGGAGTATTTCCTATATGCAATGTCAGAGCAGGACTACATAAATTTCAAATTTTTAAAGTATTACGGCAGTATTATTCAAACACACAAATAAGTCAGGAATTGGTAATAATATGAAAGCCACAGAGAAAACCAAATACTTAGAAACTAAAACAAATACTAAATAAATTTCAAACAACTTGAAGTAAAAATCAGAGAATATTTGAAGTGAATGAAATGTTTATGACTTGTAGTTAAAAGGAGGCGTCAGTTAGGTTCATGTTTGTGACCTCAGTATTTAGGAAGCTGAGGCAAAAGGAATGCTGTGAATTTAAGGCCATTCTATACTGTCTAGTAATGTTCCAGGCCGACAGAATGAGACCTGTCTCAAGAAAAAGTAAGAAAAGGAAAGGAAACAGTATATGCCACATGCCAGAGAGAGGCAGCTTTAGAGAGTAAGGCTTATTCTGGCTCATAGTTCCAGGAGGGACAGTCCATCACAGCAGGAGAGAGGTGGCAGCCAGATTGACCTGTGTGTGCCAGAAGAGCTTATGGCAATGTGTGTTCACATCTTAACTGAACATAAAAACAGAAGGACAGGGGCAAGCTACTGCCCTCAAAGGTCCACCCCTCAACTCACCTCCACTGGTCACCCCCAAAAGTTCCATAACCTCCCACAACAGCCTACCTCTAGGGGAACAAATTTTCAAACATGTAAACTTAGAGTGGATATTTCACACTCAAGCCATTTTAGAGCACTTCAAAGAATCCTTGAAAAATCATTAATAGATAAATAAACTAATAATTAACAAATTTTCAAGAGAATCCCCATAGCTTTATATGCCTGAACTAGAAAGGTATAGAATCCTTCATAGAACGGGTTCCACCTTATGCTACAAAAAGATTAATTTCAATTGAAAACAAATGAAAATAGTAAGAACAAAAGTAAGAATAGAAACCAACCATGTAAGAAAAGGACCGCCAAGTATCTTAATATTGTCCTTGAGAACAATAGATAGAAATTATCACCCTTAGAGAAAATAAATAAAAAACAAATTATATCAGAACTGAAAAGAGATAACATAATTACAATAGAGAAATAACATTATATTGTGTATGGTGGTATTTTTACAAGTTTGCCAATATAGATGAGATAGACAATTCTTTTGAGAATCTCAACTTATTAAAACAATACAGAGTGAGACAGAAAACTTTGATTATCCTATATTTATCAAAGAATTATAGTTACCAAAAACACTCCCAGAAAGAAATGCTCCAAACTCAAATGATTCCTCTGCTACATTGTATCCAATATGTATCAATAAATCCCATCAATCACGTGAACACCCTTTCAGAAAAGGATCATTTAGCAAGTCCTTTAAATGGAACCAACAAAAAGAAAGAAAGAAAGAAAGAAAGAAAGAAAGAAAGAAAGAAAGAAAGAAAGAAAGAAAAGAAAAAATAAATAAATGGAACCAACATGCTCAGATGCACCAACCCTGAAAAATATTACAAACATTTCTCTGTGAACACAAGTGAAGTATTACAAAACACAATCCAGCCATATGTAAGAAGGATAATTCATCATAAGCAAATGGGATTATGACACAGGAATATAAGACTGATTAGTTACTTGAAAATCAAATTCATCATAAAGACAAAATGAAAATGAAAACCCATATGATACTCAAAAAAAAATGAGGAAATGCAGTTGTCAAAATACAAAACCTCTTTGGGGTTTTAAACACACACACACACCATGTACATGTACAATGGGGGGACAGGAGGAAATCTGATGATCCTGATCAAGGGTGGCTGCTGAAGAACCAAACCTACAGTTGCCACTGTGTCTGACGGTGAGACTCTGAACATGTCTCTGCTTTCAGGACCTCTATGTTACGTAGTGTGAGGAATCCTCTGGAGGCTAAAGAGCTGGCTCCATGGTTAAGAGTACTTGCCTCTGTTCCAGAGGACCCAAGTTCAGTTCCCAGAACCCATATCAGACAGCTCCCAGCTGTCTATATAACGTTAGCTCCAGGGAATCCAAGAACCTGTAGTATCTGACTCCACTTGCACTTACCTGCACACACACACACACACACACACACACACACACTTCCTCACCACCTCAGACATAGTCATAAAAACTAGAGAGGAAGAAATTGTCTTCGTCAGAGTCAGTACTGTTATGATGAAACACCATGACTAAAAGCAAGTTACAGGGAAATGGGCTTATTTCACTTACACTTCCACATTGTAGTCCATCATGGAAGTCAGGACAGGAACTCAAAAAAGGGCAGGAACCTTAAGGCAGGAGCTCATGGAGGGGTGCTGCTTACTGGCTTACCTCCTGGCTTGCTCAGCCTGCTTATTTATAGAACCCAGGGCCACCAGCCCACAGATGGCCCCACCCACAATGGGCTGGGCCCTCCCCCATCAATCACAAATTAAGAAAATGCCCTATAGACTTCCACAGCTTCATCTTATGAAGGTATTTTTTCAATTGCAGCTCCCTCCTCTCAGATGACTTTACAGCTGGCCATTTGCCAAGTTGACACACAAGTGTATCCCTAGTAAGCTACAACCTTTCCTTTTCTCGTTCATCCACAAGATTACACATTAATAAAGACATCATAATATAAAACATTTACAAACTTAAAAAGTCCCACAGCCTTACAAGTCTTACAGTCTTGGGAGCAAGGCATGATGGTTCATGCCTTTAATCCCAGCACTCGGGAGGCAGAGGCAGGCAGACCACTGTGAGTTCAAGGCCAGCCTGGTCTACAAAGTGAGTCCAGAACAGCCAGGGCTACACAAAGAAACCCTGTCTTGAAAACCCAAAAAAATTTCAGTCTTTAAAATCCAAATTATAATATCTCTGTGTGTTCCCAGGAGAGTGAGTGAGTGAGTGAATGAGTGTGTGTGTCTGTGTATGTGTGTGTCTGTGGGAGTATGGTGAGTGTATGCATGCACACGTGTGCATTAAGTTTAAAGTCAACTGTGGGCTCCTATAAAATAAAAAAATAAATTAAGCTTTCTAACTTGAACATGGCCACAGGGTCACTTGCTGTAACTGGGCTGCACTTTCACCATTACTCTATACTGGATTCTCCTCAGGGTGCTAAGCCTCAACTTCTCTGCATGATCCCTTCAATCCTGGGCCTCCAACTACTACTCTGGCCGCACCTTCACCAATAGCCTCTCCTGGCCTCTCACAGTGCCGAACACTATCTGTCCTCCGTGACCCCTTCATGTCTTCAAAACCAGTACCATCTGGATGACTGCTACACTACCAAGTTCAGCTGCCAGCACGAGGTACACCAGTGGCCATCTCCAGAACAGAGCTTCTGTGTGTTAATGCTAGGAAACACTTGTCAGACATTTTCACTTCAGTGATGCTGGTAATCACAGCTGATTCTTCAGCCCCAACTGACCAGCATCCATTGTCCCAGAAAAACAAATATTTTGTTTTAGTCTTGTTAATCACAGCTCATTCCTCACCCGCAGCTGATCAGACACCGCAGACTCCTCACATATATGGCCTGCTGCTAGACTTCTTGCTTCCCTCTAAAACTTCACAAGGTAGGTCTCCATCGTCTGCATCGCTCTCAACATTCGTATCTTCAGAACAGCTCACTGAGCTCTCAACACTCAATAACTTTTCTAGCACAAAGTTCCACAGCCCTTCCACATTTCCTCCCCAAACCATGGTCAGGTCTGTCACAGCAGTATCCCACAGTCCTGATACCAACTTCTAACCTAGCCAGGCTCACTATTGCTATGATGAAACACCATGACCAAAAGCAAGTTGGAAAAGAAAGGTTTATTTGGCTTACACTTCCACATCGTAGTCCATCACTGAAGGAAGTCAGGACAGGAACTCGAACAAGAATGGAACCTGGAAGCAGGAGTTGCTGCAGAGGCCATGAAGGAGTGCATACTGGCTTGCTCCTCTTAGCTTGCTCCGCTGCTTTCTTATAGAACCCAGGACCACCTGCCCAAGGATATCCCTACCCACAATGGGCTGGGCCCTCCCCCATCAATCAGTAATTAAGAAAATTCCCTACAGGCCCGCCTACAGCTCAATCTTATGGAGGCATTTTCTTGAATTTCCCTCTTCACAGATTACTTTAGCTTGTGTCAAGCTGAAATTAAAAAAAAAAAAAAAAACAAGCCAGGACAGAGGTAAGATGTATCCTTTCACTGATGGCATGATTATTTAGTTGTCAAAACTTGGACAAGAAAACTACTTGAAGTAACAAGTAATGAGCTAAGAAGTTTATAATTAGACCAGTAGATACAAAGTCAACACGTGCTACCAATTGTATTTCCATACACAAGTATCAAACAGAAAATGAGGCAACAATTTCTCTTGCAATTATATCAGAAATGTGAACAGATACAATATTGCAAATCATAGCAATGAAAACTTTAAAACACTGCAAGACTTAAAACTAAATAAATATCAAAAGGCATATTATATATGTGATGAGTATACTTTCTAGATCTCGCAAGAGTAATTTTTTTTAATTTTTTATTAATGTATTCTTGTTACATCTCGATGGTTATCCCATCCCATTCCTCCCTCCCTCCTATTTTCCCCTTATTCCCCCCACCTATGACTGTTCCTGAAGGGGGATTTCCTCCCCATGTATATGCTCATAGGGTATCAAGTCTCTTCTCGGTAACCTGCTGTCCTTACTCTGAGTGCCACCAGGTCTCCCTCTCCAGGGGACATGGTCAAATATGAGGCACCAGAGTACGTGAGAAAGTCATACCCCACTCTCCACTCAACTGTGGAGAATGTTCTGTCCATTGGCTAGATCTGGGTAGGGGTTTAGAGTTTATTGCCTGTATTGTCCTTGGCTGGTGCCTTAGTTTGAGCGGGACCCCTGGGCCCAAATCTGCCTGTCATAATGTTCTACTTGTAGGTTTCTAGGACCCTCTGGATCCTTCTACTTTGCTATTCTTCCATGCTTCTCTCGTCTAGAGTCCCAATAGGATGTCCTCCCCTCTGTCCCAGTTTCCTGGTAAGTGAAGACTTTCATGGGGCATGCCCCTTGGGCTAGTATACAGATATAAGTGAATATATACCATTTGAGTCTTTCTGCTTCTGGGTTAACTCACTCATTATGATCATTTCTAGCTCAATCCATTTGTCCACAAATTTCAGGAATTCCTTGTTTTTAATGGCTGAGTAGTATTCCATAGTGTATATGTACCACAGTTTCTTTATCCATTCTTCTACTGAGGGACACATAGGCTGTTTCCATGATCTGGCAATTATGAATAAGGCTGCTATGAACATGGTTGAGCAAATGTTCTTGTTGTGTGCTGGTGCATCTTCTGGGTATATTCCAAAGAGTGGAATAGCTGGGTCTTGAGGAAGCCCTATTCCCAGTTTTCTGAGATAGCACCAGATAGATTTCCAAGGTGGGTGTACTAGTTTGCATTCCCACCAGCAATGCAGGAGTGTTCCTTTCTCCCCACATCCTCGCCAGCATGTGGTGTCACTTGTATTTTTGATCTTAGCCATTCTGATGGGTGTAAGATGGAATCTCATTTTTGATTTGCATTTCCCTGATGACTAAGGAGGTTGAGCATTTCTTTAAGTGTTTCTCGGCCATTTGATATTCTTCTGTTGAGAATTCTCTGTTTAGTTCCAAGCCCCATTTCTCAATTGGGTTATTTGGTTTGGTGGTGTTTAATTTCTTGAGTTCTTTATATATTTGGGATATTAGACCTTTGTCAGATGTAGGGTTGGTGAAGATCTTTTCCCAGTCTGTAGGCTGTCGCTTTGTTCTCTTGCCAGTGTCTCCTGCCTTACAGAAGCTTCTCAGCCTCATGAGGTCCCATTTATTAATTGTTGACATTAAGGCCTGGGCTGTTGGGTTCTGTTCAGGAAGTTGTCTCCTGTGCCAATATGTTCCTGGCTCTTCCACACTTTTTCTTCTAAGTGACTTAGTGTCTCTGGTTTTATGTTGAGGTCTTTAATCCACTTGAATTTGAGTTTTGTGCAAGGTGACAAATATGGGTCCAGTTGCATTTTTTACCTCCAGTTAGACCAGCACCATTTGTTGAAGATGCTATCCTTTTTCCATTGAATGGATTTGGCTTCTTTATCAAAAATCAAGTGACCATATGTGTGTGGATTCATATCTGGGTCTTTGATTCGATTCCACTGATCAACCAGCCTGTTGCTGCGCCAGTACCATGCTGTTTTAATTACTATTGCTTTATAATACAGTTTGAGATCAGGTATGGAGATTCCTCCAGAGGATCTTTCATTGTACAAGATTGTTTTAGCTATTCTGGGTTTTCTGTTTTTCCATATGAAGTTCAGAATTGAACTTTCAATGTCTTTAAAAAATTGTGTAGGTATTTTGATAGGGATTGCATTGAAACTGTAGATTGCTTTTGGTAGGATGGTCATTTTTACTATGTTAATTCTCCCGATCCATGAGCAAGGAAGATCATTCCATCTTCTCATGTCATTTTCAATCTCTTTCTTCAGAGTTTTGAAATTTTTTTCAAACAAGTCCTTCACTTGCTTAGTTAGAGTAACTCCTAAATATTTTATATTGCTTGTGGCTAATGTGAAGGGTGTGGTTTTCCTAATTTCTTCCTCTGCAAGCTTGTCATTTGTGTATAGGAAGGCTACAGACTTTTTTAGTTAATTTTGTATCCAGCCAATTTGCTGAAGGTGTTTATCACCTGTAGGAGTTCTCTGATGGAATTTTGAGGGTCACTTATGTACATTATCATATCATCTGCAAATAGGAATAATTTGACTTCCTCCTTTCCGATTTGGATACCCTTGATCTCCTTTTGTTGTCTTATTGCTCTGGCTAGAACTTCGAGTACTATATTGAAGAGATATGGAGAGAGTGGGCAGCCTTAGCAAGAGCAATTATAATACATCAAGGAGGACAGAGAAGTCAATGCAATGGGAACAGCACGTGCAGGGGTCAAGAAAAGATGGTGGCAAAGGGGTCAGATTCTGGGTACCCCAGTTCTACAAGATTGAAATTTTTACTGCAAAGCAGAATTTCAAAGAGGGCGCTGCAACCTAAAGAGATTTAGTTTTCAGTTTGTTTGCTCAGTTGCTTGCTTTTTGTTTTGTTTTAAGACCAGCTATCATTGGGTAACCCTGAAGTCTGCCTGCCTTTGACACCTGGGTGCTGGGGATTAAAGGCCTGTGCCACCTCAACAAGCCCCATTTCTAAAGGGCTTTAAAAGGATTCCTCTCCTGCTTGGGGTGGAGGGGGGGTAAGTGTAGACAGGGGAATTGGGAGCTTTGGCACACTAAACACTGGGACATCAACAGGTGATCAGAAGGTTGTATCTTAGGGAAAGTGTGTTTTGTGCTCTGAAGTCACAGCAGAGATGTCACACACACACACACCTGGGATGGGGGGTGCAGATGGATGGGATCTCAGCTTTCAGAGAAAGAGATGTCAAGAATGTGAACTAGATGAACAGACCTAAAATATTGTTCATGACACAGGGCGATAGAAAGTGGGCTTGGCTGCTAACCCACACTGCTGGTTCACTCAGGAATTTAAGTTTTATTCCTTCTCAAGTCTCTGAGGAGCATTGAAGACAAGATAGTATAGTTTTACAACCAAGCTTGGTTGGTTAGAGGACAAGATCATTTTAGATCAAGATAAAGAAGTTAAGCTATTAGAGTTGAGATAGGATAGATATTGAATCTCATTCGGAAATTTAGACCCAACAAGACAGGAAAGACACTTACTTCAAACGAGACGAATGCAGATGGCCAATTCACTATGAATGTAACATGTATAGAACTCATGGTTCTCATGATTGTCACATGGTTCTCCCTGCTGTATGTAGTTTGTTTTATACATGTGTAATAAAATAAAAGTATAAAAAAATTTTTAATTTAAAAATAAAAAAGAATGTGGGCTTGGGTTTGTGCCTCTTTAAATCCCAGGAGCGATTCACAGCGGTCAGAAGGTGGTACGTACAAGGAGCCTGTGAACCAGGTAATCCCATCATTTAGTGTCCAAACTTGGGCTTTGTCTGAGACTGAAAGGTGTCATTAATTATGATAAACCATGGGCAAAAACCATAACCGTCCCACGCAAATCAGGACATGGGAGTATTTTGTGTATGAGCTCATTCAGTCAAGAAAGAGCTAGTGACTGTGCTCCCCACACTTCACAGGCGGCAACACCTGGCTACACAAAGGAAAGTGACTTACCAAGGCCTCTTGCCCAGCCTGTGTGCAGCCAGAATTGAAAGTGAGGGAGAGCGACTCAGCCCTGTGAACTCAGTTTCCTGTGACAGAGTTGGACTACCCCACAGCTGGTATCCTAGTACCTCTTCTTCTGCCATCATAAAACACTGACCAAAAGCAGTTGAGGAAAATAAAGGGCTTATTTTGCTAAGTCATGGCAGGACTGGAGGCAGGAACCGAAGCAAAGGCCATGGAGGAACAAGATGGTTCCCCGTGCCTTGTTCAGCCTGCTTTCTTTTTTAAAATATTTTATTAATTTATTCATATTACATCTCAATTGTATGGGAGAATGGAGAAATAGAAGGATCCAGAGTGTCCTAGAAACCTACAAGAAGAACACTATGATGGGCAGATCTGGGCCCAGGGGTCCTGCTCAAAGTATGGCACCAGCAAGGATAATATATGCAGTAAACTTCGAACCCCTACTTAGACCCAGCCAATGGACAGGACATTCTCCACAGTTGAGTGGAGAATAGGGACTGACTTTCACACAAACTCTGGTGCCCCATATTGGCTCTCACCAATTTATTAACCAAGAATTTCTCTCAAGACCTTACTAATAACAGTTACTTTCCTTTGCCCCTTCACTAATAGACAAAACATGACTCTTCACTTTTCAATTAGCATCACTCTTAATTAGTGACTGTTTATGGCCTATTTGGTTTTCTCTTGTTTTCTTTCTGAAAATTACTTATTTAATTGGTTTGTCCAATAATCTATACAGGGTTGGTTTTCTCTCCTCTTCTAAAAATATTTATTTATTTTAATTTTATGTGTATGGCTGTGTTGTCTGCAAATATGTATGTATCACATGCATGCATTATCCACTGAGGCCAAAAGAGGATATAGAATTCTCTTGAACCGGGGTTACAGGTAGCTGTGAGCCACCATGTGGGTGCTGGGAATTGAACCCGGGTCCTCTGCAAGAACAGCAAGTGCTCTTTATCATTGATACATTTCAAGCTCATTTCTCTGTACTTTTATCTTACAAAGGACTTATGTATTTTGGCATTTTAATTCTGTCACTAATGTTCCAGAGATCATTCCAAGCTTGTCATTTGGCTTTACATTTTAATAGTATTTTCACAAGGCAGACACTTTGTACTTTTATTAAATAAAAATTGCATTTCAGTAATCTATAGAGGATTTCTTGTGATTAAGCAGTTGAATATTATTAAATCAGACCCATGTACTCCTGCATAGCCTGTGTATAATGCAGCCTTCCTCCACGAGCAATGAGCTAAACTCAGAGGACAATCCAGACATTGATTAGATATCTTCTGGTGACCCTGAATCTTTGGTGTCTATACTTTTCCCCTTCTCAGCCTCTTCCATTTGACCCAAAAGCTCTCACTGATCCATGATCGAAGCCACTTGTACAATAACCAACCTCCCAAAGCCTCTGTCTTTGAAAGGTGATATATATCCACAGGCCTCTGCAGGCTTAGTTTTAGCATTGAGATTTGGCCCTCTGCCATCTTCCATTTGTTTGAATAAGCCTTATGGCCGCCAAGCACCTGGAATAGGTTGGGCCTGTGTTCAATGGCAAAACCATTGACATGTCTCCCTGGTTGGTGGCAGGGTTACTCTCTACTCTTCCAAAAAGGCCAAAAGGACAAAATGACAGAAGCAGTCAGGACAGCCAGGGGAAAGCCCAGAGCAGGGCACTGCCAGCCCAAGGTCTTGTCCTAGGCTTATCATGACTGTAGCAAATGGAGGTTGTCATCTGTGAGCTGGCCCAGCTCTCTGCAGACCAAGCCCAATGACTGCCAAACCCCAATGGCCTCCAAGTGCACCGTGGCCAGAGCCCACTTGAAAAGATGACCTCACCAGCAGTGGGCAGAGCCAAGAACCAAAATACTTTGTCTTCTGCTGTTTATTTTTAAATCATGATTATGTGTTCCCTCTTTTTTTCAGGGACATCAAACATGTAGTAACATTATGCAGAGACTTCTGGGGGCCTGGCTATTGGCTCAAGCACAGAAGAGATGTCAGGCAGGTGCTGGGAACAGTGTATCCATGGCAAATGCTCAAAGGGCTGACCACACTTGGCGAGACTTGCTATCCAAAGAGTGTGTCTAGTCCCAGGGCCTTGATCATCTTGGAACAGTCATAAAGAACGTGCTTCCCCACTCCCGAGAACAGTGCTCCACCTGCTGCCTTCTGAAGACAAAGCTGAGGAGATCAGAAAGTGTTGTTGGCATCGTCCTTGGCCTCATCTGCTCTTCAGATCCATACTTCACCTCGTTTGTGTCAATCCTGGATCAGTGAGACACATATCTTCAAAGCAATATTACCCATTTTAGCTCCCATCTGCCACTGCCATCTACCAACCTCCTGGATACTCTTCTCATTCCTCAAAGACTTCAACAACTGGCTAACGATGATCTCCACCAATCTGGGTTTTTAGGGGACCTCAACATCTCCAAGTACAAGCTAGCCAGGTCTACTTCCTTGACCCTCTGACTGACAGCAGTCTTCACCTGCTCTCCATTCTGACCATCGTTCTAATTTCTACACCCGTCTTAGCCTCTTATGGTGTGTGATGAAATACTCTGACAAAAGAAGCTTAATGGGGAAAATACTAACTCTGGCTCACAGTTCAAAGGCATAGTCCATCGTTCTAGGAAACCAAGATGGCAGAGCTTGAAACAGCTGGTCGTATCATATTCTATTCACAATCAAAAAGCAGAAGGAGAGCGTTCCCTGTCTTGAACAGGTCCAGGACCAACAAGGGAATATTTCTACCCACAGTGGGCATGTCTTCTCCCTTCAGTTAACCTGATTAAGGTAACCACCCACAGGCATGCCCAGAGCCTAGCAGGCCTAAGTAATCCCTCACAGGTGTGCTCAGAGGGTTGTCTCCTAAGTGATTCCTGACCCTGTCCTGTTGATTAACATTACCCATCATAACACTCCAGGACTTATCTTTAATCTTCTACCACAGACCACATTTTCCTTAACAGTTCTTTTATAGGGCCCAGCAAAAACAAAACAAAAACTGTTTCTAGCTTTTACAAGAATATTATTTAAATAACTGTCATTTTTTTCATTAACAACAACTCTTTCCAAGCTCTACCTAGAGTGAATTTTGATCACTCATATGGCAGCATTATTTTCTTTGTGAAATGTTCCAGAAGCCTCTCAGCATCACAGAGAGGAGAAGGTAGACAGTAAGGACAAAGAGGAGGAGAATGAAAAGAAGGAGGAGGTTGTGAAAGAAGAGGAGCCATACAGAATCCTAAGTCTGTATTCAGGAAAATCCTGCATTAAAGTACCCAAATGTCGAGGTCAGCGCTGTATTCACAGTGAATCTACTGGATTCTGTGCTGTCCTCACTCTCAGGTACTGTCTGAAGTAGGAATGTAGTTACCAATGGCTCTTAGTTAACAGTCTATCAGCCTAACACCCTAATGTCTCCAGTGGAAATCCCAAAATTGTTTCTGATTCTTCCACTTGCCTGTTTGCCCGTCTGCCTGTCTTGAACCAACTCCTGTAGCCAGAAAAACTGAATAAGCAAGCCAACCATTCCTTCACTATATGTTCACTCTGGGGGTTTACAGGTAGATGTCATGGGAGCTAGCTACCAGCTACCAGCTCCACCTGAACCATAGAACCAAGGCTTGGAAAGGAGGAATCTCCTCCTCCAGGTGAATGCTGAAATGCAAAATGAGTGCTGGGAATGGAAAAGTAGCAGTCCGTTATATTTCTGTGTGACAACCAGGCTGCTCTGTCAGGAGGAAGGGTGGACCCTCAGCTTCCTCCAAAGATGCATTCTTAGTTGTTTGTGAACCCGAGCTAAGAACATGGTTGTTTGTAACTGGATGCTGGCTTTCTTGTAACCACTGGGCTTATTTCTAACTTTTTATTAGCTCTCCCCCACTGAGCCCTTTTAAACCAGTTAGAGAAGTCATGGCAACCATCCTAGGAAATGCCTCATCTTATTTCCATGTGACCACATGGAGAGTCCATTGACACAGGCTCTGCTGATTTTGACATCCCATCTCATAAGTTAGCCAAAACTTCGAAGAATATTCATTTTCTTAACCCACTTTAGTTTCCCTATGTGCCCACCACTAGCAGTGGCTTTGGCACTCTTTAGCGGCCATTGTTTTTCACATATGGGCCAAGTTTTAATCACCTCATCACAATTATAGTGCCCATATAATGATGGCTGGCAAACATGAGAAAATCCTGAGTTGCAGACACTAGGCAATCTATTGGACAGTAAAAGTCAGCAGTAGAGACACTTGTGGCACCTGCCACTAGGCACTGACTGGGCCTTCTGATATTTGGGTCCTCCCTTATCTTTGATTCCATGTGCTGGTGGGGCTTCACTCAGTACTCAGGACTGGAGCCTATATTGCAAGTCTAAACCAATTACATCACCATAGTCTCGGTCTCCTGACTATAATGAAAACTATCATTTGGAGACAGACAGAGATGAGGCTGAGTCTAAACCAATGATGCAATGAGACATTGGCTAAGGCATCTAAGAAAGAGACTGCAGCTATGTCCTGCCAGACTCAAACCTAAGGGAACATTAGCCTTTTAGGTCCCTAATGAAGGCTCAAGTCTGTGACAGGTTTTGAGAGTTTAACTCGCTGTCCCGAGTTCTGGTTCTCTGCTTTGTCCTTGAATTTGAAAATGTGTACCTTTTGCTTGCTGCTGTAGCTGCTATGCCTCCACACCATGGTGGACTCTCCCTCTCACCGTAAGCCAAAATAAGCCCTCTCTCTCTCCAGTTGTCTTTGCTCATGGTGTTTTATCACAGTAGCAGAGAAGTAACTAATACAGAATACAGTCATGCAGGGAGATGCTGGGTCTCAAATTGCCTTCTCAGAGAAGCGTGATTGGTCCTTCTCTGCTTAAGCTAAAGTAGTCTGAGATCCAGCCACCAGAGAACAAAGTGTCAGGAGTGAATATAGCTCTAGTCACCAGGCAGCGCCGGACATCTGATCACATTGATGGAGGACTCACAGGGCCTCGGTGCCCCTCAAAGTCTCTATCATTCCTTGGAAGAATTCACCGTTTGTTAGAGCCTTGGGCAATTAGTTTATGTTACTGTGACAAAACACTGTGACCAAAAGCAATTTGGGGAGGAAAGAGATGTGTCTGGCTTACACTTCTAGGTCAACAGTCCCTTATTGAAAGAAGGCAGGGCAGGAACCTATGGCAGGAACCCAAAGCCAGGATTGATTCCATGCAGCCTTACCTCTGGCTAAAGAGCTCACTCACAGACAAGGAAGTGCAGGGAGAGCGGTGGAGGACACTGCTTGCTGGTGGCTTTCTCACAAGCTTGCTCCCTGGTTCATGCTTGCTAGCTTTTTTACACAGGCCAGGAGCCCCTGCCACTCACAGTGCACTGTACTTTTGTCTAGTAATAATTAAGGCAATCCCTCACAGGGCATGGCCACAGACCTCACAGCTTCTCCTCTTGGATGATTCTAGGCTGTCAAGTTGACAATTAATGCTATCTAGGGTATAATTTTCATCATGCTCTTTTATAACACCTATTTGAAAAATGACTATGGTCATGGCAGTCAAATAAGTATATTGACCTCATTATAATCATAGGGGTGGGGCAAAGTGAGCATCATTGGCAATCTCCTCCAGGACCACTAGACTGACACAGATGAGAAGTTATACCCTTAAAAAGCAGACCTCAGAAAACAAGTGAAAGCAAGCTGGAGAGACAAATCAAAGGAGTTCGGCATGGGTAAGCAAGCGGGGTGAGGGTTGCTATTGTTACCAACTCATGGGGAAGGTGCAACCTGGGAAGGAAAAGAAATGCATCAGTGGTCAGTAGCAAGAAAATTGTAGGGTTCAAATGCAAACCCAGAAGTCTAGGGTGCACCCCCTGCTTGTCCACTTTCTTTGTTAGTGAGCTGGGTACAATGCAAAAAAGTCAAAGGTGTTTCTAAGTTCATGATGCCAGGTTTTCACTATCAAGTGTGACTGTACTCCCAGATAATTATGCAAAGGCAAAATCTGTGTTAACAGATTAGCCCCACATTAGCACTAGAGTCCAAGCGCCTCTGTGATGTGAGCTGGCATTGAACAGGGCCCCTATATCGCTGCAGCCTTCCTCCCCAATGAAGGAAACAGTCACACTATGTGGTTAAAATGTGGTATTAGTACCCCAGGTTTGAGTCATATGCTTTCATACCCACACACACAAACCTGTAGAGCCAAGATTCTATTGTTCCTCCATGTTTTAATACGTGTATTCCTCTCACAGTGCACTGTGCTTTCTTTCACCAATTAACAATCAAAATTATGGGTGTAGTGGCACACATCTTTAATCCAGGTACTCAGGAGGCAGAGGCAGGAGGATCTATGTGAATTCAAGGCCAACCTGGACATCTTTCAGGACATCTTCAGTTA
The DNA here is from genome assembly GCA_907169655.1 of Acomys percivali. Classification (NCBI taxonomy): domain Eukaryota; kingdom Metazoa; phylum Chordata; class Mammalia; order Rodentia; family Muridae; genus Acomys; species Acomys percivali. Next base: position 114,307,947 of record OU015742.1, on the reverse strand, counting down.
AATATAGAGGCCCTGTCTAAAAACAAAACAAAAAAGATCTATTTATCCCACTCCCAGAATCCCCTTGGTTAGTTCTATAGTCTGGTTTTCCTCTTATTCCTTAAGATTCATGTTCTTTCAGCTAAACTTAACCCAACATTGGGTCACATCTCAGAGGGTTCAGTAAAGG
>OU015742.1:114263305-114307768 GCA_907169655.1 Acomys percivali | reverse complement strand
AGAGAGAGAGAGAGAGAGAGAGAGAGAGAGAGAGAGAGAGAGAGAATTACACTAAATAAATAAATGTAAAACTATTTTTTAAATATGATCTTTTCTTCCCTGACTCATGCCCCAATCCTCATGAAAATAATTTTTCCTTCTATCACTGTAGTGGTAACTCTACTTCCAGGTAATGGGAAGAGATGTTCTTGCCTGGGAGTCAGGGAACCACAGTTAAAATTGAACTGTCTGCCTTCCTCTGATGTGAGAGATGAAGAGCAAGGAGGGGAGAGAAGTCAGGGATGCTTCAGGGCTGATTGCCAACAGTGCTTCCCGCCCTCCAATTGCTTAAAGTCGGAGCTTCTCAAGGGAGGTGGGCGGGGGCTGGCCACATGGTCTTGATTTACTAAACATTCATCAAACTGGTGCCCCTTTAGACATATTGAATCGCCAACGGGTGAGAGCCTTTCCAAAGGCCTTTCCCTTCAATTCTGGGCTGGCTAGAGGCCAGGAGAGACGTCCTGGAGCATCATCACCCCTCCCCCACAGACATCCTACAGCGGCAGCATGTTCACACACACATACACACACACACACACACACACACACACACCTCTACAGAGCTCTTTGTGCTTGGTCCCATCTCCCATGAATCACACATGACAGCTGTGGTGACATGTAACATTTTCAGTCAAAATCCAAATGGAATCCTCACATTTGCCTCAGAAGAGATGGGCACACACGTATGTAACCAAAGGTATAGATGACAATATGGACAGCCTGTTTATGTGTGTTACTTATACACACACACACACACAGGATTTATCATCATTAAAAACATTTATTTATGCTTGAGTGAAGGATTAACTCTGTGAAGCAAAAGTAGAGCTGGGGCCAAATAGTTGACAGTCCCTTTCTAGTAGGTGGCATTTTTAGACACTCTTAGAAAGACAAAGACAGAAGCCAGCAGAGTGGAGCACCCAGATGTCCTCAGAATAATGTCTTTGCCCATCAGTCTATCAGACGCCATTGTCTATCTTCTGAGTAGAGCAATGAGCCTTCTGTTCTGGATGGGAGCACCTCGCCACAGATGCCCAACCCAGCACACTCCCAGTCCATTCAGTGACTATCCTGGATGTAATGGGGATAATGAAGATGGTACTTGGGGATCTCTAGGGTTTTGTCTATGCCCCACACTGTAAGCCCGGGAGACCCAGCATGAGCCCTGAAGGGTAACCCCTTCAGGCATCCCTAAAAGAAACCTCACTCTGGAAGGGGGCACCATGTCAAAAAGGAAGATGGGGTGTATTTCCTAATTGGAAAACATGCCAATAATGAAAGCACATAAAGCCAAGCCCAGTCACTCTGCCCACACACACAAGCCAGTAAATTCTAGAATATGCTGTTGTCCACAAAGGAGGGAGGGACTCACTGTTTCCTGATCGTCTCCCTGCTATGGTCACTTGTGGAAACACCTCAGGGGGAGTCTCAGGAGAATGCTCAAAGAGGCCTGGAGTCCAGTACTGTTTTTTTTTCAAGTGAGAAATGAAGGACTAGAGAGCAGAAGACCTGTCCAACGCATGCTCGGCTCATCCAGCAACAAAGAACAGAACTCAGCCCAAAGTTCACTGCTCCAAAAGGCTTCAGAGACTTCTCCAGAACTAGAAACCTCACTGGTAAAATAAAGATTCCATGGCCCATGTAGTTAAATGAGAATCAAATGAGATGCCACATAATAGAATCCAGCATGAATAATAAACTTAATAAATGCCTATCCTGCTCCCTTTCCCTCCTACCTTCTTCTATCCCTCAGTACACAGTTCTGGCTGCTTTTAGACCCATTGCCTGGTTGCTTATTCAAATGAATGGTCATTCCAGAGGCTGGCAGTGTGTTGCAGGGTACCTATGGTCCCTATGGAAGAATTCCAGGGACTGCATGGAGATTCATTATTGCAGTAGAAATCCAAACCTATTTGGTCTTCCCCCAGAAGACACTGACCCTGTCAAGACTGCAACACCAATGGGAGACCCCTCTTTAATATCCATGGTGGCCCTCCCTGAGAAGGGGTCAGGGGTAACCCATTTCACAACGTCATGCAACACCAGGTATGGCTGAGGGTAGGGGGACTAGGAAGGGACTCAGCCATTTGTAGAGCCTAAAATGATCCTCCTGGGCAGTCAGGACCTGGGACAGGACGAGCTCTCAAGGGGCCCTAGGAGTATTATAATACCATATCTACAGCACATTTCAAGTTATGAGATGTTTCTGAGCTCATAGCTGGCTAGCTCAAAAAATTGTGATTCCAAGTCTGAGCCTAGCAGTAGATGGGCGTCTGACAGAGATCCCACCGCCTCTGGAGGAGAAGGATGAAAAGGAGTGGTTTCTAGGTCCTTTCAAGACCCAAATTTTTGCAAGTCCACCAGAGTCCCTACCAAGGGTGAAAGGCATTAAGCAGATAACCCTTCATACTACACTGTAAGAGCCATGGTGTTTTTATGGGGTCTTTTCTTTGGGCTGAGTGTGAATTTCATCCATTTCCCATCCTCAAAAACAAAAACAAAAAAGCAAACAAACTTAGCTGCAACTCTCCATCCAGGAAAAGTCAGGCTAAAAATACCTGATCTCCCTCCCCAACCCAGAAATGGAGACTCACTGTCACAGTGAACCCCACAAGGCAGGCTCCACAGCACTGACCCACTGAGGAAACTAGGCCACCCGCAGGGGGCCACCTGCAATTGGTACCTGCAAGTGAAGCATTCTGGGCTGGGCCTCCCAGGATGCACACATCTCTGTCTGATCGGTCTGCACACCATTAACAGCAGAGATTTCCCCAGACTGATCCCCAGCAGACTCATTGGGCAGGAGGAAGGTAGCTTTCCTGAAACAAAGGAAGTTGTTTTGCTGGGAAACCCATCAGAACAAAAGTGGGGCGTCTTTCTTCTCTATGGTCCGAGACTTGTATGCCTGGGTTGGAGAGGGGTGCATGATAAGGTCAAAGAATGAAGAGGGCACAGAAAGACATTCTAGAATGAGCCCTTTCCAGATCACCATACCAACCACCCCTGTGTAGCAGAAACCAAGGGCACCAAGACAATATCATCAATAGGCAGGATTTGCATATTGCTGCCATTTGGCAATGGCCTTCCATTGGATAGGCATCTGCTTTTCCTATTTTCCCCTACCAACCCTTCAGTTATCTCTACAAATGCCTATTAATCTGTTTCTATGAACCAGTCAGACAATGGCTGCTGCCTGGTGAGCCTAGAACTCAAAGAGAACTACCATGCCTTGACGGATACCACCTGCTGCCATCTCCTCCTTGCCTTGCCCAACTTCCATCTCCCCTGGCTAGCCATTCCTTCAGTGGAGCCTTAGAGATCTCTGCAGAGAGGCAGAAGTACTAACCAACTCATCCTCGACGTGGGTTTGCCATGAGATTGAGAACCAAGGGCCTTCCTGGTTCCCATGGTTACCTCAGGTGAGTAGAATGGTGACCCAAAGAAGGTATGGCCTGGGAACGGCTGAATAAACCAAGTGGTTGTCAAGGAAAGTCCCAGGGAATGCAAGAGGCCAAGTGGTCAACAAACAGTGCTTGGAATTGGACAAGAGAAAGAGGATATCCCCATGAAGACTCTGTCTAAGCTTCCTCTGTGCTTTTTTTAGACAATGCTTGGTGGAGAGCACAGAGCCCTTTAAGAAGTACTGGCTGAGCAGAAAATGGAGTCAAGTGGACAAGAAATTAGTAATATTCTCCCTGGCCTACCTGTGATGGCTAGCTACTTTGTATTTTCAACTGCACACAATGTAAAGAGAGTCTCAGCCAGAAATGGCCCAGGTCAGGGTAGCCTATGGGCATGTCATGGGATGGGAAGTACCTTGATGAGGCTAGTTGACGTTGGACAAACCAAGCACCATGACAGATGGCACCATCCCTTAGGCAGAATATGCTAGACTATATATGGATATCAGAAAGTGATCTGAGCCTTAGTAAGAATGTATACCTTGATTCTCTGCCCTCTGTGAGAGACTGTGAATATGGTATGACTGGCTGCCTCAAGTTCTCGTAATTTTGTCTTCCTCCACAGCAATGGACTAGAATCATGAGGCAAATAAACCCTCTCTCCTCCAAGGTGCTTTTGCCAAGGTACTTTGTGATAGCAACAGAAAATAGAACTGAGACCCCCATCTTCTACAATTCTTATAATGATGGTTTTTGCTTTATCATGTTACATTTTATTCTGTCATATTTAGTTGCTATTTCTTAGAAATTTGATCTTTTCTAATCAGAGACAGAAAGGGAGTGGATCTGGGGGGGGGGATAGTGTGGGAAAGAATTGGGAAGAATAGAAAGAGGAAAATATAACCAGGATATATTGTATGAGAAGGGAATCTATTTTCAATAGGTTAAATAGTCAATAATAATAAATGGAAAATAAAATAAAAATAAATGGGAAAAACTTAAGAGTGATTGTTAAGTTTACCCTTTTGTAGATGGATTGTTGTGTGAAAAGGAAGTGCCTCCTGGAAATTCTCAGATGCTGTTTGCAAAGAGGAAAAATGAAGGCAGGTGCTAAGGAGAGAAGGGAAGCAGCAGGAACTGTAGGGCAGATGGGTACCAGACTGCTGACTGCCCAATGGGGATGCTTTTCATCAATTTATCCTGTATTCAGGAACCCAGGAAGATAAAAAAAAAATGCTGCTCAGGAAGACTGAAAGTGAAATATAAGGGATAGGGCCAAAATACAGGACAAGTATTTCCAGACTATGTTCCTTGAAAATGCGATGGCACAGGATTCTTCCATGGATGAAACCACACACAGTCGAGATTTGCCAGGGTGCCTGGGATGTGGGTAGGCCGTACCTATGCTAGATTATTCCCAGGAAGAATTGATCACTGAAGCCCAACAAGCAAGCTTGGCAGTGTCCCACTTTCAGAGCCGATCAGTGAGCACAGAGGTGGGTCATCCTTGGGATAGTGACCTAGCTCAGGTATGGAATCCTTCAGAGGCTCCAGGGAGAGCCCCAGGTGGGGTGAGTCACTATGAGGAGACGTGGTGTCAGCGTCTAGCTAGTACTCAAATAGATGATGAATAATTTGTTGGAAGCAGTGATGGCTGTACATATTCTGCAGCCATCAAATATGTACTCTGCATTGTTTTTAAACTTATTTCATTTTCTCATTTGCCAGACAGAAAAAAAGAAGGAAAAAAACCCACAAATTTTGGACCATGAGAACAACACTAGTTCCTTGATCTGCAGCCCTATTTCCCAGGCCTGGGCTTTTATTGGTGTTTTGTCTGCGATGGGCTTTGGCCATGTAAATGTGGACAAGATGAGGTCACTCGCAGATTCGCTGGCTGCACTGAAGCTGATGGATGGTGACTCTGCTTGTCAGCAAAGAGACAGGCAGGCAGGCACCCCCAAGCAAGTGACCCACAATTCCAGAGGCTTGAGGCCAGGAGGCAGGGCTTCAGAAACTGGGAAGAGCAGGAAAGGATCTGAGAGGGACAATGTCCCTGCTGCTGTTTCATGGGCACTGAGTGTCACAGTCTTGTGAGTGACAGTGGCTTTCCCAGTTCAGAATCAACCATGTGATCTAGGCAAGAAGAAATGGAGGAAGGTGGGCATCACTGGTTTTCTCCGGCTCCTCCCTGTCTATCTCTTCAGAAGGGAGAGACAACGCAGTAGGAATAGAGAAGGCAGAGTGAGGAAACATTCTGGATGCCTGGGGACTGAGGTAGACAACTCATAAATACAAATGTAATGTTACCCACAACAAAGCGGCATGTGTTGAGTCCACACTGATTGCAGTTATTTTTACCTTTACCAAACTCAAAGGCAGCCATCACTGCACTAAACTCCAACCTTGTCTGTACCAATCAAGGCTGCACTCCACTCCGGCAGGTCTCCTACCTACCCTGGGAAGGTCTGGTTCATTGGCTCTAGGCCAGGTGCAGGAGATTAAAAAGAGTACTTCCCTGCCTGAAGGGAACTTTGGGATCTGACTGGTGGCGTTGCCTTCAGTGGTTCTCCAGTAAACACTGCGATACTCAAAAGTCAAAACTAGGCACCTCTCTGCCTTGCTGAAAGTGTGTGAGCTTTCCACATCTCCTCTCCATTTACTCGCCTTTAAATATCTGTGGTCCATCCATAGAGCATACTATGCTCACCAACATCTGTGGTTTCTCTTCTTTCTTAGAACAGGAAAGGCCACTGGGACCCTTCTAGTTAGATGGGTCCATAGAACTGGCCCCAACTGTGGGCAGCAACAGAAGTGATATGTGTCACTCCCAAGTCACAGCATTAAAGGGCACTTGGATCCCACCTTTGTTCTCTTCTCCTACTGTGACATCAAAACAGGCAGGGTGGTCCAGATGGCATGGCTCTGAGATCATGGAGCCTCCATCACTGAGTGATCTGATCGAGAAGAACACCTGCCCCCTTAGCCCCTCTCCCTCAGATGGAGAGGAGATGCTAGCAAGGAAACAAATGCCTTATCAAACTACACTAACTTGTTAATTTAACTTTTTCTGACTACTGTAATGATCAACACCACAAAACTGCCCCCCCAAAGTAGAGAGCCTAGATGGAGAAAGGGAGAGAAGTGAGGAGGCAGGGCCTGGGGCTGCCCACTGAAGCTCTGCCAAGAGTTCAGGCCCTGGAGCTGCTGAAGCCATCTTGTCCCCTCTCTGCCAGCAGCTTCTTTGCCAAGCATGAGACCCACTCTGGTCTCATCTTGCATCTGGTCTCATCCTGCTCATCTTGCAAGGGGTCTCTGACTCACTCTTCTCCATCACCTCAGTGTTCCAGGGAAACGGAGGTTCTAGGACTTTTCTCAAGGATGCACAACCAGTAACGCAGGCTTCTCCCAAGCCAGGTACCCTAGGCATTGTGAAACTGTAAGTTCAGCCCTCTAGTTACACAGAGAGTCCAAGCATGAGTCTCAGGCCCAGCATCCCACTTCTAGCTGCAATTGCCATGAGTAAAATGTGTACGAAGATAGGCTGTCCCTACACACTGCTCTGGTTTGCATGCATCCTCAAACATTTGTGTGTAGGAAACTGGGTCCCCAAAGTAGCAGTGTTAAAAAGTGGGGTCTTTGAAGCATGGGAGAATAGCAAAGTAGAAGGATCCAGAGGGTCCTAGAAACCTACAAGTAGAACATTATGATAGGCAGATTTGGGCCCAGGGGTCCCGTTCAAACTAAGGCACCAGCCAAGGACAATACAGGCCATAAACTTTAAACCCCTACCCAGATCTAGCCAATGGTCAGAACAGTCTCCACACTTGAGTGGAGAGTGGGATATGACTTTCTCACGTACTCTGGTGCCTCATATTTGACCATGTCCCCTGGAGGGGGAGACCTGGTGGCACTTAGAGGAAGGACAGCAGGTTACCGAGAAGAGACTTGATACCCTATGAGCATATACAGGGGGAAGTAATCGCCCTCAGGAACAGTCATAGGGGAGGGGAATAAGGGGGAAATGGGAGGGAGGGAAGAATGGGAGGGTACAAGGGATGGGATAACCATTGAGATGTAATAAGAATAAATTAATAATAAAAAAAAGTGGGGTCTTCGTGGGATGGTTAAGTCACAAGGGCAGAGCCCTCATGAATTGACCAATGGCACTGTCTCTGGAGAGGGTTTGTGATCTCTGGGATAGATTTTGATGAAAGGAGGGTTTGTGTTCTCTCTCTCTCTCTCTCTCTCTCTCTCTCTCTCTCTCTCTCTCTCTCTCTCTCTCACCATATGAGGCCTGCTGCCATGTAATAATTGAGCAAAATGGCCATCCCAAGCCTTGACCATAAGCCAACAAACTCCTGTTGTGTATTGCCTAGTCTGTGGTGTTCTGTTACAGCAGGTGAGGATGCAGACCACACTGAGGGAAGAGGGTGAGTGGTAACAGCTCCAGGAGCCCCAGCGCAATGCCAGGCACCACAGAGGAAGTGCCAGGGCATCTCATGAACACCAGGGTGGGTACCAGCTATAAAACTTGCTGCAGGTAATTGGTGGACTGTGGAAATAACTTATGGCCCAGATACAGTGGTGAGAAGGCCATATTCCAACAAACATGGGGTTCATAGGGGACAGAGATGATTCTTGAAAACCAGGCTCTCCCAATCCCACCTCCTCCTAACCTTGGTCTAAAGCAGCAACTGGAAGTAAGGAAAGAGGTCTTGTCTCAGGCCCAGCTCTGACCAGCTGTGAGACCCTCAGAGGCAAGGCTGTCTTAGAAGCTTATTCTTCCCTAATAAAGCCCAAAGCAGGCGTCCACATCATGACCCTCCTTCAAAGACAGGGCACCTTAGCCTCACTCTATTGAGTTCTAAGTCCTCGTTAGAATGGAGGGAAATGGGATGCAGGAATCTCTTTTCTTCTTAGGGCCTTTGGAGCAGGGCTCCCTGTGATGTCTGGGGGCGCCCTGCCCAGGCCCCAAGCACCCCACTGCTGGGTGTAATCTCACATAGTCTGTGTTGCTCCAGACCAGAGCTTGGCCTTGGGAGCAGCTAGCAGGCTATGGTCCAGCTGGCACTGGGTTGGGTCTTGAACAAAAGCTATGTGTAAAGTGTCCATAAAAAAATCTCTCTTGTTCTCCACCCAGCTCTAATGAACCCCTCTGAACCATTTATAAAGCCCAAGTGGGGAAGATCTCATCCATCCCCCCTGAGCCTCCTACCACCTCCAGCCTGGCAAAGCAGAGAGAGAGTTTTGCTGCATGTGTCTCTCAAACTCTAGCCCGGACAGACGGGTTCTCCTCTGCACAGCCTGGGTACAGGCCTCGGGTGGCAGGTTTGGGCAGGGACATAGAACCTCCAGTTCCATATACCCTCAATCACTGTCCCCAACACAGAGTGCAGACACTGAATGTAACAATCTTTCATAGACTTTTCTCAACTATTGTGTGTGTGTACGTGTGTGTGTGTCTGTGTGTGTGTGTGTGTGTGTGTGTGTTTGTGTGTGTGTGTTTGTGTGTATGTATACATGCCCATCTACGTGGAAACCAAATGTCAACTTCTGGTGTTATTCCTCAGGTACCACTTACCTTGTTTTCAGAGACAAAGTCCCTTGGTTCTGAGGTAGGGTCTCGGGAGGTCTAGGACCTGGGGCTTGCTGATTAGGCTAAGCTGGTTAGTTAGTGAGCCCCAGGGGTCCACCAGCACTGGAATTGCAATACATGTTGTCATGCCCAGCTTTCTTTCTTTTTCTTTTTCTTTTTCTTTCTTTTTTTTTTTTTTTTTTTTTAAGCATGGGTTCTGAAGATCCAACTGAGGTCCCCCATGGTTATGTAACAAATACTTCACCTACTGAGCTATCTCTCCAGGCCTCTTATTCTATATTATGATCAAGGTAATGGCTACACAGTGTTGAAAATATCAAAGGGCACAGGGAGCCACATAATAAGAAAAAAATGCCTTCTGGGAAGATGTTCCAAGAGGGGACTCTAATCACTGTGTCTCAGACAAGAAAGCTGCAAGAAGAGGGGTCAGGTGGTGGTCCAAGGTTACTCAGATAGTCTGCACTCTGTGCCCTAGCAGCAAAGGGGACACCATGTCCCTGTTTAAGTTCCCAAGTCCTACACAAATCCTGATGCCCTACTCACCCCAAAGCCAGGTAAAGGTGGAGATAGCTCCACTTTGCCTATGCATCATAGTCCACCATCCAATGCTATGTCTACCAATAGACTTGAAGGCCCAGCTTTACCTGAAGAGAATACCTGCCTCTGGGTGTCAGTTTCCCTGAACTCCCCCACTAAGGCCAGACTAGGAACTGTGATATTCATCCCAGAGACTCTTAAACCCCAGAGGCCAGGCATGGGCATCCTGGTCAACGTCAAGGTGAGTTCACAGGTGATCTTCAAGTCTCCTCCCTGTAATGGTGTGAATAGGTCTAGAAGGGATGGGACAGCAAACGTGTAGCCTAATACTTTATACCAGCATAAGATGAGGACAGGGCAGATCATGAAATGCTTGCCTGAGTCAGGGGGAAAAATAAAAAGTGCCTTGTATATGAACAAAATAAAATCAGAACTCTGTGGGCCCCTGAAAGAAATAACCAGGAAACTAGGAAAGGGTGCCTAGAGATCACCAGGTGAGGCCCTCAGGGCTAGATGTATAGGGTCTATCCCACCTCAGCATGGTGGCAGTGTGCTGGAAACTCACATTCTGAGTGAGAAATGTGTCGTCTCTTTGTCCCCACTGAGAGCTGTGTGATCCAAGCCCTGGTACATTTCAACCACCTTGTATTTGTGTGTGTGGGTGTGTGGGGGTGTGTATGTGTACACTCTCAAGTGTACCACAGCACCTATGGAGGTCATAAGACAACTTGTACAGGCATGGTCTTGCCTTCCATTATGTGAGTTCCAGGGACCAAACTCGGGCCATCAGACTTGGCAGCAAGCACCTTTATCCACTGAGCCATCTTGCTGGCCTGGACACTGGACTTCAAGAGAGCTCAGACCAGAACATTTTATGATCTTAAACAGAATTACACAGAAAAGAGGAAAACGGGTGTGATGCTAAACCTTTTTGTATCCCAAGGCCGGATGTGGTTCAATGGTCTCATTGCCAAGATGCTACCCTCCCCTGTCTCCAACAATTCCTCCGTGCCACCCACTTCCCTGACAACAACACATCCTTTAGCTGAATTTTTTTATTTCTTTAATAAGTTGTTGCTTTACTTTTGGTCATTCTTGCTACTTAGTTCAACTCCAATGTCTTAAAGTACTTTTGTTGCCTCACAATGCAATCCCAGCTGGTCTAGAATTTGCTGTACAAACCAGACCAGCCTTGAACTCACAAGTGCCTCTGCCTCCCAAGTGCTGGTGCTAAAGGTGTACACTACCACGCCCAACTTCAAGAAGGTTTTTACAACATCTTTTTCTCCTGTAAAATGTAACTGTTGTCCTCTACATATACTCCCATAAGCATTCATTTATGCCTTCATTCAACAAATTTATTTGAGCCTCTACACTGGGGTAGAGCATGAAACAAAAACAAAAAACAAAACAAAACCAAAAAAAAAAAAACTATTTCTGCCTCATGAACCCTGTGTTGGCTACTGTTTGTAGTAATAATATTATAAAAATAAGTAATGAAATTAAAAGGAAACAAAGCAGGGAAGAGACAGGGAAGTATGAGAGATACCTGAGTGTCAAGGGGGTATCATTAAGTTAAATAAAGACCTACAAGCAGAAAGTAGGGAGCCATGCAGATTCCTGGGGAAAGAGCAAATCAAGCAGAAGCAGCAGGAAACATAAAGTCATTGAAGGAGCAAAGCCAAAACACAAACAGAACAGGCTTCATGTCGGACTCAGTCCACAGAATCCAGCTGCACCCACAGCTGTCCATTCACAATGACCCTGAAACGCAGAGGTCCCTGCTACTTCACTGTTCACAGCACTAACAATACACTTCAGGGGAGAGACAGCTCTCCCACCATCCTCGAGACAAACGCGGTCATCCCCAGACCGAGGGCGCACTCACGTCCCTCTCTGTCCTTCGTGTCTTCCTCTGGTTCCACTCCAGATTGGCTACATCAATCAGGCTCTGTTCTTGGTTAAATCATGATGTGCAGCTCCCACTGTAAAGGACGGAGGTAAGGCGTGCCTCATGTCCGTTCACACACAACTCGAGTTGCCTTCACCCAGACACATGACCTCCATGTTGGGCAGTCGGTGTATGGAGACGCCCTCCCCTTCCCCTTTGTAATTCACGTCACCTCCAATACTAGAAATATGCATTACACAAATTGTTCCCTTTTTTCAAGATGTTCAGAGAAAATCTGTATTTAATTTATGGGCAATTTATAATGGAAATAGACCATATAAAATGTATACAAATGTGTAAGGCTGTATATAGGGCTTGGAAAGAGACAGTTTAACTTAGCAATAGCTAACATGAAGGGGTTCGTCCCTGCTGCCAGGTAGACAGTTAGATTGCCTAGACTTTAACAAAACTTAAACCAGAAAGGGATCAGGGCCCAAGGTCCAAGCATTTCTCAGTTCTACAGAGGACATCAGGACACATAACTGACGACAACCCGTTTCCCCAAGATTGCCAAAGCCTTGTTTAAGTTTAGAAGATGCCTGTATTGTGTTACTTGGACAGAGAACACCACTGGCCTGTGAACCACAATCAACTTTTCAGAGAAATGAAAGCATTCCCAGTGCCCCCAAACCCATGCAAGGCCACAGGGTTCTCAAAGCTGCCACGGACACATGGGACACCTAATGTCCCCGCCCATGGCTCCTGGGGCCTCCCAAGCCAGTTCACTGCTGTTCTGAGGAAAAGATTGCCCTGCTTGAGCAGAATACGAGTGAGTGAGAACCTCCGAGCTGCCAGGAGCGATTTCCAGGGGCCTTTGATCAACTGATGCTCTAATCTCTGAAGGAAAACATATTTCATTTAGAAAATATTCTCTGGTGTCATTCCCAAGAAGAAGGCACACTTGGCTTTTTGGAACAACAAAGCTCCCTCATTCTCTTCTTGCCCCCTCACTCACTAGCTCGCTCACTCTTGCCCCTCACCCACTAGCTCGCTCACTCTTACCCCTTCATTCCCAGTCATGAGTACTGTGGACTGAAACGGTGCATAAACCACCTTGCTGGAGAGGGAGAAATCACAGAAATCACAGAAATCTGCCGGGCAGAAGAGCTTGCTTTCAACAGTGCCCAATTAAGGGCCAAAACCCTGGATGGTGACAGCACCCTAGCCTAAAGGCCAAATCCCAGGCTCCAGCCTCCACCAGACTGTCCCCGCCTCACAGCCCATAATCCCAGGCTCCATGTGAGACCCCCCACTACAGGAGAGATGGGCCACCCTAAATACATATGGGCCCCCCGGATGCCCTGAATGCATGGCGAGAGTGGTATATTAAATGAGTTTTTCCTGGCATGGTCCGACATGGTTTAGATCAATTACCTCATTTTTCAACAATGAAAAGATTAAACAGTTGCTAAGGGTTATAAAATGATTTAATATGCTATTACGCAGAGATATAAACTATCAAAGTTTAAATTTCCAGGGAGAGATTTAAATATCAATTATACTTGAATCCAATTCATATGCAGTTCCTCCTAGACCCCAGCCCAGAAGCCTACACTGTCCGTTCCCTCATGGTGGGGCGACACACAGCTTCTCTGAAAGCAGCTTGAAAACTCAACTCAGTGCATCGCTTTCCTGAGGAACTGCTGTAGTCAGGGAAACCAGGCCCAGAGTGTCCACAGCATTTTTCCCCTTGAAATGGAGAACAAAATCAAATTTGGGAGAAATGGAGAGGGTATGTGTTCCTGTTGAATGATGAGAAAGGATAGTTAAGAACCTTTTTTTTTCCTCATTTTTTAAAATTTTTTATATATTTATTAATTTATTCATTTTACATCTCAATTGTTATTCGTTAAGAACCTTTTTTGAAACCAGAGTAGGGCTCTAAATTCTGAGCTCTCTCCACCTCTCACTTGGTCACTGCTGGCGACATTTCAAAGGGTGGGTTTTTTGTTTGTTTGTGTGTGTGTGTGTATGTGTGTGTGTGTGTGTGTGTGTGTGTTTGCATTTTAAGGAAAAGTAATGGGTAAATCCTTTCTTCATCTGAATCCTCTCTTCTTATCAACTTTTTAAAACTTGGCTCTTCAGGCTCACCATAGCCCCTCTTTGCAGACATTTTGATACTCACAGCCCTTGGTTAACACAGTCCTGCTGTGGAAACTGACTGTCCCAATTCAGCTCACCTGGGACCCCTGGACAGGTTCGAGTGACTCACATCTACCCGATCAGCTCCCCCTGCAAGTTGTCCTGACACACAGGACACACAGACTCAGCCAGCCTTCATGGGACACAGATGTAACTCAGCATCCCTACCCTCGCTCCTTGCTCCTGTGCCAAGGGGACCAAGTGCCATGAGAACAGCACCAGGAAAGCAGAAGCTACAACATCACCACGTGTTCATGTCAGGCTCCATGTCAGCACCTGGCCATCATGCCATCTTCGGCCTCCTGGATCCCAAGACAGCCTTCTGGATGACTAAAGGGAATCTGGTCTGGCCATGGGTCCTGTGATCCTGGCTGCTCCGGGGATTTCAATGGGACAGGGATGTAAGTTTGAGACCTGTCTGGCAACAGAATGAGTTCAAGGCCAGCCTGGGCAATTTGGTGAGACCCTGTTACAAAATGAAAAATAAAGAGGATTGTGGGTACAGCTTAGTGGCATTCTACCACTTGCCATGAAGAAAACCTTGTGTTCAGTCCCCAGCACTACAAAGATGATGAAGAATGAGTGGTGAGGAACCTGGCATACACACACAAGTTTGCAATCCCAGCATTTAGGAGACTGAGGCAGGAGAATCCCCATGAGTTCAAAGACATCCTGAGCTACATAGTGAGTTCAAGGCAATCTTGGCCTATACACCAAAACTGTGTATCAAAAACAAAATAAAACAAAACAAAACAAAACCAAAAAACAAAAAAACAAAGCAAAGACAGTGAGATGGCTGAGGGCAAAGGTGCCTGCTTCACAGAAGCACATGAAGGGGAGAGAATGAACGGCCCCACTCAGTGGACCTCTGACCTCCATACACACACAATGGTATGTGCACACACACACACACACACACACACACACACACACACACATACCATATACACAAACAGTATTAATGATAATAAATTAATTTTTAAATTAATGCCACACACCAAAAAGGTGAATGAGGTGTTGGAAAACATGGCTGCTCAACTTATAGCAACAGTTTGTTTGGGGTTTTTTGTTTTGTTTTGTTTTGTTTTGTTTTGTTTCGTGTTTTGAGACAGGGTTTCTCTGTGTAGCCTTGACTATCCTCAGCTCACTTTATAGACCAGGCTGGCCTCAAACTCACAGCGATCTGCCTGTCTCTGCCTCCCAAGTGCTGGGATTAAAGGCGTGCGCCACCACACCCGGCTTATAGCAACAGTCTGGAAGGGTGGGGAAGACTGGCTTCAAGAGCGTTTGCAGAAGTGTTTGCAGAATATTTATCTCCTAATGCCAAACAATTGCTTCTCGGCGCCCAGGGGTCCAGAGATTGCCCTATCGTGGTATGATAGAATTGCAATGATAAAAGAGGCATGCTCCATGCTTCTCCAGAAAGAGAACAAGATTCCCCCAAGTCAACAGTGACTGAAAAAGCCCCCCATAGACTGAGCACCCCAGAGAGATCATGAACACTTCCCACTGCTTTGGAAGAGGCATGTGCCAGTGTCCAGAGGCACTTGGCAAGACAGCCTGTCATCACATAGCCATGAGTTTCAAAGCATCACTCGCACTGCTCTGCTGTGCGGATGGTTGATCTTCCATTCTCAAGGTAAATTTTGCCTGCCCAGGAGGCAGCTCAGAGATGCTCCTCTGCCTAGGGTGGAGAATCTACACACTTACTGTGCAAGCAGAGTTTATCATCACGCCCCGCTCATGACTTCAGACTCCTCACATCGGTTATGTCTGAAGATGAAAGGGCTCAAGGTAGGATCTTCCCAACACGTGCTTAGCAGAGAAGACTCTCAGAAAAAAAAATGATTTTTTTTCCCTAATCCTTTCTATCTGCTAAGCTTGTGGCTCCAAAGATGAGAATGGATCTAGGGTGTGGGAAGAGATTCTAGAAGGAGCTGTGGTGTACCGCTCAAGCTCACCCACACCTGCCAAAGGGTCATGCAGGCTCTTGCCACAGTGAAGACTCCCCTCCAGTGTCTGCAGACTCGAGTTCCCTATGCTTCAGTAAGGGGAGGGTTGAAGGGGGGGACAGGGATGGTCAATGCAGCTTCTACATCTTCTGGTACTCTCTCTTCCCAATGTGGCCCCCGCAGCTACTCACATGGGCAAAGCCCCGCTGAGGAAGGCAGCCTCCAGGTCCCACCAAGTGGGAGCAAGTCCTAAGTCACATGGTCTGCAGGTTACTATTGATCATTCCCAACTACGACTCCTTTCTGAGAAGCTCCTTTGAGGTTTAAGAGTAGATTCTTGTGTGAACAACAGTAATCCGAGCCCAGCATCTGAGAAGAGTGAGCCCCACCCCCAGAGAGACCTGCTCAGCCTCGTTCCCCAGCAAAGCATGCTGGACCCATGCCCAGGTCTTGCCCCACCATTCCCACTCCAGGCCAGAAGGGCCTGATGGGATATTTCAAATGTGTTGCCTCCTCCACTCCTTAGGAAGAACATTCAGCGAAGCTGCACATGCCACTGAAAGGAAACAAGGGAAAGGTTTATATTAATGCTGGAGCATCACATCAAGAGATGGGATCAGACTCCTGTTCTCTCATAAACAGGGTTGTAAAAGCCCTGAAGGAGCTAGTCTCCAGCATCCCTGGCCAGAAATGTGTGCCTTCCCACCCAGCTACCATGCACACAAGCAACGTCTCCACAACCGGGAAGAAAGAAACGAGGAAAGAAAGCCACCAGGACCTGGGTGACCCCAGAGCCCACACATCATTTGAAACAAGTTTGGCATCTAGCCCACCTAAAGTCTCAGAATGCATTTCCAAAATCCTGACTGCCTGGGAGCTGGGTCTCCTTTACTCCACACAGACCAGGAAATGCTCGAGCGACCTTTGATGAGGGCTTAGTATGCCCTTATCACAGATGAAGAGTCTGAGGCGGAATTTTCACTGGGTGGGAAGGGCAGACAGAATCTGAGCCAATGTCTTCCTCCTGCGATGGTTTTGCCTCTTAATGACCACAAAGATGTCACACACATGCACTTACACCTCTGTGTACACAGGCACACATGTACATGTGCACACACACACACATGAGAGGGGGGAGGGAGGAAGGGAGAGAGCTGTCTACATGGCAGCCCCTTGCGTACCCTGGCAGCTAGTTGCCCATAGCCCCAGCTTCCAGAAGAAACATTTCTCTCTTCTGTTTTTCCAGAAGGGAGCATAAGGGCATGGTTTGCAATATAAACAATAGAGGGGATGGGCCCCGCACTCAGATCTTCCTGTTTCAGTGTAACCACAGTGCTGTGACCCTTTGCTACTCTCAAACCCACTCTTGTCATATAATATATGAACTATGCATAAACAGATCTGGGTTATGATGTGTTTCCTAAAACTAAGAGGACTTCAGCCATAACACTGACATTTTGTTTCTGGAAATTAAAGCCTGGGGACAGTGAAAACAATGTCCATCAATTTATGAATCGTATTTCCTTGCATACTTCAATCCCCAGCGCCTGTGGTGAAACAGAGTGAGGGTGTGTTTCTGATGGCACTGTCTCTGGACCGGCAGGCCTGCCGGCTTTAACCAAAGCTTCATAGCAGGAAGCCAGGCTCTCCAAATAAGGTCCTCAATGGCAGCTTGAGTAGCTAATGCCTCAAGAAATGACAGGAATGAGACCCACACAAGATGGACATGCTGATTCTTCTTGGGACGCAGGCATCCTGCCCCTGCCCAGTGCCCAGCAAGAAGGTCAAATACCATGGGGACACGGATCTAAGGACTCAGCAGACACTGGTTTCTCAGGTGGCTAGCACGGACCTCATTCTGAACCTTGCCTGGCCCCCAGACTCCTTGCTGGCTATGGTGTGATCCCCAGTAAGCTGGAGGCTCAGCCAGTCTGTTGCTCAAAGCCACATTTTAAGGAGGGTAATTTAGCGGGGACATAGAAGGAATCTGCACTTTGAAGGGTAGGTAGAGAGCAACATGATGCAATGGTGGAATTTCAGAACCTGAGCTAGCTAGCTAGCATTGATGGGTAGAATTACAGGAATGGCGACCTCCTGCCCCCATGAGCAAAGCCAAGGTAAATGGTAGGACCCTGGAGAGCTGAGGAAAGTGTACAGAGCTTTGGAAGTGAGAGGACCATGCACAGCTAGGGTGAGGAGAGAAAGGCTGCTTGTGATATAGCCCTACGCCGTTAGGACTCTCTCGAGAGCTGTCGTACCTGGCGTTGCTCCAGGACACCTCATCCAGCCCTGCTCCAACTCCACATCCTCTAGGAAGCATCCCTGGGGTGCCCACTGCACACTACAACCTTCTTCCTCCACTGTCCATGGCCATAGTCTGTGCAACTCCTACCTGGCCAGGTTGGTTCAGACCCACCTGGAGACAGGCACAGGCTCATCATACTCAGTAGGGGACCAATGGGACACTGGAAGTAGGACCATGCATTACTCTGTAAGTTCCACTGAGGCTCGGGCATGTCAAAACTTGCAGAGAGACCCACTGAGCCTCAAGCAGACTGGCTGGGGAGAGGGCCAGTCGGCATGCAGCCTGCCCCCATGCTCAATCCACCCTGTTCTTGTTTCACAGCCAAACATGCCTTCCCCATGACTGGTGTAGGAGGCCCAGCAGCCAGCCCTTTCTTCAAGGCCCCTGGATACCGTCCAGGCATCATGGTTAGATGACAGCCTTGCCTTCTACCTCTTCTCCCAAGTCCCTCAGCAGCCCCCTTAGAAGCCCTCCACAACTTAAGGTCACAGGTCATGGCTCATTAGAAGCAGAAGTAAGCCCTGCCCTGTGCCAACTCTTTCTGGGCACCATCACTTCCAGCCAGCACTGCTCCCAGAGGGCCAACTGGGCCTGGCAGCCAGCACCATCCATCCCTGGGGGCAACCTGACTGGTCAGAGAGGCTGAAAAGAAGCCAATCCCAGGCAACAGTCACCCTTTTTTACAAGGCTAGTGTGGAGCCATGTGGAGCCAAGGAAGACGCTGAGAACCGCCCAGAGCTCCCTGAGAGGAGCAATGGGAAGCCTGGCCTAGACTGCACTGGTTTGGGGACAGGGTAGGCCTGCACAGAGGGCCCTCACCTGGAAAGAAGCCTAACATAGTCCAAACCTCTTTTCTAGTCAAGACACAAGACTCCAGGGCTCTGGCCTTCATTTGGACAATGCATTGAGATGCCTAACAGATCGCCTAGGAGATACAAGTTGACGTTACAAAACTATTCTCCACTCAACCAAAGGGTGACACTAATAAACTCCTTTTTGAACAGGTGAGTGCCCCCCCTTGGGAGAGTCAAGGGGCTCTTCCCTTTGGAAGCATGCCACCTATGTGTTAATGCTCGTCCTTTAGTGTAAAACAGCTTAACCAGCTTGATTGCCCAGCTGGATGAATTCAAATTTCTGAAAGAGTGGATTCTGTTTGAATCCGACGCAGGGTGGGGCAGAGAGTGTCGTATGAGGCTCAGAAGAATGGGAAATAAAAAGGAATTGTTCAGCCAGAGGGCCAAATAAGGAGACAAAGAAGAACTGGCTGATCACATTTGAGGTCCAGGAGGGAGGGAGGCCCTCGGAGTTGGGCACCAGCCTGCTCGACAGGCTGACACATAGGGAGCCACAAGCCAAGTGCTCTAAACAACAGCAATTGCAGGCTCAGCCTGGGACCTAGAGGGCTAGCTTCCACCACCCCCAGGTTCCTGGCTGGCTGCTGGTGACCCAGAACCTTCTCTGGCATCACCTAGTCTTGTTTAGCCTTCACCTAGTGTCCCCTAGGGTTACCTGTATGTAAATGTCCCCTGGTATAGGGACACCTGTCGTTAGATCATGCTTTATCTAATCAAATATGATTTCCTCTTACCTTTATCTACAATGATTTTATTTCCAAACGAGGTTTCACTCAGGGGAAGCGGGGGTGTCAGGACTTCAATGATGTAGTTTTGCCTTCTTTAAAGGGTAGCAACACCAGGATGAACTGAGCCCTACAGAGCTCAGCCCCGACCATGAGCCACTGTTAAAATACCATTCCCCAGAGTCATCTTCAACAGGAAAGAGTGCACCAACTGGTTGTCCACTGCCAAATGGCCAGCCCCGAGAACACACATACAAGTAATATTATATGGACTGAGTAGGTTATATTAAGGAATATAGGTATATACATATACATTATGCATACAATAAAAGATAGTGGGAAAAGTGAATAAGGGAGTTGAGAGAGGGTATGTGCAGGTTTAGAGGGAAGAAAGGGAAAAGAGAAATATTGTAATTATATTATAATTTCAAAAATAAAATAAATCTATCACTCCCATATTGTCTCCAGTAACCTACCTCTGGATAGGTGGCGTAGTAAGGGCCCTTTTACACTTGCATCCCTATGTCCTGGCAGGTCTAGAGGCCAGATCCGTGTCTATGAGGTGTAGGGAGCAGGCAGCTGATCTTTCCAAAGGTGTCAGCAATATCAAGATCTCAGTGCCTTGGAGAGTTACATAAACCTCAAGCAAGGTCATGGTGGTCAGTCCTCCCAGTACCTAGCAGTTCTGAGCCTATGCATTGCAGGGCACAAGTTGAGGCTTGACACCCACTAGGTAAGCCTTGAGAATCTCTATGGAAAAACATACCATCAAAAGTCCCATTTATAAGCAGCAGCAGCACTGTGGCCCGCTCAGGTGGACACACTGCCTTCAGAACAGAGCCAGGACTAGGAGACACACACCTGTCCCCAGGCCCGCACACCCTTGTTTCTTAGGCTGGCCTGAGGAGCCCACTCATGGTGTGCTGGCGACACCTAGTGGACACATGGGAAATGGCACTCCTAGGCCCTCGGGCTGGTCTATGAAACAGCAGGCCACTGAAGACCATGTGTCAGTAGCTATGCTAGAGGTGAGTACCACATCTTCTGGTCTCCCCAGACCTCAGGGGGACGGCAAGGTCTTCTCCCATTTAGAAATATCCAGCCACATGCACACCTTGCAGGGCTGAAGAGACCAGCCAGCAGGGGACCCAAATTCAATTCCCTCACTTGATGGCTCACAAGCCATCTGAAACTCCACTTCTAGGGGAATCTGATGCCCTCTCCTGGTCTTTGTGGACACTGCTAGCATGTGATACACCAACATTCAGGCAAGCAAATCACCCATACACATAAGTAATTTTTAACACGGGCGCACACCTTGTGTGAGTAAGCCTGGCCAACCCTGTGACAGGCGTTCCTCCACCTGGAATGGGTTTCCAGGCTCCAGTGGGGAAGGGGCAAGAACTCAGTGGCCAGTAGAGCCTTAGCCTGGGCCTCTACCTCAGAACGGCAACACAAGCCCCACCCCAGCCTGGACTCATATTCCCCAGCCCTGAAGTAGAAGAGGGAGGAAGTGGTGTTGTGTGGCCTTTCCCACAGCCATAACACTGGTCTATTTAGGAAACCAAAAATCAGAGCAAAGAAGAGTTTCACCCAAGGCAGACTTGGACTTGGTGACTCGGTGAGTTTATTGGGGTTACTCACAGGAGAAGGTGTGAGGGTTACATTCAGATGCACGGTCCCTAGCTACCTAGAAAAGACTGGAGCCACCCAGAAAAGAGACAGCGGCTCACTTTCTGCTTTCTTCTCCTTGAGCTTGACCCAAAGTAGACCCTGAAACCCAAGTACAAGGTAACCAGGGGTATCAAGGCCAGGAGCACTCAGCTTGTTAGTGGGGTCAACTGCAGTGGGTGGGGTGTCAGGCAAGTGCTAATCCTGAGGCCTGGGAAACATCCTGGAGGCCCTTCCCGGGCTGGTCTTCCTGTCCAGCTAGGGGCTCTGACCCTTCCAAGGCCACCTTCGCTGTGTGGCTGGAGACCTCCTTCCTCCAAGTGTCATCATCCTCAGCCAACAGCATTTGTGATGATCCCAGAGGGTCTTTGCATTCAGTAACTGTAGATAAGGTGAAATTGAAGCCTAGAGAGTTTGGGGGAAAATTGCCCAAACCACAGAGCTAGAAAGCGACGGGAGCCAGTGACATTAAGTTTAATATGATTTTACTTGATCCGATGTATCCAAAATATTATCATTTCAACACATAATCAATATAAAAATGTTAGCAATGGTTAGCATTCTTCTTTTTTAACAGAGACTTCACAATCTGGTATTTATTTAACACTTACGGTGTATCACCATTTGAACATGACGCTTTCATCAGAAATATTTGATTGAGACACACAAACTCCGCAGATGCCAGTGCACAACTTTAAATGTGAAGTTGTTGTTCCAAACACACTTTAGCAATTTCTAGTAACTAAATTAGAAGTGTGTGTGTGTGTGTGGTGCATGCCTACATACACATACACATGCATATTCATACATTGTATGTGCACATGCACACATGTGTGCAAATACATACATGTAAAACACAGGACTCAATGTCAGTCCTCAGTTGCTCTGTGCCTTATCTTCTAACACAGTTTACCACTGATCCTGGGACTCACCCATACAGTTGGACTGGCTGAGCAGGGAGCTTCAGGGACCTGCCTGGCTCCACACCAGCCCCTGGTGATAGGATTATAGCTACATACCACCCAGGTTTTACCTGGATGCTGGATTTTGGGTGGCCAGCAGCCTGTTGGCATAAGAAGCATTTTCTGGACTGGCCCATCTCCTCAGCCCCAAATTAGACATTTTTATAGTTTAAACTGAATTGAATGAAATTAGAGATTTGGGTCCTTGGTAGCACTAGCAACAATAGCCACACGGGCCACAACCCCAGGCACTTACAGCTTGTACCTGCCCGACAGTGTGTCACCAGTGGTGGCCACCCTACATGAGCCACACATAACTGTGGATACTCTCCTAGAGCTCAGAGCCAGCAGCTGACATACACCTGATGGGGCACAGCCCAAGACCCCACAGGAAAACATATGCCCAGCATGCCCAGAGAGCCTGGCTGACTTGACTGCCCTGCTGCATCCTCCTCATCTGTGCCTCCACTGTACTGAGTTCTCCTTTGCCACCCTTGTACCCTTGGGTCTGCCTGACCTCGGGCTTGTCCAAGAGACCCCAGGTTAGTGAAGAGTGCTATGAGAGGGTCCACGGCTGTGCTATTGGAAGAACACAAGTAAAGTTCTTACAAGGGGAGCAGGGCTCCAGTCCTGCCTTTTCTAATAGACCTGGTTAACAAATGGGGGATGGAGAGCAGCTGCCCGTGGGTCTGAGGGACGAAGCTAACTCCCAGTACTCCACAGAATGAAGCCTGCCCCTAGCTTATGGGTCACAATAAAAGACTTTTGTGATACTCCATGGTCCATTATCCCCAGGGCAATTTCCTTCCAACCAAGCAAGACTGGAACTGACCTAGGGAAGGGGAGAGGGAGACAGGGGTTTGAGAATCCCCAGTGTAGCCTGCTCCCCATGATCCATTCTTCCTCCATCTGCCACACCCACCTCATAGCTATGAACTGCTCCCCTGGCATTGGCCCTGATGGTGGGTCATGGGTGACCCTGTGTCTTTTCTGAGGGTCTGGGAGCCACTTTTGACCTCCCATTGTGGCTACATGTTGTCTAAAGACCCTAGAGGGCTGGCAAGATGCCCCAGCGGGTACCGATACTTGCCACCAAGCCTGACAACCTGAGTTTGAGTTCTAAAACACACAAAGTGGAAAGAGGGTTGTTCTCTCACCCCTATTCATGCACCATAGGCACACAAACACACACACCACATGCATAAATAAATAAATAAATAAATAAATAAATAAATAAATAAATAAATAAATAGAAGTGGTAGTGCATACCTTTAATCCCAGCACCTGGGAGGCAGAGTCAGGTGGATCTCTGTGAGTTTGAGGCCAGTCTGGTCTACAAAACAAGTCCAGAACAGCCAGGACTACAAGAGAAACCATGTCTAGGGGCAGGGGGTGGGGTGGGGTGGGACTGACTCAGACCCAGCAGAGCAGTTGTGGTGCAGCCTTTAATACCAGCACTCAGGAGGCAGGTGCAGGAGAATCTCTGAGTTTTAGGCCAGCCTGGTCTACAGAGTGAGTTACAGGGCAACCAGGGCCATACAGAGAAATCCTATCTCAAAAATAAATAAATATATATAAATATAAATAAATAAGACCCTATAGAGCGCAGAGAAGCCTGTGCCCTGTCCTGGATGCCATATACTCAGCCAGGTGAGGTAGGTCTTAACACGTCCCAAGAAACAGGCCTCCAAAACCCAAGCAATGGCCAAGGAAAGTGCGAAATCCAGCGGGCAGGGCGGGGTTGGGGGCTGTCAAGGGGAGAAGAAAGCAAACAAACAGAGCCACCTTCAGAACTGAGACCTTTTGGGAGCCAGCCCTTTCTGCTTTGGCATGTGCTACATCAGCTTGGCACAAACTTAACCAATCGCCAGGGCAGCAGAGATCTCCGTTCTTCCACCTTTGCCTCCCAGGGTTGACTTGCAAAGCCTTAACAGATTGGCTTTGTAGGGTGGACAAAAAAAAAAAAAAAAAAAAAAAAAAGCAGGCCTGGTTGCACTTACACAGCTAGGCATGCATCAAGCAGAGAAGCAGAGCTGGAGTCCCTTGACTAGATGATTGAAGCATCTAGGTGCTTAGTGAAGAAGCCCAGGGGTTCCTTGGGTTCCCAAGAGGCTTAGGGAGGCACAGTGCTAAGGTTGATGGCCCCAGGAAGTGATGGGGAGGGGGAAAGACAAGACTGGGTGTGGCCAGGGAGTTAGCATTGCAGCAGCAGGAGGAACCCAGCACAGCTAAGACAAGAGGGCTGAGAGTGTATGGAACTCCTGGGAGCTATTGGACCCAACTCGGGTGAGATGACACATCAGCTATATAGTTCCACACCCCCACTGCTCTACTCCACTCTGCTCCTGTCCCTGCGTCCTGACAGCAGAGTCCCAGTGAACTCTGAAAGATTTCAGCCAAACCCTATTCGTTTTTCTTTTTTCTTTTATTTTAAATTTTTTTATTAAATTATTCAGATTACATCTCAATTGTTATCCCCTTACTTGTCTCCTCCCATTCTTCCCTCCCTCCCTCTTTCACCTTATTTCCCTCCCCTAGGTCTATGACAGAAGGGGACCTCCTCCCCCACCATATGGTCACAGCCTATCAAAGTTCATCTTGGTAGCCTGCTTATTCTTTCTCTGAGTGCCACCAGGCCTCCCCACCATGGGGAAGTGGTCAAATATGGAGCACCAGAGTTCATATCAGAGTCTGTCCCCGCTCTCCACACAACTGTGGATAATGTCCTGTCCATTGACTAGATCTGAGTAGGGGTTCAATGTTTACTGCATGTATTCTCCATGGTTGGTACAGTAGTTTCAGACGCCCCTGGGTCCAGATCTGCCCATCATGATGTTCTTCCTGTAGGTTTCTAGGACCCTCTGGATCCTTCTATTTACCCATTCACCAGTGCTTCTCTCACCTAGAGTCCCAATAGGAGGTCCCTGCATCTATCCCAATCTCCTGGTAAGTGGAGACTTTCATGGGACATCCCTTTTGGGCTAGTGTTGAATTATAAGTGAGTATATACCATGTGAGTCTTCCTGAGTCTAGGTTAACTCACTCAGTATGATCATTTCTAGTTCCATCGATTTTGCCTGCAAACTTCAGGATTTCCTTGTTTTTAATAACTGAATAGTATTCCATTCTTTGATTGAGAGACATTTAGGTTGTTTACAGGTTAGGGTTATTATGAATAAGGCTGCTATGAACATGGTTGAGCATATGTCCTTGTTGTGTGGTGGAGCATCTTCTGGGTATATTCTAAGGAGTGGAATAGCTGGGTCTTGAGGTAGCCCTATTCCCAGTTTTCTGAGAAAGTACCAGATTGATTTCCAAAGTGGTTGTAAAAGTTTGCACTCCTACTTTCTCCACATCCTCGCCAGCATGTGCTGTCACTTGAGTTTTTGATCTTAGCCATTCTGACGGGCGTAAGATGGAATCTCAGAGTCTTTTTAATTTGCATTTCTCTGATGACTAAGGACATTGGGCATTTCTTTAAGTGTTTCTCAGACATTCAATATTCCTCTGTTGAGAATTCTCTGTTTAATTCTGAGCCCCATTTCTTAATTGGGTTATTTGGTTTGGTGGTGTTTAATTTCTTGAGTTCTTTATATATTATGGATATTAGACCTTTATAGATGTAGTTGGTGAAGATCTTTTCCCAGTCTGTAGGCTGTCGCTTTGTTCTGTTGACTGTGTCATCTGCCTTACAGAAGTTTCTCAACCTCATGAGGTCCCATTTAATAAAGCAATTTATAGATTCAATGCAAGCCCTATCAAAATATTTGCACAATTCTTTAAAGACATTTAAAAATCAATTCTCAACTTCATATGGAAAAACAAAAAACCCAGAATAGCCAAAACAATCCTCTACAATAAAAGATCCTCTAGAGAAATCTCCATACCTGATCTCAAGCTATACTATAGAGAGACAGTAATTAAAACAGCATGGTACTGGCATAGCAATAGCATGGTTGATCAATGGAATCAAATCAAAGACCCAGAATTAAGTCCACACACATGTGGACACTTGATTTTTGACAAATAAGCCAAATCTATTCAATAGAAAAAGGATAGCATCTTCAACAAATGGTGCTGGTCTAACTGGATGTCTATACATAGAAAAATGCAAGTAGACCCATATTTATTACCATGCACAAAATTCAAGTCCAAGTGGATTAGAGACCTCAACATAAAACCAGAGACACTAAATCTGTTAGAAAAAAAAAAAGTAGGGACAAGCCTGGGACTCATTGGCACAGGAGACAAAATCCCTGAACAGAACACCAACAGCCCAGGCCTTAAGGTCAACAATTAACAAACCCTATTCTTTGGTTCCTGGTAAATCCTCCCTGGGATTTCATCTACAGGATGCCGAACTTCTTTCCCTCAGAGTCTGGGCTCCTGGGTCCTGGAGAGTAAGTCTCTACTGCTGGTGTATGCTCTGGCCCCACTTCACTGAGCCTCAAGAGTGAGTCCCTTGAAGAGAGCTCCATAGGGATGTGCACCATTCAGGATAGATCATACATGACAGCCTTCAGGGCGCTTGGTCTCCAGGCACTGAGATTGTGGCTTACGTAATGTGATGCTTTCACGGAGAAAGGCCCTTCAATGCTTATCATCTACAAAGGAGACCTTCCTGGAAGCCGGATTTGATTAGACTAGCAAAGTATGGAAGATATTTAAGGAGACACACCTCACAGCCACTGCCCGCCAGGTGGCGCACTCCTGCTTTCTTGGGCCCTGAAATACAGTGTCAAAGCCTGTGTAACCAGCCTGCCTGGGGGGACTCAAGTCTCAATACCAAGGCCCAGTAGTGGGCAGGTATGGAAATCTTCTGGGCCAGGTCCTGAGTCCCCTGCAGAGAAGGTGACCTGAAGCAGGGCCTAGGATGCACAGAGAGAGGCAGAAGTGGAGCCCTGTAGGGTAGATGGCGGGGCGGGGGCGCGGCAGAGGGGGAAAGAATGCAGGGCAGCATGTCATGATTCCTGAAGGCTGCAACCCCAAGCCAGAGAGTCAGAGCGTGCTCCTTCGCTACATCCTCACCTGTCCTGGACCAATCTCCTGCGGGTCAGAATGCCTCTTGTGGTTAAAGATTCTGGAAGGTACAAATATATCAGAAACCAAGGCCCCGTGGCATTCTCCTACATGTGAGCACCAAGGAAGTGTTTGCACCCTCGGAAGACCCAACAGCCTTACAGTAATTGTGGTTTCGATACCTTTGCCTTTTGGCAGGAGTAACGGAAAGAACTACCCTAAAAGGGAAATCAATCCATAATAATTTGGGACAGAACAGAAAGAGGCCTTACCCCATAACTATTCCACCTACTTCAACTATTGATAAGAAGGTCTTTAAAAATCTACAACCAAAACCCATAAGGTTGTGGTTGGCCTTGGGGAAGCCCGCTCAGTCTCTCTGTGGAGCGTTCATTTTGCTAAATTAACTCCTGCTCAAACTGTGCTTGTCTCTTTCCTTCGAGAAGACAGGGATGAAGAGGTGTCCCCACCCCCACCCCCACCCCGCAGCACTAAAAGCAACCCCGAGTGCTGACCAGATGGCACCCTGTCCTTCCTGCCAAGAGCCTTCAGCAGCTCCCCGGGGATCAGCCGTGTCTCACTTGGCCCAGTCTGTCCCTTCTGCCGCAGGAAGTCTCAGTCGAGACCTTGCATGCAGAGCTTGCTGAGTTCTGAAGACTCCTTGGCCAAAAATGCCTGGCTCTTACCCATCAAACTTGTCTAGTGTCTGGCTATGCTAATTTCCAGGCATTTCATGAACATTTAACAAGTCTGATTAGCCTTCTAGAAGAAGTCTTGGATGAGGGCTCATGTTTGCAGATGCCCTGAGCCTCCCCACCTCTATGATGCCCCCACCCTGAGCTCACCTTGAACTCCAGCCAGGGAGATGTTTTTCTAGATTTCCCAGCCTGGGTTCCAGGGACAATGGGGGTTATGGGTCCTTGGTGGGAACTCTGAAGCAAGCCTGTTGCTTGAGCTCCCTGTTCCCTGTAGACTCTGTCATTTTTCTCCCTGGAGGGAAACCCCAGAAGATCCTATCTATAGTCCTGGAGGGCCATCTCCCTGGTCACAGTGGTAACCTTTGTGAGGTCCATCCATAATGAACTTATTATAATCCATCCCATGAAGATACAAAATCTCCCCAGTGTAATAAACATGTTTAATCAAGCACACACCCCACCCCTATTTTCTTATCAGCAGGATTCTGCTTCACAGTCCTTGACCTTCTCCAGTTTGGAAAACTCCATCCAGCTCCACGGAGGTCATTGAGCCTCTGCTGGCTCAGAACTGGTTTAGTAAAATGAAGTGATTGACTCAGGGTCACTATGTAACTATTTCGATAACTGGCCCTGCTAGCAAGAAAGGAACACTGGGAACACTATAATTCCATCTGGAGTCGTTAAGTAGAGAAGACTGCCCGGAGCCCCCGACCCAAGAGGATCAGTCCAGGGCTGGTAGAACTTTCCCAGACCCTTAGCGCATCAGCAGGGTACTAACAGAGTCTGTCTAACCCTGAGGGGGCCAGCTCTGTCCAGAGAGGACCGTGCCAGCCCTAAAGGGAGAGGAGCTCACACCAGAGAGGACCATCCCAGAGGTGAAGAATAAGCAGAGCCCTGAGAGTGTCAGCCCAGCCCCAGACAGGATCAGAGGAGTCCAGAGGAGACCAACCCAGCCCAGTCCTGTGGCCTCTGAAGGGACGCTCCTCTCCGTGTGAGCTCTTAGCCGCATTCTGTAGTTTGATTGCTCTTTCTCTCAGGCCTACCAAGCTTCTTGGGAGCATGGTTCTGCCCTACTTTCTACTGCTTGCAAGGCCTCCCCAGGACTGTTTTCCAGAGACATCCATCTCCACCCCTGAGGTCAGTGTTTATCTTAACTCTGCAAGTTCATACAACACCGTATGACTTAGGAGAGCTAATAGCTTAAACGTTGCCTCTCGCTTGGAACCCTCGCTGGCCAGGCCTTGAAGCAAGCCTTGAAGGAGGTTGTAAGAATGTCCCCCCTAGAGCCCAGTTACAAAGCTGGCCTCCATTGCTGATCATGTTGTAATGGACGGAGCCCCCGGCTTAGCCCACACTCTTTCCTGGCCCATGCAGTGTCTCAAAAGAGCCGTGTTTCTCCCTGTAAAAATGGGTGGTCCGTCTCGTTAACCTAGCTGAGCCTCAGGTATTGGCTAGCTGTAAGGGAGCTGGGGGGCCCACTTGCTTTAGGAGTGAAGAACCCTGGCTGCCTAAATCTCTCCTGGGCCCTAAAAGCTTCAAGATGCAGGATTCTCCCCAGTTGAGGACCCAACTCAGTACTGGGGTTTTGAAAAAATAATTATAATAACAAAGAGCAGAGTGCTGAACAGTTTACAAGCAAAGAGGTGGTTTAAGTGAGAGCCCTCCTTACAAGGAGGCCTAATGAGATGAGATTTGCATATCATTTGTCTAAAAGTTGCAAAGAGCTTTTAACTATTAGCTCTTATCTTCCCTGCCTAAATAATGGAGGAGGGCTGTGTGTGTGTGTGTGTGTGTGTGTGTGTGTGTCCTTCCCAAGCTCGCCATTCAGACCTTCCCCTCAGCTCCCCCCTTGTCCTCCTGGAGGCTCCCTGCTTCCTCACTGTACCTCCTAACCTGGGCAGCGGTAGCAACTCACCCTTTCCACACTGTGGCCATGCCTGCCCCACAGCTGCATCCCTGACCACGCCCTCGTTCTGAAGCTGCTGTTGGACAACCAGCCCCATCTTTCTAAGCTTCAGCATCCTACCCAGTCCTCCTACCAGAGAAGCCAAGCAGCCCCTCTATGTCTGCCTGTCCAAGTGGTTTGAAAGCCTTTGGAAGCCTAGCACTGCTGTGCCTGGCAGGACCTGTGGATGGGCCCTCCTGCCCTCTGTTATCTAAGCCTGCTCACAAAGCGACTCATTTCCATGCAATGTACATTCCTTTTGCCTTGGATTAATTCTGAATTTTTGAACCTTACTGCTAAATTTACCCCAAGGCAGAAGTAGCAAGAGTTGGCTCCCCCCGGGGCTGACTCACATATCTTCCTGTTTTCTTCCCTCGTGTCTAACTTCTTGAAGGTGTGAGATGAAATAGAACAAGGCAGCTGCCCGTTAGTTAAGTAGTACAGGACCCTATTACAGCCTGGGTCCGTGAAGCCAGTGTGGCTCCTGGCAAGAGCTGTGGTGGTCGGTGTGGCCAAAGGAGAAGAATAAAGCCGGCTCTGGAATGAAAAGGAGATGGGCCAGCCAGAACCAACTGCTCACCTCTGAAAGAACTTAGGTACAGGAGGAGGAAGAGGAGGAGAAAGAGGAAGAGGAGAAAAAGAAGGAAGGAAGGAAGGAAGGAAGGAAGGGAGGGAGGGAGGGAGGGAGGAAGGAAGGAAGGAAGGAAGGAAGGAAGGAAGGAAGGAAGGAAGGGAGGGAGGGAGGGAGGGAGGGAGGGAGGGAGGAAGGAAGGAAGGAAGGAAGGAAGGAAGGAAGGAAGGAAGGAAGGAAACTGGACTATCTCCTACCTTTAGCTACAACCTAAGCAAACTCCTTGATTCCCTGTCTTCTCAAAATGGCAAGATCATTAGTCTTGCAGGGGTGTCATACAGCTTCAGTGGAAATACATAGTACTGGGCATCTTCTTATTGGATGGCTCTCTAATCTACTCTCTCTCTCTCTCTCTCTCTCTCTCTCTCTCTCTCTCTCTCTCTCCACTCCTACTCCCCATTTCAGGCTTTGTATGAAACCACAATACTTACACATCAGATTGCAAAATGCTTTTCAGTGCGGGGGAAATGCAGTGGGATCTGCATGCCCCCCCTTTCCCAACATTCTTTATGCCAGCTTCCTTTCCTGCTGTCTTCAGCTTGGAACACACACCCAACAATGCAGCTCTACCCTGTGGGCCTCCTGCCTGCCTTCAGAATTTGGTTTGAGTGCCAGTGACCATTCCCCGAGTTAGACTCTGAAATGTGCCCCCACAGGTTTGTGCCTTAAGTGGTGGTTCTTGAGAGTTTCTAGGTACTTTGGGAGGTGGGTCTTAGCTCAAGGAAGTAGGTCACTAGGGATCAGTCCTTGGGAGTACTTCATCCCTGGCACTTCATGTCTGCTGTCTACTGATGCTGTGAGCATCTGTCCTCTACCATGCACTCCTACTACCATGAAATTCAGCCCAAGCCTGTGGAGCCAAACAATGGTAGACTACACCCACTGATCTGTGAGTCAAAAGTCATCTTTGCTCCCTTAAGTTGTCTACGTTGAATTAGTTGGTTATGGTAATGGAAAAAATACCAGCACATCCGGCCATGAGCCCTTACCCTGGAGGATGGTCCTGAAAGAAGAATTGGATCCTGGGATAGACTAAGGTTTGAGGTCAAGATTAATGGGAGCAGCGGTGTAAACCAAGGACCTTCACTCAGTGGAAGCCATTACTGCTAAAGGACTGTGTATTGTTAACCAACTGCATAACCTTTAACGGAGAACTTCTTCCCCTGCCTAGCTACCTGCAAAATAAAGGAGCAGATGATTTCTTCAGTTCCTCCCAGATCCAGTGTCCTGAGACTCCAGATGAAAATTGTGTACCCATTAAGCAATTCAAAAGGAATTAGGTCTGGCAATCCGAAAGCTAGCAGACAGCCGGAGAAGGAAGAGCACTCGGGGCAGGGACAGGCTGCTCCCCAGCCTGGGACTCTGTTGTGGCGAGTAATTGAGGCTGATGGAACACAGCAGCAATTTATGAGAGCTCATGGGTAGGAAGCCGAGGAGTCTATACATTAGTCATGTCTGAGATTCCTTCTCAGTGATACTGTGGGTCCAGGAGCCAGCTCGGCCACTGCCCAGATGAAGGACTTATTGATCCAGAAAAAGCAAGTGAGCCAGCTTTGCTTTATTTTACTAGCAAATAAAAATGACCTTTTTTTCCAGGGAGGCAACCCACAGGGGGAAGAAAAAAATTATTGGAGACAGAGTTCTGGATCAAGTGAGGCCGGGACGAGATAACAAAACTACATGGTAAAGATGACCTGATTTAAGAGTGGGAGCACACACCACCTCTCAAGACTCAACCCAAGACCCAGGAAAAGTAGTCCTCCTCCTGCTGACCTCTCCTCCTCCCCCTCCTCCTCCTCTTCCCCGGCAGCCACACACTTGTTCAGAATGGGGGAGGATGGGAGAAGCTCACCGATGATGATCCTAGGATACCTATCTCCCAGTGCTCAGAAGAGGGTCAGCACCCAGCCACAACCAATTTGACTCTTGCCCTCCGCCCCATCTTGTGGGAGAGACAAATACTCACCGGATGGAAAGGCATAATCAGATGCTCATTAGATGCATGGTTCTCACACCTGACTGCAGATGAATCTTCATGGAGATTGTTTAGCTCACTGGGCCCCACACTCAACATTCAGCAGCTTTGAGGTGGGGCCTAAATCTTCACCTCCCCTAAGTTCCTCGGTCTTGTTGAAACTGCTGGTCTGGACCCCAGGCGCTGAGCAGCAGGGCCAGAGAGCAGAGCTCTCAGCCTTTAGTTTCCTATCAGAACAACCTGTGGGATCAAGTGAAGCCAGTGCAAATTATGGTAACCTGCAGCCTGCTTCGAATCTGCATTTCCTCCGCTGCCCTCCTCACTACCTTCTCTCCTGCCTTCCTTTCCTCCCTCCACCCGCACCATCTTCAGAGGCCCATGCATGCTAAATACAGACCCTACCACTAAGCTACACCTCCAGCTCCAGGCGTCTGCATCTCTAGCAGGGCCCAGGCCATGCCCAGGCCACCCTCTGTGGACACATTCAGCGGCTGAAGAACTCCAGTTAGTCCATTTGCTCACTGGGAACTGGAAAATGAGGAGTGAGCTGGGGGGAGATACTGATGGAAAAGGCTTAATGGTTAGTTGCTGGGCTGACTCTTGAAGGGTAAGCAAGATTTAAGTAAAAGAGAAAGAGTATTCTTTGGGGAGGACACTAAGAAAAGCAGGGAAGTGGGGGGATGAGATGACCAGGAGGGGAGAAGTGGCCCCTGGTAACTGACACCTGCTGGATGAAGATGGAAGTTGGGGCACCACATGCAGGCCCCTCCCAGTGGCTCACCTCAAGAGGCTGGTCCAGTTCCAGTGAGGCTACTGGCAGCTTGTCTTCGTGATGGAGATAATTATTAGTCTGTGAGCCCCAGACTGACAGCTCCCAATCCTGGCCTGTCAGCCAACTTGGATAATTTTTCACCTGGGTTGCTAGTAATGGCTTGGTTTTGGCAGTCTGAAGTGACTCCCACTTTTCCAATCTCAAGTCAAAAGGGGCCTCAGCCTCTCCAAGAGTGGAGCGTCTCAAAAGCACACAGGGTGGTTATGAGTTTCTCAGCAGGCAGCCAGAAAAAAACAGCATGCTTAGTCATAGGTTCCTCAGTCAAGGTCACAATCAAAGAAAGAGACAGTCTCTCTCTCTCTCTCTCTCTCTCTCTCTCTCTCTCTCTCTCTCTCTCTCTCTCTCTCTCTCTCTCTCTCTCCCTCTCTTATCTTGTTCATAATATTGCTCCAACAAGAGGCACACCTTTTCTTCAATAGAGCTACATCTGTGGGTACAAGAACACAAAAGCTCTTGTGTCAAAAAGCCTGGTCCTTGAAAACTGAACTCATGCTTATTGGATACCTTCTTGTTTTCCCAACATTTGCTATAACAAAGTACCACTAACTTGTACACTCTCACAATTTGGTGATTGGAAGTACAAAGCAAAGTGTAGGCAGGGCCCTGGTCCTTCCAACACCTCCAGGAAAGGACTCTCCTTGCCTCTTTTGGATTCTGGCAGCCCCATATCCCCTTGGCTTGTAGAATGTAACTCACACAAGCCTCACAAGTGTCCCCCCTTGTGTCTTTGTCCAAATGTTTTTCTTAGTCTAAAGACACTGATCATATAGGGTGGTGTTACATAAAGGCACCAGTCATTGCCTGAGGGACTTGTCTTCTCCATCTATACTGTACATATGTACTGTCTGCATCCCCAAATAAGGTCACATACAAGGAACCTGTGGGAAAGACTCCAGCCTATCTTTTGCAATAATACAATTCAACCCATAGCAGGCACCTGTTGTAAAATTGTATTAAAGCAAAATCACTGCTGAAATTAACTGTCTCCTAGCACTTTATTTTTCTAACTTAAACTACAAAAGTCAGTTGTTGTAAGTAAAATGAAAACTTCACTGTAAATTGGGCTCAACCCTCAAGGTCAACTGAGAAGGGGCTAAGTGCTGTTCCACCCCGTGCCAGGGATGAGTCTACAAAATCTAAACCAGCAGGCACATGAGCAGATTAGGAAAACTGGTGGTCAGAAAAAGGCCAAGACAAAGCGAGGGAGTGAAGGCTCCCGAGAGGGACAGTCAGGGCAAGGCTCTGCAGTACTGGCTCTGTGAGATCTGCTCTTGCCCAGTGATGGAGCATGGAGGACTCCATTCTGCAGCTGTGTAGACACACACTTTGGGTGAGGGCAAAGCAGGACACTTGCACCACACCGGCAGGG
The DNA here is from genome assembly GCA_907169655.1 of Acomys percivali. Lineage (NCBI taxonomy): Eukaryota > Metazoa > Chordata > Mammalia > Rodentia > Muridae > Acomys > Acomys percivali. The sequence goes on along the minus strand of OU015742.1, from coordinate 114,273,161 downwards.
GATGAATTTTGGCATGCAGCGGTGGCAGCTGAGATGAAAACTGCCTGGACCTGGGTCCATGGGAGGTTAGTAGGTGCAAGTCAGGTCTGAAACCCACAGCAGTATTCCACTCAGACCTCGGTTTGGGCCAAGGGAAGTGTGTGCCTCATCAATATTGAATCCACCAAAGAGCTTTTCCACCAAGTGGAGATGTGTTCAGAAAAAATACATCCAGAAGCATTCTTGGTGAAAACAGCTACGATTGTCTAGAAAGAATAGCCACTGAGATACTGACAGAACCAAAAGGCATTCTTGTTTTGAGAGGTCTTGGACTGGAAAGATGGCTCAGCAGTTAAGAACACTGGCTGCTCTGCCAGAGGACCTGAGTTCAATTCCCAGCACCTACATGGTAGCTCACAGCTGTCTACAATCCCAGTTCCAGGGGATCTGACACCCTCACATATGCAGGAAAAGCACAACTGCACATAAAAATAAATAAAATTGTTTAAAATGCTCAGCGATTAAGAGCACTGTCTACTCTTCCAGAGGTCCTGAGTTTGATACCCAGCAACCACATGGTGGTTTACAACCATCTATAAAGTGATCTGATGCCCTCTTCTGGCACGCAGGTATACATGCAGATAGAGCACTCATACATAAAATAATAAATATTTTTAAAAAGAGAAAGTCTTGTGCAGTGCAGGTTAGTCTTGAGCTTATTGTGTAACCAAGGATGACCTTAAACTCCCAATCCATCTCCTAAAACTAGAGTGACAGACACGCACAATCTATAACCAAATCTAATTTTCCAAAGATGCATCCAGCAGGAATTATAGGTAGTTTGAAGCCTTGGTTTCTAGTTATGCTGATTAAAAGCCGTTGTCTCAAGAAAGACATAGGTAGGTGATATCTTAGTTTTCATATACAACTCCTGCGGTGTCCAATTGGTATTTACCCTGCACTGAGACCTCATCACAAAATAGTAGCAGTCATTTTAAGGCAGTTTACATTCCTCTACGTCAGTGGTTCTCAACCTCCCTAATGCTTTGACCCTTTAATACAGTTCCTTGTGTTGTAGTGACCCAACCATAAATTCATTTCATTGCTACTTCATAACTGTAATTTTGCTAGTTATGAATCATAATGTAAATATCTGATATGCAGGATAGCAGACATGCAAAACCCTTGTGAAAGGGTCACTGGACTTCCAAGGGGGTCTCAACTCCACAGGCTTAGAACTGCTGCTCTCCATAAGCATGACTGTGACACTAAAACAACTCGAGCTGATGGGTGAGGTGTACAAGGTAAATCTTGATTGTGGATGTGTGAGAGAGACCATGTATTTGTACAAAGGAAACGATCTTGATGGTTCCAATAAGAGAGTGGGAGAGGAGACCATGGGGGAGCCTTTGCATTTTGCAGATACTCCTCTGAAGTTGGGGCTACTTTCCTATGTGTCTTAAGGTTTCCCTGTGCATTGCTCCAGCCAGTGCACAATGAACAAGTGACAACAGGAAAGAGACACTTTGGGTCCCTCTTCACCCTTTTTCTGCTAGAAATAACAGGACTGCATAATGAGACGGTCTAAGATGTTAGCTTTTTAATAGTACTGTCAAACATTAGAAATGTTTAAAGTTAAATTTGACTTCTGTAATTCAGAATGAAATCATGGCATCGAGGAAAGAACCCCAAGGTGCTGAGAGGAAGGGCAGAGCTGAGGATTTGCAGGAAGAATCCAGACAAAGAGCTCACACTGGCCACTTGGATACAGATGGTTGGTGCTCTGCTGAGCAGTAAAGCCGGAACCTTGGGGGTCTTACCTACCAGAAGATTCATTGGCATGTTCAAGACCAGACAACTTCATGAAACCTCAGCCTAGGTCTCAGGCACCAGAATGCAATAGTCCTCGGGTAGGTCTGTTAGACTGGGCTGTCTATGATGCCAAAAGAGCACACACTCGTCTGCTTTACTTGTTCTAAGTGTTGGATGCTGTTTCTTAACATAAGACACAAATTTACATATTGGCAACCGTGGCTTTCAAGTTTCCAAGTGGAGTTTGCTCTTAATATTAATCTGCTTTTCACCATCTCCTGGGTCTGTTTTCAATCAGGAGTGAAAAGGACCCACAAGCAAGCCTAGCATTGCAATAACCCTCTTATAAAAAGCAAAAATAAATGTAACATTCTTTGGACACTCACCTGATGGGCACTAAAACATTTATAAACATTTTTTAAAATTGAGACCAAAAGAAAATCTACATGTCTACTTTGAGTTGATGCCAGTTGATTGGTAGTAACTGTAGTTCCAGATGTCTATATGGACTTGGGAAGTCCCCGTTGTCTCGGCCTGGTCTTCCTTCCCTTGTGAGAACCAAGACGGTGTCCGCCCCTCAGCTGTATGCATGCACAGGCATCACTAACACGTTACATGACACAACCGTTCTCTTAGTTCACTGTTGAATGCATGTTCTCAGGCCCAACCCTGTGGGTTCTCACTCGGAGGGCGCTATCATTTGTCTTTTGCCCTTGGTTCTGTGTTTTTACTCTCCTGTCATTTTAAAAAGCACGAGCTGTTTTTATAATCTTACTAAGAAACATCTTATACAGGAGAAAATAATAACTGTATTTATCACCCTCCTTTTGCCTTCATGGAGGGAAGAATCTTTCGAGGTCCCCTAGCACTGGCGAAGAAATGCAGCCAACCTCTCCCCCCTCTTTGCTCTACTGCCGTTTCAAACTTGAATCCCCTTCCCCTGATTAATTGGCACATTTTTTACAACTATAGAAAACACTAAAATCTAAACTTATGTAGAAGTTAAAATTGGACCAGGTCCACACAGTAGCAGTTCAAAATGCTGTTGACTGTGTTCTCACATCACATGTCTCAACAACAGACCCCTTTATGCAGCAGGTGCCTGGCCTGTATGTCTGGGCACCACATGCATGAAATGCTGGCGGAGGCCAGAAGACGGCACTGGATCCCCTGGAACTGGAGTTACAGACGACTATGAACAGCCATGTGGATGCTAGGAATTAAACCAGAGTCCTCTGGAAAAGCAGCCAGTTTTGTTGACGTCGAAGACATCTCTCCAGGCTCAACATTTAATTTTTCAAAAGTCATCTGTTAGCCCAAGAAATCCAAGTAAATCTAACATTATTGTTCCTCAACACAAGTGTCTAGCCGGAGACTATTATAAAGGTCTGAACCATGTGGTGCATTAGAGAAAGCAAGGAGAGGCAGCACCTTTGAACTGTCTTACGCATGTGCTATTTTTGTTTGTTTGTTTTTTAGTTTTAGTTTTTTAAGTTTTTGGAGACAGGGTTTCTCTGTGTAGCCTTGGCTGTCCTAAATTCGCTTTGTAGACCAGGCTGGCCTCAAACTCAGAGATCCACCTGCCTCTGCCTCCCTGAGTGCTGGGATTACAGGCATGCACCACAGCACCCAGCGTGTATGTGCTATTTTTGAAGCATGCTTATGGTTAGTCTTAATCCAACTAAAGGTATTTTTCTGCAGGCTGAGTATTCGCCCCACACAAAACCATGAGACATGTCCCCCACCTAAGCCTGAAAAGTTTTTTTTATTTTGCATAAACTCTGAATATAATTAAAACCACCTAACTATATATTTCAAATGGACAAGCTGAATATGTAAATTATATCCCAATAAAGCCATTTCATAATGCTTTGGGGGGGAAAGTAAACATTGATTCCAGAAGTTTACATGCAAACTGATTGTTTACATTGTTAGAGACACTTGTTTCCACTGACATATTTTTCTATTAGCTAAAATAAGTGAGCCAGATCTGGTGATGCACATCTTTACTCCCAGCAAGTGGGAGGCAAAAGCAGACAGATCTCTGAGTTCAAGGCCAATCTGGTTTACAGAGTGAGTTCCAGGACATCCAGGGCTATATAGAGAAAGCCTGTTTTGAAAAAAGAAAAAAAAGTATTGAAAGTCAGCCCTTGACACAGGGTTTCTCTATGAAAACCATCATCATCATCATCAAGAAAAGAAAGGAAAACCAAAAAAAAAAAGGAAAAAGAAACAAGGTAACAGAAACCTTTTTTCATTGTTAACAGCTTTCACTTAGAAGCATTTTAGTTGACAAAGTGAAGACATTAAGAGAAAAATTTAACTATGTGAAACTTAGAGGTACATTTTTAAGGAGGCTAGACTCAGCAGATAGACTTTCAGTCTTAGAGTAGTATAAATAGTGAACTGGTTTGCCCCAGAGTGGCAGGGATAAAATATATCATGCCCACTGAGAATGATTTACAACCTCCAATATGGTATGCTGCTAACCCTGTAGGCTAGTGATGCCAGCGACGTCGGCAAACCCAGGAATGACAGAGAAAAGAACAACCAGATCATGACTAAAAGCTGACTGGGAAATGCAGCTTGCTCTTTCACTGTGGTCTGCTGTTGTCAAGTCAGTCCATGGATCTCATTCAATTCCAGCCTTGGGAGAGAAAAACAGCTCCATGTTTCTCAACCAGTGTTAAGAATAATTTTCTACACTCAGAAGTAATTTAAATCCACTTATTCTGTTTTACTATGCTGTGTGGAACAATTTGTATAATGAACTGCAAGTCGGTCCTTTCTGCTTTGTTTTTGCAGAGGGGGAATGCTGGGTAGCACAGTTTGGACACTCTTCTAGCTGCAGCGAGATCCAGGGAATGGGAACACTCATTTAAATACCCAAGGTACCGCTCAGCCAATGAGAAACGAGCCGTGGATGTGCAAAGCCTAGTTTTGGAAGAGATAAAATTCAGTAAATGTGCTATTTGGTTATGTCCAGTAAGAGACAAAGGGAACTTTAAGGGGAAGGAAGGGCTGATCCTAAGCATCAGTGATTTTGTTTTTCTGAGAAATTAAGAAACTTTTGAGTAATAAAATCTAGCAAAGCAAATGAAAACTTTTTAACAAGTTTTCTTTTTCATACTACATCTGATTCCAGTCGTGAGTAAAACAGAGAGAATATGAGCCAAGAGAAAATAAAATTGTTTAAGTATTGCTTGATTCTCTGGGTGGGATTGTGTTCAGCTCTCCCAAGGTCAGGACAGTTTGCTTTTTTTACAAAAGGCTTTTTAAAGGGACTTTTCTGTTTTCGTGCAATATTATAAACTCTTTTAATGCCCTTCCCAGCAGAGATAAATCATATTGGGAAATGTGAGCAATTACAAAAATAGAGCAAGTTTTCATTTCTAGCCATCAAACTTAATTTCCTCTTCATATTCACTTACCTGCAGCACAAATTCTCCATGAATTTTGCCAGATATTATTTACGAACTGCAAACTGTTCGTAAACAAAGTCAAAGGTGACAACGGTGATGGCACTGGAAGCCACTGACGCCACAGTTCTGCTGGGCTTCGGATGCCAGGCAAATGTGCTGTCTCCAGCAGGGAGTAGGGGGGTGGGGGGTGGGGGGGTGGGGGGGGACAATTTCCACCCAGAACAGCTTTCCCACAGCAGCAATAAACCAGTTTGGGAGACCTAAAGATGAGGGTCTGTGTCTTAGAATGCCAAACCACAACAATAAAACTCACAACTGTAGATGGGACACACTGGCTTTGGCTGGCTTCCCCGGAGCTCTTCCCAGTTCGAGAGCACGCTGTTGTTTGCTGGCAGAACTCAAAACAGAATTTTTAAGCTCTGCATTACTGTGCTTTCGTTAGTTTGTCACCTCCCTCTCTACTCCACACCATTTCATTTGAGCAGTATTTGGCTTATACTAAGTATCTGAGAAATACTGAGATTGTCAATCATTATCTATGTTCAATACTTAAGTCAGCCTATTTCCTTAATGCAGGATGAATTGTTTCCAACTGCTCTCCCATGGGATGGGTACTTACTTTTAAGCCCAAGGATCCTGTCTCTCCGCCCACTACCAATATGTAAAGTAAGTGAGTCCTCAAAGTGAACTCAGAAGATGAGCAGATGACCTGAGGGAAAATGCTGAGACACAAGAACATGATATAATTGTCTGAGGTCATAGGGGAAATGTGAACATGGGCTGGATATGGAGCATGTTACAGTATTGTTTTTATTGGGTGTCACAGCAGCGTATGGCTGCAGACAAGAGTGTCTTTAGGAAGACGCAAGAGGAAATGTTTAGGGGTGAAGCACTGTGACATCAGCATCTCATTCTCGGGGTGGAGGGTCAGCAAAAAGAAATTGTCTGGGTTTTTTTTTTTTATTTTGTTGGGCTTTGTTTGAGGGTCTCTATAGCCTAGGCTGGCCTTGAATTCACAGCAATCCTCCTGCCTCAGACTTTAGAGTAGAAAATTTGGGTTTTTAGTATAAAGAAAAGCAAATATGTTAACTAAGTGGAGAGTTTATGGCTTGAATGTATTTACCAGCAACTTTTCTGTATGTAGGAAAAAATTAAAAGTTGGGAAGGAAAATATTTGGTAAAAATAAAATCTTTACTAAAAATAATACATTTGATTTAAGTATTTTCCTGTAATAATATACACTTATACATTGGTATTATTTATTTACTTACTCTATTAAGAGATTCATCCAACATGGTCTCTGTAGAAATTAGTACGCACATAATTTTACTTTCACTTCTAAAATGCAGACTCTCACACATAATCAGAATAGTTCCATGCCTATCTCAGAGCTGGTCAGATGCAGATTTAAGGATCATGAGTTAAAATCTCAATAAGCTAAACATTTCAGTAACTTTTTTCGGCATTTCTTCTTTGCTTTTCTTCTTTGTCTAAAATAGTCTGTTTTAAGCTCAAAACAGCATCTTGAAATGCAGGGTTTAGGTCTAATGCCTTCTTGAAATCTTCCAAAGCTTCATCAAAATACCCTGTAGCAGAATTCCAGAGAGGGGGGGGGAAGTTGAGTACTTCCATAACTGCTTAGTGACACTTGAATATACATAATTTCATTTATGAGCTTTCAAAAATTCCTCCAAAAGGAAGGTGCTTCTTTCAGTGACCTAAGATGCTCTAACACAATCATGCATCCCCTGACAGAATAAGTGACTCTAAATCAGAGCAATAGGAAACAGAGAGTGCTGCTCGGCAGCCTAACATACATGAGTCCCTGCATTCAATCTCCAACAATACGAAACATGAAAACAAGTAACAATAGTTTGGGTTTTTTTATCAGGTATAATAGATGGGCAACATTTAAAATCATCATAAAAGATCAACAAAACTCTATTACCCCTTTTACACAGCTCAGTAAAACTGAGAAATATAATCTTTTTTTATTTTAAAAGAGAAACAGTATCCACAGCCCATCCAGTCCTGGCATCTAAATTTCACGTAATTGTCAAACTTGATTCCGTTACAACTGCTGAGCGCTCTGAAGCAACAGTTCATAAGAAAAGCAAAAATCAAGAGAAACAACAACAAAAGCCACCTTACCCAGCCTATAGTGTATCAAGCCTCTGTTGTAATATGGAACTTCAAAGCTGGGCAGGATTTCTATGGCAGATGTGTAGTCGTCCATGGCTTCATAAAAATCAACGCTGAAGTACTTGGTTTGCCCCCTGTTGTTATATGCAGTGGCCAAATCCTCAGGACTACATTTGCTTTAAAGAAAAAAGTTCACATTAAAAGCACATTGTTAACCCCCCCCCCTCAGTTCCAGCCCCGTGCTCTTTGGGGGGGACCATCAAACCCCACAGCTACAACACACGCCGTGGAAGCTGAACCACCAAGCTGAGGAAACCGGAATCAAGCTCTGCGCACAGCCACCGGCGACTTTCATGGGGCTACAATACAACATGGATTTGAAAGTGCGTGGATTTTAAAGTCTTCAAAGCCCCTGCTCACTGCCAGCATGTTCTGCTGAATACTAAAATGATGGTGGAACATTTTCAGAGCCCACTCTGGAGAGAAAAGGTGCACGCTGAGCAAGGAAGGCCCTCCCTCCCCAGTACCCGTGTGCTGCCCAAGGGTCACAGTCACTTCTTAATTTGCTCTAAAATGTGGGTGGTCTTCAAACAATGAGATCGGAAATCATTTCCCACCGGTAAAGAAACACGGGTTAAGCAGTGGTTAACTGTAGGTGTGCACTCTACAGTTCTGCCCTTCCTGTGAGAGGCCAGGCACGCAGCGGAGCGGCCACAGGTGAAAGCCTCCTGCCGCCTACGGCTCTGAGCCAGTGGTACTACACTTCTCCTTCTTCCTTCCCTTTTCTTTTTCCCAAAGTGGTGGTTAAATTGGAGTGAAACAGAGGAACTCCACGTTTGGCCTGTCTTTTGTTATACCCCATAGTACAAAGCATAGTCCCCAGAAAACACTAGTACCAGCAGTCACCCAATATTTTAAAAAATAAATTTAAACTTCCAAGGATATGTTTAAGTGGGAAAGTGGAACTGAGGGACTTCAAGTTCTGAACTCTAAGGAAACTGAAAGCTCATTTTACAGAAGAGAAGCTGACCAGAGAAAGCGGCCAGTGACACAGAAATGCTGAAACTGGACCATGGGTGAGCAGAGCTCTCAGCTAAACCTGGCAGGTCTTCTAGACCATCAAGGACAGAGAGTAATCGCTGTGATGGACATGGGCTCTTGGGCTGAGATGTGCAAACGGGGAAAGAAGAATAGGCTCATGCAGCATCCACATACCTGCTGCTGATTGTTTCTGAAACTTCCCAAGTAAGCCCATGAGAGCCTTACACAAAAACAGAAATGAAATCTCCTGTGTTTGCTCGCCTCTTCTCAGGAGTGGTGGGGGAAGGGAGAGGCAGACATTCCAGCACCTATGCAGAAATGTCTATGAATGAAGTGTCAGCAGAGCGCTCAGCCACAAACAGGAGGCCTACATCGACACCTCTCTCCCACCCCCAAGGCTCAGGGCATGGGGAAGAGAGGGCAGGAAAGCTAGAAGAGCCTGGGATTGAGAAAGAAACAGCGTCTCTGGGCATGTCAGGGCATGGCACTGTGCTCATAAACTCACAGCTATGGTTGCCAACATAAGACCTGCTCAAGATCAAGCCAGTCAACACCCCAGCACGGAGCAGGAGGGGCGCATAGCCCCTACCCCAGAGGAGCTAGAACAGTTAAGGGCATCTGCAGGAGGAGACGTTATCTTTAAGGGTATGGTCAACCAAACTGGCTAGTGGGGGAGGAGACCATTATCAAAATACACAGTATGAAATTCTCAAAGAATTAATAAAAATACTTCACTTAAAAAAGAAAATCCTGTTGACTACCGTGCTAATGTACTACTAAAATGAGGAAGCAATGTCACCTTTCTGCCTTAATTCCATGTGAGTCTTATAAACAAACAAGAACGCATTCTTCAGTATTAGATCTCAAGTAAAGCTTGTATTCTATTTAAAAAGAAAAAAAAAAATCTTCCAAGACCAGCGGCACATGCCTTTAATCCCAGCACGAGGGAGACAGAGGTAGGTAGATCTCTGAATTCTAGGCCAGCCTGGTGCACAGAAGGAGTTAGAAGACAGTTGGGCGCACACGCGCACACACGCACGCACACACACAAACACACACACACACACAAAAAAAAAAACCTGTCTCAAAAAAAAAAAAAAAAGCTTTCAAGAGAAGGGTAATGTTGCCAACTTCTTCTCTGTGTTCACTCCACACAAGCACAGCAAAGGCAAAGCTTGAAGCACCTAATGCTACACATCCAGGCATCAACGAGCCTGCTAACGCCACAGAGAGCTTATGGCGCAAATGTGAATCTGCAAACAGAGAAGTCCTCAGTTCTTGGATCTGAGTTGGATCAGGTCTCCAGGTTTAACAACCAATTCACAAGCAATACAGAGACAGACACTGGGAGCTAGACTCCCTGATAAGTAGACGGGATGGTGAAAAAACCATGGCTAGGTAGTAAAGATGGTGAACCCCCAACATGACTAGGTAGTAAAGATGGTGAACCCCCAACATG
>OU015742.1:114220112-114244839 GCA_907169655.1 Acomys percivali | reverse complement strand
CACACACACACACACACACACACACACACACACACACACACACACACACCCCTTCTTAAAAATAGTAAAAGCAGAGACGAAAACTGCTCCCAAATTATAAAATATAAATTAATGGGGCTGTATTTCAAAATGAGAACTGCTTTCTAAAAGAAATGGTACAATATATTTAATCTACTTTATATTCTCCATTTGTAAACACTATGAACTGAAAAATACTTGAGGATGGCTGCCTTCTTAACCTACCTTCTGTCCGTATCTAGATACATTCGCTCCGCCTCTTCAAACCTGCCAAAGTAGGCAGTAACTTCAGCCTGCTTCATTGACTCGCTCTGCAGATTGCCCAGACGCTTCACAAACTTGATGCCTTGGTAGTCCTTGCAGCGCACGAACGCCTGCTGTGCAGTGTACAAGTCCAGCTTCTGTAGCGCAGCCTCAGCCAACAGGCGCCTTCATTTTTAAAAAGAAACAGAAAACCTATTGCACATGACTAATAAACAAGACCTGTAAAGAACTCAGTAAAACATGATAAAATTTCTGATGAATTCTGCTAAAAATGATTGTTTTAGCACATGCAAACATTTGTCATATAGCATGCTTATGCTGAGGGCTGCTGTATGAAGTTTCTATATTTTAAGAAGAAAAGCTAAAAGAGATGCCAGTTACCATGAGGAGGCTAGTGTGGGAACAGCGGGGACACAGTTGCGACTCTAAAAGCATACACCTGACTTTGGGGGATGTTGGGGTTCTTTAAATACCAAAGTCGGGGATGTGGATTGTCCTCTATGAATTGAGATGCATCTTCAATTCCAACCTTCTCAATCAATGCTCGACTATCTCGCAGGGACCGGATCTCAAAGTTCATTATATAATCCTTGCTAGGGTGTTCCGGGTTCTGAAAGTGAAGATGAAACAGGGAATTCAAAAGGATGCCTGCACAGTATATTTCTTTCCTACAATTAAAACAGCAAATGAAACAAACTAGTATTGTACTGTGAGCAAAACAAAGAGAACTTCCCAGATTAGGTCTGAAGAGTTACTTGGAAAGCAAATAAACAGGTCTCCCTCGGGGAAAGTCTTCCTACACAGAGGTGCACACAAAGGCAGAAAGGGTCCCTCTGCTCTCGCTCAGCTCTGTTTTCCCCAGGTGCAATTCTTTTCTCCACAGCCCTACCCAGCCCTCACTAGAGCAGAAAAGCCACATTCAGCCACTTCCACTCTCTCATCCTTTCACACCAACACCACCACCACCACTACCCCACCACCACCACCACCACCATCAACACCACCACCACCATCAACACCACCACCACCACCATCAACACCACCACCACCACCATCAACACCACTACCACCAACACCACCAACACCACCAACACCACCATCAACACCATCACCACCATCAACACCACCAACAGCGGAGTGGCACTGTGGCGTCACTGCTATTGAGCAAGAGAGGTGAAAGAAGGAAGAGTCACCATGACTACTTTGCTACCCTAACTCAGCTCGCTGACCAAAACAATAGGACAACGCAATGGCTGTCTCTCAGGAGAGAGCCAAACGGCCAAAGAACAGAAACAAGCAGGTACAATCAACACAGCAATGCTCTACACATGCCATGCAATGAGAAAAAGAATCTCCCATGTCAATTAGATCCCACATGAAAAGCAGTAACAATTATTCTTCCTAACTCAGGAAATGCTATTGTTTGTGATGTTTTAAAAAATAACCTAAGAATCTAGAATTCCTCATCTTTTTTCATATTTTTTAATAAAATGTGGAAGAGCATTTTGTAGAGTGATGCTATTTTGAATACATGACTTCTGTACATTCATCTCACCCACTGAGCCTGTCTTCACACATCTCAATGACAGCTGTGAGAACAGATTCTGTGACGTTCAGGGCAACATTAATGATTAAAACTGCTGCACAGTGCAATTTGTACTAGTTGTTTTTTACTTTGTTCTCAGAATTTCTCTATACTGATTTAATTCTATATAAAACAATATAGTCATTATTCATTTTTAAAAAATAAACAGATATGCCGGGCATAGTGGCACACGCCGTTAAGCCCAGCACTCAGAGTCAGAGGCAGGCAGATCGCTGTGAGTTCCATGCCAGCCTGGTCTACAAAGTGAGTGCAGGACAGCCAAGGCTACACAGAGAGACACTTTCTCGAAAAATAAATAAAATAAACAGATATATACTGCCTGAAAATCATCAATACAGCCACCCTTGCTAGATGATGGGTACTCCAGAAGCTGACGACCAAAGCATCAATACCCCCAGATAGGCATGGCACATCGGTCACCTGGGATAGACTCTACCCACCTCTGTCTGTTCCTGAAAGGGCACTGGAAAAACCACACCTTCTATAGAGTTCCCAACACCTAAGACTTGAACAGAGCAAAGACAACTGAAGAAAAGATGCTTTTCTTACACATACAAGGAAAATGGAGAAAGGGCTACTCTCTGATGTTGCTGTATGTGAGTGAAAGGCAAGAAAGAAGCTCACTGTTTCACAGATCAGGTGCCTTAAACACAGGCAAGATCTCTCTCTTTACCGTGAAGAGTGCTATCCATAGAGAAGAGCCCAACAGTCAAACATGGTAACACTCAGTGCAATGCGTTAAAACTCCATTGCTGTATTTGCTGCCAGCTGCTAAACTTCACCTTCTCCCTGCTTCTACCTCACATGCCCAGACTGATTCAAAAGCCTCGGTGTCCCCTCCTTCATGGGCAGCCAGACTTTCAAAGATCAGCCCCTCCCTCTGGGGAGCAAAGCGTAAGCAAGCAACAGCAGGCTGCACAGAGACCCACCTGACTTTTGGATCTATATAATAGAGGCTGGTGGTGTTACGTACCTTCAGTATCTCATCCAAAAGAACAGATTTAATTTCTAAATCCTCAAAGTTGCAAATATATCCAGAGGTCTGAATGGGTTCCTTTAAATATAAAAAGGAATGTTATGTCTCACCATACAAAACATCCCCCCCTCAAGGAATCCTGATTTTAAACAGTATCCTCAAAACTTTCAATCAAGCAAAAACCAGAATAGCATATACCCATCACCTAAATGGTTCTCGTGCCACTACATACATGCCACTGAATTTCTACTGGTTTCATATTTCAATTCTATACTTCTATATGTTTCTCTAAAGAGAAGGATGCTTTCTTATCTGACCACATTAAGATTTTAATTCTTAGTCAATAAGGTAAGCATAGTATTTGAGTCTAGTTAGAGAAGAAACAGGATACTAGTGTCTAGTAATGGAAATCATTAAAATTACATTTTCACAACATATATGTAACCATGATTATACTGTACTATAATATAATTATAATACAGAAATATGCTAAGATGAAAATAAAATAAAAACTCATAGTTTGGGTTCAGTATTTCTAATATTGAGGCTGTTATATGCACAGTATATGTATCTAATAGGGTTGCAAATATGTTTTTTAAATTTTATTTATTTCTTTTTAAAGATTTACTTAGTTATTAAGTATAAGGGCATCAGATCACATTACAGGTGGTAGTGAGCCACCATGTGGTTGCTGGGAACTGAACTCAGGACCTTTGGAAGAACAGTCAGTGCTCTTAACCACTGAGCCATCTCTCCAGCCCCGCAAATATGTTTTGTCTTTGACAAAGTACAAGTTGTTAGTTAAAAATTTAATTATATGAAAAAAATTATAAAATCTTTTAATTATCTTTTAAATTGTGCTTGTATTACATAAGACTGATAATGTTTTTATGAGTGACTAACACACATAAACAGAGCCAGGCATGGCAGTTCACACGTGTAATCCCAGCACATGGGAGGTAGAAGCAGGAAGATTACAAATTAAAGGCAAGCCTTTGTTATATAGTATGACGCTAACTCTTAAAATTATACCACATACAGGCACACACAGAATCACAAAAATATTTAATTTGAAAAGAAGAATATGCAATGAGATATTTCTCAGGATTTTTTGTATGTGTTGAATAATTTAATACTATCATATAAACCAAATATACTTGTATAAACACATTTATCACTAGAAATAATTTTTATTTTAATTCGATGCCACAACAAAGCAAAATGATTAAAAGATGAAGTCACAAAAGATAATCTGTGTATTAAAAAAGTATACGATCACCCTGGAAAAATAAAGTACAAAAATGTAAATCATTATTTTGTAATTCTTCATTGTGGGAAACTTTAGGATGTCAATTCTCTTTTATGTAACAAGTGATTGCCATGCAGAAAAACATATAATTTGAATTATAAAATTATTCCTTTAATAAAAGTTCTTTATTTTTTAAGATGAATTTTTTTATTAATTAATAGACTCAGGTTACAACTCAATTGTTCTCCCATCACTTGCATCCTCCCGTTCCTCCCTCCCTCCCATCCCCACCCTGTCCCCCTCCCTATGTCCATGATTGAGGGGTTCTCCTCCCCCACTTTATGGTCACAGGCTATCAAGTCTCATTTGGTAGCCTGCCTATTCTTTCTCTGAGTGCCACCAGGGCTCCCCAACAAGGGGAAGAACAAAAGTTCTTTAAATGATGGGGAAAGCACAGAGAAGAGGAGAAGGGGAGAGCTGAAGGACGCGCAGGAGCAAGTTTTCAAAATAGTTGATAAATGTTGGCCTACAAGTGAAGTGCAAGAAGTTGGGAGTCATTCATCTTCCTAAACACTTGAATTATGCTTGAATTATGCTCTGGTTTCCTTTCTGTTGCTGTAAAAAAAAACACTGTGTCCAAAAGCAACTGATGGAAGGAAGCTCACACTCCCAAATCACAGTCCACCAGTGAGGGAAGTCAGAGCAGGGACCCAACAGCAGCTGGAAACCAGGGAAGCCATGGAGGAAGGCTGCTTGCCGGCTCCCTCACAGGCTTGTGCTTGGCCGGTGGTCCATTTATTTATTTATTCACTTTACATCCTTACTGCAGTGCCCCCTTTCCTCCCAGTCCCCCTGAATCAACTATCCAGGGAATGGTGCCAGCAAAAGTGGGCTGGTCCACCTACATCGATGAACAACCATGACAATCCCCCACAGATATGGTCACAGGGGAATCTGATCTGGACAGTCCTTCAATTGAGACTCTCATCCTGGATAATGCTAGGCTCTGTCAAGTTGACAGTTAGAATTAAGCCAAATTACATCAACCAAGGTTGTTTTCCAAAACAGAGTACCAATCCATCCATACCTCAACTGAATACAGTGTGTCAAACTAATGAGCTACAAAGCAGAGTACACTCACATAAGCAGTATGCAAGGTGCATCTTTTTATCAAAAACACCATTAAAGCTTTGTACACTACGCTGTATGGAGAAACCCTGGGGCCTTCACTCAGCACAGTCAGAGGCCTCACAGCATGTGTGCACAGCAGGCTTCCTGAAGTGTCCTGACTTAGCTAGTCTGTCTTTGCACACAGTGACACACTGAGGCTTGATTAACTAGATTGAGAGGTTATATTATCCAATTTTACCTTCACCTCACAAATTAGACAAGAGGCTTAAGAGGCTCTTAAAAGAACCTGCTGGCTTGAGGATCACTGAGAACACAAGCAACAAGACAGAGCTGACTCCTCTTCCCTCGCTCACATGAAAACAGTGATCTCTTAGCTACCCTCACAGAAAAATATATCCAGCTATTAACTGTCAGACCGTAGCTTGTCTCCTGAGTGCTAATGTGGACAGCCACATCCTGAAGAAACATTATCCTGTAGCTCTGTGTCCCGGCATCTTCTGACAGTCTATAAACAGCTGGAGCAAGCAAGGAACACAGAGGCCTGTGTCCCTGGGAAAACAGAGAACGGACAACACAGTGGACAAAGACTTCTTGACAGTGCTGAGGTCATGTTAAAAACTGATCTAGCTCTAAATTTAATAGAAATTGGGTTATATGCCAAGCCAGAAAACAAACTCAAATAAAGAAAATAATGATTTTTTAAAAAATAAAGGCTAGTCTGTTAGAACTTAATATTCTCTTCCAGACAAAGGCTAAAAGGGTTTTTTTTGTTTTTTGTTTTTTTTTTTTTTTTTTGGTGCTAGACTGACCACACACTGGACACACTGTGCAAGCATAATAAACACCCACTCTCTGGGAATATGACTCCTGGATTACAAGAAGTATGGCCAAGGATAGAAAAAGGATGCTCTAGCATTCAGAAAGCATTCTTCCATCTTCAAAGTTATCCTGTGCACACCTGTCACATTTCCACACTTGTTTTGTGGAGAAGACCAAACTTCCCTTGGCCTCTTGCAAAAAGCCATGCAAAGGCAATAGTCCAGGATGTCTTTTCTTTGAACCATTTCTCAAGGTCTAAGAATTACAAAGACCATGAGGCTCCTAAATGCCTTAACAGAGCCTTTAAGAGCAACTACCATTATTTCATGCCCCAGAAGAGCTCAAAGTAAAAAATGCACAAACAGCTTGGTATCTTAAAAGAGCAACAGCTCACCACTAAACAAATAGCTACAGAAAACCTTTGACAGCTCAAGGCCCTGCATATACGATGTCTTCTCAAGAACAAATAAATAGAAACTGATAGCAAGACATTAACTCATCTCTTGCTATTTACACTGGTGAAGTACAACGGAAAATTCCATACTGAAAATCATTAGTACTCCAAAAATTTTTAAATATTATCCTTTTAATTAAGCTGTAGTACAACCTAAGCACAGGGTTAAGAGTTGGTCCAGAGTAGATAGATTGACAGGAGAACCGAGAACATAAAAGGCAGGCGCTGTGATTCTCTCTTAGAGAAGCCTGCAGCTCCTTGAGATATCTTTCCTTTTGAGTACAGCTCTTGCTCTCTTAACTCTCATCCCTAAATTCTATATTGAAAATGTTTTAATAAAAAAACCCACTTGCATCCTAGAAACGTACAAGAACAACATCATGATGGGTGGATCTGGGCCCAGGGGGCTCTGCTCAAACTATTGCACTAACCAAGGACAATGCATGCAGTAAACATGGAACCCCTACTCTGATCTAGCCAATGGACAGGACATTCTCCACAGTTATGTGGAGAGCGGGGACTGGTTCTGACATGAACTCTGGTGCCCCATATTTGACCATTTCCCCTTGGTGGGGAGGCCTGGTGGCACTCAGAGAAAAAATAAGCAGGCTACCAAGATGAGACTTGATAGCCTATGACCATATGGTGGGGGAGGAAGTCACCCTCAGCCATAGACCTAGGGGAGGGGAATAGGGTGAAAGTGGGAGGGAGAGAGGAGCGGGAGGATACAAGTTAAGGGGTATAGCCGGGCGTGGTGGCGCACGCCTTTAATCCTAGCACTAGGGAGGCAGAGGCAGGTGGATCACTGTGAGTTCGAGGCCAGCCTGGTCTACAAAGCGAGTCTAGGACAGCCAAGGCTACACAGAGAAACCTTGTCTCAAAAAATAAAAAAAAAATAAAAAAAAATAAAAAACAAGTTAAGGGGTAACAACTGAGATGGAATCTGTATAAATTAATTAAATTTTAGAAAATTAAAAACCCACCTGTCAGGCATGGTGGTAGCCGGGTGGTGGCCGCCTTTAATCCCAGCACTTGAGAGGCAGAGGCAGGTGTATCCTGTGAGTTCAAGGCCAGCCTGGTCTACAAAGTGAGTCTAGGATAGCCAGAGCTACACAGAGAAACCCTGTCTCAAAACAAACAAACAAACAAAACAAAACAACCCATTCTTTCAAAAAACATCAGCTGGTGTGAGCTATAAAAAGAAAAGACCTGAAAATTAATGAGAGAACTTAAAGGACAGAAGGAAAAAGTAGTCACAGTGCACATGAGGGCCCTGGGTACAGAAAGGGTGTGGGTTACTGAGTGGCCGGGAGGAATATAAGCAACACTGAGGTGAGCGTAAACTAGGTACACACGCACAGGAGAATAGAGAGACAAGGCAGTCACAGACATATAGCAAATACGCCTGGCAGTTTTCTTTACTTTTCTTTAGATTTTGATAAGAGAAAGAGAAAATAAAGACTATTCCTTGAGTGGTCATGAGTCCATGTTGGTAGGCTCAGTTTTGGTTTCAGATAGCATCTCACTACATGGTCCAAGTTGGCCTGGAGCTTCCTAGATACTCACACTGGTCTCAGAAAGTCTCTCTCAGATATATATATTGGGATAGCAAGCATATGCCTCCCTGCCCAGCTATAAGCCCATCTTTTAAAAGAATAGATAAGTACCTAGGAAATACCTTTTAGAGAATGCAAAGATACTTTAAAGGTATTCCCACTTTGAACCAAATGTTTTTAAATACCACAGAAATATTTAAATTCATTTTCACAAAGGTATGCAGTAAATACCAATAAGTTTCTCAAAGAAGCAAAGGAGGGGTATCCAGGTTCTGAATCTGGCTCAGGACTTTACAGACTGTTAGCATCATCCCTTGTTTTACCTCAGGGTCCAAGTTTCTGAAGACATACATTCTTGTCTTCTCCATCATTGCAAACAAAGCAGGGTTATCCTTGGCCCACTTCATATCCCAGACATCTTTGCGCTCCAGTTTCAACAACTCGCCAACTACTTGCTGCCCCGTACTGTCTGTCACCCGAGTATCCAAGTCAAAGAAAGTCAAGACTCCTGCGATGTCAATGATAGCAAGACGACTAGAAGCCATGTAATTAGAGGGAGGGAAAAATTGTAAAGTATTATCAGTGGTCATGAAGTCAAATTGCCTACAACTGTTCTTCAAGGCCCCTTTATCAGAAACCTGGGCTATGGTGGAAATTACTTTAAAACGTTTTAAACAAATTTAACAGAAGATAGAAACTATTCTTCACCTTGCTACCTTATAAGAAAAACATAGCCAAAACCTAGTATCAAAATACAAAATAGTTAATGTT
The DNA here is from genome assembly GCA_907169655.1 of Acomys percivali. NCBI lineage: Eukaryota > Metazoa > Chordata > Mammalia > Rodentia > Muridae > Acomys > Acomys percivali. The sequence goes on along the minus strand of OU015742.1, from coordinate 114,235,995 downwards.
AAGCTTCAAAAGAAAAAGACATACCAGGAGTTCCACGTAAAGAAAGTACAGATAAAAAAGAGAAAGAAAAGAAAGAAAGACAGAAAGAAATTAAGAAGTAAACTATATTCAACAAGTGTGTACTATACACATAACTGAACATTTATTGCACAAAGGCAACCATCCCAGCATAAGCCTAACTCCCCCAAGGAGAAGTCTCAGGCTTACCTAGAGTTGCAGTTCAGAGATAACTGGCAGGCTCGGCAATCCAGCGAATACTTTTGAATCAAAGCAACATTAGGAAAGCTGTACCTCTGGATGACGCCAGATTCACGCCCCTATGGAAATGGCCTTTGGTTACAATACCTATTTACCATATGACCATTAAGCTGCAAATACAGGTCTCGCTATATGTCCATGTTTTTAAAACCAAAGTGACACTGTACTAGCCAGTGCCCAGTTCTGCTACAGAATCATGTTGCTAAGTATGTTTATCTCCTAACTTACATCTTTTAACAGCACCTGTAGGTGGTCTAATTTTTCCTCACAGAATGTCCAAAAATGAAGTCAGGACCCTAGATCTTTGATAATACAGATTCTTATCTGAGAGAAAGAAACATCTAAGGCTGCTTATAATTGTTTAGGTTAATATTCAGAGTAGACTAAGGGCTAACAAAATTCTGATTCAATTACATTCCATATATAGGAAATGAAGGCCATGGTGTGAAACAGCCATTTTGAAAGCCTAGCCCTCTATCCTACAGCCTTCATCCTATAGCATTGGCTTGTGGCTAGAGGAAAGATCACCTAAAACTTGCAATACCAGTTATTATTTAAAAACTAACACAGGATATACATTTCCTGGACAAGCAAGGCAGTGTACAGATCGGCAGCAAATGCAGCAGAGGGGAAGGAATTGTGATGGCTTTCAAACTCATCTGCACATGAGGCCACATGGGGCAATGGGCAAGAGAGGGAGGTCTGCATAGCTCATCTTTACCTCCCCTTTTAAGCCAGAGAGCAAGGTTTCTTCAGCATGATGCTTAAGGAAGGCCTATCTGAGTGGGGGAGCCATAGAATTCAAGGCTTTTAGGAGCATTTCCCCACAGAATGAGTTGACAGGGAGAGAACTGAACAGGAAACAGGTAAGCTCTACAGACGCGACTCAAATCACTGCTGTGTCAAACAGTTACCTCTGAAGTTAATGTTTTCAAATGTCAGAGCTCAAGAAAAGCATTATACCATTGCTTCTGTTTCAAATTATAGCAAAATATTGCCAGGAACTCTTCCTCCTTACTAGATGGAAAATACACCACTTCATTCTAAGTTGTATGAAGGTAGTTCAGCCAGAGCCAGGATACAATCCTGGGCTACATCCAGGAAGAAAATCTTCTAATTCCAGTGCTTTCCACACAGTCTCTGTAGCTACCAACTCTGTCGGGCTTTCAACGCAGTGTCAACTCCACATATGTGTTCCCTTCCCAGCTGACCATCACCCTACTGATTTTACAAATAGTTAATATTTTTGCAAATGATTAAGGGTATGTGCAAAAGCTTTAAATGTTCTCATTTCTTCTATCAGACTTTGGAAGAGTTATGATTTTAACAAGATGATAACCTAAATCCAAAATGCTTGCTTTACCCCAGTTCTGTACTTTAAACAATTATTATTCACAAAGTGAGTTTTATTTCAACTTACCACAATCAATGTCTTATCAGATGCAGTAATGGCACAAATCGGATCCCTTGTACCCTAAAATTAATCATTTTATGTAATATTTGTTGAATGACAAAGGAGGTACAAGCCAGTATGCAATTATTGAAACATATAATAATAAAGTTGATAACATAACAATGTTATTTACTAAGTACCTACTATGTGTCAATCACTGAAGTAAGGACTAACGATATTCCTACGAAATCTGGATCCTCAAGGAATTTATGTCAAAATCAACTTCCAAAGACTAGATAGTCTGTTCAAAGAGATACGAGTGGCTTATAAAAAAGCACATAGGGAGAAGTATCCAGCTTACACTAGATGGGAAAAAAGCCTAAGCTTAACTGTTAAAGGTAAGCTGAGATCAGAGAGGCCAGCATATGCCACCATACACGTAAACAGGAGAACCCTGCAACCATCTGGATGGATCTAAATAAATGACATTGTGCTTAGCAACAAAAGCCAGTCTCCATAGGTTAATATATACATATAGTTATATCTTTATTTATTTATATATTAACTACAAATCAGACAGAAGTCAGACTAGTCTATCTGGAGAACTGCCAGTGACCACCAGTTCCCTAGGCTGGGGAACTCATGAGAAAATGAAAGAGCGTGGAGAGAGTTCCTTTATAGTGCTAAGACTGTGTAATAATAGTTCACAACATCTACAGTCAACACAACTAACAGACATGTGTGACCCAAGACAGCTATAAGTGCAGCCCAACACAAAGGCATCAACTTAGTTCAGGCATTACGAATGAGTTTTGGGCTGCGAAGAAGGCTTATTGGGAAAAGTGCTGCTGCACAAGCGGTGGGACCTGAGTTTGGGTCCCTAGCAACCATGCAGAGAACAGGTGTGACAGTTTAAGGAACTGTGAAAACAATGTTCTATTTACTAGAAACAACGTCTTGTTCAAGTCTCTAATAAAATTACAATTACAGACACTAATATTGACAAGAATCACCTACTTGAATTGCTTTACTATAATCAAACACCCCATCCACAGATCCAGAAGGAACGTCATCAACATGATAAATTCTGTTTGAAAAAATCAGAATTTTGAAGAAAGTGAGAACTATATTATTACATAATCTCTACAATTAAAGATTGAATGACAACAATGAACATTATTATTTCATAGGAAAACCCTGATTTCTTGTTTTGTTTGTTTTTGTTTTTCAAGACAGGTTTTGTGTGTGTGTGTGTGTGTGTGTGTGTGTGTGTGTGTGTGTGTAGCCTTGACTATCCTGGACTAGTTTGTAGACTAGGCTAGCCTGAAACTCACAGATATCCACCTGCCTCTGCCTCCTGAGTGCTGGGATTTCAGGTGTGTCCCACTGCACCAAGAGATGGATCAGAGGTCAAGAGCACTGACTGCTCTTCCAGAGGTCCTGAGTTCAATGCCCAGCAACCACATGGTGGCTCACAACCATCCATAATGAGACCTGGTGCCCTCTTCTGGTGGGCAGGCACACATGCAGGCAGAACATTGTATACATAATAAAACCCTGATTTTTAAAAATAACTCAATATAGCTGAATCTAATAAAAGCAGAAATTATCTACCAAATATTTCCAGTTATATAAGTGATCTGCTCAGCAAAGTCATGCCCCATTGTGAACAGCCAAATTATGCATTCCCAACAAAGTGCATTCAGCTGTGAGATAGCCTGCCTGCCTGTTGGCCAGGAGTGACTGTTAACTCATTTGCTTGCCTGCTTATAAAAAGAAGTCTTTCTACGTAACCTGGGGAGACCTTAAACTCATAACCCTCCTGGCTCATCCTCCTGTCTGCTGCAACTTCAGGCTTATGAAGGAATAACATCATGCATCTTTCTGTTGTCGACTAAACTCATTTACATGTCTTCATGGTGAAGCTTACTACAGGATCCAGGCTCCTCATGGCTCTACGTGGCAGAGCCTTCTTCACCCTCACTTACCAGAAACAATCCCACTCCAGACTGCCTGGACTCCCCGGCCAGGATCCGCAGGCCCTGTCACCCCACCACCATCCTCTTCTACACCTGTGTCTAAGGACAGCAGCTTCCCTGGTGATTGGTGCTCAGTTTGCATCCTAGAAAGACCCTTAGACACTAGTTTCTTAGTGGAATAACTATAATTGCAGTGTAACAGTGTAATATGTGAGGTAGGCGATATAGCCATTTCCAAACCAAAATATCCCCACGTATTTCCAGCCTTTATTAGAAAGGGTGTTTTGTTTTGTTTACACCATTCCAACTCCTTTGGGTTTTGTTTGTTTGTTTGTTTGTTTGTTTGTTTGTTTTGAGACAGAGTTTCTCTGTGTAGCCATGGCTGCTCTGGAACGCACTCTGTAGACCTGGCTGGTCTCAAACTCACTGAGATCTGCCTGCCTCTGCCTCTCAGTGCTGGGATTAAAGGTGTGCACCAGCATCACCACCACCATCTCCTAACGTCCCCTCGCACCCTACATCCCTACTTCCCACCCAGCTCCAACTTTCTTTTACTTTGGCAAATTTAAACAGATTTAAAAGATATTCAATTTAATTAAAAGTGTTTCTATTAATCAAGGCAATGTATATTTCCCCAAAATGGCAATGGATAATTAGCTGTGTCTTGCTTCAATGTGATATGGCTGAGTTAGTAAAAATAGAGATATACCTTTCTCTTCCTTCTTTTCGAGACCGTGTAATCTGATTGATTTCCAGCGCTGTGAGCTTCTTTGCCACACGATATTGCCAGGTATAAAATGCTTCTTTTGAAGCCGCTATCACATGGGTTTTGGTCATTGCGACAAATAATGGTACTATGAAAAGGAACATTGAGACTAGTAATCTATGGTTACACAGAACACACTTCCGAGCAGTTCAGCATCGCTGAGTCCAACTCCTTATTTCAGAAATAATATACCCAGTCTTGAAATATACAGTCTCTCAAATCACAGAAGACTCCATAGTTATTCGGATCACACAAAAATATTAAATAAAATGGATCTGAGCGCTAAATGGATCAGGGCTAAAACCTCATCACGTCTTACAGAATCCTTAGGAGTATGAGCTGTTGCTGTGGATCAGTTGATGAACACTTGCTCAGCATGTGAGAAGCCACAGAGTCAAACTTCAGTATCACAAAGGGAAAAAGAGGAGCAACGTTCTTAATAATTTTTAAAATCTCATGTGCATTGGTGTTTTTCCTGCATGTATGTCGGTGTGAGGGGGTTGGATCCTCTGGGGTTACAGTCACATGGGTGCTGGGAATTGAACCTAGGTCCTCTGGAAGAGCGGCCAGTGCTCTTAACCACTGAGCCATCTCTCCAGCCCTACGAGTAAAGGTTTGTGAGCCAGGGTTAGGCAACAGTTGACACCCAGAATATGTAGCAAAAATAAAGCTATTAGACAGCAAAAAAAAATTTAAATGGGTATGTTTCACATGATATCAATAAAATTAAATGAGAGAAAACATTTATACATCATATATTAATGGTTATAAACATATATATGAAATTATCCAAAATTTACTAAAAGAAAAACTAAAAAATGCAAAGAACATAAGTAAACACTTCTCCAATAAGATACACAAATCACCATTAAAAGATGACCAACATTAACCACCAAAAACTGAAAATCAAAACTACAATTAGCATATCACATGATTCTCACTAGGGTAATTAAAATTTTAGAAATTATGACAACAAGAACTGATAAGAGTATAGAGAAAAAACAAAAATGTAAAATACTCTGAAAAAACTCATTTCTTACGTTTCTCAAAATGTTGATTATAGATAGCAATTCTACTCCTAGGTATATGCCCAAAAGAAACTCAGAGACAAACACATACAAACTTACACTCGAATATTCAAAACAGTGTGCTTCATAATAGCCAACATGTAGAATCAAAGGTCCACCAATTAATTAAAACCCAATCTCTTTCTCCCCTCTCCTCACCATCAATCACAGCTTGGTTTAAACATTTATTCTTTTTCTTGATCTCATTTGTCTTGTACTTCTAATTCACTTAGGAAAAAAAAATCTCCTGAGTTCCATGCTTCTAGGCATATACTTGTTTTCATTTGCTCCATTCCTTAAGCAGCAGCTAACTGAATGGCTATAGTGTGCAGTAGAGAATCTCATCAACTCCAACTGGGCATTAAAACATGGGAAATAGAAGGATCCAGAAGGTCCTAGAAACCTACAAGAAGAACATCATGACAAGCAGATCTGGGTCCAGGGGTTCTACTCAAACTATTGCACTAACCAAGGACAATGCATGCAGTAAACATCGAACCCCTACTCTGAACGAGCCAATGGACAGGACATTCTCCACAGTTGAGTGGAAAGTGGGGACTGACTTTCACATGAACTCTGGTGCCTCATATTTGACCACTTCCCCTTGGTGAGGAGGCCTGGTGGCACTCAGAGAAAGGATAAGCAGCCTACCAAGATGAGACTTGAGAGGCTATGATCATATAATGGGGGAGGAGGTCCCTCTCAGTCACAGACCTAGGGGAGGGGAATAAGGTGAAAGCGGGAGGGAGGGAGGAATGGGAGGATACAAGAAAGGGGATAACAATTGAGATGTAATCTGAATAAATTAATAAAAACTCATATCCAAAAAATATTATATATATATATGAAAGAAAAGTAGCCCTCCATAAAGGGCATTACTTTTTGTTTTCTGAGCTCATGAATAACCAGAGTGTAAACCCTTTCTATTTATAATGTAAAGCAACAAGGACAATGTTCACAGGAGCAGTGGCTGATGGAGCTTCTGCCACAGTCCTAACCAGGGACGGTTTTGGCAGCAGGACACATAGAAACTGACCTGGCAATGTGGTTAACTGAGTAGATTGACAGCTTGAGAACTCAAATTCAAGGACTTTTATACACTAAGTATTTCTATATAGTTGAGGCAGATTTTTTTTTTTTAATTCTGGCTTTCAAGGCGTTTCTATTCAATACAAAACATGTACTATTAATGACCTCTAGAGGGAGCAAAAAGCCTTCAGCTGCCTTACACAAAACCTGCCGTGACAAATGTGGATGCTAAAGCCAGCCTGGCTATGTTCTCAGTGACATTTTTACTAAATTCTAATAAATATTTAGTGAATTCACTATGAATATTTCAATTCTGGTAATTATGCTCTTACTGCTTTGAGGTTCATAAACTGTTACTGCTTCTTGGTAAAATATAAATTTCCCAAGCATATAAAAGCATTTTTTTCAACCAATGTTTAATTATAATTATAAGTTACAGTCATGTTCTTTATTTTTTTTCCATACCATTTATTCTGATCACATTTCATCCTCCCCCGTTCTTTATTCTTTCCTTTGTTGTTGTTGGGGTTTTTTTGGTTGTTGTTGCTTTTTGTTGTTGTTGTTTGTTTGTTTGTGTTGTTGTTGCTTGTGTTGTTGTTGTTTGGTTTAGGTTTTTTTTTTAAGACAGGGTGTCTCTGCGTAAACCAGGCTGGCCTCGAACTCACAGACATCCACCTGCCTCTGCCTCTGCCTCTGCCCCTCTGCCGCCCTGCCCCCTGCTTCTGCCTCTGTGAGTGCTAGGAATAAAGGCATGTGTCACCAACACCCAGCTATGTTGTTTATTCTTGACACTTCATAAATATGAGAGTTTATTGCTATCCTGATTATCAAATTTAAAATGTTACTGGTTCAAAAGACAAGTAGGGCTTCTTTGATTCAAAACCCTTCATAACTATGATTACATACATAACTATATGAATACAAATTATTTTCTCTCTCTGAGCCTTGGTTTACTTGTCAATTGAAGATAACAATATCAGCCCTATAGAACTGTTTAAGGATTAAGAGAGAAAATAAAGCATAATACAGTGCCTAGAATAGAGTAAATGCTTCATAATTTTAAATAATGCCAAGCACTCCTCTAAACACATTATACAAAGTAACTCACGCTACTGAATAAGGATGACATTATTATCATTATTTAGCAGATAAAGAAACCTGGGTATAAAACAGTTATAAGTCGTTTGTGTTATACACCTAGAAAGTGGACAGGTGGCACATAAACCCAGGTACTCTACCACTCTTGAATCTGTGCTTTGAATCGCTGAAGTAGAATGCACCTCCATAAACATTAGAACCTATTAGGCATGGTAGCTATCATTGTTTTTATTTTTATTTTTTACATGAATTTGTATACTGTAACCAAGCACTCCAGTCATTACTCGGAATAAATGTAAATATATCAGAAACATATTTCAATTAATATAGTAGTAATCTCAGTAAATTCACATGGGAACATAATGTCATCTGTACAAATTCTGATTTTTACTAAGAGATTCATTAAAGCCCAACTAAACTTATAAGAAAACGAAGGTGAGGTTGCTCATCACAATTTGATAGCAGTACTCTATTACTGAAGGCATCTCACAGTTTGGCTACAGGACTTGGAAGAAGTCAGTTGGTAATGTTCAAGGCTCGAAGGTACTGTATAGGCTGCTGAGGGAAAATCATCAGCAGTCTCACCCAGCTAGCTGTGAGCCCAGTGAACTACAGGAATGATTGGCATGGCAAGGTATGCCCATGATGTAATAATGACACAAATGTTATGAGGGTAATAAACTGCTCCCTGATTAGATTTAATGCCTGGTCCACAGGAGGAAACACATGCCTGGTACTGAAAATCTGGTTAGGGAGTTTACAAGCCTAGGGGAAGACTTAATGCTATTATCTGCTAAATGGACATAATATCACATTGCCCTCTAAATTCATACCTATAGAGTGCTTATCTTCATACTCATAGACCACAACAGTTCGCAGTCTTCATCAGAGAAGTTTATTAGTGGACAGAAATTCACAACTGCTCAAAGTACAGAGAGTAAGTGTCCATGGAGTGCTCAGCCACAAGTGGGACATCAATATCATCCCAGCCTCAAGGCTTGGGGGCCATTTGGGGGAGCTCAGGCAGAAAGACTGTAGGAGACGGAGGTCAAAAGAGGACCAAAGTAAAACAGTGTCTTCTGGATGTGACAGGACCACTGCACTTAGGAGCACACAGCAGCAATGGTTGCCTGCACAAAACCTGTGCAAGATCAAACCAATCAACACTCCACCATGGAGGGGCTCAGCAGCCTATGGCCCTAAGTGAAGAGCTATTAGCAGTTGATGGCTTCTGTAGGAAGGAGAGTCCATTGTCTTAAGGAACTATGCTAGCATGAACAGCTCCACACTGATGAGTATGTGGACAGAACAAGTTGGACTTAGTGGGTTATTAAAAATAAAACAAAACAAACAAGAGGGTATAAAGTGGGAGGAAGTGAGAGCTAGGAGGAATACCTAGGAGTCATTAGGGCAAGGTGGGAAGCTAAATATGATCAAAATACATTGTATGAAATTCCCAAAGAGCAATTAAAATATTGCATTAAACAGAAAATAAAGAAAACTTTGTTAAAGATTTGTTTCTTTTTATTTTATGTGTATGAGTGCTTGCCTACATGTATGTCTGTGTACCACTTTACATGTCTGGTGGCTCTGGAGGTCAAAAGAGGGCATCAGATCTCCTGGAACTGGAATTACAGATGGTTATGAGCTGCCATGTGGGTGGTGGAATTAAACCCATGTCCTGTAGAAGAACATCTAGTGTTCTTAAATGCTGAGCCATCTCTCCAGCCCCAAAGATCAATTTTTAAGAGATAGAATTTGGGGCAGTGGGGAGAGAACACTATCAAGATTTTTTTAAAAACACTCAACCACTTTTAGCTTTAAGGATGAGAACAATTCAAAGCATCAAAGGCAGAGAGATAGCTGAACAAACCAAGTGCCTATACAAGCATGGGGAACTGAGTCTGTGTCCCAGAACACACAGTGACAAAAGGCAGGCAGGCACGCCAGCCACCTGTAGTCCCAACATTCAGGAGGCAGAGATGGGAAGCCTGGAGCAAGCTGCTAGCTAGACTAGTTCTGGCAAACTCCGAGCTCAGCAAGAGGCTCTGCCTCAATAAATAAACAGAGCAAGAACAAGGAAGACCACAAGCTTCAACTTCAGACCTCAACACGCATATACCACGTATGTGTGCCAACATGTGATCATGCAAATACACAGGCACACATACAACACCCACATACACATGCAACACATTTCAAAATATGTAGAAAGACTGAGGGGACATTTTTTTAAAAATTACACTTCCCTCAAATGAGCCTTAGCCCTAATAGGCAGTCATTATTAGCCAAGCCAAGATGTAAAATAATTTAAAACAATTTAGGAATTCACATGTAAGAAAAACCTGCTTGTAACATTTTAATGCTAAGGGCTGGATAAATTCCTGCATCTATAATTGTTTCCCCACTTCACCACTTATTCATTTCTTAGCACTTTAAAGAGCTGGTAAACTGAAATGTTTGCATCAAATTAACTTTCTCTGGAATACATGAAAAGCATCATTAGAAACCCACCGCCTGCTGCCCAGACAGGCTGGTCCCCTTTGGTCCCTCCCTCACACCATCCACTCTCCTTCAAATGCCACCTGAAGAAATACTTTATAGGTATTCCCTTTGTTTTGTTTTTGTTTTTGTTTTTATTTTGAGACAGGGTTTCTCTATGTATCCCTAGTTGTCCTGGAACTCACTCTGTAGACCAGGCTGCTCTCAAACTCTCAGAGATCCACCTGCCTCTGCCTCCTGAGTGCTGGGATTAAAGGTGTGCACCACCACACCTGGCAATTACAGGTGTTTCTTATAAGACATCCATACACACCAACATCCGTTTATCCAAGTCACCACCTGACTCACAGCACACAGAACAGAAACAGTAAACTGTTGCTCAACTGATTAAGTAAGCCTTATTTATTAATACATCCCCATAAGAAAAGTCATAATCCCTTTATTTTCCTCAGGTACTGAGATCGTATATTTTTGGTGGTTTGCTAAATGATCACTTGCAGTTTACATGACACAAACATTGCCCATGCACTCAAGAAACATTTGTCAGAGAGTCAAGAACACTGTTAGGGATTGGGAATATGAAAATTATCTAGACATAAATCTTTAAGATGTGAGGAAGTCAGACAATCACAATCAGAAAAGCAGGGCAGGGTGCAAAGTACATTGGAAGAAGTATACAAAAGTGGTTGTGGAGCTGGTGAGATGACCCAGCTGTTAACAACAGTGGCTGCAGCCAGATGTGATGGTGCACGTCTTTAATTCCAGCACTCAGGGAGGCAGAGGCAGGCGGAGCTCTGTGAGTTCAGGGCCAGCCTGGTCTACAAAGTGAGTCCAGGATAGCCAAGACTGTTACACAGAGAAATTCTGTCTCAAAAAAAAGAACAAAAAAAGAATAGTAGCTCCTCCTCCAGAGGTCCTGAGTTCAATTCCCAGCAACCACATAGTGGCTCACGACCATCTATAAAGAGATTGGATGCCCTCTTCTGGCATGTAGGTGTACATGCAGACACCTACTTTTTTTTTTTCAATTACTTTTTTTTTATTCACTTTACATCCTGGTCTTAGTCCCATCCCTCCTCTCTTCCCAGAATCACTCTCCCTCCCTTTTCGCCCACCCCTCTCCCCTATTCCTCAGAAAACGGGAGGCCCACTTCCCACCCACCCCAGCTCATCAAATCTTATCAGGACTGAGTGTGTCTTCTTCCCCTGTGGCCTGGCAAGGCAGTCCTGCCAGAGGGAAGTGATCAAAAACTGCACTCCTACATTGTAAAAGTATATAAATAAATGATTTTCAAGTGAGTACAAGGGCTCCACGGAATAACACCTAAACAGTGCACTGGCACACGTCATGCTGAGTACAGGAGAATCCTGCCAACCGTACTTAATATAATATAAGGTTTCTGTAAGTTTCTACAGAAACTGTCAAGAAAAAAGATAATGAGCAAAACCAAAACAATACCTCTCCCCAGCCACACTAACACGATTTAAGAAGCAACATCTAATCTGAAAATAAATGACTAGTCTCTCAGAGTCAGAAAAAAATTCAATGGCTTTTCAATGTTTTGGACTCAATTATTTTTGTCACCACGTCCAATATATGGCAGTACATTTTACAAAAGAGACATTAATCTTGGAAGTTGAAATGGCAGAAAACTATTTTAATGGTTTTAATACATGTCTTAGAATAAGACTTAAAACTATGCAGAGAGTTTCTTTCCTATCTATTGGATAGAGGGAAGGGAACAACTAAAGCAACAATGTCCTCACAAACAAGAAGTGGGCAATTCTTAAAACTTTCTCATCAGTAGACTGGTTTCATTAGAAAGCTCTGGAAAAAGTAAGCCTACTTTATAAGCAGCTAAAGTGTTTTTATGGGAGAGAAGTATTTGCAAGCAGTTTATTAATAATAAAAGTGGTTTAAGAGCAAAATTCTTTCTATAACTCTGCTTATTGCATACTAATTTTGCATTGCATGCCAATTCCTATGCAATTATGTAGACAAATGATGGAAATGTCGCAATTGTGGAATTACTATGAATTTTAGATACAATAGCCTTCCTTACAGGTTATTGCATTAATCAGGATGCTTTCCGAGTGAAAGGAAGCACCGAGCGATCTGCCGTGAGAACAGGTATCAACAGTGCTATTTATGACCAGAAGATATGGCCATCCTTATTTACAGACTATAACTTAATTAATACCATTAGCAGAGGTGGGAAGGTGTGTGATCCATGCACACACTTCTGTGTGGGTGTGCACACTCATGTGTGCTCATGCAGAGGCCAAAGAAAGATGCTGGTATCTCATTCTATCACTACCCACCTTATTTCTTGAGACAGGGCCTTTCACTAAAGTTGAAGCTGTTCCAGCTAGACGGTCTGGCCAGTCACTTCCTGGGATCCACACATCCCAATCCTCCCAACGCTGAGGTCACATGCATGTGTGGTCATGCCCAGCTCTTGCATGGGTGGTTGGGGGTTTGAACTCAGGTCCTCTTGCTTTAACAGCAAGCTCTCCTACCCAATGGGTCATGTCTCCAGCCCTTTAGGACTTTTTAATTGGTGTTACAAACAAAACATGATCAGAAAGGAAATGAAAATTAACATTCTCTTACCAAGATCAATGTATTTAGGGTCCAAGGGTGTGCCAATAGAATTGCAAAGAACTAGCACAAACTGTGAACAGATAAAAGAAAAAGAATTATCAGAGTTTATACTGCGAACAATAAAGGACATATGCATTACACATCATGCTTTTTTCTCTCAGGTATGACTTAACTTGGAAATAATTGATAAAAATGTTCCATACAAAGAACAGCAGGCAAAAAGAAAGATCATCTACAGCATTGACTATTAACAATCATGAATTAAAATTAAGGCTCGTTTCTCACTGTAACAGAACTCCACAGGTTTAGAAGAAAACAGGTAGACAAGCCTCGTCCATCATTTCCACCTGGGAACGTGCTGACACTGCAGCATCCTAACTCATTCCCACGTCCACCATCTATGGAGCTTACAGAAGCTAAAGGAATTGGTTACCGTTGCACCAAATGTCTCCATTTCGTTCTCCTCCTTTGAAGCAATATATAAATGGTATGAGAAATTCAGAAAAACGCAGTTAATTCAGGGTCAATGACTCATAGCCAACAATCACGACTGATATTAGGAAAATCGCAATGAACATTTTACATTACACTGTTCTGAGTTGGAAATTACATCTGGACTACTCGTTACTGCATCGCATTCTAACAAGACCGTCCTACTTAAAGGTTTTCCTATCCAGCTAAACAACTCCATATCAATTCTGTGTTATTTACATATTTTTCTACCAATGTCTTAAAACTTGAGTAACTTTATAAACATAAACTAAGAGATAACAGACAAAAAATTTACCATCTACTACTTAAAATGGGCTTATCTGTTGCTTTAGCATAACACAAAAGTATGCTTTTAACTTTCCTGGTAACAGTCATATCAATTTATAAATTTCCAGAGTCAACTACTCCACAGGAGTTCTTTTTTTTTTTTTTAATTGGCCATCTACCCACTTCCTACTCCCTCTAGTGCAGTGTTCTCCGCCTTCCCAATGCTGCAGCCCCTTACTAGAGTTCCTCATGTTGTGATGACCCCAACCATAAAGTTATTTTTGTTGCTAGTTCCTAACTGTAACTTTGCTACTATTATGAATCATACTGTAAAATATCTGATATGCAGCATGTCTGATACGCGATCCCTGTGAAAGGGCTGTTCTACACCCAAGGGGTCCTGACCCATAGGTTGAGAACCACTGTTCTAACGCAGCCTTCTATTATGTCACAACTCTCAACAGCATGCTTTTCGTTGGTTGGGTGTTGGTTGGTTCTTCCTTTGGGGTGTTTTGAAACAAGATTTCACCTTGTAACGCATGCTGGCCTTGAACTCTGGCACTCTCTGTCACAGCTGCCATGGCTCCTAAGCTAGAATCACAGGCAGGCGCCACAGTGAACAGCTTCTAGGTGGTATGTCCCCAGAGGCCCCTCTTGTTTCCTTTCGGTCTAGCGCATTGTTCATCACGTTGTCACTGGGAATAGGAAGTGTTCAGCGCTCTCCACCCACTTTCCCATTCCCCTGCCCCACGTTTTTTGCTTTAAATACAACTTTTTCAGATTTCACGTCAGAATCTGAGATTGGATTCTTGGGGTAGAGCTCCTGGAGTGTAAAGCCTCAGCGGTCACACAACTTTGACCACACACGGGCTCTCACAGCAATCCCTCCACCACATCGCGACTTCCCACACGGGCATGCATTGCTGTCCGTGTTAGCACAGACAGGCTGGGGCTTATGGTTTTGGTTTTTCTCTACGCTCAGCTTTCTGTGTATTTAGTACTAACTTGAATCTCCAACTATGCTCCAATTAGGCATCTTTCCCTCAAGGGGTCTGGCATGAAGCAATGGAGTGATAAAATCCACCGAGCTTCCTCTTGGAGCCTGTCTTCTCACTGGAGACCCTGGGTGCGTCCCTCAGTGGTCGCCATACACTCTTCACCACCTGAGCCTTCTCCGCTTTCTTGGTTTATTCCTCATTTTAGTGCCCTGTCTCCTGAAATAACCCCCTAAGATAGGTAAGTTTGGGGAGGAAAACTTTTGGTGACGTTGCACATTTAAAAAGTCAGTTTTCCATTCTCACATTAGCAGTTTGCTACAACAAGAAATCCAAGTCAGGGGATCATTTTCCCTCAGTTTTGAGGGCAAGTCTCCAGACCCTTGCTGTTGACTAGCTGAATGCCATCCTGACATCTGTCTCAGGGATTCTGCTTTTCTCTTGAAAAGCAGTGGGGTTGGGGGGCGGGGTTATAGGTTTGTTTTGTTGTGTTGTATTAGGGTTAATCCCCAGTGTTCTGAAACTCGCAATGACATTTCTTGATATAGAAACATTTTCAGTCACTGAACTAGGTTTCTTCTCATAGAAGAACTCAAGAGAATTTTGCCTGTTTTCCCTTTCCTCCATTTGGGGTGGGTGTGTGTGTGTGTGTGTGTGTGTGTGTGTGTGTGTGTGTGTGTGTGTACACGCTGAGATGTGGAAGTGCATGTTTGTGCACAGGCATGTGAAAGGCAGAAGCTGACTTCCTCATCATGTTGCAGTTTATTGACTCGGGGCAGGATCCCTTGCTGAACCCAAGACTGAATAATTCGGCTAGTCTAGTCAGCAAACTGCCCCAGGGACTTCCTCTCTGAGTCTCCCCAGTTCAGGAGTACAGGTGCAGTACCATGCCCCCCAGCTTTTGTGTGGGTTTTGGGGATCCAACCCCCAGTTCTCACACTTGCACAGCAAGGCTTTACCCACTGGGCCACCCACAGCCCCAGCCTCCATTTTGCCTGTTCACTCTTTTTAGTACTATTATTCAAATGTTAAGCTTTCGTGACATTTTCACTATTTTCCATTTCCTTGTCATTTTGCTCTTTTAGCATTTCCTTCACTTTGTTGTCCAACCTTCTTGGCAAACTCTTCAATGCAATTATCATCTTTGTAATTTCCAAACCTCTCCTTTTCTGGTTTTATGTGTGGACGTCTCTGAAGTGTGTGAGTATACCAACGGCTGCTCTGGGACATGGGTGCTTTTGAATTGCTCTACCTGGGCCAGAGCAATGGCTAAATGTTAGGAGCACCTGCAGAGGGCTAGGGTTCAGTTCCCAGCACCCATCCAATAAGACCATAGCTGGAAGTTCTATCTAGTAGAAGAGACCTGGACCTTGCTTGTTCCTCTTTGTGTGTGTGTGTGTGTGTGTGTGTGTGTGTGTGTGTGTGTGTGTGT
>OU015742.1:114182982-114193821 GCA_907169655.1 Acomys percivali | reverse complement strand
AGAGAGAGAGAGAGAGAGAGAGAGAGAGAGAGAGAGAGAATAGTAACAAAGCCTGTGCTAGGCTTCCTTGAATAGGTTCTCTCCCTTTTCTCTAATGGTCTCTATTAAGGAAAGCTGCTGAACAGTGGTAAACCAGCCAGGAGGCACTCAGGAGAAAAGAAGGTGGAATCAAAGCCTAATGGAAACCCCTCCCTGGAGAAGAGGCGTCAAATAACTCCCACTCAGCCACAATGCCCTGCGGAAACCTCACCTGAACATGTTTTTCCATCTGAGTTCAAGGTGTATCCTTGGCTGCACTCACAGTGGTGCCTGCCATCACCATCACTGATGCACACATGCTGACACTGGTGTGTGCCAAGCACACATGGGTCCAGAGCTAGGCAAAAAAAAAGTACAGTGGTGACATCAATGCCTAAGAACCATTTTAGACGCTTCCTCCTATTCCAAAGACACTGCCCTCCATATTTCTTTTGGACTCCATGTTGACTTCATTATTAATTTTTAAAAGCCTCTGTTTTGTTAGATATTTGACTTGAGATGTTGCAGATTACTATAGATCTTGCTATGCCATCTCTCAAAAGAGAAAGGAAAGTCTGAATTTGGAGCCGCTGGAATCAAACATTTCCACAGATCAGGTAGCATGATGTTTTGTTTGGCTGAATTGCAGATCCATAAAACAGATTCTTGCCTCTCGACCATAAGAGTCGAGGAAAAATAATGAAGTACTGTCATGAGCTGGAGGGTCCAGTGTAGCTGAAACCTGGGTCACAACAGTCCCACCTTTTGTGCCTAAAGGGAATTGGGACCCAAGCATGCCTATCCACCTGGAACTGACTCACACTTGGCCAGTGAGACGTGCTGGAGCATGCAAACAGCGCAAGGCCATGGCCCAACAGCCTCCCTCTGCCATGCCCACATGAGTCTACAGCCCAGATATCTACTTGGGTTCTTTGGATTCAAACTGTAAATACAAAGAAATAAAAAAAGAAAGCTGAGATGATGCCAGCGACATCGCATCTCCACCCTTTGCTCCTGGAAACATTTGTATCTCAATGGAATGGTTGCCACCCATCCCCCCCAACACACACACACACACACACACACACACACACACACACACACACACGTTTTAAAAGATGAATCATTGAATTTAGTCATTTCTACAAAACCAAGGCCTGTTAGAGGAGGCTAGCACTCCTGTGGCAGGTAACCCAGCCTCCAGTGCCCTTGGCAATAGGACAAGGCTAATATTTTCCCAAGGAGTGCCTTTTCGTGGAATGATCTTTCCAGCCTGTTGACTACAACAAGCCGCCCCTCATTCGGTTTTGCCAGAGAGGACATTCCCCCTACCCCCAGAACAAGCAGGTCTATTGTACAAGGGGGAAAAAAAATGCCACTTACCACTATTACTTTACAGCCTTTGAGACCACCCCTAGTTGCTAACTTTAAGACCCAGCATAGCCACAGACCAGAGTCCTGTCAGAAACAGCTCTCACCCACAGCTTGAGGGGTGTTTCTGGGAAAAAGAAAGAAAGCTACTTTCTTTCTAGAACCTAATAAATGCCAAGTAGATGCCATCGTAGCCAATGCTGTTTTGTGAAGGCCTAGTGTCCCGGGACACAGAAGTCAGGGGAGCCCAGCCAGGTCTGGCTGAAATGAGGCCAAGACTTCATCCCCCATTTCCCTACCAATTGATGATTCTGGGTTCCACATTCATTTAGATAGAAAGTCCTATTGATATTTACAACTGTGGTTTCTGGCTCATGTGCTTGTCTCTCCTCCAACTACTTAATGGTGTCAGAAGGGTGCACGAGCTACCTCTAACTTCGTATTTGGTGGTCAATAGGAATAGATACAGAATGCATGTGGCAGAAAGTGTCTGTTTAGAAATTCATCTAAGTTGGAAAGGAGTCCACACTTGCTTCAACAATTCTATAGAGGTTTTCAAACAATCACCTCCAAATAATTTTTTAAAATGTGACTCCCACAAATCATAATTCTATTTTTTAAAGCTTTTATAGCTTTCCTTTCTCTTTTTTATGACAGGGTCTCATGTAGCCCAGGCTAGCCTCAAATTCCGGATATAGCTGAGGCTGGCCTTGAACTCCATCTCTCAAGAGCTTGGGTCACAGGCATATTAATACCACACCCAGGTCACATCCTGATGAAGGTGTGTGGAAATCCAGCACTGAATAGATTCATACTGTTGCACCTGATTAATTCATGCTAAAAAAACAAAAAACAAAAAACAAAACAAACAAAAAAACCACACCTCTATCTGGGTGGTGTTGGCACACACCTTTAATCCCAGCACTCCGGAGGCACTGTGAGTTTGAGGCCAGCCTGGTCTACAAAGTGAGTTCAGGACAGCCAAGGCTACACAGAGAAACCCTATCTTGAAAAAAACAAAACAAAAAAAATAAAAGCTCTAATGAAATTAACATGTTCATGTTCAAACTATATCCAAAAGAAAGACTAGAAGATCAATAAAAGATTTGTTTGTAATCTGCTTCTTGTGTCTCTTAAATGAATCAGTCTCTTAAGTGAACCAATCTCTAATCCAATTATTCCACAAAAGAATAAGCAGAGAAGAGTCAGATCTGAAAATGAGTGTTCATTAAGTGCACATGGACGGTGACACTGCGACACAGCCCGCTGGTTCTCCCAGGAGCAGATGCCACCCCAGTATCTGCAGGAGAACAAGTGAGCTGTTGTTAAATCTGAAGATTTAAAGCTGAGGAAAACACGCAGAGGCGTGGAATGTTCACAGTGGAGTAGAGGGGACAGGAGACACATCTTGAGTTTGGGCTTTATTTCTGGCCCCATCAGGGAGCGGTAGGAATGTTTATTCTGGTTATTTCCAGAACTTAGCATGTCTAATACAAACATGAAGGTTTTATGAGCAAACCAAGTTGCATATAGTACAGCCTTGTACTTGGAAACCAACACCATGTGTTTAGGTTGTTTTTTTTTTTTTTTTTTTAAGGCACCAAAAAAGCATTGCATGTGTTTAATTCTTCCATAAAATTTCCATACACACACACCCAAAATATGGATAAATTGCTTTTTCCAGGGGGCTTGGCAGTTAAGAGCACATATTTCTCTTGCAGAAGGCCCAAGTTTGGTTCCCAGTGCCTCTCTCGGGTGGCTCACAACTGTCTACAACTCCAGCTCCAGAGGATTTGAGGTCTCTAGCCTCATCTAATACCCATATTCATGTCCACATGCCCACACAATACACATAATTAAAAATAAATTCTTTAAAAGACAATTTCCAGGTACACAACATCTCATCTATAACATCCTTGCTACTTGAAAGCTCAGACTAGCCGACTTACCACAAAAAGTTTCCTGGAATCTAGCAGAGAGCTTCTCAATGACGCCATAGGTCTCCACGTAGAAGACATGCTCGTCCAGGGGCTTGCTAGCCATCATCTTGAGGGACTCCATATCTGCCCGGTCCACACCCACAGCATAGAGCTCAATGCCAGATGCCCGGGCCCGGGCAGCTACCTCATTCACCTGGTCCTGGGGCCTTCCGTCTGTCACAATAATAGCTACCTTGGGGATGTTAGACACGGGGCCCCGAGCTCCCGCCTCCACAGTGAAGACTTCCTCCATCGCTGTCTGGATAGCCAGCCCTGACATGGTGCCTGTTGACAAGGGTGCGATCCGTGCCACGGCCTGTTTCAGGGCCTGCTTGTCTGAATAGGTGCCAAGCTGGAACTCTATCTTCACAGTGCTGGCATAGTTCACCACAGCCACCCTCGTGTCGGCTGCCCCAATGTCCAGAGTGTCGATGATGCGGGAGACAAAGGTCTTAACCTTGGTGAATTCCAGAGGGCGAACGCTACGAGAGCTATCAATGATAAACACCAAGTCCAAAGGCCTGCTCTTGCAAACACCTGCAAAAAAGGGTGTGGGCAACACAAAAGACTAAATAGTGCTCAGACCCCCCCCCATCAGAACGGGGCAGTCCTCACTCCCAGAGAACCCTGGGATTCTGGGAAGCCAGCCCTCCCACCCCTACACCTCCCCCACCCTCCACCCCCAGTGCATAGCTAATCGCAGCAGTACCACTGCCATCCTCCCACGGAGTGGTTAAAAGTGCCCAGGCCTTCAGAATCCTCTACTGAGAATTCACATGGAAACGTGTGCCCTCTCAACATTTTGCCTGGAGACCATCTCACTGAAGTTCAGTTCCGAGAGTCCTTGTAACTCTTGGCACTGAAGGGACAGCAGCCCTTCCTTGGCACTTGGCTGAGACAATGGGGTAAAGACTTTCAGCTGGCACGCATGTGCTACGCGTCAATCTTGGGGAGTATATCTTGTTTTTAAGAAGCAGACGCCATGGCCTGGTATCTTTCACACTTTCCCTGAACGCTCTTGGCCACTTCTCTTTGCATTTTTTCACATGTCACTTGCCTACTCTACTGCCACAATGGCAGAAAAGAGGAATCCTCGGCTTCAAAGCTCTTACATTCTCTCTACACAAAAGTTACCTTGTGCCTTCTAGTAACTCAACACATGCTTGTGGCCACTTATTCCCTTTAGTCTTTATTGCTTCCTTCAACCTGACTTGCACAGCCCTCTCTCACCCACCCAAACTGAGTCCACTGTTCACACTAAATGGGAAAGAATCCAGTTATTTCTTTTTCAAGCCGTTCTCCACTTTCACCCAACACACACACAAGCATGCGCATTTACATGCACGCGCACACGCACACACACACACACACACACACACACCACTGCCCTGCATAGAAATGAGGTCCTTGAGAGGTGTCTGTCAAGGCTCCTCATTTCTTCACAAAAGGACAGAGTGATGCTATTTGCTCAGTCAGTACGTAGCGCCAAAACAAATTCTTAGCTGTGAGTGGTGGTGCCAGCTGTATTCAGTGCACTTAGGAGGCTAAGAAGGAAGAAAGCAAATTCAAGATAGATAGTGAAGTACTATCAAAAAAGCAAGTGAAATGCACTCTTAAAAATTTTCTGAGAGGAAAGACTTTGTCTGGAATAGTGATCTTTGCCTCTGTTATGGTTGAGTTTTATTTGTTGGTTTTTTGTTTTGTTTTGGTTTTTTGTTTTGTTTTGTTTTGTTTTCATTTTGAAGGCTGGAGATCAAACCCAGAGCCTTGTGTGTGCTAGGCAAATATTCTACCACTGACGTGCATCTCCACCCCCTTGGTTTTTTTATGTATCTATCCATCTGTCTGTCATCTATCTATCTATGTATCTGTTTATTTACTATTTCTCTGAAATGGCCCACATTAGTCTCTAATTCACTATATAGCCAAGGATGACCTTGAGCTCGACATCCCACTTCCTCCACTTCCTCCATTTCCTCCACTTTCCAGAGGTGGGGTCACAGGCATATACCGACATGCATAGCCTTTCAGTTCCATTTTCAAAAAGTGGAATTTGAACCTCTTGCTTTTATCAGCTGGATGCACTCCACTAACAGAACAACACCTTACCATGAAAGGCACTGTAGGGTTCCTGTGAACTAGGCAGGGCAGAGGTTGCTTTACACACATCAGGTAGAGGTTTGGGAGGAGCAAGCTCTGAGAGGCAGTGGTGTAAGACTGGCCTCTGTGACTCCTGTCTCCTAACCCTACGGCCTTTCCAGTACACGTCAGCTGCTTCCACTGAGGCAAAGTTTCCCCTCACAAAAGTCAACATTATCTCATGTGCCCAGCCAAAATTTGCATGTTGACTTTGAGCCACCACCCAAAAGATGCCGTATGTCATGTGTTTGGGTAAGTCAAGAGCAATTACAAATCACTTCTTTAGACCACGCCACAATTTCCTTCAAGATTTCCAGGAATCAAGAGCAAGGAAAAAGAATGGTGTAGAAAGTCTCGCCTGCACATAGAGAGGTCTGTGTATATATGTATATATATATATTTTTTTTTGCATGGTTGGAGTGGAAGGAGAAGGCATGGTGGCGCAAGCCTTGTAATTCAACCCTACACAAACCCCCAAGTGATGTCTCTATGAACCAGTATGTTCTTGTAACCAAACATGCCGGATACTACTCGCCTCCCAAATGAATCCTCTATTTGGGGGTGGGAGCTCTGAGGTGTGATGGGCAGAATAACTCCTCCAGACTAAGTTCCAATCCTTAATCCAGAGATGCGCACAAATGCTGCTGAGCACGGCAAAACATTGCAGCTGTGACCAGAGAGCATTTGATGGAGAAGTTAGCCTCAATTTGTTTCAGATGGATTCGATAGAATTGCAAAGGCTCCTAAAAGTGGAAGAGGTCAGCTAAAAGGGCCCCAAGTGACCCAGATGTGAGATGGTCTCCAGCTGCCGTGCCTCTTTTTGAAGAGGGAAGGCCAGGCAGAGCCAAGGACTACAGTAGCTTCTAAGAAGCTTGAAAGCCTGGCAAGCACTCTCCCTGGTCCCTCCCTCCCTCCCAAAAGGACAGAGATGCAAGCCCTGCCAACACATTGATATTGGTCCAGGGAGAACAGTGTCAGTCTCCAACCTACAGAACTGTAAGACAATACTTTGTATTGATTTAAGCCACTCAATTCCATCATCATTTGTTATGGGAGCAATAGCAAAGTAATATGGGAATCTTGGCCAGGGTGGCAACAATTAGTTCTGTGACCATGCAGCTTTTTTTTTCATCCCTACTCCCTCAGCAAGGGAACACATTGTTTTCTAAGATCGCTCCCACGATTAACAGTTTGATTCTTTAAAAAAAAAAAAAAAAAAAAAAAAAAAGGAGAGGTCTTTGGCTGTAACTCGGGTAGTAGAGTATTTGCCTGGGCTCTGTTCCAAGTACCACATAAGCAGGGTGCAGTGTGCATGCCTGTAGCCTGTAATCCCAGCACAAGTTCAAGGTCATCCTTGGCTACCTAGTGAATTGGAAGCCGGCCTGGGCTACATATGACAGAGGCAGGGAGAGAGAGATTGAGTCCCCATGCTTGCCAGTCTTGACAGTGGTAACAGCCAACAGTAAAATGGAGTTGTTCGTAAAAGACCAGACCTGCCTGGGTCTTTGAGGGGTCAACGGAGCATGGGTTGGAGTTCAGGGACCAGGGCTTAAGCAGAAGCGAGTCAAGCACCCGACGTAATTTCAGAACAAGACCCTCCCTGGGCTCTACAGCTTGGTTTTCCTTCCCAGTTGGCATTCCATCCACCTGCAATAAGTAATCCCTTCTTCCAGACCCTGCATCCCCTCTAGACCCTTTCTTCTTAGGGAGAAAGGCACACACAATGATCACAAAACAGATGGTTTCCAGATAACTACAAACAGGGTGTCTTTGCTCTCCCTAATCAAGAGATCCGGGCCTGGTAGAGCTCGAGCCCCCATCTTACTCCCTGGCTGGCGCTCCTACAGGTGTGCGATGCTCTCTTCCCAAATCCCATGGAAGTTTGAACCTCAGGATACCAGATGCTATCAGGATCCTGCGCGTGACCTTACACCCTCACTCCTACTCCCACGCCCCTGCGCTGTCGGACCCTCAATTTCAGCGCAAGATTGCCGGGAGAAGGACGCTTCCTCCAGCCTGCCTGAGGCTGGGGTGTGTGCCATGCTGCATTCCGGGGGTCTCTGCCAGCCTTCTGTCCTCCAGCCAGGGCTGTGGCTCTCTGTCCTGCGGAGCCGTCCCCCACCTGTCCCACTATACCTGCACCTCGGGCCCCGGAATAAGGAGCGCGGGAGGGAGTCGCCAGAGCAGGGAGATGCCCGGGGCTGCCCCCGGGGACACGTGTCCCCAGCCGGCGGACACTTGCGCGGGTCAAAGGTCCAGGAGCAGCCGGGGGCAGCAGCAGCAGCAGCGGCCAGAGCAGCAGCAGAAGCCCCGGGAAGTGGTGCGCGGGGGCTGGGAGCAGCATAATGGGCTCGGAGACCTGCCGGAGTGTCTGAGCCTGGAAACGGTCGGAGCTCTCCGGGTCAGGTACGGGCGCGGGACCACACATTGGGGGGCCAATTTAAAGGTCCCGCTCCTGGGGCTCCGCCCCGCCCCGCCCCCTGGAAGGCCATGATTTGGGGGCCCGGGTGCCGCCAAAGGCCAACAAGAAGCCTGTCTGCGCATTCCAGTGGCAGGAGCGGAATGTCTGGAGCTAGGCGGCCAGCGGCACGGTGGTCACCGCCCGCCTAGTCCGGTGGGCTAGGCTGGGTGCCTCCTGGCTGATTGCCTCCTTGTAAAACCAGGCTAGGGTAGGGGGACTCCTATTCCACCCTCTTGTGAGGCCACGTCTGCACCCCCGAGTTGTATTTGACAATCCCCTGGATTCTATATCCATTCAGCTTCAGGCTGAGAGCAAGAGCCTCACACAACACACTTTTCTCCAGACAAGAAAGCCAAATTTTGCTGCTCATTTTTTTTTTTTTTTTTTTTTGCATAGGCCTCACAGATTCTAGCCTTGTGAATAGGATGCTTTCATCCCAGTTTTAAATATCCGTAAACATTTAAACTTATAGTACCAGGAATAGTAAATCAAACATACACTTCCCCAGAGAGCCTCCGTTTACTGGACTAATACCGGCTTCCTCTCTGGAAAAGCGATCCGCAGGCAGCACAGGCTGGAAACTGCTGGGGCTTGGGGAAACCCCTCAGTCCTCTGTGAGAGAGAAGCAGCACAGATAACATACTGCTAAGGGGAAGAGGTGGGTTAGAAAAGTGGCCTGTGTGTGAATAGGAAGGCTTCCAAAAACAGGGGAGGAAAGCTGAGCTGGATCGTCAAACGCAGTGAGCGTGAATGAGTCTCAACAGAGCCAATCCAGTCTTTCTGCCATAGCTGTTGCCCTTCTACCATCCACACACATGGTGACCTGACAATCATGTCTCCTACAGATTATGCAACGGCCATGAGGGATGAACGGATACACCGAAGATGGTATCTGCATGTCTTAGGGTTACTAATGCTGCAATGAAACATCATGACCAAAATAACGTGAGGAAAAGGTTTATTTGGCTTGCGTTTCCACATCGCTGTTCATCATTGAAAAAGTCAGGACAGGAACTCAAATAGGGCAGGATCCTGGAGACACTGGCTGATGCAGAAGCCACGAAAGAGTGCTGCTTACTGGCTTGCTTAGCTTGCTCCAGGGTGGCTCCACCCACAATGGGCTGGGCTCTCTCACATCACTCACTAAATAAGAAAATGTCCGATAGCCTGATTTTATAGAACCAGTTTCTCAATTGACACTCTCTCCTCTGATAACTCTAGCTTGGTGTCAAGCTGACATAAAGCTAGCCAGTGCACTGCATATATGAATACTAGTAAGCCTTCAAAATCAAATTGTAATGGAGATTACAGCATGGATGAACCTTGAGGACATATCGCAAGGTGAAATAAGCCAGTCACAAGGAGGCAAGTTTGGAAAGGCTCTGTATGGGGTACCTAAAGTAGTCAAAACTTTTTTTCATCGGAACAGTGGAATGGTGACTCCAGGGAGACAGGGAAGGCAGGCAGCTGGGCTTGTTTAACGGGTATAAATTGTCAAAGTTGCAAAATGAGATCTTGTGGAATCTGATTCCACAGTAAAGTAAATGCACTGCAGAAGCCCGAACGGGCGGGCACCCCTCAAGTTCAAGAGCTTGGACCTTAATCCTCAAGGTCTTGTAGGGATAGCATTTAAGGGTAGAGCATTTGGAAAGTAATTGTGCCTAAAGGAAGTCACCAGGGGAAACTGCGGCATCAGTGGCTTTATAAGTGTTGGCCTGGCGAGATGGCTCCGGGGGGCGGGGGGGGGGGGGGGTGAAGTACTTGCTACACAAGCATGAAGGCCTGAATTCCGAACCTCAGAATTCACATGAAGCTGGATGCAGCAGCAACCATCTGTAATCCCAGCACGCCTACAGTGAGACACACCCACCCACAGCAGAGAGAGCCTGCCTCAAACAAGGTTGATGGTCAGGAACTACGCTAGAGGTTGTCCTTTGACCTCCACACATGACTAAGCAACCCATGCTTTGGCTACACACAGGAACATGCGTGTGCACACATACACACACACACACACACACACACACAAAGAAAAAGAGAGAAAGTGGCTGGGGATGTAGCTGTTAGTAGTGTGTTTGCTTAGCATGCATGGAGCACTGGCATTGATCCCCAGCACCATGCAAACCAGGCAGGCTGATGTGATCCCAGCACTTGAGGCGGCAGGAAGATCAGCAGTTTAAATGTCATCCTCTACTACATAATCAAGGCCAAAGTCAGCAAGATGTCTCAAAGGGGTGGGGGTAGGGCAGTAGATGAAGAGATGAGTTGCTTTCTTGAGTATGGGAACCAGGAACACAAGGGCAACACTTGAAATGTTCACGGGCCAACTTTCACAAAGTGAACCTTGGTGCACGAAGGCTCTTGGTCAAAGATAAGACTGGGATGCCAGAAGACAGAGGCTTCTGGAACGGAGCTGGTGTTTGGACTCCCTGCAGCCTGGTGGTCAACAGGCGTGATAGACTGTTTGCAGAATAAACAGCCTGGCTCTGCTTTTTCTCAGAGAAAAGGCTTTGCTCTGTTCCATCTGACTGACTGACAACAGACTGCTCTGTGTTGGGCATCAGCTCTACACTGTAACCTTCCTTGACCTTCTCCAGTAAGGTGTTGGTTCCTCAACCACCACCAGGCTCCCACTGGGGTAAAATAAGACCAAGATAATGGTGTGATTTATAGATGCCTGTGAGCAACTATAAAATCCTGAGTTATTTAACCAAGACTAAGGAATAAATTATGGGTGGATTTCTTTAAAACTATTTTGTCTTAATGTTTCTGTATAGATTTATTTCTTTCTCTCTCTCTCTCTCTCTCTCTCTCTCTCTCTCTTACACACACACACACACACACACACACACACACACACACACACACACA
>OU015742.1:114155030-114173424 GCA_907169655.1 Acomys percivali | reverse complement strand
GCGCACACAGACATAGGGCTAGGTACAGTGCGCACACAGACATAGGGTTAGGTACAGTGCGCACACAGACATAGGGCTAGGTACAGTGCGCACACAGACATAGGGTTAGGTACAGTGCGCACACAGACATAAGGCTAGGTATAGTGCGCACACAGACATAGGGCTAGGATCCAGCAGGCACACAGAAACATGCTACTATTCTGATAAAGATGAAACAGCAATCCCTCAATAAGCACCAAACACAGTTGAATATTCTAATGAAACACAATAGTTCAACTACCTGTCTTTATGGACTTCTAGTACTAGGCTATCCTAATGGAATGGTACAACTATCATCTATTTCTATCTTACAGATTCTGTGATTTTAAGACACTGTAAAAAGCAAAGTGAGTTAAAAATAGTACCTAAGGTGCCTCAGAATTTCAGATATTTTACTTAAATGGAAAAGTTTAAATAGCACACACACTTACTAGCTGATCCAGATATTCTTTGATCCTTGGCAAATAAGTGAGAGAACTGATGGCCACCAGACAGCTGAGAACGAAGTCAAAAAGCCGGTAGCAGAAGAATGGAATCAGCCAGCCCACTTGATACTGCAGAAGAACAGTAACATTTAGTATAAGAGCACTGCCCTGGACAGAGGTCAATGAGGAGAGATGAAAATGTGGCCGACTTACAGAAATTGCTCCATAGACCAGCATTGAACTGATTACAAACATGAGAACAGAGACAGCAAAAAGAACGCAGGCGTTATCTAAGAAGACAAAAACAGAAATCTAATTAAGCAACATGTGCAATGAAAAACTAAACTCTTTATGACAAAATGATGCTTTAAAATGTTTACATGTAAATGTTTAAATTAACTGTAATTGTTTTCAAAATTGGTTCTCAAGAGATCTAGGGCCAAGACGAGAAGAAAAGCTAAGCCTTGGCATTAAGAGATCCTGAGAAATTTACACAGGCCTTTCCATGTTAAACTGATGTAACAACTCACTGACACTGCTTAGGACCACTACCTGTAGGAACCAGGTCCCTTGTACCTCCACATGCCAGAGTGCAAACAGACAATTAAAATCCAACGCGGCAAGTTACAACATAGGCAGAAGCAATGAAAAACTATGAAAGAATTCACACAAGTTGGGTTTGTGAGATGCGGGTTTAACTGAAAGGGGAAGCTGTTGTTCAGACAGATGAGATGCACACAGAACTACATACGTACCTCTTGCTTTGATAAGAGTACAACCTCAAATTCAAAGTTCTGCACTAACCCCATGCCAGGGCCGCAAACCTTCACCCCACGCGTCTTCCGTTTGCCTCCTCACCCCCACACAGGTCTATTCCTCTCTGCTCTTCTTCAGTGTACATGTTAACCCATGTTCACCATTTTCTTCAGAACACACCCAAATAACCCCAAACATTACTAAACCATACTTGACTGGGCGAGCTTCTTCACAACCTATAGTTGATGCTGACTCTGTACAAACCCTAATAAACTAAAGGGAGAGGGGAACGCGGGGAGGTAGCTTGGCTTGCTGCTCCTGCAGAGGACTCGAGTACAGTTCCCAGTGCCTACATCAGGCTGCTAACAATCGCCCTTAACTCCAGTTCCAGGGAACCGGATGCCTCTGGCTTCCATGTATTTATACTTATATGCACATACTCCTACACAGACACATAACTGAAAAATTAAAAAGAAACTACAGCACCAAAAAAGAACATTCAGTAAATATTCATGCTATTAGATATTTGTACAAATAACTATCACTGAGCATTATCAACACCACTAGTATTTAACATGAATTACTTTATCATCTCAAGAGTGCCTCCATTGTTAAGGATTTAAAAGCTCTTCCTACTCAAGGAATAAGCTACAAAGGAAGGGGCTGGAGAGATGGCTCAGAGGTTAAGAGCACTGGATGCTCTTCCAAAGGTCCTGAGTTCGATTCCCAGCAAGCACATGGCAATGTATAAACGCCATTCACACTTCCCTCTTCTGGCCTCTGAAGGCACTGCACACACACGGTGTACCTACATAAATGCAGGCAAAGCACACACAAATAAAATAAAACAAGCAATCTTTTAAAAAGGGAGACACAAATCCTTGGATCACAGGTGGCCACAAGTTCAGACTTTCATAATAAAGGTTAATAAAACCTAAGATCCTGGGAACTGGGGTCTACAGGGTTATAAGCACACTCGATCTGGGGCACTCTTCTGAACTGAAACTTAAAACTAAGCATGTAGAAAATGTAATGCTAAATAATAATTTTCTGCTTAAGTA
Source organism: Acomys percivali (assembly GCA_907169655.1). NCBI lineage: Eukaryota > Metazoa > Chordata > Mammalia > Rodentia > Muridae > Acomys > Acomys percivali. The sequence goes on along the minus strand of OU015742.1, from coordinate 114,171,143 downwards.
TTCAATTTATGATATAACATATAATAATACAAACTCAATCAGAATTGTTTTATATCTGTATTTTAAAGAGAAAACTGGTAATAAAAAAGTTGCTATCAAGGAATAAATGGGTTTAAGAGAACAGTTTCTATGAATGTTCTAGGACTGTTCTTTTAATAGCAGTGCTAAGTCTCCTTCCACATAAACAAGAGAATTGGACACTGTGCTTCATACTCGTAACAGCCCATCTGATCTACACACAAATGACTGACCCTGGCTACCCATGGTAGCAGGCCCTCAAAACTCTATTTTTATTTCCCATTCCCCCTGTCTCTGGTCTCTAGAGTCAAAGCATTCATAAAACCTATTTTCTGTTACATCTTCTTGTCCAGAAACGCTCTACTGTAACTCTTGATGAACACCTCTGGGAAAAGTCATCAAAATACTGTCTCAGCAAGTAGTTTAAGTGATGTTTGGTTTATTACTTACTATGCAGATTACTTAACCCTCTGAAGTATAACAAGCATGGTTTAACAATCTCCTTTATAACATTCATGTGTAGACTACAATTGGCTTTATATATATATATATACAATCTGGCAGTGATACCTTTTAAAGTAAAAACTTACCAGCCATTCTGTCAGGTGAATAGTAATTACCAATGACTTCATACTGAATGTTGACAGCTGGCATGGAATTTGGATGAGTCACCTCCACAGTCAGTAAAATAGCCATCAGGAGGTTGACCACCTGAGAAGAACAACACTTTTACATTAGCTTCTCTCAGGGAACAGTCTTCACAAACTCTCTAGACATTTGTTGTATTTAATACTGTTTCATTTGCAGTAACAAGGTTGTGAAACAGGAGACACACAGATAAAACATGCGTCACCACTGTGAGAGCAGCTTAAAGGTCATAAGCATGTATAAAGACACTTAACTATGTGCTAATGCCAATAAACCAGAATAAAATACACAGAAAGCAAAATTAGGGAATCATTATGAACTGTTCACATTCAGAGGCCTATTTCCTCACACACCCATCACAGATTTTCACACACCCATCACAGATGTGTCAGTTCATCACTCACATGCAGATGGCTGCAACTCCTCCAAAACACCCCCAACGTGCTTGTTTCAAGTTCAAGAGTCCTCTGCCTCTCACTGCGTTTGTCTTCTGAATCAATGTTCCTCTAATACCCAAAAGCACCTTCCAATCACTGGAGAGACTTAAACATTCAGGTCCTCCAGCCATTTCCTCTACTTTTCTAGCATGTTTTACCTACCTGTCTATTTCACCTTTGCCCAAGTTCCAGTGTAATGAACAAGTCCCCCAACCTGGCACACAAATTCCAAGACAACTGTATCAGCTTTATACATTTTTGCAGTGTCACTCTACAATAACTCTACACAACACCTAGCTGTTTTTCCACAATTGAGCCAATAACAGCTGCAAACAGCAAAGTTGGATCCAGAGGCTCGTGCATAGCCTTCACTGTATCTATAACTAAATTTCATCTTAATACATTCTTACCCACCAAGATCTCCTAGATCTAGATTTTGACATCCTATAGATTGATTGATTGACTCTGGTTTCTTCATTCTGAAATGTAATCATGAAATGATAATTTCCATGTAAGTCACACACACACACACACACACACACACACACACACAGAGAGAGAGAGAGAGAGAGAGAGAGAGAGAGAGAGAGAGAGAGATTGCGCGCTAATGATTATCTAGGGTCATTGCCTAACACGTTGCTGAAATCCCACCATAATATCAGGGATATCAGGGACATAAACCCCATTTTAAAAGGAAATTCCTTATGCAGAGCTCTAGTTGTGGTTCACTGCAGGTTCTCAGTCCTGTTGATGATTCAATATAAGAATCAGTAAGGTCCGAAAATGAGACTAAGTCCATAATCAAACTACAAAATTTACTGTCCTTGTGAAGTCTGAACATTTGATACTGCCAAGTGGTCTATCAGCAATACCTGAAACTACTCTCTCCTGTCCACCCTAAATGATGGATGAAGGGTAACACCTAAGAAAAGTATTTTCTTTTATCAGGACAAGTCTTCAAATATTCGGTGGAAAAGCAGGTCAACTTCTATTTTCAAGTTAGGTATGCTTGCTTGTATTGGGAGCAATTATGCTAAATGTAACTATCATCCTAGCAGAAAAAAAGCTTTGCAAGGCACAGAAAAATACTCATGTCAAGGAAAACATGCAAATCTAGTTACTAAATGATCCCGAAGCACTTACACTGAGCACCTACTCTATGCTCATATGCAGATCCTGGCAATGCACATCAGCAGATACTTCTACTAAGCTCCCTATTGGATTTTTCAAAAAATTAAAACTATAAAACTAATTGTAACTCTTTAGTTTAAAAGGTCTTTTAAGATATTTTAGTACATATGAACTATTTATGACTCTCCCCCCCCCCCACTGTATTCAGGAAATGAAGATGAAAATAAAGGCTTGTAACCCTGGTAACAAGGCCAGGAAGAGCACAGCACATGTCAACAACACAGGCAAAGCATCTATTACTCAAGGAGGAGCAGACACATCATATGAGTAAATAAACAGTAAGAAAACGCAGTGCATTTTATTTGGTAGAAAAGGATTGATTTCTAGTCCCGGAAACACTCAGGCCCAGGTAAACAATTCCTCTTTGCTTTTGCATTTCAGACACACCCATCCTAGAAGACCCAATGACTTTGGAGGGGGTGGGGGGAGCAGTGGGTAGATTTTTCTTTAATGACAGAAAGTATTTGTACATCTTTACGGAGTACAATGTTATGTTTTAGTACACTTACACAGCATGTACTGGTCAAATCAAGACACATCGTGCCATAACCTTAAAACATTTCACTGTCTGTGGTGAGAATCTTGCTTAGCTCTAATTTTTTTTTTAACGCAATACTGACCCTTCCTCTTGCCTTTCAGTCTCCGATGGCCACTGTTCTTGTCCATAAACAAAGCCATCTTGCAACCTCTACGTAAAATCATGTGTTTGCCTTTATGGAGCTCACTTATCTCGGTTGTATTTTTAGCTTTATCCTTGTTGCTGCAAGTGTCAATTTTGTTCATTACTGCTAACAATTGTGAACACAGACCTTGTTTTCCTCACCCATTGTTACTGATGGACACCTCAGCTGACTCCCTACTGCATCTACTGTGAACAGTACACTGCAATAAAGGCAGGCTGCAACAATCTCTTTGTTATATTGATTTCGTTTTCTGTGGGTAAGTACCCACAAGTGGGATCTCTGGGTTCTATTTCAGTCTTACCTGAGGAGCCTTCACACTATTTATCCAAAAGTGGCTATACTACATCTCCACAGAGTACAGGTGTTCCTTTCTCCATGTCCTTGCCAATATATCACTTTTTGTCTGGTTGACAGGCATTCACTCATGGGCTGAGACATTCAGAAGGTTTTCCATACGTGTTGGTCCTCTTATGTTCTTTTGAGAAATGTCTACACAACTAACTTCCTCTCTTTGAATTTCATTATTTGCTTCTGCTGTTGAGTTCTTGATATACTTTAGGTATTAAAATCTTGTGAGAATGTTTTCAAATATCTCCTGCCATTTCTATAGGTTGTCTGCTCACTCTTCTTATTTTTTGGCCATAAAGCTTTTTAGCTTCTTAGTATTTATTTATGTTATGTGTGTGTGCGCGCGCATGCGCACATGTGTGTGCATGTGTGTGTGTGTGTGCGCGCGTGTGTGTGGGGGTCGATTTGCATGTATCCTTGCATGACAGAAGAGGACATTAGATCCCATTATAGATGGTTGTGAGGCACCATATGGTTGATGGAAATTGAACTCAGGACCTCGAGAGAACAGCCAGTGGTCTTAACCTCTAAGCCCTCTCTCCAGCCCAAGAAGCTTTTTAGTTTGATGCAATACCATTTGTGTTTTCTTTTGTTGCCTATGCATTTACATTCTTGTACAAAAATTTCTCGCTCAGACTATCCTGGTTGGGGTTGGCTGTATGTGTGTGCCTGTGTGTTTCTTTTGGTCAACTTGGCACACACTACAGTCACCTGGGAAGAAGGAATCATTTGAGAAAATGCCCCAGTAAAATTTTCCTGCAGGCAAGTCTGTAGTTCATGCTCTTGATTTAATAACTGATGTGGAGGATTCCAGCTCATGTGGGATGGTGCTATTGTTGGATAGGTGGTTCTAGATGGCATAAGAAAGCAGGATGAGCAAACCAGTTTGTACACTGAGCTCCCCCAGCGCCTCTGCTCCAGTTCTAGGTTCTGCCCTGAGTTCCGGCCCTGACTCCCCTTTATGATGAACTTGTACTGTGGAGAAGTATAAGCAAATGTCTCCCTATGTTGCTTCTAGTCACTGCATTTCATCAACAGAAACCCTAACGAGACACAGACTCACATCAGTGCTTCCCTGTGCTCTCTCCTTGTAGGTTTAGTCTCAAGTTTAATACTCAAATATTTTGAATTATTTAAGTTGTCTTTTATATATGAGACAAGGGTCTGGTTTCATTCTTCCAGAGGCGTGGACATGTAGTTTTCCTAGCACTATTCTCTGAAGAGAATGTGTGTGCCATGATGTATATTTCTGGCACCTCTGTTGAAAACCCCTTGGCTGTGAGGAGTGTGGGTTTATTTTTGGGTTCTCCATTCTGTTCCATTGGTCTGCATGTCTATTTTTGTACCAGGACTAGGCTGCATTGGTTATGAGAGCTTTACGTTTTGAAACTGGACAGTGTGATACTTCCACCTTTGGTCTTTTTGCTCAAGACTTCTTTGGTACACTTTTCAGTGTCCATTCAACCTTTAGGAACCATTTTCTCCTATTAAGTGAAGGATAACATGACAGGTACTACACCTTACATTTGAAGATCTCTTTGGGTAGTATGGCACCTAACAATACTAGTTCTGTTCGTAAATACGGGACGTCTTTCCATTTATTTATGACCTGTCCAAAGTATCTCTTTTACCTTCTGGTTAAAGTTACTCTTGGGGGGAGGGGCGTTTTGTTTGTTCTGCTTGTATAGCTATGACAAGTGTGAGTGCTTTCCTAATTTCTCTTTCAGACTGTTCTCTATTGGCATATTACTCAATTCTTTAAATTTATTAATTCTGACAATTTTTTTCAGCCCAGGATTTTCTATATATCTGTCTCATCTGCAAAAACAGAGCTTTGACCTCCTCCTCCTATCTGTAAGCACTTCATCTGTTTCTCTTGGCTAACTGATCTGGCTAGGACTTTCAATAATACTATGTTGTACAGAAGTGTTAAAAGGAGGCACCATTATGTGATTTCTCATCTTAGAGAAGAGCTATTTGGTATGGTGCTAGCCCCACTTTTTTCATGTGAAAGGATGGTAAAATTAATCAAATACGTAACTGCACAAACTGAAATAGTCATATGGATTTGGTTCTTTATATAATATGTATATACCACCTTACTGATTTGCATGGGTTGAACCATCACTGAATCCTTAGGATGAATCCCACTTGATCTTAAGGATTTACTTTATAATGTGATATTGAATACTGTTTACCAGTGTTTTATGGTGAATGCCTGCACTGTTCATCAGAGATACTGGTCTAACGTGTTATGTTTAGGAGGTTTTCTTTTTGGAAGGGTTTGTTTGTTTTTTGTCATTTGTTTTGCATGCTCCATTTTTGGAGAATAATTTGGAAAGATAGTAGTGGCTCTTTAAATATTTTGTAGAATCCACTGGTGAAATAATTAGACCCTGGACTTTTTTTTCTTTGTTGGGAAACTTTTTACTACTGACCCAATCACATTACTTGTTCTGTTCTGGTATTCTTTTTATGGTCCATCTTTGACAGGTTGTGTTCAAGATTTACCTAATTAAGATTCCAATTTATTGGCAGACAGTTCTTTGTATTCATCTCTTAAACTCTTCAGTATCACTGTAGTATCAACTTTTCTCATCTCTGATTCTGATTTTTTTATTTTTCTTCTTAGCCTAAAGGTTCGAAAATTTCTCATATACTCACCAGTCAAAGTGACCCATGCCTATGATCCTGGCATTTGGAAGGCTGAAATGGGAAGGAGCAGAAAGTTTGAGGCCAGCTTGGGCTAAGAAGTGCACTCTGCAGAAAAACCATCTGAACAAAACACACACACACACACACACACACACACACACACACACACACAACACCTAAACATTTTCATTTTATAGCATTAAAAAACTTTTTTTTTTTTTTAATTTTTGGCTTTTACTTTTAATCTTTTCTATCCTCCTCCTGACTTTGGGCTTAGTTCTTGTTTTCCTAGTTCCTTAAGAAGTACCATTGGTTTGGGACTCCTCTACTTCTGGTGTGACCCCTCTACTTCTGATGTAGGTTATCTTGGGGCTGTGAACTCCCTTACTGATTTCTCCATGTCCCTGGGTTTCTACTTCCACTTGTTTCAAGAAATTTTGAATTCATCATTTTAATCTCTTCTTTGCCCATTATTTGGAGAACTGAAGTTTCATTTCTGGGTTTTGATTAATTTCTCCCACTCCTCCTTTTATCAATTTCTAGGTTTTAGTTTTTGTTTTGTTTTGGTTTCTGGTTTTTTGAGACAGGGTTTCTCTGTGTGTAGCCTTGCCTATCCTGGACTCACGTTGTAGATAAGGCTGGCCTGGAACTCACATTGACCCGGAGTGCTGGGATTAAAGGTATGTGCAATCACCACCTGAATTTCTAGTTTTATTTAACTATGATCAGGAAAGTCACTCAGTATGATCTCAGTCCCAAAAAATTTGCTCAGCCTTGACTTGTAGCCAACATCTACCCTGCAGAATGGGAAACTGGTCCCTGGAAGCCACAGTGAGAGCTGCGTGCAGCTGGGTGTGCTGGCCCACACCGTTAGTCCCAGCACTCAGAAGGCAGAAAGAAGCAGCTCTGTTGAGTCGAGGCCAGCCTGGTCACAGAGCCAGTTCCAGACCAGCCAGGTAACCTGCACCCAGAAAAGGTAAGTAAAACAAGCCTATCCAGTGATACTCATCTGTAACCCTAGCACTCCTACTATGTGTGACATGAGATGTATAGAAAGGAAATTCACCAGCAGGCACACAGGCCAGCTAGCCTGGGGTGGGCAGCCTGGCAGAAAACTGGAACAGAAGAAAGCCAGAACTCTTTTGATCTCCATACACCCAGCATGACACAGCATGAGCATCCACTCACACAGATAAATATTTAAAGCTAAATCTTACATCAGTACCCCAAAGATGGACTTGAGTGAGCGTTATCATTTAAACACGTAATTTTGTACCAATTTCTTTTATGTGTATGGGTTTTGCCTGCATATATGTTTATCTGTTCACCATTTGTATGCCTGATGGCCTCACAGGCCAGAAGGTGCTGGACTCCCTGGGAAGCAAGTTACAGATGGTTGTGAATGGCATGTGGATGCTGGGAAAAGAACCCAGGTCCTCTGAAAGAGCAGCCAGCACTCAACCACTGAGCCACCTCTCAAGTTCCAATCCTTTTTTATTTTTTCCTAATCATTACCCCTCAGTTTCTCCAAAGCATATTTTGCCCCAACCCAGTATCTTCTGAGACTATAGCAAAGTTGTATCTGCTTTGGGATTTCATGAAGCAGGGACCCCTTCAGGCAAACCAGTCCATAAAACTAAACACAGAATTACGAATTGAAAAAGATCAAAACTGACCATCTTCAGAAAAAAATTGCCATTGTTTACTATGTTTAATTATAACTGACTTAACTCCATTATTTCTTAAGAGATAGTTCATTCCACAAAATATCTACTGAATGCCTCGAGTGTTCTAACTGGTAATAAGTCAGTTTCGAGACACATTTTACAGACTGAGGCTTTTTCACCCTTCTTACTGTCCATGAGGACCCTTACAAGCACCCTCTTTTGGTGCCCACAGAGATTAAAGTACATACCTCATTAGCTGTCTATTTGGGGCAAGATGGTCATGAACTCCTGACTCTCCTGCCTCCACCTTCCAAGTGGTAGGGTTGGCAAAATGTTAATAGCTGAAGCTGGCTGATTTTTAGTATTATTTCACTACTTTTGTAAATTTGAAGATTTTCCTTAAGATTCTTTAACTTAAAAGTGAACTATGGGCCCACAAGTTAGCTCAGCGGGTAAAGACACTTGAAACACAGGCAAGGTGGCCTGAGTTCAACATCCAGACCTAAGAGAGGTGGAAGAAGAGAAGCGCACAAAACTGCCCTGACCTCCACCTTCTCCCCACATACATCAGACATGCACACATACAGGAAGAGAATTTTTAAGTGAATTAAAGGGCAGAAAAGCACTTCAGAGGAAAAAAAAAGTATCATGTACTGCAAGCACAAAACAATGCAGGGAGACATAAAACTTTCAGCTATAGCTATTTAAAGAGCCAGAACTAATGTGTGAAAGGCCCCTGTGGCATGAGGAAATCTGTTTTCACTTCTACCTAACACTAGATTACTTAAAGATAAAACATCCATGAGAAAGTCTTGTTATACAGACTTAAAATAAAATGCACTTGTATCACCAGGCATGGTAGCACACACCTTTAGACCCAGCATTCAGGAAACAGAGACAAGCAGATCTTTCGTCTACTGAGTAAGTTCCAGGACAGCCAGGCAACAAGACAAAATAAAAATGCACTTGTATCATGAAGGTTATCTCCTGCAACAGACTTTTTAATCCTATATTTATGATTCAATACATACTTGAGTTCACAAACTCTAAGAATTTGTTTAAAATAATCTGGCTTCAAATTCTTTAATAAATGATAAAGAAATGAATTTGAGGAATGTAGAAATTTAAGCCTGAACTCATTCTAAAATTGCATATTACTTATGCCTCACAAACTTCTTTCACATTTATAACATCAAATGCCAACTCTTCAGGTGTGGTACCTCTGGTAGATATAACTGATTCTAGTTTTATGTCCCACAGAACTATTCGATATCAGGTATTAATGCTTAAGAGTTTGGTTTAGTTTTAGAGATTAGATAGCATCCCATGCAGCCTAGGCTGTCCTGTGGCCAAGGCTGGGTTTGAACTTGTGATCCTCCTGATACTACCTCCTAAGTATTCACACTATAGGCATTTGCCACCATGCCTAGCTCCATACACTTAATCCTTTGGAATACAGGATTGTGATAGCCTTAACAAAAAACCCATAGATGTCAATACAAGAAATCAATGATGTCATTATCATCCACTGACAAGAGTGTCCAGGTCCAGCAGGAGGGAGCGTTGTGCCTCCAAGTTTCAAATGTAACAGAAAGAATCATAAATGCAGGCCTTGGTCCAGATAGCCCTACCTGGCTCATCATTCTTCTCCCACACAGACCAAGATGTCCATGGGAGCCAAGGAGCAGTGCTCATGACAAAGTGGTTAAGAAGGGAGCAATGGCAAGGCAGAAATATGAAGCAAAGGACATTCTACTTGTCATCTTGTGTCTCTGCTTAAGTGAGTGGAACGCACAATTTGGACAAGACTTCTTTATTTAGAGGCACATATTATACTCTGTTTTGATCTCAAGTAAAATCCAACTAGCAAAAAGCATGTCTTCATATGACTATACAAAGGAAGCTTGTACATTTTAAAAAAATCATCCATACTGTAATAAGCAAATCAAATGCTCTTTTCCTTCCTTAATCTTATTAGCATCTGCTATCACAGCTCATCCTTCTCCTTTGAGAGGGTGAGTTTCACTTCCCTGGCTGTGCTCCAAAGTTCTTTATAATACCATCAACTTTAAGGGATGATGTCATGATCAAAGTAAGCAGAGCTAGAATCTATCATGCAGCGGATAGTAAGAACACAGAAGTCATTTGAGGGGGGTGATCTTTCCCTTTTATTAGTCTGACAAGAGTTCTTTACACTGGAAGTGGACAATAAATCTCTCACAGGAATTAAAACAGATCAATTAAAACAGTTTACAACATTCTAACCTGAAAGGTGAGGCAAAATAACATCTTTTCAAAACTGAGAACAAAATGAGATTTAAAACAAAACAAAAAACAAAACAAAACAACAACAACAAAAAAACACTTTTTCACACCAAGAGTGATCTCTCCAGCCCTACTTCATTAAAAATAGATGTCCTTGGGGCTAGAGAGATAGTTCACTGGTTAAGAACACCGGTTGCTCTTCCAGAGAACCTGGGTACAATTCCCAGCACCACCCAGCTAGCAACCATCTGGAACTCTAGTCCTAAAAGACTCTAGCTCCCTTTGCCTTTCATAGACACTGCACTCAAGTGGTACACAGGCAAGCACGAAGACAAAGCGCCCATACGGTGAAGTAAAAAATAAATTAAAACTAAAAAAACTAAATAAATAAATAAAAGAAATTCACTCTGCATTTTGAGTTCTCTGTTCATTTTTATAAACAAAACCCACAGCATCAAAAACTCCACCTAACAAAGTGTAGAGAAATGTTGCCAATACATCTGAATGGCTCAAGTGGGAGGTTTTGTTGTTGGTTTTTCTTCATCAAAGGGTTTGAAGGCCTTTGTCTACAAGTTGGAGGGATGGAAGGAAAAACAGAAAGATAAAGTTTTCAGGCAGGAATCTCAGGCTTTAATTCTATTTTCTCAGCTAAGTTCAGGGGAAGGTCATTTTCTGGGAGAAAGCAGGGAGGGTGTTAGATAAGACTTGCCGATGCAAGACATGAATTAATCATTTAGAATGGAAGATGGTGAAGGACAAAAGAAATTAAAAATCCATACTCATAGCAAAACGGAAAACAAGAAAGAGGAAGCTTGACATAGCATCCAGCTGACTTGTCATTAATCCTGGTACAGGACTAGAGCTCAGTTAACACATACACAGTAGGACCTCTACTAAAGAAAACGTGACATAATTCTATAGTAGCAATACGGTGACTTTCAGAGTACAAAAGTACAGGAAATGTGAAAATAACCTCGGAGCAAGCAAATAAACACGCACTAGAGCTTTCTTGATGCTCTTTTCTAATCTACATTAAGGAAACAACTGAAAAAGCAGCAATAATGTGGAGGTCTGATAGTCCCCTGGGGATGTGAAACCATCTGCCTGTAGAGATTTTTATCTGGTGTTCCGCCAAATAGTTACTAATGACTTCAAGATACTTGGGGGGTGGGCGGGAGGGGAGAACGCAGAGGAGGAGGAGGGAGGAGGAGGGAGGAGGAGGAGGAGGGATGAGGAGGAGAGGACGAACTAAACCTCTCCTCCTTTGCTCTTCAAATAATTATCAGAAACTGCACAGTGCCTGTAACGGCACTCCCCACCCCAACCCCGCATCGATATCTGAAATTCATCCAGTTTAATAGTTTTAAAACTGCCTAAAAGGAACCACGTTTTTTGAAATCGCAGCAAACTAAATTCAGTATAAACAGATGCTGGGAACTGTAGTTTAAGAAAAAAAAAATCACAAAAAAGACTTTCTATCACACCAGGAAGCAAACAAGACCGCCCAACTGCTGTAACATAATCACCCACACCCTAGAGCCCAGAAAATGTCAGTGGCGACAAAGTAGGCGCTCAATAAACTCCTCTTCCAAATCGAGGCAGACTTGAGATTAAAAGCACCTGACAGGCGGGCAGAGTGGTGTACCAGGGCAAATCTGACCCAGTGTAAATCCTGGCGAACGTCTAGACTCAAAACAGAGGACTTTCTGGCTACATCACCAAAGGCCTTAACAGAAACTCCAGGAGACACGGTGGGGGCGGGGGGAAGGCTTACAACTGGATTTCTCTTTCCATTGGGACAAAACAACAACGTCCGAACTGGCTGCATACCAAGGACGACAATAATTGTTTCGTTGGGGGGAGGTGGAGGGGTGGGAGTACGGGGGTGGTGTGGAGGTCTGAGCACCTCCCGAACCCGAAATCCTGTTCCTGACCCTCTCCCAAATCCTGAGGAGCCCCCATCTCGCCAAGTACCCAGCCTCCGCTCACAGTTAATGCACCCCGAAAAGTAGCGGCCCCTAGCTTCCACGTCCCCGCCCCTCGACCCCCAAGTCCCGAGTCCCACTCGCCGCGCGTGCGCACTGGCCGGGTGGAGCAGCCCTGCCCGCCTGCCCTTACCATGTACCAGGTCCCCAGGATGATCGTCCCGGTGCGGACATGGCAACAGCCGCAGCACCGGGTGCTGTAGAACCGGTCGCTGCGGCTCCGCTTGAAAGTCATGGACACCATCGGGAACCTCGAGGGCCTCGTTCTCGCCCAGGCCCCTGACAAAAGCTTTCGGCCCAGCGGTAGAACCCAGACGACTCTGCGACGCTGCCCAAAGCCAAGCGACGCGTCTTCTGGTCCGCCCTCGGCCGGAGTCCCTGCCAACTCTTGCGCGCCTGCGTTCTGCGCGCTGGGCACCGCTCTCGCGCGACCTCCTCTGGACGGCTCTCCCTCCGCCTCCTGGCACATAGAGACCAATGAGGAACAGAAGGCTGAGTTGGAGCTTCTAGCTTTTGATTGGAAGAAACGAGAAGATTGACACAGCTCGCGCCCAATCAAAAGTTTAACTCTCTGTTTGGTTAGCGCGAGCGTGGCTCGGCCAGAGGTCTGGGATTGTATGGATTGAGGGTAACTCGATAGCTCACCATCTCCAAGACGAGCCCGGCAACGAGGCGTTTAATCAGAGAAGGTGAAAATGCGACGGGGTCGGATGGCAGGCAGCGGGCACGGAGATCTTTGGCGCTATCTTTTGCCACGTTGCCTTTGTCACTGGACCACGACGCTCACGTGACGTGCTCGCCCAGCTCCATTGTTGGGCCGGCCGAGGGTGTGCCCGTGGCGAAAGAGGCGGTGCCTGGGGGAAGTGGGCGTGGCTACCTTCCTGGCTTGTCCTCTAGGCTCCGGCCAGAGTTGAGGGCTCCCAGTAGGATAAAGGATTGGATTTCTGCCCTTCCCCCTTCTCTCTGAAGCCTTCTTGGAGGGAGCCAAGAAATACCACTGGATTCTGCTAAAAGCCAAGGGATTAAGGAAAATGACAGCATGATAAAGTGGAAAAACCGCTTAGCTGCTGAGTTTTTACAGATACTAGTGATTTTTCTTTTGAAGAGAAAGATTGTGGGGCACATTGAACTAGGTCAGAAAAAAAAAAAGAAAAGAAAAGTAAAGAAAGAAAAAACGAGGGTGTCTTAAGTGAGAAAACAGCTGCTCTGAACAACCACATCAGAATGAACACCGGCATGTTCTGATTCCAGAGTGAACCTCAGCTTTCTTTGGGATGCTGGACATCTCTGAAACACACTCGCTAGGCTTACTGAGTCTTTACCCTTTCTCAGAGAAAGCCATTTGACATAAATTGAGTGATTCAGTTACCGTTCCTACTTAAACCTTGAGTGCTTTAAATTCACTCATAATTACTTCAAACATCTTAGCAGCCTCTAACTGAGCCAAGTTTTTGACTGGGTTTATTTTGTATTTGCATAAGGCTTGTGGCTACCTTGAAAAGAAATGTAACAGCGTTACCACAGTGCTCAGCTGTGGATAATAGGCATGATCAAGGAAGCACTGAAAATTAATTTCAAAGAATGGAAAAAACTGTTTTTGGGGAGGATGTGGAAAGAAAGGGAACAGCCGATGGCACAGAACTCATAACTTTACCTACCATAAGGGAAGCCAGTAGACAATTCTAGAAGTTTAATTGATGAAAATGTATGTCTTATGAATATGGACTGGGCATGAGGAAATGGCTCGTTGGATAAAGCACTTGCCAAGCAATTGTAAAGACCTGAGTTCTGGTTTCCAGGCCCCATGGAAAGCCAGGCACCATGCCTGGCTTTAAAACTTTCTTTAAAACTCACCCTCTGTTACAGCCAGACAGATGTAGAAGTCAGGAGAAATCCATGGAAGCTCACTGGCCAGCTACCCCAGTGTATAAAGAAGCAAACACTGGGGAACAAGGAGTTATTAGTTTTTAAGGATCCTATGATGTCTTGTGAGTGAATGCCACGTGGGGGGGGGGGCGGGTGCGAGAGATAGACAGATCCTTCTGGAGCTGGGCGTACAGGTGATGTGGGTGCTGGGAACTGAACTTTCTGCGAAGAGCAGAGAGCACTGGTTTGGTTTTTTAAAGATTGTATTTTGTGGATTTAAGAGTGTTGCCTGCATGTATGTAAGTGTCTGGTGCCCACTGAAGGCCAGAAAAGGGTGCTTCATCCCCCTGGAACTGTAGTTATGGCTGGCTATGGATGTTTGTAAGCCTCCACGTTGGCACTGGGAACCAAACCCAGCCCCTCAATTAGCTCTCCAAGCATTCTCTTTAATTTATAATCCCCCTTTCTCTCCCCCCCCCCCCCCCCCCCCCCCCCCCCCCCCCCTCTCTCTCTCTCTCTCTCTCTCTCTCTCTCTCTATCTCTATCTCTATCTCTATCTCTATCTCTATCTCTATCTCTATCTCTATCTCTCTCTCTTGGGTTTGTTTATTTCTTTTTGAGCCAAGATCAGGGGCTGGCTAGCCTCTAACTGACTACGTAGCTTAGGGTGATCTTGAATTTCTCATCCTCCTGCTTCTCCCTTCTTCTGGCTCCCGCCTGTCTGATCTCCTACCTCTGCCACATCCAGGATTTTGTGCATGCTGGGCAGACACTGTACTGCACTACATCTCTAGCCTTTATTATCTTGTTTATTTTTTTGTTGTTTTTTTTCTAATGTCCTTGTTGCCTACTTCTCTCAGCTTCCCCTTTAATCTGCCCATTTCCCATCACCATTGTTCTGTTAAACCTAGCCTTATAACCCTCAAAGCCTCACAAGGTTGAGCGTTGCCATACCCAACCTTTTTCTTTTCTTTCTATTTTTCTTTTTCTTTTTTATTTTATTTTATTTTATTTGTATGGCTGTTTTGTTTGTATGTCTATGTGAGGGTATTAGATCCTGGAGTTACAAACAGTTGTGAGCCACCATGTGGTTGCTGGGAATTGAATTCTGGTCCTTTGGAAGAGCAGTCAGTGCTCTTAACCACTAAGCCATCTCTCCAGCCCCTGCCTTTTGGTTTGTTTGTTTCTTTCTTTTTGTTTTTGTTTTTTATTATGTATATAGTATTCTGACAGAAGAGGACATCAGATCTCATTTTAGATGATTGTGAGCCACCATGTGGTTGCTGGGAATTGAACTCAGGATCTCTGGAAGGGCAGCCAGTGCTCTTAACCACTGAGCCATCTCACCAGCTCACCCAACCTTTTTCTTACTTTTGGGAATCTGTTGGTCACTTCATCCTCCCTATTCTAAAAGTCATATTTTATCACAACACATACACACTTTCCAAAAGTAAGGTAATAGTAAAAGGCTTATAAAATCCATTAGTTCCTTTCCCTACGATCTCAGGGCCTGTAATGTATCTTACCCACAGACCCACAGACCATCTGTACTTCGTCGTTTTGAGGCTACCTTTGATGCCTATGGCCGACCATTCTTGAACCCATCCTCGTATTTGTCTCTCTTCCCTATGAGCCTCTGCAGTTCCCATTAAGAGGCAAAAATCAAGTTTTTCATCCCTTTAATCTGAGTTTCACTATTCCCACAAATGTGGGACAAACTAAAATGAGCACTTGATAAGTGCCAGTGCCTGGGCCTTGCCAATTCCGTCCTTTTGCAATACTTATGTAAGCTCTAGCAGATCCTGTGGTAGATTGCTATGCAGTGAGGGATAAACAGGATACGCCATTGCTGTTACCCCAGGAGGCACAAAACCCATGACCAGATGTGTGCATCAATCTTCTATCCCCAGATCAGTTCACCAGCTGACAACAGAATTCAGCCAAACTGCTTCAAACCAGAATAGATGCCTAGTTTACCTGGTTATGAGAAATTTTTTAAATCTATGTTGTTTGAATCCCAAAGGTTCTAAGTGGTTTATTACCAAGCAAAAGCTAACGCAACACTTTCGGCTTTTCCCTTTATACTCTATACAGTTTCATATTCTTTTTTATTAGTATTAAAAACATTCTGTGGTGTGGTGGTGGCACATGCCTTTAATCCCAGCACTCGGGGGCTGGGCAGGCGATCGCTGTGAGTTAGAGGCCACCCTGGTCTACAAAGCGAGTCCAGGACAATCAAGGCTACACAGAGAAACTTTGTCTTGGAAGTTGGTTCTCCTACTGTGGGCTCTGGGACTGAGAAACAAACACTTTCAACCGCTGAGCTACCTAGCTGCTCCTCCACACACAC
>OU015742.1:114135348-114155020 GCA_907169655.1 Acomys percivali | reverse complement strand
TCTCTCTCTCTCTCTCTCTCTCTCTCTCTCTCTCTCTCTCTCTCTCGTTTTCCTCTTTTTCTAGTGATCATCTTAGGGACTGATATGAGATAGAATCACATCTAGGCAAGGTAGCTTTGAACTTAATGTCAAGGACTATGTTGAATTTATAATCCCCTAACATCCACCTCCCAGATTCAGACATGTACTATATGCCCCGTTTTATGGGGTGCTAGATTAGGATTAGGGTTGGGGATCAAACTCGGGGCTTCATGCGTGTTTGTTGAGCACGCTACCAATTGCGCTATTATCTCCACCCCGAACCCTTTTTATGCTATGGCATTTTCATGGGAAGAGCTAAGAAGCCCTCTGTAGATGCAGCAATAGTGCTTCATAATGGGCACTGTTCACGTGATACCCCAAGTGTGGACACAGTTCGTCTCTATGTCTGGTCACTGGCAACCCAAGCTGGCTTTGCTCAGTGTCTGTGTGAGCTGTCTTTCCGCATGTCTAGAGTAAACTTCTGGATGGAATGGACATGTTTATATATCTTTGTATTTACCAAATCACCTAGGTAGTACTAAAACCAGCTTGACAAATATTTGCTGATGGATGGGCAATCCAGAAATGGGGTTATTAGCCCTGAATGGCAGAAAAATGGACCACTCAGACTCATAATAGGATTTAGTGTATAGAGTTTCTCATGCCTGTCTGTGCTGAGCTTAGGCATCTGGTGGTAGCACTGGCCATTTTAAAATGTAACCTTCTGTGACACAAGATGTCTCTCACAGCTACATGACATGACCCCTGGTGTCTTAGCATCTGCACCAGTTTTACCCTCCCTTGAGGGGTTTGGGACTGAGGGGATGTCAAGAGCCACAGGCAGTTGATGAGTCTTTAAAGCCCAGAGTTGGATTAGTCATGACTGTGACTGACCACTGTTGATGTAGCCTCAGAGCCACCCAGGGTTAGGTGGGCATCTCCCAGAGGCCCCAATGTTTGGTGTTTCTCTGTAATATTTTAAGTATTAAGATCTCAAACCTAGCCAAGTGTGACGCATGCCTGTAATCCCAGCACTCAGGGAGGCAAGCAGATCACTGTGAGTTCTAGGCCAGCCTGGTCTACAAAGCCAAGGACAGCCCAAGGCTACACAGAGAAACTCTGTCTCTAAAAACCAAAGCAAAATAAACAAAACCCTCAAACCTATATTTGAAAGACCTATCTAGTGTAAGATTTTAAGTAGCCGAATTATCGTAGGCAATAAGCAGGACTTCCTCTTCAGACATTCAGAGTTATCTGCACGCTAGGCCATCTGCTGGAATAAACTGAAAATGAGTGCAAAGACCCCCAAACAAAACGACAGTGAAAACAACTTACAAACAAGGCCTTGAAAATAAAGGACTGGAGGCTGGAGAGATGGCTCAGTGGTTAAAAGCACAACCTGCTCTTCCTAAAGGTCCTGAGTTCAATTCCCAGCAACCACATGGTGGCTCACAACCATCTACAATGTGATCTGATACCCTCTTCTAGCCTGCAGGTGTACATGCAGGCAGAACACTGTATACATAATAATAAATAAATCTTTTTTAAAAAAAAAGAAAGAAAGAAAATAAAGGACTGAACTTACATCAGAAGCTTGTAAGGTGGCCCTGAGCAGATTGTTTCTCCATTCTCAATCTGTCCCTTCTAAAGCACACAAGGAAGGGGGTGGTGGCATCCTGGTCCTGCCGTCTACAGAATCCTTGTCCTGATCCATGTCTCTCCCTCCATGTTGAGAACCTAGAGGCTGGGGCAGAATTGGTCTGTTCAGAGCCTTGAAACCACTCCCAGCTCTCTAGGCATGGATGGTCAATGTTGGGGTGTGCTACAGTATGGCTTACGTGTCTCCCCAAAGGCTCATGCCCCAGATATTTGGTTCCCAGTGTGGTAATGTCAAGGTAATAATAATAACAGCACCTTTAAGAGATGGGGTCTACTGAGTCATTGGACACACTGTCCTTGGAATCCCCAGAGGGGATTGTTAGAAAAGATGCCATCTGGCTTCCCATCTCATCATATGATTGCCTTTACTTCTCCCATTGTGATGCCCCTGCCAAGGACCCTCATCAGAGCCAAGCAAGGTTGGTATCATGCTCTTGGGTCTCCAGAACTGTGGCTTTTATAAATCATCAGCCACACAACTTGTTACGGCAATGGAGAACAGCCTAACACCAATGTAGCCTGTGACACAGGGTAGAGTCTGAGATTCGAATTGTTCTAATGACATAGTCTTCAAGTCCTCTTGATTCCTAGATTGATGATCCAGTGTGAGGCTTGATCCAGAGTAACCCAGAGAAGCCAAACAGGCGAAGACCCCCTGCTTCTTCTGATCTGAGAGAATCCTGAGGTACAGACCAAACTCCAAATCCCCAACTGGGGATACGAAGCCTTTAACCATACCTACTTGCTGAAGCAGGTGGGTTGAGGGTCCCCAGTGTGAGCCTTATACTGATTGTCCCAAGAGGGTGGGGCCTGAGCACAGCTCATTCATCCTCTGCTCACAGAGCACCCTTGACCCTGTTCAATTGAGCCTCTGCTAGAGCTACAGGTTCCAGCTCTGCAGGAAGAGGGTGCCTGGAAGGGCCTAGCATGCCTTCCATATCAGAGCTTTGCAAGTGTTTCTCTGCCACTCAGTCCTCTGGTTCCTCTCTCTATTCTTACAGAGTGTAGGCTACAACTCTTGTCGTTCGCTTGCCTTGGCTACTGGCTGAGTCCGCCCATAACTTTCTTCAGGAGAGAGTTTTGACAAGGAGCAGGTAACAGCTCACCTGCTCTGATGGCCTGCCCTTCCTAGATATATGTGGTGTAAAGCGCTACCCACTGGACAAGTAGGTGATGCTGAGGGATCCTGGTCAGGGCTCTTCCCTTCAACACGCTAGGGGACGTATCCCTCAACTGCCCAGCTATGCCCTCACCTGGAGGCCCACCAGTCTTCTTAAGAGGCCACAGCTGAATCAATTGTGACAGCTTCTTTAATGTGTCAAGTGACCGAATAGCATTCTAACCTGGGCATTGTGATGCAGGTGTTTTGTTTATGGGATTAAAGCTTATAAAACTTTGACTTTAATTAAGAGTGCTTGTTCTAGATTATCAGGGCAGGTCTCGTTCTGTCAGTTGAAATGTCATCAAAGCAGAGGCTCCCACTATGGAGCATATAACATACTGTAGTTTCCACCCTCTTCTTCCCGATAGCTACCCTGATGATTCAGACTCATCTAGCCAGTCCATACCAGTGCAAGCCAGTTCCATGAAATCATCTCTTAATATATAACCCCAGTTCTGGTTCTATCTCTCTGGTAGAATGGGAGGTAACCCCTCCCACGATACTCTACAGGTCATTTTCTACAAAATAATAAACACTCCCCACTCCCCACTTCTCTGTCTAGGTCTTCATGGCCCAGACAACAGGAAGTCAAACATCTTTTAATTTGGCAGGATGGATTTGCTCCTACTTGAAAAGGAAGCTCCTGGATACACTCAACTGGGGCCTTTTAATACTGCACACAATCTCCATTTGGGGATTCTTTGTGAATCTAGTTTATCCAGTGCTGCTTTTAATGCTGGAATCCTCTAAGTACATCTTAATGAGAATGAAACAGCTCACCAACATCAACATTCAGTTTTACAGTTACTGTTAAGTATCTAAAATCAAAACAAATAGTGACGTTTAATGAGCTGTACAAGTCTTCCAGGGACAGGAGGATCCTGTGTCCGTGAGCTGTGGCCAGTCTGCAAATTAGCAGTGTGTGACTCTCGGGCAAGTAAAATCAGAGAACCCAGAATCCTTTGCCCTTTTGTTTTCAAAAGTTTCAGCTTTAAAGCAGCTCTCCCTGTCACCCTGCAAATACAGACTTGCCAAACATCTGGACTTTAATTTTTAAAAATAATAAATATTGCGGGTCACATGAAGCTTTGTTCCCACTGGGTGAGCAGGAGATGGGCAAGATGTGTTCCAGCCCTTTTTCTCTAGTTGGAAAATAATCTCCTCTTACGATGTGAGCATATGGAGCCAGATGGTCCTTCTGCCAGGACTAGGGGTGCAGGGGAAACAAGGCAGAGTGAGCTGGAGTGAGGAGGAAGAGTGGGTATCTACGAAAATGATTTGGAAGATATCAAAGTTTACCTAAGACTTCAGTTCTGCAGAGTTCCAGGGCACAAGGGTCAGAGTTCCACTTACTACGAGAATGTGAAAAGGTCCAGAGTCTCTGGCATTCTGCCAGAAAGGCTGCCTTAGCCTGTAGGGCACAACAGTGCCTCCTTCCCTCAGCACACCCCTCTTCTTCTGGCCTCTCCTCAGTGCTCACAACATGAGGGAGCTTCATAAAGGAGCTTCCCACAGGCCACCGCAGCATTCAGTCCCAGGTCCTGAGCAGTTGCCAGGGTTTTTCCTGGGCATGCTGGATTGCATGTGCTCAGGCTGCTAAAAGGTGAGGAGGGTCTGGCCCGTCCCTTGGCATTTTGCTGTGCACTCTGCTACTGGCTCGTCTTCTCCCTCCTCACTTCTGCCAGGCAAAGGGAGTTAGGCTCTGGGCAGGGAGGCATACTAGCCCTCAAAGGCTGGCGAGGGGAGCCCATGCTAGACACTTTGCAACTGGTCTCATGGTAACAGGCTGGTGTGTCTGGAAAATTGATAGTTCTGTAAGTGGCAGCTTAACTGACCACTTGAAGAAAGCACTGGAAACTGAGGTAAAAGGCAGAGTAAAAGTTAGGGTCACACACAAATATAAGTTTGCAACTAAGGTGCTAATTTTCAGAAGCTGTTAATATGCTTCTCTCTTGCCTTAGGATGTGACTTAGTCTCTGAAATGTGCTTGACAGGTTCGTATACATGGAGGAGTTAAGACTGTTCTAGAAGGACTACAAAAGTATCAAATTTTACCTTCCTACGTTCAAAGTAAAGAGTTTTTATAGCTTTGCTGATTCATAACTGAATTCAATAAAGTTTACAATCTTATGAGTTTGACTTAACTACATATAATGTTAAATGACTGCTATAATCAAGACAATTAACACACTTGTCATTCCCAAAATTTTCCTTGATCTCTCCAACACACACGCACATGCGCGCGCGCGCACACGCACACCTACCCACACACACCATGATTCACAGGCAACCCTTGATAAGCTTTTCATCAGTCTATATGAACTTGCATTTTCTAAAAATTTGCATCTTACAGTGTTTACATGGTTTATCTAGTTATTTTCATTGCATGTAATTGATTTGAGACTTACCTTTATTATTGCAGGAATCCATAGGTTGCTTTTTAATGCTGAACACTTACTAAATTATACAGAGAGAGCACAGGTTGTTTACTAACTAGTGAACTTTTGGTTGTTACCAGTGTTTGACTATTACAAATAAAACTGCTGTGGACAATGGGGAACATTCTTTGTGCAGACTTACACTTTTGTTTCTGTCTGTATGATGGTTAGGAAAGGGATATCTGGCTTGTAGCTTAGACACACTTGTCTGTTTTTTGGGGGTTTTTTGTTTTGTTTTGTTTTGTTTTTTTAAGATTTATTTATTATTCTGTATACAATTTTCTGCCTGCATGTACACCTGCAGGCCAGAAGAGGGCATCAGATCACATCATAGATGGTTGTGAGCCACCCTGTAGTTGCTGGGAATTGAACTCATGACCTCTGGAAGATCAGTCAGTGCTCTTAACCACTGAGCCATTTCTCCAGCTCCACTTTTCTGTTTTTAAGAAGGTGCCAAACTGGTTTTTTTCACAAAGCCCTGCCATTTAACACCAGCATCAACCAGGTGTGGGAGTTCCAGTGGCTCCACATCCTGCCTGCATTTCCTATGACCAATGTATCATCTTGGCCATTTTAGAAAATAGGTAGGGTAACCCATTATTATAATTTGTATTTCTCTAGTGTCTAATAACTTTCAAAATGAGACGTACAGAATGACATTCCCAAACTAGACAGGCTATGGCTTGGATAAATGGTTTTCTTAACAACATTATACTATAGCAAAATATCCCAGAGGGTTGAACATGGGCATGGCATGTGCATGATGCCAGGTCATGATGCCAGGTTTGCAAGATTAACTCACTGTAGCACTGTAAGAACACAAAGACGAAAACCCAAGTGTCTACTAGTCCTGATTAAATAGATTATGGTACCAAGTTTCATGTGCACATATACACATGATATGTATATATGAGTTTGTATGTGCATATATGCATGCATTGTAAGGAATGGTCTCCTGTTCGTATTTGGCAACCCCAAATCTAATAGGGTAGCCAGCAGGCTGGAGCCTAAGGGAAGAATTGCAGTTCAAAGCCAATGGCATTTCTGCTGCCTGTATATCCACCAGCCTGCTAATGTTGCTTTTAGGGCTGCAGGTAATCTGCTGGCAGAGTTCTCTCTAGAATGAGGGAATGCAACTTTTTGTCCTTTGCTGGCTTTAAAATGGCTGAATGAGGTGCCTTCACATTATGGAAGCCCATCTGCCTACCTAAAGTTTACTGGCTTAAATGCAAATCTCATCCAAAAATACCTACATAGGAACTTCCATAATAGTACTTGATTATAGTACCACCGAGGCTTCTAGTAATTTAGCCAAGTTGGTACAAAACTAACCATCCTGTTATGGATGGAATACTAGACAACCTTTTAATAAAAGACAAGTCTCGACTTACTGAGATGAATACATCTCCAAGATATGTTAAATAGGGGAAAGGGGCCATATAAAAAACAACATAAAATATAAAATATGCTGTCACTCTAAAACATTTTAAATAATATATGTGGTTACTTTGGATGTAATGAATTGCTATGGAGAAGGAGGAAATTGCTTCAGAAAAGACAAACTGAGAGGCCAGGAATGGGCATGTGTGTAGCCTTGGCTTGGCATCCCAGCCTTTGCACCCAATGCTGTTGATGAGGACAGCCATATGCCCCAAGGGAGGTAGTGACAGGGGATCTGGAGGGACGGAGGACAGAGATTTGATCTAGAGTGACCTAGATAGGAGCCAAGAATGTGGCTTACCCTTTTGTGAAGGGCTTGATGACCTATTGACACAAGGGAGATCTAAAGAAGAGAGCTGGGTGAGCTAGGGTGAGGCAAAGCCGTGCAGGGCCTTTGGCTTTGCAGTCAAGTCTAGGCTGCTGGCATCTTGGCTAAGGATATGAAGGGTGACAGAGATTCCCAGTGCCCTCCCCACACCCCAAACCTTTTTGGGCCAGGAACTACTCTCTGCCTTGACCTTGTGGGTTTACAGATCTGTATAAAGGGATCTCTTCCTGCTATGGAGCTTGAGATGGGGGCGGGCAGGGACAGTTGAACCCCTGCTGCTTCTTGGGTCTTTAAAGTTCTGATTACACTATAATACAGCTTTGCTTTGGGGGGAGAAAGACAGCATGGGATGCAATTCAGGCTCACATATGGTAGTAGTTAAGAGATGTGGTACGTCCACTGTGTAATTCCAAATTCCTCCAGCTCTCTGTCCTCCTCCCAGGCTCTACCGCCCTCCTGTCTTCTCTCCCACTTCCCCTCACTTTCCCCAAGCTTTAGGCTGGCTCTCTCTCACTTTGCCAACCTGGCCTCAGAGCCTGCCCACAGTGGCATGGCTGTGTCCAAAGATGAGACGCCAAGGCTGAATGCCTTTCACTCTCTCAACCCAGGACTCATTTTAAAGGTGGCCTTTAGATTTCTGTTTGCTTTGTTGGAGTTTATCATTTGGAGAGGGGGAGGATTCACTTATTTTTTTTTTCTTTCTCTTTTAGAAGGCTATTTCATGGTTCAGGACCCAGGAAAGAACCAACTGCTGACTCCCAGTTAATATAAAATAAAAAGAAGTTAATAAAACTTTGTCCCATGGGTATAGTTGACTTGAAAAATGTAACAACCTTTTTTTCTTCTTCACTGTAACCGAAAACTGAATTCTTGTTCATTTCCTGTCCCCTTTCCAGAAGCTTAAGCACATTTTGTGTAGTTTTGAGAAAGTACAGCTTGTATCTTCCTTTGTTCCCACAATGTCAATATAAACCACATTCTGGAAGATAAATGCCGCTAAGACCTCTACGCCGCCAAGATATGAAATTGCCAGTGGTTGTGTGCAAGTCTGCCTCATGTGACAAGTGCAGTGTCCCCTAGTTGCCCCTGTTTTCTTTCCATATTCTGGGGGGAGGGGGGGTAGAGTACTTTGACTGCTCTGTGACTAGCCAGCTGCAGGCTTTTCCCAGCAGGCTTGGGCCTAATCCAGGGCCTTGAACATCCCCAGGCTCTGATAAAGATGATTAGGATGTTGCTCAAAACATTAACCAAAGCAGGTCCTGGCCCAGAGCCCACATTCTTTAATCCCTCCTGTAAAGCTCACACCCTGATCCCTGGCTTCAGACTCTGCTGTGAAGAGTATCCCCTACCCCCACCCCACCCCACCCCACCCCCACCCCACCCATCGTGAACCACGCTGCAGCACTCCAATGTACTCGGGCCAAGCCAGATCTGGTAATAGATGTTCCAGCCTGACCACCATAGAGTGTAGGGCTTCTTCCTTTGGTGCCATGCGGTCTCATCCTCAGATGGTGTGAGGATGCTCTTGGGGCAAAAGACTAGGGACTGAACTGAAACATTAACATGAAACCAGTTTGCAGAGAAAGAGTAGAAGCCCCCCACCCCACCCCACCCCACCCCCATACCTGAGGATGATGGAACGTGCGTGAACACTGAGCAGTACAAATAGAAGAGGCAGGAGCTAGAAAGATCATGTAAAAATTACAGCATGAACAGGTGCTTTGGGGGTTCTTTCTTCACCCCACTGCCATTCTGAAGAGTTTTCTTGTCTTAGTAAGCTCTACTTCTGTTTCTAACCATCTTGTTCCCTGTGTAATCTTTGCCCAGGGACACAAGCGCCTAGGATTAGCCACCCTCTGAACTCAGATATCTGGCTCAGCCCTCCTAAGCAGGCTTTGTCAGACGCTGGGCCTTCTCATTCCCACTCACTATGATCCTACTCATATTCTCTCCCCCTGGTGGCTGCCAGGGTTTTCAGTTTGCCTATATTGGGCTTTTTGTTTGTTTGTTAATTTTTTCAAACTCTAATAAAAAGTGTCCTTTTGAGCCCCTTTTAAAAATGATTTTATTTTATTAATGAGAGAAAGAGCCCCCATGAGGAACCTCAGTTTTCCCTAGTAACTCACAGAGGGATCCCCTAGGTCATTGGGATCCCTTTGGGGACCACACATTAGATAGCCTGCATATCATATATTTCTATTCTGATTCTTAGCAGTAGAAAAGTTACAATATGAAGTAGCAACAAAATAACTTTTTGGTTGGGGTCACCACCCCATGAGTAACTGTATTAAAGGGTCACAGTGTTAGGAAGGCTGAGGACCACTGGGTTAGATGGAAGAGCCAACACCACATCCCATCAAAGTTTTCTCATTACAGGCAGAAGTCAGGTGTCTCCGCTCAGTCCTGTCTGGTATGTGGCCACAAGGCAAGGCATGTTTCCTCATTGGTGTTCATGTGGCTGGTGCTCTAACAAAGGATGCTTCAGTGCTGCTCAGCCCCATCTCCCATCTCCAGTGGCACCCAGCGCCTCTAACAAATGATTGACAAGTGTCCCTGTCGCTCGATCTCCACTGTCATCTACAGATCTACAGTCTAACTCAAGACACCATATTCTACCACCGTGTAGGCTTTGAACTTTTTCAAACCTACTTTATTTGGGGTTCTTTAATGTTTATATGTCCCTTCCAACCCACCTACCCTAGATAGGAGAGAGAAGAGGTTAATGGGAACAGGGGAAGTAGACCTTTTAAAACTCAGCTCCTTGGGGTGATTCCACTGCTGCAGGAGTCCAGCAGACCTGTTAAACAGCAAACCAGCAATTCAGCAAAGGTGACTGCAATCGCAGCAGTCAGAATTCAGAGGAGCAGCCAGAACAGTTTGCTGGAAAAGTTCTCTTAGGAGCATCTGTCTCAAAGGGGAGCAATGAACAGCCAAATAGGAAATTATGCCAAGACCAAAAAGCCAAAAACATTCCAAGCCTCTTGTTTTGGGGCATATATATATATATATATATGATGCCCATACCAGGATGTTTATCAGTTGGCAAAGACCATGCCCCCACAAGATGTGGTTCCTTTTCTAGTGGACAAACATCACCTGTTCTCTCACAAGTCTATTTCCAGTGGAAAAAAACGCCATACACCCTCACACAAGTCTGTTTCACATCCCACACTTGGGATCAAAACAAAAACATATTTACATCCACTACATAACTGTCTTTTGCTCGTGGCAGAAAAGTTCATTGAAAGGTTCTCTGTTCTTCCTTCTTGGGCTCACTTCCCCATCACTGTATCATTTCCCAGGTAGAAAGGCAGGCATTACTGTTAGATCACAGACCTCTAGCTGCCTTTCTCTCTCAGAAATCAGGCCACGTCCCCGAGCTGCTCTCTCTCTGGGACAGACTGTCCTCCTCCTCCCATTTGCCCAGGGCCCCCTGATGCTTAGACCAAGGATGACCTTGAGTTACCACTTGAATTTTATCAGTGCCTTCCTGACTCCTGGCATGTGGGCCAGGCCAGGCTAGATCACATGGCATAGACCTTGCCCATTCCCCTGAAAAGTTATGAGAGTCCGAGCCCTCTTTTGCTTCCTAAAACTGAGGGCTCTGACTCCCCCTTCTGGACCTCCATCATGCTATGCATTGTGCCTGTCTCTCTTAACACTCCCCAGCTTTAAGGCCCAATCGTGCCTGGATCATGCATGTCCAAGCAAGGTCGTGAGGCTTTCTCTCCTAATAAAGTTTATTCGGGCGTAGGGGGGTGTTGGGGGCATTTTATGTCAGCTCCTTTCTTCAAACCTCCTCCCCATTTCCCATTCTTTCTAACAGTTAGTTATAACCCCTAATTTCTGAGTTACAGGGGCACCATAAACCAGCTTCATGATGTCTCTGCATTTGCAGAAGCTGGATCAGAAATGACATTTTAAAAAAATGTGTGTATGTGTCTATGCGTAAGTACGTGTTTCTGCATGCGAGGCTGAGTGTCTCACTGACCTAGGATAACAGGTTACAAGCCTGGGGGATCTGTCTCTGTCTCCCCAGCCTGGAAAAGGAGAGTATCGTGTTTCCTGAGAACACTTAGGGGCCCAGCCCAGGCTAAAAAGGGTGGGAATTATAGATGCTTAGATCAGAAAGAAGTGCTAACCATGGCACAATGGAAGGGGGAGCCACTTGCAGTGGAGGGTTGCCATGAAGGGAATGTGATAGTCTTGACCAATCAGGGCACCCATGGTAACGAGAGGTCCCTCCTGCTGCTTTCTGAGTGCCAAATCCCATGTAATCTTTAAAGAAAAAGAGCGTCTCTGTTATGGTTTGAATATGAAATTCCCCCACTATGCATTTAACCACCTAGTCCCCAGATGGTGGTATTATTATGAGAGGGGGTCTGGGGTTCCTTCTGCAGGAACCTTCAGCTCTTTCCCCCAATTCTTCCTAAGAGCATCGCCATCTTCCTGTGAGTGTCACCTCAGACAAACCACCTCTTACCTTCCTCCTAGCTTAGCTTTCACGCGTCGCCCTGTTATAGTTAATCTATCTAGTGGATGTAAACACATTTTTGTTTTGATTCCAAGTGTGGGATGTGAAATAGATTTATGTGAGGGTGTGTGGTTTTTGCTGGAAACAGACTTGTGAGAGGATGCGTGGTGTTTGTCTACTAGAAGAGGAACCGCCTCTTGTGGGGGCATGGTCATTGTCAACTGATAAACATCCTACTAGAGACTCTGAGAGAAGATATGTATTTGAGCCCAAAACAAAAGGTTTTGGCTTTTTGGTCTTGGCATTATTTCCTATTGTTTGGCTGTTCACCAATCTGCTTCGAGACACTCCTAGAGAGAAACGCCCTAGAGAGAACACTTGGAGATTCTGGATTCCAGCTGCTGCTCCAGGTTCCAGCTAATGCAGTTGCAGTCACCTTTGCTGAATTGCTGCTTTGCTGTTTAACAGGGCTTCTGAAATCCTGAC
Source organism: Acomys percivali (assembly GCA_907169655.1). Classification (NCBI taxonomy): domain Eukaryota; kingdom Metazoa; phylum Chordata; class Mammalia; order Rodentia; family Muridae; genus Acomys; species Acomys percivali. The sequence continues at coordinate 114,143,012 of OU015742.1, read as the reverse complement.
CTCAATTGCTCCAAAGAACTGAGTCTAAAAGGTCTACTTCTCCTGTTCCCATTAACCTCTTTTCTCTATTTAGGGTAGTAGTAGATTGGAAGGGAGGTATAAGCATTGAAGAACCCCAAATAAAGTAGGTTTGAAAAAGTTCAAAGCCTACACATCTAGATTGTCAGTTCAACACACATGGGAAGAGAGAACCTCCATTGAGGAATTGTCACCATCAGATTGGCCTGTGGCCATGTCTGTGGAATATTTTTTTGATTGCTACTTGGTATGGGAGGGCCCAGCACATTGTGGGCGGGGCCATCTCAAGGGCAGATAGGCCTAGGATGTATAAGAAAGGTAGGTGAGCAAGCAAGGGGGAGGCAAGCCAGTAAGCAGCATTCCTCTACAGCAGCAGTTCTCAACCTGTGGGTCGTGCTCCCTTTGGGGGAGTCAAAAGACCCTTTCACAGAAGTCACCGAAGAGTATCAGAAAACACAGAGATTTACATTATGATTCATAACAGTAGCAAAATTAGTTATGAAGTAACAACAGAAGTAATTTTGTGGTTGGGGGTCAAGACAACATGAGGAACTGTATCAGCGGGTCACAGCATTAGGAAGGTTGAGTCAGTGCTCTATGGGCTCCATTTTGGTTCCTGCCTCAGTTTATGCCTTGAATTCCTGCCTCGGTTTCCCCTGATGGTGGGATGCAGCCTATAAACAAAACAAACCCTTTCATCACTGTCTTAGTCACATTTCTATTGCTGTGCTAAGATATCAAGACTAGCTCACAGTAAAGAAAGTCTATTGGGGCCTGACAGTTTTAGAGAGTGAATTTATGGCCATCATGGCCAGGATCGTGGCAACAGACAAGTCAGCATGGTACTGGAGCAGTAGCTGGGAGTTGAGATCCTTATCCTAGGCACAAGGCCAAGAGGGAGCTAACTGGTAATGGCATAAGCTTTTAAAGCCCACCCCTAGTGACACACTTTCTCCAACAAGGCCACGCCTCTTAATCCTTTCCAAACAGTCCCAGCAGCTGGGGACCAAGCATTCAAATATATGAGCCTCTGGGGTCCGTTCTCATTCAAGCAAGTTGCTTGTGGTCATGATTTTTTATCACAGCAACTAAAATCAAACCAGGATACACACTCTTTAATTTACTAATGGAACTTAATCACCTACATAATTAACTTTATTGCATACTCATCTTTTGCCCCTTGAGCATGAATGAGGCAGAAGAGCCTGGAATTCATGTAGCACATTAGCTCACAGATTTCTGCCTTTCTTCCTTTTTTTTCCTTTTTTGTATGTGTATAATGGGGTGTGTATTATATGCATGTGTATGTACATGTTAGTGTGTAGGACTCTATGTGTACAATGTGCACATATGGGTGCCTATGTATGTGGAGGCCAGCGGTGAACATCAAGTACTGTCCTCAGGCGTTCATGTGCCTTGTCCTTTGAGACAGGAGTTCTCACAGAAATCCAGGGCGCACTCATTGGACACTCCCAGGCAGTGAGCTCCAAGGATCCTTTTGGCTCTGCACCCCCAGCCTTGGGATTACAGGCACTTTGGGATACCTGGTTTTTAAATGGCTGGTAGAGATCAAACTTAGGTCCTCGCATTTGTACAAAAAGGACTTTATCAACACAACTGTCTATCCAACCCCCAGAGCCAATCATTCTTTCCCTAAGTTTCCTAATAAAAGACCAATATTGGTTGGGCACTGTAGCACGAACCTTTGATCTCAGCACTCCTTAAGCAGAAACAAGTTAATCACTGTGAGTTTGAGGCCACCCTGATATATATATAGTGAGTTCCAGGCCAGTCAAAGCACATTGAGACCCTGTGTAGTGGTTTGAATAAGAATGCCCCATAAGCTCATATATTTGAATGCTTAGCCATTAGAGAATAGTACAGTTTGAGAAGGATTAGAAGAATGGGAAGTGTAGCCTTGTTGAAGGAGGTGTCTTTGAGGTTTCAAAACCAGATCAGGCCCTGTCTGTCTGTCTGTCTGTCTGTCTGTCTCTCTCTCTCTCTCTCTCTCTCTCCCTCTCTCTCCCTCTCTCTCCCTCTCTCCCTCTCTCTCCACCTCTCTCTCCTCTCCTCTTTCTCTCCTCTCTCTCTCTTTCCTCTCTTTCTCTCCTCTCCCCATATATATATGTGTGTGTGTGTGTAGACATATATAGACATGTATGTATATCTACATCCTGATACACAGGCTGTACACACATCTCCTTGTGTGTCAGGATGTAGGGCTCAGCTACTTCTCTAGCACCCTGAGTGCTTCCATGCTCCCGCCATGATGACAATGGACTAAAGCTCTGACACTGTAAGCCAGCCACCAATTAAATGTTGTCTTTTATAAGAGTTGCCTTGATCATGGTGTCTCTTCACAGCAATATAACACTGATTAAGACACCCTGTCTCAAAAAATATTTTTTTAACTTTGTCTTCTTTTTTTTTTTTTTTTTTAACTCAGGATTCTTCTGTTTACCTGAGATACCACTTAGAATAAATTTTATTTTAAATCAACAATATGGGAGGATATAAATTAGACAAACAGTAACCAGGGGAAGTTGACCTCAAACAAAATACATGCTTTCGTTTTGTTTTGTTTTTTCAAAATACATGTTTTAAAACAAAACATCCCCAGAGAATAAAAGGATCACATCTAAGGGTAAAAAGTTCAGTCAATCTACATAAAACCTGTAGCTGTGCTTTTGGCTACTTTATTGGGTTCCTTCTCCTATATCCCTATACCATCCCTATCCCTTCTAACCCCACAACCCTGTCTATGTAAGAAAGAGAGGGAATAGAGGGATGGGGGGCATAGATTTCTTTAGACTCCTTCCTGCTGATTAGGGGTGTTGAATTTTCTGTCTTCAAACAGCAATTCAGCAAATGGCAATCAGCAACCAACAAAGGCAGCAGCAGGAGGCAGCAGGAGGAAGAGCAGCAGCAGGGGGAACAGCAGGGGAAGCAGCAGGGGGAGCAGCAGGGGGAGTAGCAGGGCAACAGCAGCAGGGGGAACAGCAACAAGGGAGCAGCAGCAACAGAGGGAGCAGCAGCAACAGGGGAGCAGCAGCAGCAGGGGGAGCAGCAGCAACAAGGGGAACAGCAGCAACAAGGGGAGCAGCAGCAGCAGTGGGAGCAGCAGCGGCAGCAGCAGCAGCAGCAGCAAAAGGGGCAGCATCAGCAGGGGGAGCAGCATCAGCAGGGGCAGCAGCAGGGGGAGCAGCAGTAGCAAGGGCAGCAGCAACAGGGGCAGCAGCAGCGGGAGCAGCAGCAGCAGCAGCAGCAAAAGGGGCAGCATCAGCAGGGGCAGCAGCATCAGGGGCAGCAGCAGCAGCAGCGGGAGCAGCAGCTGGCAGAGTTCCTCTGGGGCTCTAGCATTTATATGTCCTCTGAAAAGTCCCCAGAATTCCAAGCATAAAATATCTTTAGCTGGCAAAATCATGACCCTGCCAGGGCATGAGGCAAATCATAGTTAGCTGCTGTGGACAATCTGAAGCAGCCTCATATCCCACAACTGGGATTGAAACAAAAACATATTCCTAACATAAGTGAGGGTTTTTTTTAAATTTATTTTTTATTTAATTACTTTATTCAGATTGCAACTCAATTGTTATCCCATCACTTGTACCCTCTCGTTCCTTGCTCCCACCCGCTGTCACCCTATTCCCTTCCCCTATGTCTGTGACCAAGGGGGCCCTCCTCCCCCACTCTATGGTCACACAGGCTATCAAGTCTCATCTTGGAAGCCTACTTATTCTTTCTCTGAGTGCCACCAGGACTCTCCACCATGGGGAAGTGGTCAAATATGGGGCACCAGAGTTCACGTCCGAGCCAGTCCCCACTCTCCACTCAAGTGTGGAGAATGTCTTGTCTATTGGCTAGATCTGAGAAGGGGTTCAATGTTTACTGTAAGTATTGTCCTTAGCTGGTGCAGTAAAACAACTCTGAGATTCCATCTTACACCCATCAGAATGGCTAAAAATAAAAACTCAAGTGACAGCACATGCTGGCGAGGATGTGGAGAAAAGGGAACACTCCTTCATTGCTGGTGGGAAGGCAAACTTGTATAACTGAGTTTTTAAAGAAACCAAAATTCTTACTGCAAAAAATCTATTTAAGTAACTTTGAAAATATGCATAGCAAAACCAAAAAAAAATTAATATGATATACTTTGACATCAATCCATTATGGATGACAAACAGAAAAAAAAAATTAAAAGCTTAGAAAACTTAATTGGCCAAAGTGAATTTAACACACTCCAGTATTGATACATAAGTTTCCATCGGCCTTTTGTGCTTCTGTACTCTTCGTGACTACAGGTTTTGCTATGGACTAACTCCTTTAGCTAAATCAGAGCCTTAAATGATAAAAATCACTACCAAGCTGGCTCAGTAAACTATTCTTAGGGCATGTTTGAAGGACCCTCTGAAATCATGACATTTCTTCATTCCTTGCTCCCAGAGCTAGGAAAGCCTAGTGACTCTTACATTAGTTCTCTCATCCCTTAGTTTTCTGTTGCTGTCACCAAAATTACCTGAACATGACCTAAAGGGGGGAATTCTTTATTTGGGTTCACAGCTTTACAGGTAGCACCATGGTGCGGGAGGGCATGGCAGAAGACAGCAGTTAACAGCATGGAAGAACAGGAGGCAGAGAAAAGGGATGCCGAAGATGCAAAGGGAAGATACAGCATCTAGCAAGTACCCAAAATGGCCCACTTACCCAGGTATGGCCCATCTCTGACACTTCCCAACAATGCCATCCTATTATGACTACATCAAGAGGTTAATCCTGCTATGACTTAGCACCCTCATGATCTGTCTCTGAAAACGCCACCACAGACACACCCAAAAGATGTACTTTATTAATCTCCTTGTCATTTCTTAATCTGATAAAAGTTGATACTCAAGATTAACTGTCAAGGTCTTTATCTATTTTTAACGAAATTGAGTTTTATTTTTCTTTCTTTTCCCACACCGCCCAAATATTTAGGTAGGGAAAGAAGGCAGGTTTGTTAGGTCTCAGCCCATAACCACTGGGTTGGGTTGTCAACTTGACTTGATTAAGAGGATCTAGGAATGATGAGATGTAGCTATGTTTCTACAGGAGTGTTCCAGAAAAGATTGATGACTGGACAATGATTGGGGCTGGAGGAGACCCTGTGTAAATTTAGACAGAGCCTTCCAACAGGTTGGCACTCTGTATGAAATCAGAGGAAGGCAGAATGCTTGCACTGGCAGACCCCATGTGGGTGAAGGTTTCATCGCTGCTGCCCTTGCCTCTGAGCATCAGACTCCAGATACTCTGGCCCCTCAGTGTGGACAAGATACTAGACACTCTCAGGGAGCTTGCGAGTCTTTAGATTTGGACTGCTGAGAACTCAGGCTTCCCAGATTGGCCAGCTCCCTCAGCTACAACGACAGCCATTGTTGGATTATCCTGCCCAATCCACTGCCTTGCCTTCTATGCTCCTACCCAAACATTTTTTTGGTTCTGATCCTCCAGGGAACTCAGTCTAATAGACAATTTTCCTCCTAAAGGCATATTCCCGGCTGACTGGAGCAGGATCTCCCAGGAAACAACCAACTAGGAATCTACAAGACAACTTGTGGTGCCTTGCCATTGTTTCTACACCTCCAGAACACGACAGACGAGCACATTATAAAGAAAAGAAAATAGTTTATGCTGAAAAATTCTAGCTCACCTGCCAGCCTCTGGTAAGGCGCTTGGTGTTGGTTTGAAACATGGCGGAAGGACAAGCAGGGAAAAGATGCACTGAGCTGGTTTCCTCTTGCCGGGTTTGGCTCGCTAACTTTAGAGATGTTCTGCAGCCGTTAGGGTTCAGTCCCTCTTGCAAATCAAGAGACTAGGGCACAGAGAGCTGAAGTCGGTTGCTGAAGGCTATTCCAGCAGCAAGCCTTAGAGCCTGGGCTTCCTTGAAGGCCTCTTAGTGTTTCTTTCACACACATTACCCTGCAAGGTTGAGACGTGTTAAGAAGGCAAGTTCTGCAACCACTGACCCTCTAGATGGTGCTTATCAACCTTCCTAACGCTGTGATCCTTCAATACAGTTCCTTGTGTTGTGGTGACCCCCCACCATAACATTATTTTCACTACTACTTCATAACTAAGTTTGTATTGTAAATATGTTATTTTCCTACTGTACATACCTGTGTTTTTCTGATGGTCTTAGGTGACGCCTGTGAAAAGCTTGTTCTACACCCCCTACACACACACACACCACACACACCACACACACAAAGGGGTTGTGACCCACAGGCTGAGAATCACTGCTTTAGATGCTTTCTGACCTCTCCTCTTCCTCAAACCCCCTTCTCCCCATTTTCAAGAAAAGCAGAGGAAAGTAACTGTGTGAATTTTTATATCCTCACCTTGATCTTCACAGATTCAGTTTGAGGCCTGTTTTATGTTTTGATACAAAGTCATAGCATTGAGAGGCCTGATCCAATCTACCCATGGTTTAGCACTTTCCACTTATAAAGTGTGAACAGTTTACTCACTCATCTAGTCATCTCTTTTATTCAACACTGAGGAAACACAGTCTCTGTCCCTGAAGTGTTCCCAGTCTTGTTAGGAAGGGATGGAGGGAGGTGGGAGGATGGGGTCTGGCAGGTGAACCACTAACGCTATAATATATCCTCAAAACCCAAGAAAAAGCAATCCATGATTAATTCTGCTAGAGGAAGGAGGCCATACAGGAGGAGGTGCTATGTGAGAATTTAGCTGGTTCTAGAATAACTTTGTCAAGTGAGAAGGGAGGCAGACTTCAGGCAGCAGGTGTCCTGGTATTGAATGACTTTTCAACTATCTGTTTACCCCAAATAGGACACCAAATTCAAACCAAAGGCTAGGAGGGGATGGTGCACACCTTTAATCCCAGCACTCGGGAGCCAGAGGCAGGTGGATCTCTGAGTTCAGGCTAGCCTGGTCTACATAGCGAATTCTGGCACAGTTAGGACTATACAAAGAAACCTTGTCTCGAAACACCAAAAACCAGAAACAATTCTACCGAGTCTAGCTGACTGGACCAGTGAGCTTAATGGGATCACTTACAGAAGCTCGAGAAATTCAAAAGACAGCGTATGACTAAGAAGGTCATCTCAACGTGGGTGATGCCTTTGCAATGCTGCACCACTGGAGCTGCCTGCACAATTTGCTCAGCGGTTGACAGGTTATCCAGGCTTCATCTCATGTTTTACCCCGCCCCCCATCCCCCCCCACCCCTGCCTCTCTGCTGGGCAGCATCTGGGAAAGGGGGCCTGTGCCCGTGTCTTCACCGCAGCAGGTCAAGCATGTGAATTTACAAGGCAGTTCTCATCCTCCGTGTCCTCCCTGGCTTACTCTTGGCCTGGCTCCAAGCCTCCTCTGACTCCAGAGAGCCAGGAACATGGGGTGCTCGGGAGAGCCGAGGCCAGGAAGAGTTCTGGCCTCTGTGTGTCCAGGTGCTGCTGTGTTTATTTTTTGCAAAACCCACATGAGGTCCGGCTGGGTAGTCTCTGATAGAGACCACACCACACCTAGCCTTAGACCAAAGCAGAGACAGCTAGCTTTGGGGGCAAGCCTGGTGTTCTTTGTAGCCCTTTGTCATCTGGGGGTCAGGGTGTGTGTGTGTGTGTGTGTGTGTGTGTGTGTGTGTGTGTGTG
>OU015742.1:114120036-114135338 GCA_907169655.1 Acomys percivali | reverse complement strand
GCAGGACCTTTGAGGCTCAGAATCAGTCTGTTCAGTGTCATCAGCTCTCTAGCTTCTCAGCTGCTCAGCTGCACAGCATCCCCTGTGCCCATTCTGTGACCTTTGTCAGAAGGTCAGTTCGGTTTAGTTCCACTTGAGTGACATTTAGGAGCACTTCCCTGGCCCAGCCCACGGGCCAGATGCTAAATAATCATATATGGGAAAGATTTCCATCTTCCTGGCCTTGGGGTTGGGGGATGGGGGTGGGGCACAGCCTTAAAGGAGATCGCTGTATTCGGTAACTTTTTTTACACAGATTATCTCTAGCCCTCTCCAAAACTTTGGGGTAGGGCAAATGTATCTGCAGCTACTGGTTGAGAAGCTTAACATCCGAGCTGATAAAGCTACCCACCCGGGCCTACCAGTGCCCAGAGGGTACAAACAGCCTCGGGGTAAAGCAACCAGCTGCCTACAGAGTCAATATTCTGCTGTCCCCCGTGAGAGTTTCTGCCCACTCTTTGAGGCCCATGGGGAAGGTCAAGGTAGGTTCACCTCGTTCTCAGACACAATGTAACAAAACTCCACCCTGTGCAGAGAACTGGTCTCTCTGGATTCGCCTGAGAGATTTTCCTTGGTACCTCTAGGCATTATGTATTGGAGACACAGTGCCTGCTGGTTGATCCAGACAGCTGGCAAAGATCTGTTGTTACCAGAGAGACACGGGGCGGGCTGCTGTAATACCAAGAGGCTCAGTGGGAACCGGAAGTCTGAGTTGGAACCGACATGAGAAGGAAGGCGGGTCAGAGGCTCCACTAAAAAGGCTTAATGAGTGACTGTTATAGACCCCGGGTAGAATTAAGAAGATTGTGGGAGGGTTACCAGATAAGGCAAATAAAAATACAAATGAGATGCCAAGGTAAATTTGTATTTCGTATAAACAATAAATATCTTAATGTATCTCCTTTATGAGATCCTTAAAGCTATAATATTTGAAACCGAGTTACACTCAAAAGTTACTCATCTGGAATGCAGCCTGTATTTTCTTCCGGGAAACCCCACATAAGGAGCATCTAAGGACGAGCTACATACAGTAGGAAGCTAGCCAGGATGGGTGGTGACTGGGCACTGCCCCCCTGAACCTGGTAGATCCCCAGTTCCCCATAGGTAAGAGATTCCAGCTCAGCCAGGGCAGGAAGGGGATGAGAAAGGAAACAGTAACTATCGCATCTTATTCCCACCCCGCTCTGCTCTCCTGCAGGGCCTCCCTAACAAGGATGCTCCTTGGTGTCCTCTTCAGAGTGTCCTCTGCACACAGCAGATCAGACACCAGATCTGGCCAGAGGAAAAAAAGGCAGAAAATGTTCAGGACAGCCAACTTACAGGTGTCAGTCACCTCCTTACTTGGTCCTCAGCATTTGGGACAATGTCCTGGGTCTACAGTGCCTCCCACTGAAGGCAGCAGCAAGCCTGATAGTCTCAACATGAGAGGCGTCTTTAGCCTTTCCTCTCTACGCCCCTAGAAAGTCGTCACTTCCCCCACCCCCACCCCCCGACCTCGCCCCGCCCCCAGAAGACAGGATTCCTGGACAAAAACTCTCTGTAGCTCAACACAGCATGATGCCTTTGCTTATGGTATTCTTTAAGACAGTTTGGAGATTTGGGGCTGGAGGGGCTTCTGGGAGATTTGTTCTCACCCTTTATTGCTGCACCCAAACCTCAGACTTGGTGAGAAGGGACTCAATCCAAGCGACTCCTTCAGCTGATGGCCCCTCACTGGAAAGGCCCAGCTCCAACTTCACAGGAAGCCACCAAGGGCTTCCAGGTCTGTGTTTGGACACAAAGCTGTGGCTCCCTTGGTTTATCACCAAGTTCTCTGCCCCAGCCAGAACACAGGATGCTTTCTTTTCCATTCCCCTTCAGCCCAGTGCTGGGAATGTGAACGCAACAATTTTGTTTTGAAATTACATTCCTTGATTATAGTTCAACAATTTAATTATAGTTATTAAAGATCTGCCTAGCTTGATACTTGTGGTATAATGGGGGGCGGGACAAACCTACACAGTCTTTGGAAACAGCCTGGGCTTATTTACATATTAAACATAACCTTTGTGGGATTCACTCTGGTGAAAGAAGCTGTGTTGCTGGAAGTGTGACATGCAGACTGGTGACCAAGTGACCTACAGTGAGGAGATTTCTGAAGGCTAAACTACTGCATGGTTGCTGCTTCCTCTAGGACTCACCAGCATTAGGCCAGCAATGACTTCTCACTAAAGCCTAATTTTTACATTAAAATTGGGGCGCCGAGCACGCCTTTCTCAGCTTTGTTGGTCTCCACCTGACATCTCTGCTTAAATTCTGGAAGGTCTGTCTGTGTAGCCTTGGCTGTCCTGGACTCTCGTTGTAGACCAGGCTGGCCTCGAATTCAGAGCAATCCATCTGCCTCTGCCTCCCAAGTGCTGGGATTAAAGGTGTATGCCACCACACCCAGCTCATATGCAGTTTTAAGAAAGAAGAAAGGCAAATGGGTATTAGAAAAATATTTTTAAAGGATCCATGATGTCATAAAAATGAACAGCCAGTGGCCAGCAAGATGGCTCAGTGAGGAAAGGTGCTTGCTGTGTGAGTCTGACAACCTGAGTTTGACCCACAGAATACACATAATAGAACCAACTCTATGAGTTATGCTCTGATCCCCACACATGTACTTTTGTGTGCATACCTCCTCCCAGGCAAGCACAGGAAAGCAGCCAACACACACACACACACACACACAACACAACACACACACACACACACACAGAGAGAGAGAGAGAGAGAGAGAGAGAGAGAGAGAGAGATTCAACAGAGAGAAAGGTCTAAAGAGATAACATGCTTCCATGCAAGCATGAGGACCTGAGTTCAGATCTTTCCTCAGCACCCTCTTCTTAACAAGTCAGATATGGCAGTCAAGTCTGTAATCCCAGCACTGGTGGGGTAGAGGCAGGAGGATCTCTGAAATTCAGTCTACCCAAATCCAGGAGTTCCAAGTTTACTGAGCGACCCTATCAAAAACAAAACAAAACAAAACAAAAACAAACAAACAAAAAAAATGAGATGGAAGAAGCTAGAAAGATACCTCTTGAAGAGACTAAGATTTTATATCCAGCACCCACATGGCAGCTCTCAACCATCTTTAACTCCAGTCCCAGAGGATCCAATGCCTTCTTCTGACCTCTGAGGAATCAGGCACCCATGTACACATATATATACATGCAAGAAAAACACTTGTGCTGGCTAGTCTCATGTCAACTTGACAAAAGCTAAAGTCATCTAAGAGGAAGGCGGCTCAATTAAGAGAATACATCCACAAAATGGGGCTGTAGGTAACTCTGTAGGGTATTTTCTTAGTGATTGATGGGGGAGAGCCACTGTGAGTAGGGCCATCCTTTGGCTGGTGGTCCTGGGTTCTATAAGAAAGTAGGCTGAGCAAGCCATGCTGAGCAAGCCAGTGAGCAGCACCCCTCCATGGCTTCTGCATTAGCCCCTGCCCTGACTTGCTTCAGTGATGAACTGAATGGGCTCCCTTTTCTCAGCAGAGTTCCCACTCCATCTGATCTGGCAACCACAGATCTTGTCAAGAGTGTCACATATCCCTCAAGGAAGATTACAGGCCTGACCCTTTTCTGATAAGAAGCTTGTTCAAGCACAGGGAATTCCTGGAAGTACCCTGCCCTGTGCTGAGGAGCTCCTAGTCTCCCACAAATGACCTTTAATCATAGAAGACATTCCCTCACCCATAGGATAATAAAGTACTGTGCTCTCCTTGTGATAGGGTCCCATGTTACTGTATGCAAATGAGGTGCTGAATCACTGTATGTAGATTAAGTATCCTGGCATCCGTAGCCCTAGTGAATCAGACACATTTATCCTCAACTCCTCCCCACTGCTCAAGGTTTATAAATATTGGCTGGCTGGGATGCTCCTAGGCTCTCTTGCTTATCATTCCTCCACCATGACTATCTGAGACTCAATCTATTCTGGGGGAACTGCCATTGGATGCCCAGTGGTCAGGCAGCAATGGTGGAACTGCTTTTGTAGCCACTGGGGCCTGCTCCATCGCTGCCAGTAGCTCGGTGCTGACCCCATGAAGCACCGCCAGGCCTGTATCTCACTGCACTTGCCTGTAGGTTTTACATGTCCACCTGTTTCCTATGCTGTGCTTGGCTCAGCAGCTCAAACAAGGACTTCACGGGCTCGTGAAGTTCCAGAGTCTCCCCTGCCTTCTAACACTGACACTCTCATTCTAAAAGAGCTAAACTGTAACACCGTATGGAAAGCTCATTTTTCACCTAGTGCCCAGGCTATGAGCCTCACTTTGAGTGCTCTAAGCCTCCTGGGGACCTTGGAACCTTTGATCTCAAGGCCTGTCCATCTGGACCAGCCCTCGGAATGTGGTGCCCAGGACACGCACCAGCTGCAGAACCATAGAACTCTCTGTCCAAATAAGTTCTTTCCTTCCCAACCTGCTTTCAGTCACAGGGTTTATCACAGCAATAGAAACTCTTATCAAGACAAACTCATACATATAAAATAGAAATTTAAAAATAGTGTGGGGAGGCCGGGCATGTTGGCATATGCCTTTAATCCCAGCACTCAGGAGGCAGAGGCCGGTGGATTGCTGTGAGTTGGAGGCTAGCCTGGTCTACAAAGCAAGTCTAGGACAGCCAAGATAACACAGAGAAACTCTGTCTTGAAAAACCAAAAATAAATAAATAAATAAATAAAATAGTGTGGGAAATGATCGAGGAAGACACCTGCTGCTGATCCCTGGCCTCCACACATGGATACATTTGTGTGCACACCATAGCACACACAATTACACAAAAATGTGCACATGGATATACCATCCCAACACACAGATTAAAACAAAAAGAATCTCACATGTAGGCAGAATGCTGTATAAATAAATAAATCTTAAAAAAAAAAAAAAAAAAAAAAGAACCGCACATGCAGCATGTGTTTCTCAAATCAAAGCTCAAAGCAACCTGCAGCATTTTAAAGGAGAGAGGCAAGGCCCAATGTAGGGGACACTGGTCTTACATGTTGATAGAGGAGCCCAAGAATTGGTATTCTTTAAAGGGCTTGTCTAATGCCTGTGTGTTAAAAGTCTTATGCCCAGCCCATGACATTATCGAGAGACATCAGAACATTTAAGGGGTGATCCTAATGGGAAGCAGATCTCTGAGAGTATACACTTAGAGGGACAATTAGGGCTCAAGCCCTTGTCTGTCTGCCTCCTTATTTCTTAGTCACCATGAGATGAGCAGCATCCCCTGGCCACGTCCCTTCTATGACATGGTGTCACAACAGAGGCCCCAAAACAATGGAGCTGAGTGATGAGGAATTGAAACTTCTGAAAATGTGAGCCAAAACCAACCTTTTCTGTTTTTTAAGTTGAGCTCAGGCATTTAGTTATAGTAACGTAAAGCTGACTGATATTGAACTCTCCAGTTGAGTTAGGAAAAGTAGAAATTGGTGTTCTTGGGTGGCAGTTGTTATGGTGAGTGTGGTCACTGGACAGTAGTTGGTGGCTCCAATGAGAAATGTCCCCTAGAGACTCAGATATTTAAAAACCTAGTCTCCAGTGGATGGTGTTGTTTAGGGAGGTTGTGGGACCTTTGGGAGCTGGATGCAAGAAGCACATGACTTGGGTGGGCTTTGAGTGTTTATAGTCAGTCATGCTTGGGTTTGAGGGTGTAAGTTCTCAGTTTTCTGCTCTAGCCACCATGTCGCCCTGCTTTGATGGCCTCTAATCCCCTTGGAACCATAAAGCAAATAAACTCCTCTGTAAGCTGCTGTCTCCCTGATAGTGTTTTATCACAGCAACAAAAAGTAACCAATACAAGTAGCATCAGAAAGAAAAAACAGAAAAAAAAATAATGAAAAAAAAAAATTAAAAAAAAATAAAAAAAACAAGTAGCATCAGTCCCACTCTGGAACTTTCTAGACAGCAGCATTCTTCATCTCTACTTTAGAAACCCTTGCTCACAAACTCTGAGCAGTTGGGGTTGCAGCTAGCACCACCAGCAAGATGGGTTTCAGCCAACCCTCCACATAAACCTGATGTTTTCTGCAGTTTAGACCATCACTTGACCTCAGACTCTGAGAGATTCTCATCCTGCCCTTCAGGCCAAAGCAAGTGTTCTAATGTGATGCATATTGGATTCCTCTAGTCATGCTCATCAGTGCCTTGACCTTTCTGTAGTCCATGCCTGCTGAAGCCTCTCCTACTGTGGAGGGTTTCAGATAGATTAGCTGCCATAGCTCCTGAACTGTGGCAGGCTTTGGACTCTCAAGCAAGCAATCATCCCCTAGGCACCTGAGTGTTGACCCATGCTCCACATCCCTCAGCTGGTACCATGAGCTGAGGCGGAGAGCACTGTAACTCTGTAGAGCTGGGTGCAGTGCACAAAAATCCTGTGCTGTGTATAGCTCTCTTGACACCAGCTTTTGCTTTGTGACCAGAGGGCAAGTGCTTGCTTCCCTGGCTTGGTCCTGATCACTTAGGAGGTGTTATTTTTGCTCTATGCAGTCCTGGAATTCAAAGCAGCTGAAGAATCTGAGGGTAGGTCATGCCCTGAAGTAATAAAAAAAAAAAAAAGCAGAGATGTGTCCCACAAATTCCACAGGCTATGCTGACTTGTTCCAACTTGTGGGGGGAAATACTATATCACCCAGGACAAAAGCAGAGACTTTCTAGCCAATTGAAGGCATATAAAGCAAATTCCAGCTTGCCCCTTTCTTCTTTGTGATGCAACCATCCCCTACAGGGATAGACCACACACATCCTCTGCATGATGATTGACCTGGGAAACACAGTCTGGATCTGATATGGCAGTGCCATCAGCACATAGATGGATGGAAGAAACCCCAGTATATTGCAATTTCACAGAACCAAAGAACGTGTCCATATGTGTACATATAAAGAGATATCTTTAAAGGAACTCGTCCGTGCAATTAGGAAGGCAGTCGTGATGGCTGAGTTTGTGAACTTGACGGACCTATGAATAGACAAGCCTCTGGGCATGTCTGTGCACTGTGGAGGTGGGGTGGTATACTTCTAGATTAGGTTAATTGAATCAGTAAGTGTGGGCAACACCATTCCAACAGGTGCAATCTCAGATTGCATTAAAAGGAGAAAGTAGGGCTGGCTGAGCAGTTAATACATCTTTCTGCCCTTCCAGAGGACCTGCGTTTGGTTCTCAACTCCCACATCAGATGGCCCACAAACAGCTCTTACTCCAGCTACAGGGGATCTAATGTTCTCGTTTGGCCTCCTAGGGTACTCTTGTGCACATGCACATACCAGCATATACACATGTGCAAATACATTAAAAACAAAATTATTCTTTAAAAAATGAGAAAGTAATGAGAAGTCATTACTCTCCTCCTCCTCCTGACTTTAGATGCCACGTGACAGGCCGGCTCTCCAGCTACTGCTGCTGTGACTTCCCTACCTTGGAATACTGTATCCTCTCAAACTATGAGCTCAAATAAACCTTTATTTAAGTTGCTCCTTCCTGCTCAGGCATTTGGTCATAGCAATGAGAAAATCAACTAAAATGGCTCGCATACTCAAAATATGCAGGATAGGCTGGCCATCTAGAGGCCAGGAGGGAGACACTGGTCACAATCCACTAAAGACCTTTGCTGGCCAAATGTCCTCTTGCCTGGAAAGGCTGGTCTTTTTCTTTCTATGGACTGCATTCTTTATTCAAGTCCACTAATTCCAAAATAAGTCTTATCCAAAAGCACCTTCACTGTGGTTTTTGTTTGTTTACCTGTTTATAGTTTTTGTTTTTTGAGACAGGGTCTCTCTTCAGAGCCCTGGGATCCTGAAACTCAGGATCTGCCTACCTCTGCTTCCCAAGTATTATAAAGCTTCCTTTGGTAAAATGTTTGCAGCACAAGCAGAAAGTCCAGAGTTCAAACTCCTAGCATCCATGTTAACGCCAGGTGAATGTGTCATCTGGCCTGTAATTCCAACCTTAGAAGGCTGAGTCAGGGGGTCCCAGGAGCAAGCTGGTTAGTGAACCTAATTGGAATGGTGAGCTCTGGATTTGACTGAGAGACCGTACTACAAATAAAGTAGGTTGTATAAGATTCCTAAAATTAGGGCCGGGCGTGGTGGTGCACGCCTTTAATCCCAGCACTCGGGAGGCAGAGGCAGGTAGATCAATGCGAATTCGAGGCCAGCCTGGTCTACAAAGTGAGTCCAGGACAGTCAAGGCTACACTGAGAAACCCTGTCTTGAAAAACAAAACAAAACAAAACAAATCCTAAAATTAACCTTGGCCCCACACACACATGTGCACACATATACGTGTGTGCCCCCCACACACATGTGCATATGAAAAGGGAAAAAATTGAAATCCCACACAAAGTCACAGCCAACATAAGGTCCCTATGCACTATGAATTTGATTTGTCGATTCTTTTTTTACTGGGAATCTCCTAAAGAGGGCCTGTATTAGTTAACATTCTTTGTTGTTTTTGAGGCAAGGTTTCTTAATGCAGCCTTAGCTGTCCTGGACTCACTTTGTCAACCAGGCTGTCCTTGAACTCACAGAGATCTGCCAGCCTCTGCTTCACCAAGTGCAGGGATTAGAGGCGTGTGCCCGGCTACTAGTTAATATTCTTGTTGCTATAAGCAAATACCTAATAGAAGCAACTTTAGGGAAGAAAGGTTTATTTTGGCTTATGGTTTGGGGGTTACAGTCCAAAGTAATGCCGGCGCCAGCTTCTACGTGTGGCAGCAGGAACATAAAACATGCTTGTTACACCATGGAGGATGGCGAAGCATAGAGAGTATAGGCTGGAAGCAGGGCTGAGCTACAGTCCTCACAAGCCAGTCCCCATTGGCCGATACCTGCCATTCTTCCTTTCCTGAACATTTCAGTCTTCCACAATGGCGCTGCCGTATGAGCCTTTGAGGATATTCCACATCTAAGCCATAAGATGACGCACTGAGTTCTTGAGCCAGCATGTTTACCCAGTAATTACCAGCCACCCCAGGGAAAAGCAACATTCAAGGTACATACAAGGATCATCACTACTCTATTGCTTCCAGGCACTTCCTCCCTCCCCACTGTGCCCCACCCCCTTACAAGTCCCATTAGTTCTGGAGACACAGTTCAGACACACTTGAACGTAATTCTCTATTCTTAATGCTTTACAGTTTACCCCAAGAACAATGGGTACATTATACTATGGCTTTCTAGTGTCTTACTTCCTGATGAAGGAAAGAAGGCAGGGGTGTGGGGGGGGGGGGGAGAGGAAAGGGAAAGAAAAGGAGAAAGATCTCCCTACAGGGAATTGGAGCCTTCATGGCTGGGGTCAGAAATTGTACCCTCTCTCCTTAGTTATTAGGGTTCAGCTTGAGGTGGAACTCTGTATACAGAGCATGCAGGCTGTGATGTTTAAACATGTTGAAACGTTAAACCGGCCTTTCCATCCTTGCTGGGCTAATGCTACCAATGGGATCTAGAAGAGCCTCTCTCCCTACTCGGTCCACCTCTTCATGCCTGCCGACCCTTGAAGCTTTAATTGACCATTCCGTGCCCAGACTCGCTGCCATCACTTTCCTGTCTGGGGTTATATCCCTTAAGGCAAGGATGAAGCCACAGGGATGAGCGTAAAGGGCCACTACTGGGCGGGGCTACAGGAAAGAAACCCAGCCCTGACCTCAGTGGGTGGAGTAGGGAGCAGCTGAAATTCTCGGGATGGGCGTGGCCAAAGGGAGGCCAGGCTCTGCAGAGCTGCGACAGCTGCAGGGGATTAGTGGGGCTGGCCGAAGGAGTGTGTGTAAAGAGAGACTTCAAGGCCTGTTTTTGTCTTGTTCGATGCTGATTTTTTTTTTTTTTTCCTCCCTGAGCCTTATGGATGGGACAGAGAAGGGTCTCAAGCTATAGTCTCAAAAGAGTGACTTTTAAATGGTTTATCTAGAGCCTGGAGGATTCCCAGAGGCTGAGAGGCAGGGGAATCTTATGTCCCCAGTCTCAGGAAAAGAAAAGAGCTACAGAGGAAGCAGCTTTTTTGTAAAGGGTCCCTCACACCCTCATAGCTGCCAGCGGCAGCCGGTGTTGGCCCCACTAACTGGGGAAGGCCGCCCGTTTGGCTATCAAGACTTTGGAGACAGGGGAGATCGCTCAGTCAGTAAAGTGCATTGAGTACAAATGAGCCTGTATCTCAAAGCCAAGGTGTGGGTTTGGGGAGATGTCCTGGGAGGTTACCACTCTTCCCCGCTCCCCCCACCCCCTCCGACCCCTGCTTAGCAGGAAAGGGTTTATTTGGCTTACAATTCCATACTGAAGGAATCCAGGAAGGGAATTCAAACAGTACAGGAACCCGGAGGCAGGAGCTGATGTAGAGATCACAGAGGAGTGCTGCTTACTGGCTTGCTCCCCCTACCTTGTTCAGCCTGCTTTCTTTTCTTTTCTTTTTTTTTTTTTTTTTTTTGGTTTTTCGAGACAGGGTCTCTCTGTGTAGCCTTGGCTGTCCTGGACTCTTTGTAGACCAGGTTGGCCTCGAACTCACAGCTATCAGCCTGCTTTCTTATACAACCTAGGATCTTCAGCACAGAGACTGCACCACCCACCACGGGCAGGACCCTCCCCCACCAATCACTAATTAAGAAAATGCCCAACAGCTGGACCTTACATAGACATTTTTCTCAGTTGAGGTTCCTCCCTTTCAGATAACTCTAGCTGTGTCAAAGTGACATAAAACTAGTCAGGACACCATCTTTTCTGGGAAACCTGAGTCCAGCATCAGCTTGCTTTTTAACAAGCATCTGGAGTTCCGGTATGAAACTGGGCATGACAGTACTGGGACCAGCCAATGAATGGGGGCTTCCTGTCATGAATGAGGACACAGTCACAAATGGGGGGGGGGGCAAGGCTTGCATGGTCTTGTGGGGGGAGGGAGGAGGAAGTGAGCCAGGGGCTGTCAATGTTTGCATGACAGGCTCTAAGAAGCATGCTCACACTGTTGGTTAATTTCCCCGCTTTTATTTTAGAATCAAGGGCATATAATGTAGACTAAGTTGGCCTTGAACTCAGATCCTCCTGCCTCTGCCTCCTGAGTGCTGGGATTACAGGTACGTGCCTCTATGCTCAAGTGATCTCTCTGTTATCAACGTGATTCATCAAACTGACCTTGTAGACAATGAGAGGAGATTCTGATTTCAAATGCTCTATGAACTCTCATGTCTCATAATGCCATTTATGTCACTTTTTTTTTCATGGTGGTAATATTTAATTTCAGGTAATATTTTTTCCTTTTTTAAAATTTTACTTTTATTGAATGCCTATGATTTACACATCATGCACCAAAACCCCTCTCCTCTCCCTAGTAAAATAAAATAAACAGACAAATAGTGCAAGGGAGGGAGTGAGCCGGCCTTGCCCTGAGAACATGGGAGTGGGAAAACCGGACCTGCCATGATGACACAGGAACAGGAGAGCGGGCCCTATCCTGAGTACAAGGGAGCAGGAGAGCAGACCCTGCCCTGAGGACATGGGAGCAGGAGAGCGGGCCCTACCCTGAGGACACAGGACCATTTATGGCACTCTTAAAAAATGACTTGTAATAGATGGCAATGGTGGCATCTGTCATTAAGCCCAGCACTCAGGAGGGAGAGGCCAGCAGATCTGTGAGTTTGAAGCCACAGTGAGTACCAGGATAGCTGGGGCTATGCAGAGAAACACTATCTCAAAAAAAGAAAAAAAAAATCCATCAAGAAAAGAAAATGACTTGTAAAAGAATGTAGTAGTACCTATGAGCTTGTGTCATCTGCCTGCATGAACTGATTACCATAGTAAAGGGACTTCACTTGTTGGAA
This sequence comes from Acomys percivali, assembly GCA_907169655.1. NCBI lineage: Eukaryota > Metazoa > Chordata > Mammalia > Rodentia > Muridae > Acomys > Acomys percivali. The sequence continues at coordinate 114,123,479 of OU015742.1, read as the reverse complement.
CAGGTGGGAGTCCCAGGTTAGGGGACCTCAGTTGCTGAAGCCAGCTGGAGCCACCGAGGCCCCAGAAACAGCCCTCTGGGGTTCCTGGACACAGGGTCTGTGCCACCTTGAGAAACTGAATAACTGAATAGCAGAGAGGTGGCAGCGTCGTCGTCTTGAAGGGCAGCGCCTCCTGTCCTCCGTGCATCTGGCTTATCCTGGCTGTTCCTGCCCAAGCCCGGTCCCTCCTTCTGGCTGATGAGTTGCCAGGCCTCCTCCATCAGATTCTGAGGCCTCTCACCCTCTTGCCACGTGTTTCTATCACCTGCTCCCTTTGGCTTCTTCTCATCCACCTGATCTCTGTGCCCATCATTTGCTCCATGTTTTCATCATTTCTTGTCTAGTTTCATCCATCTGCCTCCTAATGTCCTCCACCCGGTTTGCAACAACAGCAACAACACAATCCTCACCAGCAGCTGGGAAGGTCCTTCTAAGGCAGTGGTTCTCAACTTGTGGATAGTGACTCCTTTGGGAATTGCATAGCAGATCTCCTGCATATCAGGTATCTACATCACAATTCTTTTTTTTTTTTTTAAAGATTTTATTTATTTATTATTTGTACAGTATTCTTCCCCTATGTGTGCCTGTATGCCAGAAGAGGAACCAGATCTCATTGTAGATGGTGGTGAGCCACCATGCGGTTGCTGGGAATTGAACTTAGGACCTTTGGAAGAGCAGGCAGTGATCTTAACCTCTGAGCCATCTCTCCAGCCCCTACATCACAATTCTTAACAGTAGCAAAACTACAGCAACAAAGAAGCAACAAAATAATTTTATGGTTGGGGGTCACCACAACATGAGGAACTGTATTAAAGAATCACAGCATTAGAAAGGTTGAGAGCTATTGCAAGGCATAAAATAAGACTGTCCCTGTTACAAACCTGTAGTTTACCTAGCCCCCAAAGGAGAAAAGAAGAGCCTTCTGTAAGTACCCAGACTGCAGTGTCATTGCTGATAATAGTCACACCATGCTAGTACCATCTAAGTCTCTAACAACTCAATGACCATGCAGGATTCCCTTCAAAATGGAAAAGGGTGTGTCTCCCAGGGCAAAAAAACATGGTGTAGTGTTATGGGAAAGGCCACTGAAAAAGCTAGGCCCTAACTCCCCACCCCCGGGTGCCCAGCCCTGCCCTAACCCTCCCACTGAACACTAGGAATGGTTATTTTCTATGGATGGCACCAGTATAAGAAATTGTAGTGCTGGGACCGAAATAAAAAGTCATCTTCTAGGCAGTGTTGCAAAATTTCAGAGAGCAGTGTGCCAAGTGCCAGCCAGAGCTCGGATTGGCTACCTACACCACTGAACGTAATGAAAAGATCCCTCCATTGTTACAGACCATTCACTCAGGCAGGGATAGGTCCTTGGGGTTGGGGGTTCTTCAAACGTCAGTGAACAGAGATAAGGCATTGACAAACAGAGGCGACTTAAGTTTGAGTTACCATCTGAGTGTATTTTTTAGCCAAGCAATCTAGTATTATACACATTTTTTTTTTAAACAGAGAGGTTTGTAATGGTTACAGTTTTTACAAAATAGTTTCACAAAAGTCAATAAACAATCAAACATACACAGTACAAATACAAAATATAAAGTTATTATGTTGTTATTTTTAAATTACAGTTTTAAATAAAACAATACAAAGTATATAACAAAAAGACATCATCTCTTTTAAGTTACTAACTTGATATCAATATATATGTGGTTTTTTTTTTCCCCTAAGGCCAACATTTTTTCTTTAACAAAACTTGTGTCCAACATCTGTGTGTCAAAACGTTTCTCTATATTTTTTAAGTCTTTTAAAATACTCCATTTCTTTATAGGCCGTAGTGTAACTTATTAACTAATAATTAATCTTTAATCATGTCTCTTTTAATAAATAAAAGTAAAACAAAACTACTTTGGCCACAGACAGTCCCTGGCTGTAGTCCTGGGCCAGGGTCTTATAACAACCATTGTTACACTTAAAAAGTCCTACCTTAAAAATAAAATATAGTTCAAATTAAAAAAAAAAAAATCCCAACAAAAAAGGTTTTAAAACTGTAGTTTTTCCACTGACAAAAACATCAACCCCAGTCCAAAAATCTCTCCCTTCTTTAAGGGCCTTAGCCTAAAAAAGAAGGTCTTAGTCTCAGACCCGTGTTATTTTTGTCACACAAACTCTACTTAAAAAAAGGTAACACTCCATCCTTATCAGCGCAAAGAGTCGAAGGTGTGTGTCTCAACCACTTCAGGAAAGTGCAGCACATCAGGCCTCTCCAAGATGTCGTCTAAGGGACCACTGAGTTGCGACTAAGGAATGGAGGGTCTCAGACAGGAGGATGGGCCTGTGTGGGATATTAGTAAGATATGGAACCTAGAGAAGTTGAAAATTACATCACCATGGACAAAAGATCATCTTTTCTTTGTTAATGTAGTAAATAAAACTAACATGTGCAACAGCAACCTTGTTTCTAGAGCTACAAGAAATTTGTAGGTTGGTAATAGCGCCCTCATGTGTCGGTGTGGTGGAATGTCCGCTTGCCTTGGTTTCAATAGCTTCTGCTAACCATTTTTCATCTAGCAAACTTTGCTGAGACCTCTCTACGTGGCTTCAGTCAGCCTCTCGGAGGAGGAAGACTAGCATCAGGGGCTTCTGATCCTAGCTAGGATAAAAGTTTCAGCCATCCCTATGTATTGTGCACTTAGATTCTTATAAAAGACTGGAGATCCCAATGTGTTTATGTGGCTTCTATTTGTAGCTTTATTCCATGTTAAGATCTAGCACTGAGCCAGGCACAGGGTCACATGCCTTTAATCCCAGCATTTAGGGAGGCAGAGGCAGGCAGATCTCTGTGAGTTCAAGGCCAGCCTGCTCTCCAAAGCAAGCCCAGGACAGGCAAGGCAACCCCGGAGAAACCCTGTCTCAAAAAACAAAAACAAAAACAAACAAACAAACAAAAAATCTAGCACTGAAAATAGAATTGAAAATTGTCAATTCATTTATAAATAGCATTTTGTAGCAGCAAAAACTTTTTATGAAAATAAGGGGGGGCTGTAAGAAATGACTCAGCTGGTGAAGCGTTTGCCGTGCAAGCACGAGGATGCGGTCTGACTTTGGGCCACAGAACCCACATAAAAAGGCTGGGTACTGCAAATGCATGTTTGTAATCCTAATCCTGGGGAAATAGAGAAAGGAGGCTCCCTGGGGCTCCCTGGTCAGGCAGCCATGCTTAATCAGTGAGCTCTGGGATCTACTGAGAGGCCCTGTTTCAAAGGAGATGATCAATGTTCCTGAGGATAATTGTCAAGGCCGTTCTCAGGCCTCTACACACACACACACACACACACACACACACACACACACACACAGAGAGAGAGAGAGAGAGAGAGAGAGAGAGAGAGAGAGAGAGAGAGAGAGAGAGA
>OU015742.1:114102918-114120026 GCA_907169655.1 Acomys percivali | reverse complement strand
AGAGAGAGAGAGAGAGAGAGAGAGAGAGAGAGAGAGAGAGAGAGAGACTCAATTTTCTAAAGCAAGTACATTCAACACAAAGCTAGCATTATGTTATGTGTCTGCAAACTCTCTTTAGTGTCTGGATTAGCAGAAGACAGCTGATTCTCACATTCACTTCTGCCTCTAATCCCTTGCCATATTAGGTCACGTAGCCTCTGGGAAACTGTGTGTGCTGACAGTGAGAGTGAAAAGGGCAAATAAAGACTACATGTTATTATGGAGACACTTTGACCTTGGGATCCCCTGAGATGGTCTTGGGAAACTGAAAAGGGAGGGAGGCGGGGTAGCAGATTGCTTTGAGAACTGCTGAATAAGAATGTGGTCACACGGTGGTGTTGGTGGTGAGGATGTCTGGAGGATGATAACTCAGTCCGTAAAAGTGCCTGCTGAGCGTGCGAGCGTGCCATGCGTGAGGACCTGACTGAGTTGAATCCCGAGTGCCTATGTAAAACACTGCTAATTTGTGCTCCCAATGCCTATAAGGCAGAGTCAGGCAGGCTCCCGTGGGTTTCCCTGGTGAGTCAGGCCAGTGGAAGAGTCTGTGTCAGAGAAGGAGGGAGGGAGGGAAGGAGGGAGGGAGGGAGGGAGGAGGAGACTGTGTGCACTGATGCAGGAGCAATTGCATGAGTATGTGGAGGCCAGAGGTCAATGTCCATCATCTTCCTCCATCGTTCTCCATATTTTATTTTGTTTAGGTTTGTTTAGGGTCAGGACCGTCCACTGTAACTGGAGCGTATTGATTGACTCCACTGGCTGCCCGGTGAAGCCCGCCCCCTCCTCCACCCCCAGATCTGTCTTATTCCCCGCCCCCCTGCCCCCATGCCATATTACAGGCACAAGTTGCCACACACTGGCTCTTTTCCTCGGGGGCTGCAGACCCACACTCAGATTTTGGCTTGTACTGAAAGCTCTGAACCCACTGAGCTGTGCCGTCTTCATAGCCCTAAACACACTTCTCTTAAGTGACTCTCTTTGGTGTTGGAGGTTTCATTTCTTTCCCCAACCAAGGAGCCTGTCTGACCCTGAAGGTGGAGATTCCTGGTCCTGGGGTAGTCTATGCTCAGGAGAAGAAAACAGATACCCACAGGCAACTATTCTCTGTCCCATGATGTCCACCGCAGGCCGAGGGTACTGTTTGTGGGCAGCATCTTGGCCACCTCTTGCTGGCCAAATACCTTTCGATCTTTCAGACCTTTCCTTACCCATCATCCTGTCCCATCACTTGGCACCTACTCCAGCTGCTATGATGCCATTTTGAGAGCCTTTCACACCATCAACAGAAGTTGAGACAGCAGTGCTCTCTGCTAGCATATGAAGTTTGGCATCTGGTCCCCAGCCGAGCCCACACCATGTACAAACACCTCTGGGAGGGCCTGGGTGCCAGCTCCCTGACCCTGTGAACTGCAGTGGGCATTGACCCCCCATCTATAAGCTTCATTGGGGCTCTAGAATCACTCCTTTCGCATAGTCAGCAGTGATGCGGGCACAGTCCCCCTAGCAAGACACTGTCTTCATGACATACTCAACTTCTCTTAGTCATCTCATGTCTCCGTTTGCTTCCACCCTGGCTCAAGTCAGCATCATCACTTCACTTTTTTAAAATGTTCTTATTTTATTTTATGTCTGTGAATTTTTGCCTGCATGTGTCCTGGTGGGTGCTCGTGGAGTTCAGCACTGGGTTCTCTAAGGGATGACTGTGAGCCATCACTCCTGTACTAGGAACTTAATTCGAGTCCTCTGCAAAAGCAACAAGTAGTCTTAAATGCTGAGCCATCTCTCCAGCCCCCAGCATCATGCATGGGGGTCCACGAAGCCCTTCACGCTGCTTATAATTCTGACCAGTTTGGTTTTGTGCAGGGGCCACCGTAGTGAGTTCATCGGTCCTGTTCTGTCTAAAAACTGCTGTATCACTTCGGTAGCCTGAGATTCCTTGTGAGGCAGCGCCAGAGTCAAAGACTCCGGGGAAACCCAAGTTGGGAGCACAGGTCTCACACAAGCTGCTCTCTTCCTAGGGGTGACAATAGTGCCCAGACCATTTCTTTTCCTTCCTGGCCCCTGGCCTCCACTGCGACAGCTGGAGTGACTTCCGTAGACCTCCATCTGTTGCCATCACAGCCCTTCCCTGGACTTGCTGGACACAGCAGCAGGACCACTGTCCCTAAACTCATGAACACATTCTAAAGCAGCTACTTGGCTCAACTCCTGTGTAAGCAGAAAAATGCAAAGCGATTTTGCCTTTTAGTTCCTGTGATATATCCAACTTTAAATGTTATTAAGCCTCACAGGGCGGTGGTGGCATAAGCCTTTAATCCCGGCACTTGGAAGGCAGAGGCAGGCGGATCTCTGTGAGTTTGAGACCAACCTGTTCTATACAGAGAGTTCCAGGACTGCCAGGGCTACACAGAGAAACCCTGTCTTGGAAAAGAAAAAAGTATTAAGCTTCATCATTTATTATGTATTCTCAAGTGCACTGGAGAAGGCACATTTATTTTGTATTTGGGGATTTACTTGCATGTCTCAAGTACCTCTGGGAAGAAGGATACTGTTTTTGTTTTTTGGTGTTTTTTTTTTTTTTTTCATTCTTTCTGCTGATTTGAAAGAGATTATCCTCTAGGAAAGGCATCAGTTCTTCAGGGGCACAGTGACTGCTCTCTATCACTATATCATGAACCATGGAGTCTTATCCCTCCAACCGCAACACATCCTTGTTCATCTCCTCCTGGAAGTGCCAGTCCCATTATCACATGCTTGTGGTCCTCTGGTGTCTTCCTTCCTGGGGACTCTCCTCCTGCCACTGCCCGATTTGGCCTCCCTCTATTTGGTATCTTAACTCCTGCCTTGGGTCCTGGTAGAGGGTACCCAGTAGGAAAGGAAGCTCATTCCTTGCACTCTGATGATGCTCAAAGCCAAACCTCCTGGAGTCTTCTGATCCCTGTTCTCCAGGGGTGTTATAAGTCAGTGCTGCTGCCACAGTCCTGGCCCCATCAAATGGTAAGATCCACAGAGGTCAGCCCCATCCTTGCCTCTGAGAAACTTGTCACCTACCCCAGACCTGGCTGAATTCCAGGTCATCTACCTCTCAACACAGTCCTGGATAGCCGGATGCTTATCTCTGAGGAGGGGCCTGCCTGAGTGAATGAGACATAAGGAAAAAGCAGAGTTCCTAATTTGAGGGTCTGACTAGGCTGGGGCCCAGCTAGGGAGGACCCATAGGACCAACATGTCAGATGAGCAGAGGTGCTCGTGTCTCACACAGGGGTCTCTATATATGACAGAACAGTGTCAGCCACCATTGGCATGCCCTGCCCGTTTAGCCCAGGCTCCTCTCCATGTCGTTTTGAGCAGGCCTAAAATCTGCAAGGAACCCGTGCTTTGCTGCCACCAGCTGTGCGATCCTGGCTAAGTCTCTGCATGAAATGTCAATGCCAGTGGTAAGAAATACACTACGTGTAAAGTTGGCACAGTCACCCCGCTCCAATGTCTAGGGCCTCTGGACCAAAGACCAGAGTTCCACGCTGCTCCTGCCCCTGTTGTTACTGCTCTTGAGATCGAAGCCTGATGGTGCAGTATGTTTCTTTGTGAGTCCTCAGAGCAGGGACACCAGGCATGCTGGGGCAATGCAAGGATGGGTGTGGGCTATGCATAGATTCTAGTTGCAACAGTGTTAGGGTTAACACAGGGAAACTCCCCATCCTCTTCAGGGCCTTGTTTCCTGGAGCACATCTGTGTTCATACAAGCTTGCTCGGTGAGAATACAATCACTGGAGCCCGTTCTCTGTGCATGCGTGCTTCCCCACCCCTTGCAAATTTGCAAAGGAACCTTCCTTTTGTTGCACAGTGTGTTTGTGGAGGCCAGCAAGGGAGTGTATGTTCCTAGTTAATATGCTGGAAACCACTTCAAGGTGATTGAGTGAAAGGCTTCCGGTTTCTGTTTACCCTTTACTTTGTTAACTGCTCTTTTCAATGGTTTCCAGGGCCCTCAGGTCAGGGCCCCTGGGGAGCCTGGGTGTCTGCTGGAGAGCACGGAATAGGCCTTCATTGCCGTGGTCCTGGGCAGACCCTCAGGGATCCTGAGGGTCCTGCTGTGGTAGTTACTACACCTAGGTGACAGCTCAGTCCTCCTTCAGCTGGCTTTCCACTGCTTTCCTAGGACATGCTCTTAAGAGTCCACCCTCTCCTGGACTCCGGCCCTGTAGGCCACCTTCACACTCAGGGTTTCTACCCAATGCTTCCCCCCCCCCCTTCTGTGTTCTTTTCTCTGCCCCTCACCCATCTCCAAGTCTTATTAAGAGTTCTCCATCAGCCCCTAGGCCTCCAGTCAGGTTCCTCAGCCATCACTGCTCTTAGGGGAGCCTGGCCTGGCTTTGTCATGTCTCACAACTACTAGCATTTGTTTTAAACTGAGACATAGGCTAAAACTGAACTGTCTATGCCTTGTCACCCTGGATGTGACCATAACTGGTCCTGTTTATTGGCCTCACTTCCTCAGCCATGTGGCTGGACTCTGAGCCCTTGGAAGATTGGCTTCAGTTTTAGCTGTCCCTGCTGAGAGCCTAGCTTTGTGCAGAGTGCTCAGGAGCACTTGGAGAATGCTTGCCAGGGTAGCCTCAGGAGGACGGGGAAGATATGGACAAAGGCTATGGAGGGACAGTAGTGGCAGTGTTTGGCACGGGGGCCTGAGTTGGTAATGAGGTTATTGGGATTTGTGAGGGTGGGTGTTTGTTTTTGTTTGGGGGGTTTTACAATATTTTTATTATTTATTCATTTTCCTTTATATGCATACTTTGCCTGCATATATGTGTGTGCACCACATGCACGCTTGGTGCCCACAGAAGTCAGAAGAGGGCATCAAAAGCCTTTGAACTAAAGTGATGGGTGGTTGTAAACTACAGTGTGGGTGCTAGGACTCGAACCCAGGTCCTCTGCAAGAGCAACAAGTGCTCTTACTTGCTGAGCCATCTCTCTAACATAATTTTGTGGTTTTGAGACAGGTCTCTTGGAGCCCAGGCTTGCCTTGAATTCATGTTCCTCTGGTCTCCATTTCTCAAGAGCTGGGTCACAGCTTTGCACCACCCGAGCCTTTGGGAATGACAACAAATGCCAATGGCAGCAAGGGAGAACAACAGACTGTGTGAAAATATGCAAATGAGGAGAGACTTTGGTGGGTCACTCACTGCCACCATGCTGCTCCCATCTGAAGGGATTGATTGAAGCCAGTGAAGGAAGCCACCTGCAGATGTCACAAACTCCAGGCATGTCACCTGAACCAAACGCCTCAGTTTCGACCCCAGGAATGCCTGTTTTTGCAAACACCTCTAGCCAAAGGCTGACACCCACAGTAGACTAGAACAACAGACCAAAGTGATGTTCAACTCCTTTAAACCAAGAACCCAAAAACACTGACCCGGTGAGAGCGGCCAGCCTCGCCTCCCCCGCCTCACTCATCTCTGCAGCCCTTTATTAAGGACTTGAGAATCCCAGCAGCTGTCCCACGTAGGAACATCTTGACAGGGCAGAGCTCTGAAATCCCTCACTGTTTTGCAACTCAATGTGAAGTGGAGGTAGAGGCTAACTCCACGTCATGGAAAAAAAAAAAACCTAAGGGTTGTTCAAGAATAAAAGCTATTAGGGGGAGAAAGAAGGGCCGGAAAAAGGGCTCAGAGAGTGAAGGTATGTTCCACCAAGCCTGACAAGCTGACTTCGACCCCTGAAACCTTCCTGGTGCCAAAAGTTGTCCTCTGAACTCCACACATTGCAGTGTCACACATGCAGCCATGTACGTGGATACACCGAAGTAAATAAACCTTCTTAAAAAGAGAAGGAAGTAATTTAGTCTTTGTAAGTAAATGTCTCTCCCAAACTGCCAAAATTATTGAAGGAAAGTTAAAAGAAAACATCCTTTTCCAACTAGAAACTTAACTAGAGCCTTTATCTCTGTTTTCCCAAATACTATGTGTGTGCGTTCTTATCTGGGAGGTTGGCATGTTGTTAGTATGACTCATTGAGGGTCTGGGAAAGAGCAGGGGTCAATGTCAAGTGTCTTGCCATCTACAAGCACCCCCCTGGCTGCCTCTGCTCAGGATGAGTTAGCCTCCCAAGTCTCCAGATGAGAGCTTCTGTTCTGACACTGTGAGGAGCCGTCTTCCTCAGAAATCTCCCTTTCTCCTCCCTGATCCACTGCTCACCACTTCTAGGCCACTGAGCATAGCCTCTATCCTGTCCTCTCAGCACATGGCAGTGCTAGCAACCACTGATTCCATTCATGTTGGTTCATGCACTCGATCTCTCCAGGAAATGGCCAGGCTGAGTACTCACGCCATCAGCACCTGATTCAGAGTTAAACGTTTACCCAGAGGCAGTGTGGCACAGTGAATGAACTTCCTGGGTTCAAATTCCATCTCTGCATCTGCTAATAGTGTAATCTGGGGAAAGTGATTTAACCTTGCAGGGTTCTCCCTCTGTAAAATGCAGATCACAAGTGATTAAATAAATACAATTGTGTGTGTGTGTGTGTGTGTGTGTGTGTGTGTGTGTGTGTGTGTGTGTGTGTACCCATAGTGCCCATGTGGAAGACAGAGGACAATTTGCAGCTCTCTCAAACTCAGGTCTCCAGGCTTGACAGCAAGTTTACCTACTGAGCTATGCCAGCTCCCATAATGATGTCTTAATTCACAGTTATGACCATCAAATAAATCAGTATTTACAAATGACTTCTGGCAGTGCCTAGAAATTAATGGATATTTGACAAATAAGTTATTGTTGACACAAAGCGGTTTCTATATGTCATATTTGTAAGCTGTCTCAAACCCTTACTTTACAATAATACTAGTTATAAGAATTTCAAAGCCGGGTGCGGTGATGCACACCTGTGATCCTAGCACTCAGGGAGGCAGAGACAGGTGGATCTCTGTGAGTTTGAGGTCAGCCTAGTCTACAGAGTGACTCCAGGACAGCCAAGGATGCACAGAGAAACCCTATCTCAAAAAATCAAAAAACAGAACAAAAATCCAAAAATTTCAAGTATCACACCAATTCAGCAAAGTGCTGAATGTCTAGTCTCCTAACTTGGGCTCCTGAAGCACAGAGGTACAAAGTGACTGATCCAAGGACACAGTACCAGGAGGTGGCAGAGTTGGGACAGTATGTGCTTGACACAGAGGACACCTTCCACCTCACCATAACGGCCCATCTAGGAAATGTGAATGTGGCTGACAGCTTTTGACAACTGGAATTCCTAATTTCAAATCTGCTCTGAGAGGCTGAGTCACTCAAGGGCCGAGGAAGCAGCTCAGCTGGCGGTATTCACCAGGCAGGCGCCATGCCCTGGGGTTGAGCCATAGCACTGCACAAACCAGGCGTGATGGCACATGCCTGCTAATCCTGACACTTGGGAGGCCGGAAGATCAGAAGTTCAAAATCACCATTGGCTATGTAGGGAGGAAGTTTGAGGCGCCTCAGAGGGAGGGAAGAAGGGAAGGAAGGAGAATGAGAATTGCCCAGATAGTAAGAACTTTCGAGCCCTGTGTGGTGGCAAACACCTTTAATCCCAGCACTTGGGAGGCAGAGGTAGAAGAATCTGTGTGAGTTTGAGACCAGCCTGGTCTACAAAGAGAGTTCCAGGACAGCTAGGGCTATTATACTGAGAAACTCTGTCTCAAAAAACCAAAACCAAAAACCAAAACCAACCAAACAAAAAACCTTTCAGAGCTTGAGATGATTCCAATTTCCAGTAACAAAGGCAAGGAGTGAAAACTACTGCTGCGCAGGGCTGTCAGCAAATAAGCATCATCTTATCCCCCTCACACAAGTCTGAGGATTGCAGAGTGCAGTGTCCTCATTCACATGCTGATGATGGCTGGTGCTGGTGGTCAGCCAAGACCTAGAGGGGAGCTGTCAGCCAGAGCATCCACCCCTGGCCTCCTCACCTAGCCTGGCCTTCCTCATGGTCATCTGATTCAGCGAACAGAAGGTGAGCGGGTCAGAGGCGGCGCCTGTATTCTTCCGCTCCAGCTTCAGAAGTCATAGTGTCCTTTCTCCAGTGACATCCACTGATCAAAGCCGTCCTCCTAGTTCCCCAGCATACAGAGATGTGATACCGGCCACCACTCAGTCGGAAACACTGAGACAAGCACACTCGAGAGGGATTACACTGGAATTGCAAGTGCACTGTACGTTTGAAATGCACAGTAAGTTTAAATGAACCGTAAATTTGAAAATGCAGCCTGAGGTACAAACAGGATGTTCTGGAAGAACTTTCCACCTAGAAGTAAAAGGTAATGTCAACTTGACACAAGCCAGAGTCATCAGAAAGGAGGGCACCTCAATCTAGAAAGTGCCTCAGTAAGATTGGGCTAGGGGAAATGACTATGTTATTTAGTGATTGATGGGATGGCCCAGCCCATTGTGGGTGGGGCCATTCCCAGCCTGGTGGTCCTGGGTTCTATAAGAAAGCAGGCTGAGCAAACCAGTAAGCAGCAGCCCTCCAATGCATCTGCAACTGCTCCTGCCTCCAGGTTCTTGCCCTGTTTCAGTTCCTGTCCTGACTTCCTTCAGTGATGGATCAGGATGTGGAAGTGTAAGCCAAATAAACCCTTAGCTCCCCAAATATGCTTTTACTCATGGTGTTTCATCACAGTAAGAGGAAACCTAACTAAGAGAAATGACAAACGGCAAACTGAGCCTAGGACAAGGACCCCTCCCTGTGGTCGTGTCTGACAGTGTTTCCTGTGGGGCTGCAGTGACGCCATCATCCGGACTGGTCTAATAACATGTAATTTGCTCTCCTGCTATGGTCAGCAAAGCAGCAAGGGCATGTATTTGGGGATGCCCAGTCACCTGAGGAACAGGCTGTTAGCTAGAAATCTCTGCCTTGTCTTGCAGCAAATGCCTCTTAAATCTTCCCTTTAGCGGCTTCTCTTCTGCAGATGAAAAAAATGGGAGGTGGGCTTGCCTTTGGAGTCCTTGAGACAGCCAGAGGAAGGGCCTTCTTCCACTAGTTTAGTGGTCCTCAACCTGTGGGTCCCGACTCCCATAGGGGCTCACGGCAGATGTTTACATTACTATTCATACCAGTAGGAAAATTACAGTTATAAGGTAGCAACAAAATAACTTTACGGTTGGGGGGGGGGTGTCACCACAACATGAGGAACTGTATTAAAAGGTCACAGCGTTAGGAAGGTTGAAGGTTGAGAACCACTGCCTCTAGTCTGTCTCCTGAAGTCCCATGTCTAGCAACTCAGGGAATCCAGTCAAACCAGCTAAGACTCTCCCTCCCTCCGGGAAAGCATAAGTACCCAGGCTCTGACCCCTTCCCACCCCTTACCAGGGGCTCCCATCACAGCCCAGTCTAGCATCCCACTGAAATGAGGACCCACTAAGTGGGCCCTCTCTATTTCCCCACAGCCTCTGAGTGAATCACTAGCTTTTGTCTGTCTTTTCTCACCTCCTGCTCCAGGCCCCTTCCTCTGGAAAACATAGCCTCCTCTGCCAGCGTCCAAAGCCTCCTGTGTCCTCCTGGGCCCTCATCTGAACAGTGGCCTTCTGCAACGGCCTCAGAGTAGCTTTGGAGTTCCCACTCTAAGGAACCCTTCATGTTCTGGGGACTGTAGAGTAAAGCCACAAGTGAGACTGGGTCCTTTAGCAGACACTCCTGCATTTGCCCTGGGTGTCGTTCCATTCCCCCATGAACTGCCTTTCTTGCCCCTGGAATGGTACAGGATGCCTTCTGACCCCAGTGCCCCCTGCTCTCCCATATCCACCCTCAGGCCCTAGTACAGAAACAAGACCCTGAAGCTTCCTCAATGCCTAGAGTGGCTCCCCTCAAAACAGCCAGGCTTAGAAAAATATTAACCACTGCCACCTTATTCATCAAGCCTTGCACAATATGCCAAGCTTAACAGGAAGACTTTCAAGTGTTTATACATAACCCATATGGTCAAGTGAGAAAACTCAAGTTGAGGGATGCCAAAGAAGTTGACTGTTTTATCACACTAGTAACGGCTAGCAACACTGTGAATCCAGGTTGTCTGTTGGCAGACATCTTGTGGGTTTTTCTCCTTTGAACATGTGGGACCTGGTTTCCATCTACCACAGTTGGGCCCAGGGAAGCATGCAACCTCAGCTCCCTGGTGGGCATCCCTCCTACTTGCCCGCCCTTCCTCCTCCCTCCACACCAGGGCACAGTTAGGATAGGGGCTGGGTTCCTTTGTAGATTCAGAGCCACAAGGCACTGCTGAGTACACAACGAAGCCATGTCATGGCATCTCACCCAGAGTCTGCCAACACACCTAGCTGCTGGCTACTGGGACAGTTACATACGTTTGTGTCCCTGGGGTCACTCCTCTCCTTCCTTCTTCTGGAAGTGCCTTTATTTTTTTTAATACAATAGAAAGCACATAAACCTTAGGGGCAGGTTCCTCATCTGCCATTTAGCAGCACGTGACCTCAGAAGGTCACTCCCTGCTTTTCAGTTTCCTTTTCTGTGTTGGGTACGACACATTCAGCGTGCAGTATATGGAAGGCGTAACAATGCTGACATCACTGCCTGGGTGGACACTGTCCTTGTGTTGACCAGGCCCAGAGTATGGGGATTGGCTCATGAGGACGCTCACTGATGGTCATGGGCTGGCTGGCAGATGAGACCAACATTGCACATCTCCTTGAGAGTGTGCCATTTAGGGGGCAAAGGGCACTCTAAGAGGTTCACCAAGCAAACTATTGTTAGTTAGGACAGAGGCCTGCAGGGAAAGGACAAATGAGCCCCCAGGGAGGGAAGGAAGTAGGACAGTCCCCTTCCCACAGGGTGAAACCAACACAATGCTGGAAAAAAAAAAAAAAGCAGGGACAGAAGATGAGATTAAGACCCTCAAGCCCAGGCCCTCCTCAGGGTGGGTTAGGGTCTAACCTGGACCCAGGTTTCATAGGGATCGGATGGGGCTAGGGTACCCAAGCTGGGGAAATCGTCCCAGTGGAGTATCTGTGCCTACATCTTCTCTGGGGTTGAAAAAACTACAACAGGGCAGGGACCCCTGGGTTATACAGCAAGGAACTGGGCTTATTGGAAAATGGCTTTGTCACATGTCCCAGGAAGGCCAGAGGCAAGATTCAAACCCAAGACTCGCTATGATTTCTTACCACATTCCCTTGTGTCAGAGAGAGGGAAAGGAGAATGGTGCCGAGCTGGATGGGCCAACAGCTTGTTTTTCTGGAATTCAACCCTGGGGCACTGTGTGAGAGCTGGTGAGAGTGCCTGCACTTCCCCTGGCAACAGGGTGGGAGTGTGGGCAGGAAAGGCAGGTTTCCTGTTCCCTCGGGCTCTGCAGGACCAGGCCAGACTAGGAATTTCCGGTAGAACAGGGCTGTCACTTACAGGGCAACAGTGCTTCTCACGGCCTTGGGCATGACCCTCGTCTCCCAGACTTACAGTCCCCTGTGGGTACCACCCAAACTGCCTTCTCCTTAGGATGCAGCACAGCAAAAGGTAGTGATTATTGGATGCAAGGATGCTAGGCCTCACAACGATGGCCTTCTCCAACCCAAGCAAGTTCACTGTACTTTGGGAGTAGGCCAGTGAACACTGGTAGGGAGCCCCATCCTCCTAGCCTCTGTCTTCACAGGTTCAAGGGGATCCTGGAGGCCTTGCTGACGGTCCTCTCAACCAATGAGAGATGTGGACTGAAATACCGGGTGGAAAGGGAAGATGAAGAAGAAATGACTCCTCGGGGACTACCAAGGCTGGGTTTGTCCAGAAGTGTCAGTCAGAGGACACTCTGAAGGTTTGGCTCTGGTTGTTGCCCTGCCTACTCCCCTAGGCAGCCCTCAAGGGCTAAAGGCCATGTTCCCATGCCACTCCTGCTGGAGGCCAGCCAGGTTCAGCCATAGCCTCTCACCGACTGCCCTGCCAGCCCCAAGCCTGGAGTACCTCAGGTTTGCTCTGAGGGGAAACAATCAATTTCAGTTTCCTGTAGGGAGGGCTCAAGGTCAACTCACTGACACGACTCACACTGCCAGCAGTGGGCCCACAGAATCGAAGCCTCTTCCGGTCCCTGTAGGCTCCTGTGGGCTCCTGGTAAATAGAAGGGAGCCCTCACCACCACCTGCACCCAGGAACTGAATCACCAGTCTTTTGAAGATAACCTCACAGGAGTACAGGGGAACAGGGCGTGAATTGTCTGGAGACCCATTTATTCATTCATCAAATACAGGTGCATTTGAGTATCTGTCTCCTCCCAGGTGCTGCAGCAAAGACACACTCCTGACAGGGTGACAGGACCATTATGAATAGCCCAATGAGAGGACAAGAGGGCTCTGGGGGAGATTGTTCAGCTCTGGCATGTGTCACCATTTTGTAGCCTCTGCTGGAGATTACATTAAAAATAGGCCTGGATGCTGAGGCTATGTGAGAAAAGAGATCACAAACAGCCCAGGCCACCTGGCAAACCTGGAGGCTGGGACAACACAACCATCTATCTACATGCAGGCCATCTGTGGCCAGGATGGGGGCGGGGGTGGGGGGCCGGACACCAGCTCATGAGGAGAGCCATGTTTGCAGGTAGGTACCCTCCACAGTCCCTGTCCTAGTGGCTGTACTTGAAAGATCCAGCAGTCAGGATGAGCTCTCCAGGCCCCAGTCCTACCCTAGGGACCATCCCTAGCATTCCCTCACCTGCCATGGTCAGGAAAAAAAAAAAGAAGGACTTGCCCCCAGGACTTCCATACTGTCATGGCTATATGGGCAGGCACACCAAACCACCTTAGAAGCATTAAGATGGAACATTCTAATTGGAAGCCCATGTAAGGCCTTATTCAAGACTCTCCTGCTAAAACCAGGCAGGGCCAACTCAAAGCAGGTAAAACCAGGGTGAGGAGCCAAGGCCACAAGTCTCTCTGGCATAAGGAGTCAGCAAACAGTCTAGGCTCAACTGGAGAGGCTGCTTGGGGGAGAGGTGGAGCTAAGGGAAGGTTTTTAGTCACCCATAGGGTCTCCAGGGGTGTCACACACTTCAGGGACTAAGCCCTGCCCTCCACAGTACTGGGACTTGCCAGACCTTGGGCAAATCAGCCCACTTGTCGGAGCCTGATACCCGAGTGAGTCACGGCAGTTAAGACATTGTGGTGAGCTACAAAGCTCGGCGGCAGTGAATCACGTCACCCTCAAGGAGCAGCCTCTTTCCCCTCCTACATAACTCAGAAAGAGAAGATGCGTGGCTGCTGGGAACTCTAATATCTGGGCCATGAGATTTCCACAGTGTGACTTGACTGGAAAGCTCGGAATAGTAGACAGAGGAGTCCAGGATGTTGAGGACATAGGGTAAGTGTTCGGATGCTGCCGTTAGCCTGCTAAGGACCCAAATGGCTCTTTCAGTTCAACCACAAAATGCTCTCAGCCTGAACTATCATCTCCAGCTCCATGGAAAATCAGGCAAATCAACCTGGCAGGCAAAGAGCAGGCTGCTGTGCATATGTACCAACTGCACATACATGCACCCTTGTGTATACACATACAAATTCCTATGCTAGTATGAGCACACATGTAGACATATGGATCTAAATACATATACACACATACATGTGCATACATAAGCACATGTACATGGGAGGAGCTCATACCCTGTTGACAGCTCAATATTGTGTGGCCGAGCTGCTCTATTCTGTAACTCACAGTCACAAGTAGGGACAGTGGTCCCACAGTCACTGCCACTTACTGAAGAATGTTTCCCTTAGAAAGTTGTACGTTGAAACCCCAATCCTCTAGTACCTAAATATGTGACTCTCTTCTAAGTCAGGGTCTTAAAGGGGCAGTTAAGCTACATTGAGACCACTAGGGCGGGGGGGGGCCTTCAATGCCATTTAACTGTTCTCCATGCAAGCAGGAGAGAGGCCACATGAGGACACAGGGTGACTACGGCCATCAAGAGTGGCCTCTGAGGAAATTGCCTATTGATGCCTTCATCACAGTCCTCCAGCCTCTATGATTGTGAGAAGGGACAGTTCTGATGTTCAAGGGCCCAGGCTATTGTCATGGTAGACCCAGGAGACAAGAAATCACCAGGCTCAGACATGGGCTCTTCGTGTGTCCTCAAGTCCACAGGAGCTATTTCCTTGAGTAGCTCTGCTAAGCAAGGGCATCCTCCTCTCCTAGGCCTTACTTTTGGCATAGGGTCAGCCCACTCTCCCCTAGGTAGCTTCTGGCTAGTGGCAGGCAGGCCAAGGTCCTCTCAAGCTCCAGGGTGCTATGGACCTCGCTGTTCAGCATCCTGAGATGTTTATTCTGTCTTGGTCTGCTTCCTGGACCTTTGGCTGCCTTAGCCTCCCACTCCAAGCTCCAGGCATGGCTGCAGCAAGTATGGGGTGGCCCACTGAGAATTCCCTGCTGGCTTTTCATACTTTTTCCAGGAGCAGAAGCACCAGGGACCAAAAAGAGGAACAGGAATAGGGTTGGATAGCTGGTCTCTCCTCAGGCCAGAGCAGCGAGCAGGTGAAAAGCATACTGTGTGCACATGTGTTGTCCACACAAACACATGCATACATGTAAGTTCTCATGCACATATAGAATGCACATTCATACACATGTATACGTATAATACATACGATCAGGGACTGTGGGGAAGCCTTTACCAGCTCTCTTCCATGTACCCCAGAACTGGGAGCCTCATGGAAGCAGCAAGCCCTTCCCCGCATGCCTGGTCAGCAGACCTCCTAGCTCAGCAGGCTTTGAGGAATCTGGCTACCCAGAGGTCAGAAGCCACACTGTGCTGGTGATGGCCAGCTCTGGGTCTGGGGACTGCCTGTGTCACTGAGCTGTGACAACCTGGTTATGGAGGAGATGGGGGCTCTCTTTCTTCAATGAGTGGCTCCTTTGATGTGCCTATTTGTTTGTTTACTCAGTAAGAAGTAACAAAGCACCTGCCTGTGCGAGGCACCATGCTAGGCTCGCTCCGGGAAGGATGAGTAAGCTGTGGAGAGGACCAGCTGTTGTGCAGGCACAGATGGATGACTAAGATGAAGATGAACAAGTCCTTTCTCTGTAAGCAAGATGAGGGAGATAGACCTACACACACACACCCCAATAAACCGCCTCCTCAGAAGTACTTTATGGCCAGGCCGGGTCCTATGAGAGTCTGATTGTCTTTCAGGCATGTTTGGGGTTGGGGCTACAGCCCGAGTCCCACAGAGATTTATGTGTTTCTTGGCCCACCATGTAGAAATGCTTACTCTGCATCCTTCTGCAGGGAGATGTGAGGAAAGCGGCTGAGCAGGAAATGTGCTCTTAGTTCTGGGATGCAGGACGGAACTGATTAGAGCTGCTCCCCAAGGCTCTGAGCATGTGATCGCACGCCTCTTTCTCACCCCTCCAGTTCCTCAGGCTGCTGTCGCTTGAGGGATGTACAAACCAAGAGTCGGCCAAGGCCTAAACAGACTTCTCTCTTGGCGAGTCCAAGCCTAGCAAAGACCATGAAAGTGTTGGTGCTCTGGGTCCAGAAAGCACTGAGTCCCTACCTGTCTACAGAGAAAGAGCCATCCCTGTTAGTCAGGCTCAAGCTCAAGTAGCCCAAGGGCCTTATCTCTTAGCCAGCTCCCTCCTCTAGGCCTGTACCCAAGGGGCTGACAGAAATGCACAGCATGCTGACCATTTGCATTTCAACTAACCAAGTCTTCAAAAGGATGCCCACACCTTGTTTCTGGCAGTTTCCCTCTACTTTTCTTCTCTCTCTTCAAATGTCCCTGACCCTTTGCTACTATGAAGTGGCATTAAAAAGTATAGCATGCTGCAAGGAGTCCTTTCATTTCCCTAGTCTCAGAACTATGAATTGATCTGCATCTGTCCTGCCGACCTGAGTTCCCATATGAAGCCAGCCTATCTGCGAACAGGGCCCTTTCCTCCAGCTCTCTCAGGAAGCTGTCTTGTGCCATATTTACCCATCTCCAAGAGCTCTCCCATAGATGACATGCATGCTTTAGGAGTGTGCATCCCTTTACAAACAAGGAGAGGTGTCTCCACCAAGGGGTCTTTGTTTCCAGCAGGCTCTGCTCCAATTTTTGCTCTGTATCATGGCTGTTTCTTCCACAAGGTCTACGTGTAGTTGTATGTCACTAACAGGGGAATATCTTGGAAGAAGTACATTGTTGGGCAATTTTGTCATTGTGTGAATGTCCGAGGGTGTGCTCACACAACCTAGATGGTCTACCCTATTATACACCTATAGTATGTCAGAGGAAATGGCTTAGCCCATCACTCTGAGGGTACACACCTGGATAGCATGTTTCCACAGGAGATACTGTAGACAACTATAACACAGCGGGACGCATCTGTGTATCCAAATACCTCTAAGCATAGAAAAGATACAATACTAGGTGACAGGACTTCTACAGCTTCATTATTAACTTTGGGACCACTCTCACCAAACATAGCATCACTGTGTAGTATGTGACTATCACACTCTCCTTTCTATTCTCTCCCTACTCACCAGTTAAGCTTCCACTCGCAGTACTCCACTAGCCAATGTGCTCATGTTGCTGGAGTCATGGTGGGTGGCTTCCCTTTCATTGCTGGCTGCATTTTGTCTGTCTGACAAAGTCTTTTCACTTGAATGATCTCTAGGCTTTAGAGATGTTCTTTGTGGTGGGTGGGTGGGTTCTCTTCTCTTCCTCTCTCTGCCTCTGTCTCCTTCCTCCCCTCCCTCTCTTCCTCCCTCCCTCCCATGTCTCAGGCTCCTCTTTGGGCTCAGTCTTCATGGCAGCACTTGGTCACAGGCTGCAGACTCCTCTACCTAAGTGAGCTCACTGCACCTCTCACAGCCGCCCTAGTTGATGCCTCCCACCCTTATGTCTTTTGCTCTGATTTCTCCACTGAGATGCAGGCTCATGTCAACGTGTCGCCTCCCTTTGGCTGTGCATCAGGCTTCCGGGGTTAGCACTGATAAGGCAAAACTTTCCATTTCTCTCTCCACCCCAACCTGGTCTTTGTTGTCTTGATAACTGGCAGCAGCACGCATTGGAGTTCAGATAGAAAGCCTCCATGTGGCCCTTAAACACACCTCAGTATGGACGGCTCCCAACTTAACCTG
>OU015742.1:114090930-114102518 GCA_907169655.1 Acomys percivali | reverse complement strand
CACACACACACACACACACACACACACACACACACACACACACACACTTCACACAGTCTCCCACCCTGCCTCTGCCCCGGGAGTGACCCCAGTGTACAGACCTTCATAACTAGCACGGCACTCCTAACTTGAGGAGCATCTTGGAAGGATCTACCTCCTCCCCCAATTATAGTTGTACAGACAGGAAGAGGGAGTGCATGCAGTCCAAACTGCATTTTCTATATAATAGCCCGGTTTGGGCAGATTTCTTGGCAGAGGAGACTGACAGCTGGGCCTTTAGGAATCATGGGATAGTGGAAACGATGAAATATTTTGGTTTTGAAAGACACAATACATTCAGCCTTTCAGGATGCAAATGAAGATGAAGAATCTGCTGGTGAGCTGACAGCTGATCTGGCTTTGGGCAGGGCCGATCCAGAGGCTAGAGTAACGTCAACAAGGATTGCGTATCTACTCCTATTTCCCAACTAGCTTCTTACTGGATCAGAGACCACACTGATCTTAGTTGGAGCTTCTGTAGAGCTCCGCCAGGACAGCCTTAGGAGGACTCTGATTGGCCTGGTGTGAAGGCACATGCCAGGTTCTGAACCAATCCTATGACTAGAGATAGGGAGTTCTCGGACTGAGATGTCTGCCCACCTCTCTAGCAGGATAGCTCCCTGTGAATCTCAGGGGATGGGTGTAAGGAAACAGATTCTGTTATTAACATAGCCAGGATGAGACAAACAAACAAAACCCCAAAATAGTACTTAAGGACCTCTGCCTTGAATACCAGTCCTTTCTATGACGCACCACATTTCTTAAGGTTCCACATAATATATCCAGCTTGTTTATCGGGAGATAATGCTCAGCTGGCGGTTCTTATCACCAAGTTTCACTGTAGGGCAGTAGCGCATTCCAGGTATTACACAGATTGTTGACAGAGACCAAGAATCCTGTGGAATTCCTTGAGTCATTTTTTTTTTTTTAAGATTTATTTATTATGTATACCTGCAGGCCAGAAGGCACTAGATCTCATAGATGGTTGTGAGCCACCATGTGGTTGCTAGGAATTGGAATCAGGACCTTTGGAAGAGCAGTCGGTGCTTTTAACCTCTGAGCCATCTCTCCAGCCCTGAGTCATTTATTCTTGAATGGCCGTTCTCAACCTCCCTAATGCTTCAACCCTCTAGTTCCTCATGTTATGGTGACCCTGCCCCCCACCATAAAACTATTTCTTTGATACCTCCTAACTGTAATTTTGCTACTGTAATAAATCATAATGCAACTATCTGATATGTGATTTCCCCTCCCCAGGGAGGGGGGGCCGTGACCCACAGGTTGAGAACCAGTGCTCCCAAGTCAAACTTTCCTTAGAAGACAAGCTGGGACGATATTTTTTTTTCTCTGCACTACTTGAAGATGTCTTTGGGCTGGAGACTGATGCAGGGGGACCGGCTGGCTGGCCAGCTCCGTTTTTGTATGTTGACCTAGTAGCTGAGTGTTAGGCTCCTGTGCCATTGAGACTTGCCCGCAGGATTCTGAGGCTGAGGTCTGACTCAGTAGAAAGGCCACGCCCCTTCTCATCTGCCTCTGGCAGAAGTGAACCAAGCGAGCAGCTTTATCTGCCCAGTCTGTGTTTCCCCCATTTTCCCTGCCTTACCATGTGGGATTCCTCTTCATGCCTAACCCTTACCAACCACACCTCCTTTTGGGATGCCTGAAACCACCTTCTAGCTGGAACCCGTCTCGGCTCTAGGATTCTGTTTTAGTTACTTCCCCCTCACTGGCCGGAACAACGTAAGGGGTGAAAGAATTATTTCAGCTCACAGTTTAAGGAGAAACTGTCCATCACAACGGGGCAGGCCTAGTACTGGAACCAGCTCTTATCCGAGCCAGCGGGAGCATGAAGCTGCGTCCTCACGCCTCTGTGAATCAAGAATCAGACAGCTTTGGACCAGAAAACTGAGGCTGCGCTAGAGGCCATCAACGAAGCAGCCCTCAGCAACCAACTTCCCCCCGCTGGGACCTGCCACCTAAAGGTTCCATAGCTTTAACCACCAGCACCCACAGCTGGGAACCAACTGGTCAAATACATGAGCCTATGGGAATTTCAGGTTCAAACCACAACTCTCCAGAGTTACGGTGTCTTTGTCAAATGCAGTCGCTGTCCCTGGAATGTTCATACACGATGCTTCCCCGACTGTCAGCCATGAATTTCTAGAAGACAGACTTCATTCTTCGCCCTAATGTATTTCAGTGAATCTATCAGTCACTTGTGGGTCCGTGCCCATTACATGCCGAGGGCCTGTTAGAGGCAGATAGCTTTCCCTGGAGTTGTGTGTGGCCCAGTACGGCGGAGGGGCATGGAAATAGGCAGTTATGACACAATAGGATGGAAGTAGGTGGTCAGTATAGTGAGGGCACAGGGAGGCACTAGGTCAGTCTTAGGCAGGGGTGTGAGTAGGGATGGGAGCAATGGGCATAAAAGTCGCCTCATGTCAGCACAGGCCACTCAGGTCCAAATGCTTCATCCACTTGGGATTTGTTTTCATTATTATGAAGTGCTTTAAGGGACTGTCAAATTCAAAAGGGCCACTCTGTGAGCCTTCCCAGAGGAACACCCTGTTACCTTTTATACCATCCAGCTATACCATATTTTATACATAAAACAACTTTGTACACATACATGCACACACATGCACAGGCAGACACTCTCTTACATGAATGGTCACACAATATTCTTCATTCCCCTCATTTTTTTGTTTTCATTTAATACCTTGGAGTTCATTCCAAACCACAAGGAACATTCCCATCAAGCGTACAGTATTTAAAACAGAAGTGTCCTGCTTAGCCAGTTGCCTATATTGCTGAATATGATTTTTAAATTGTTCACTATTACAAATATTATATCACGAATAATCACATATACACATTACCTTTCACATATACATAGAAATAGAAATGTTGGATCAAGGACAGGCCCATATAATTTCTACCTACCTGGTATCTAACACTTAACTCTTAAAAACATGTGACAGAGCTTTATAATGTTTTCTTTCTAATCTACAATTAGCATATCCCTCTGCTGTGGCCAGAAGACCCAGGCAAGAGGAGGAAGAGGAAGAGGAAAAAGAAGAGGAAGATAACACTTCATTTCATGCTTGATCTTTGCCAAAAGATTAAGAAGCAATAACACTCTTTTAAAATAACTTATTTTCTCTTTCTCTTTTAACTATGTTTAATATTTATATAAATTTAAATTTAATATAAGTTGCATATTTTGTATAAAATATGTCTCTTGGTTAAGGTTTTTATTGTTATGATGAAACACTATGACCAAAAACGACTTGGGGAGGAAAGGGTTTATTTCATCTTAGAGTCATCTCTCCCCACCCTCCAATCCATCACTGAAGGAAGTCAGGGCAGGAACTGAAGTAGAGGTCATAGAGGGTGTTGTTAACTGGCTTGTTTCTTGTGGCTTTCTTATTCTGCTTTCCTAGACACCCCAGGACCACCTGTCCAGGGGTGCACTACTCAAAATGGGCTAGATCCTTCTATATCCATCAATCAATACTCCCACTGACTTGCTTACTGACAATCTTATGGAGGCATTTTCTCAATTATGATTTCCCTCTTCCCACATATGCTGGGGTTTGTGTCAAGCTGACAAAAACCGACCAGTATAATATGTAAGTACAACTCCCTAAAATATGTAAACATAGCATAGACTGTATAATGCATAAATAGTACAAATCAACTTATCTTTTATACAATATATAATTGATTTAAATTTATCTAGGTTTATGTGCTATATGCATTTAAATGTGAACCTATAATTTGACAAAGTGGCATACCATGTGGAGATTACTCACAGATGTATTGAGACTACATGAGAGAATATGTCTGAGAAGAACACCTGAGCCTACCGGTGGAAAGAGGGAAACCTGGTCTGGGTTCCCTGTCATCTGAGTCCTGGAGAAAGCCTTGCCTAAAGTCCAGCACGAAGTGGCTCAGGGGCAGGATCCCACATAAATCATACTTGCGTGAGTCAGCTGGAGTTGGATGGCCTCTCTTGTTCTTTGCCTTTCAAAGAGTCTCAATTGGGGCTGGAGAGATGGCTCAGAGGTTAAGAGCACTGACTGCTCATCCAGAGGTCCTGAGTTCAATTCCCAGCAAGCGCACGGTGGCTCATAACTCTTCTGGCCTGCAGGTGTACATGCAGACAGAACATTGTATACATAATATATGAATAAAACCTTTAAAAAAAGAGTCTCCACTGATCGCACAGCTGGTGAGGTGCAGAGCTAGCCTCCCCACACGGGCTGCACAGAGAGACTGTCTCAATAAAACAAACAAACAACAATAACTAAAGGGAAATGGGTGTTTGTTGATGCACCTAGAGGGTCTGATTGCAACAACGAGCAGAGAAGAATGGAAAGGGTGTGTGGCTGGAAGAGCCAGGTGTCTGCAGGATGAACACAGGAGGTTCTGAGAGAGCAAAAGCGAACTCCAGCGGATCCTCGGTGGCAAAGTGGACGGGAGTGCAGGGTGCTGCATGCCCTAGATGCTAAGGCTTGTTATCATCGTTCAGCACAAGTGACTGTTTAACTTAAGAACTCCTTGGCTGCACATCTCCGGTAAGGATTCTGACCTCTGACCCATGCCTGGATCCCTGGCTTGAGTATCCCAAAGGGAGCCATTATTGGAAGCCTTGGCATCAGATAAATCCCTTGGACCATGCCTTGAGTCCTGTGACTTCCAGGGGTTAGCATCCTTCCCAAGACTGTAAGATAGGAAATTGATTAGACCTTAAGCATGCTGGAATGCTCTTAGGGGTGTGTGCGTGTGCATGTGTGTATGTGTGTGTGTGTGTGTGTGTGTGTGTGTGTGTGTGTGTCTGTGTGTGTGTGTGTGTCTGTGTGTGTATGCTTCTGGGCACACTGGAAGCCAGTTACTCTTTTACAGCTGAGCCCTTGGGAACCTTCCTAGAATTTATTGTCTATACTAAGTCATTCTCTTATCTTGGGTAGCTCTTTGGGGCCATTGACCCCTCCGCTGGGTGAGGCAGCAAAGGGGAGGAATTTGCCCTTTTGTGTGTCTCAGGTCTCCAGGCTCTGCTTTCCCAGGCTCTGTCCCTGCCCCTGGAGTATCCCTCCCTTGTCATTATGTTTCCAGTCATCTGTTCTTATCCTATCTTCCACAGCAGCAACCCTCCTGAACCAGGAGCCTTCAGCCCCAGGCAAATGTTTATGATTTAGGAAGGCCTGTAATCCTTGCCTACCTGTCTGGCTTTTTTCACCCATCCCACTCACCCTAGCTAGGCTCCCGGTACCTCAGCCCCTCCTTGGAAGTCCCACAGCTCCTATATTGTTCTTAGGGTTGCTGCAACCAACCACGATAGCTTTATGTCACAGCTCAGAATCAGTGACTCATATTTCTGGAGGTCAGAAGTGCCAGAATGGGACTTGTGGGAAAAACCAGGATGCCAGTGGGGGTTACCCTGTTTTTTCTCAGGCTTAAAAAACTGACAGGTGACTTGCTTCTGGTCCCTCCCTTCCTCTTCAGAGCCCAAGAGCAGCATCTTCACATCTCTTGTTTCCTGGCCTCTGCCTTCACCACATCTCCCTCTCACGTTTTTCTGACCCTCCTGCTCACCTCACTGAGGACCCTTGTGATTTCTCTGGGCCATCAGACCATCCAAAGTGATCTCTCCAGATCAGGATCCTTAACTTAAGCATATCTGCGAGGCCCACTGGCACTGAAAAACAACAAGGAAGATGCAGATGGGAGGCCAAATGCCCCTCTGTGGATCATGCTGCGCTCTGACCTCTCTCTAGTGAGGAGCGTGCTGACTCAGTAGCTGGAAGCACAGAAACAGGCGTGCTTTGCTACTCCACCATACTCACAGATTGGTTAGCACAGATCTATCTAGCACAAGACACCAGCATGGACTCACAGAGAGCCTACCTGAATCATCTTTCGGTCCTCCTCTTCCTTCATTGACACAGCAGCTATTCATTCTTCATGACAGCTCTGTTGGCTTGCCTTGCTCTCCCCAACACCACAGCTAACTACCAACCCCTTCTCTGGGTTTTCACCCTATACTGTGTTTCATGTGTCCTAACACTGATTGCAGGGCATTGGGAATACCCATGAGTTGGCCAGTTCTTCCTGACTCAGGATCAGCCCAAGCCCTAGGGACCTCCTCCAACAGGGCAATTATCCATCTAGAGATTTCCAGTTAGTGCCGGTTGTCCATTCTGTGTACATGCTTCAGATGGGGCACAAAACCACTGGGAAGAAGACAGATATGAAGCTAATGTGGGTGTTGAGTCAGAGGTACTGTAGTGACAGGGAGGAAAAGTGGTGTTCGAGAAGACAAGGCAGGAGGGAAATCCCCCACCTCAGCATGTCGGGAGGAATACTTGAGGCTTCTGGTTAAAGTGGCAGCTTAGCACACATGTAATCCCTCTCTCCCAACATCTCATTGCAGTGACAACACTGACCTTTAAAAGAATATAATCAACAAGAATGAGGGGAACAAGTAGGCAGGGAAAGGGACAAAGAGAAGGAGGAGGAGATGATGAGGATGAGGATGAGGATGAGGATATGAAGATGTTGATGAGGAAGAGGAAGAAGGAGAAGAAGGAGAAGAAGAAGAAAGCCAGTTCCTGGGCTGGGGAGGAAACTTAGAATAGATGCAATCTGAATTCTAACCCTGCAGCAGGGATAGAGGAGAGAGTTCATAGGGGGTGTGAAAGGTGCCCAAGAAACAGGGGGCTGAGTTGCTTCTCAGTGGTACAGCACCTCCCTACTATGTTCAAGGCCCTGGATAAAAGCCTACAATGGAGTGGACTGAGCTCTTAAGCTTAGCTGAGGAGGGAACATTGGAAGAAATATCAATATCAAGGACCATGTGCAAGTAGAGACGCTGCCTCCAGCACTCCCCTCTCACGACTATTAAACCCAATGCAGGGCTCTACCCTGGAGCTAGAGAGCAGAGGAAACAGAAAACTCTGGGCAGCTCAGGAGGAAATCTTCTATCTTGATGCTGGGGACTCCCTGAAAAAAGCATACCCAGGTCCCTCCCCTGTGCAGGCTATGCTTGGAAAGCCCCACTTTTGAGTAATTTAAAACAAACAAACAAACAAACAAACAACTCAACATGCTACCAACAAAAGCAAAATACCCTTGCCAACTAAATCCCCGACAGCAACAAGAAGGGAGATAAAGTCCAGGCAACCTAGAAATTAAGAAAAACTAATCAAAAGAGGGAAAATAAGGGGGAGATTTAAAAATAGGACTAAGGATGTACCTCAGTGTTTGCCTAGCATGCAGGAAGCCCTGGGATTCACCTGTGGACCTCACAAGCCAGGCTTGTGGTGCACACCTGTAATCCCAGAACATGGAAGGAGACAGGAGGAGGTTCTGAAGTTCAAGGTCATCTTCAGATATGTAGCAAGTTTGTAGCTAGTCTGGGACACTTGAGACCCTATATAAAAGAGAGGTTGGGGGAAGAGGGGTGAAAGAAAAGAAAAGGAAGGGGAGAGGGAGTAGGAGAAGGGAAGAGAAAGGGAAGGAAAGAGGGGGAGGGAAGGGGAAAGGTAAAATGGAAAAAGAAATATTTAAAATAAGAGTACCAATCCAAGCTCTCTAATACTAAAACAACAGAAATTACCGATCAAAAGAACAGATGGGAGTTGAAAACAGTCCCATGCCAAATGCACAGAAGGGAAACCTCACACAGCCAGGACAAAGACTTCTACAAGAAAGGCTAAAGTGATGGCTCAGCAGTTAAGAGTACTGGCTGCTGTTCCAAAGGACCAGAGTTCGATTCCGAGCAGCCACATGGTGGCTCACAACAGTTCCAAGATATCCAGCACCCATTTCTGGCCTCCTCGGATACCAGGTATATAATATAGTGCACAAGCATACAAGTAGGCAAAGCACTCATACACACAAGATAACGTTTCAAAAATGACTCCTACAAGTTTTAAGGGATGCAATAAAGCATGAAGCCTCAGATGTATTTGATGATCTGTCAACAATGCTGACCGCAAGACAGCCAAGGAAGACTCAAAGTAACAGGAAAATGTCCATCTGCCTGGACCATCTCAACTTCATGTGAGAACAAGGACATGCTAGACACATGGTACACAAGAAAACCTCCTCCCATGCAACCTTTCTCAAGAAATGGCTCGGGGTGGTACTTCTCCAAACTGAGGGTGACCAGAAAGGGGCGAAGGGCGTAAAAGGACCAGGTAGCCCTGGATGATAGGGCAACGATCACTACTGGGATGTATATCTCAAGCAACAGCTCAGAGAGGTTGGCTCAGCTAATACCAACAGTCTTTCTAAGCCAAGATGGGGTGGGGTGGGCGTGGCCTAGAGTGAGATCTGCCCTGCCTGATATTGACCATGTGCCCTCCCTCATTGCCTGGAACTACTTCATAGGAGTCTGGGATTGGTCCTGCTCCTGAGATGTGAATGTAGCCCATGGGCTTAGAAGGAAAAGTTGGACAGCTCGCTACCCTACTAAGATTTGGTGCCCCAGCTACAGGGACCCTGTACTGCTCTTGGCTCCCTGGTGGCATGTCCAGCACAGCTCGGTGATTTGAAGCTCTGACTGCTCTTGCAGAGGACTTGGGTTTGATTCCAAGGACCTACATGGCCTGTAACTCCAGTTCACATAGATCCAGTACCTTCTTCTGGCCTCCAAGGGCACCAGGCACACCCACGGTGCACTGACACACCAGCAGGCAAAACCCTCATACACATAAAACAGAATAAATAAACCTTTTTTTTTTTTTTTTTTTTAGCTTAAAGGAAAGATTGCTTACTGTCACCAATTCTCTACTTTTATTGCTCCCACATTTCAGCTTTGTGACATGGTCTCCACGTTGTCATGGTGTCCTGTAGGGAGCAAAGGACCCCAGAGCACCTGATGTGTGATGCAGTATAAGGCGGGGAGGGAGGAGAGCAGATGCTTCAAGCAGGATATTGGAAACAGAAGATGCACACATCCTTAACCATCCCCAAAGAACCCTGAGGAATATTTAGCATCTTCGCTTCATGTGTAACAAACAGGGATTCACTTTTCTGCACCATGTAAATTAGTTGCCACGTGACCCATTATCACCTGAGACACGGAAGGTGCCCTAACAACTCAAACATGAGTCACCCATGGAACAAGTGAGATGCTAAGTGTGGGTGTGGTTCATAAACGCAGAATCGATTGGAAGGGCTGCCAGACAAGAAGTCTTGCTTTATGCTTCCCCAACACTGGGGATAGAACTCAGTGTAGACAACAGTCAGGCAAGCATTTTTTGGCCACGGCCGTATGTACGTGTCCCCAGCTTTCCTAAACCTGTTGCTATGGCTGGGCTTCCTTTGGCCATCTCTTTCTGCCCAGTGAGTTTTTCTGAGCTGCAGACTTCTGCAAAGAGGAAAGATGGACCACAACACACTCCATTCCAGACAGGTGATCAAGGACATTAGGAAGGACAGAGTTCTCTGGAGGATGGAGCCTGGTTTGGAGATTGGGAAGCCAAGAATACTGAAGCCACAGGCTAAGAGCTGCCCTATTACTGACCATTCCATCATGTGGCTACACCAGACCTCCGCTTCTGTTACACTGAAGGGTCAGAGGTCTTCGTACCACACTCTCTAATGAAGACCCCTGCATGCCTCATCATGAACATTAAACCAGTAGGGTCTTGTCCCTACGAAAGGAGGCTGAGGGGCATGTTCTGGCTTCCACTATGACTGGAGTGGGGGGTGTGACTGAAGATGTGGGAAGTTCTCTAGCATAAGGACTTTGTACAAAACAAAAGAGAGATGCAGGGCTTGGGATACAGCCCATTTTGCATCACACAGAAGAACTTGGAAAAGCAGGCCTTCCGAAGCCAGACTGCCCATAGAGTCCTAGTCCAACTCGAGCCCCGAGCTGTCCTGAGACCACGATCCCCAGAGTACTCTGCTGGGCCCTGTGCTCATAACCCTGTCCATTCTCACGCCAGAAGTCAGGCCCTGGGCCTGCTGCCCCTACACTACTATCCAAGCCTCTGAAGCTCAGAAAGCCTTTCCCAAGGTCTGCCTAAAGTATGAGAGCTGAGGATGACAATGTTTGGGGCAGCTGCGGGCCCAAAGAGGATTTATTCCATGCCACAGAGAGACAGAGATCTGGGACACATCTGTGAGATGTCTGGCAGAGCTGGTTCCTGAGAAAAGAGCCGGGGCCCTGCACTCAGAGCCACTCTCGGCAGCAGCTATGACAACAGAGGCTGGCTTGCTGGGCTGGGCTGGGCAGGGCATGAAGCTCAGGGGATGGAAGGCTGCTTCTCAAAGTCTATCTGTCCTTGCCGTCAACAGTCTCCTGGGCAGGGGCTCTAGTGCAGAAAGAGGAAGCAGGTCCCAGATGAAAAGGGAGTCCAGTGTAGAAAGGAATTAATTATGTGGGGGGGGGGGGGGGGGGGGGGGGGAGGATGCCCTCTGGAAAGCAGACATAGTCAATGACCTTCTGGAACTTTCCAGAAAACAAGGTCTCCTTATGGCCTATTTCAGACTGTAAGTCAAACCTATGAAATGAATGCTGAGATAGGACCTGGGGGGTGGGGGTGGGGGGGAACCAGCAGTTGGAAAAAGGGTACCTGCTTTCTGCCTGCCTCAACTTCCCCAGCTTTTCTCCTTCATCCTGGCTAGGACAAGTTGCTGGCAGTCTCTCCCCACTAACCACAGCCAGGGGGGCCAAGGTAGGTAGGCTTGAGCTGAGGAGGCATCTCTTGCCTGCATTCCATGGATCTGGCGCCCCAGGGCCAGACTGTGGAGGCCTCAGGACCTGGCATGGCCCACAGGAGGGAGGTGGGGCGGGGGCGAGGGGATGAACTCATCCTTTCCTCTCCTCTCAGACTGCTCTGGTCGTAAAACCCCAGACGCTGAGCAAATGGCCTCAGGTGTGTGCTCGCCAGTTTCACTGGGATACTAGTCAGGAATGGCAAGAGGCTGAGCTGGTTTCGGTGGAGCGGCTCTCCTCTCGCCTGGCCTGGCCCTATGGCCTCTCCCCTCCTTTCCCTTCCTTTCTTCTTTCTGAAGAGGCCAGTCCTTTAGCAGGGCCCAGAAAAGCAAGAGAGTTCTCAGAGATGTCCTAAGACAAGTCCCTTCTCCAGGGAGAGAAAAACAACAAAACAAAACAACAACAACAAAACCCATAGTGCCCCAGAAGTGAAGATCTAAGCCTTAGTCCTATCCCAGCCTTGCTGTGTCATTTCTACCTCAATATCAAACCCTGGTGTCCCAGAAAGCCTCCTCCAAAGTCCATCTGGGGGACCAAAGCTGGGGACAGCCGTGACTAAACAGCTAATGGAGACTATGGGAGCAACCATGAGACTTTTCCCCACGCCAAAGAGAAGGGCCAGCCTTCTACATCCTCGAGGGGCCCCTCCGGGTTCTTAGCCCCCTTGAGACAACTTTAGTACCTCAAAGATCTAGAATTCTCCCTGCTTTGTACTTTATGTGGGAAAACCGAAACCATAAAAGTAAGAGAGCAGATACAGAGTCAGATCTCTCTCTCTCTCTCTCTCTCTCTCTCTCTCTCTCTCTCTCTCTCT
>OU015742.1:114079193-114090920 GCA_907169655.1 Acomys percivali | reverse complement strand
TCTCTCTCTCTCTCTCTCTCTCTCTCTCTCTCTCTCTCTCTCTCTCTCTCTCTCTGGTTTCTGAACTCCCAGCTCCATCCTTTTTCCCTCTGTGTCCTCTGGAACAGCATAAAAAGGATGGAAAACAGAGACAGGGTGCAGTGGGAGGCTGTGGGCTGCTGTGGGGGAACCCAAAGCTGAAGTCTTGCATTTAGTACTCTCTTCACCCTGCCTCCCAGAAAAAAAGGCCGATGCAGTGGCCTGGGCATTGGTGGTACCAGAACAGTCAAGGCAGAGGCTATCAGATCTGTCTAGGCCTGCCTGGCCCTGAGCATCCCAGCTATAGTACCTTGCTTCCTACATATCTGCTGCCCTCAAGTTTATCTTAAGACATTCCAGAGCTGTTGGAGAGAACGCTTTCCTAATCAGAGGTTGGAGAGCCTTCCAAAAGGCCCTCTGTGTCACGTCAGTGCTGTGGGAAGGGACTTTCTACTCTCACGAGGCTCTAAGTTGCCTTCCAATTGGTCTCACTGCTGGTAACCTTAGGAACTCCTAGGACAAGCTGCCTCCTCCAGGAAGACAGTGTAAGGAGGGAGTAGCAGTTGCCAACAACTCTGGGCTGAATCCTAATTGGCTCCCAACAGCTCTGCAATCCTGAATGAGTAGCCCACCTCTGTGAGAACTTGTTTGTGGCTATTGCACATGGGAGGGGGTGTAGGGGAGCCAGGGTGGCATGGTTTGCTGAGAAATAGTGATGGAGGACCTAGTAGGCTCCCCAGTAGTGGTGGCTGATGACATTCAAGCTGTCCAGGAAGTCCACTCTGATACCACAGCCATCAGGTCCCAAATGTCAACCTCTCATGCCATGGCGTCAGCCACTGGCCTCCCTCCCTCTCCTAGGCAGGCTGGTGGGAAGGACACTTCCTGGTGAGTGGATGAACTGATTCAGGGACAATATCAGAACAGAGAGATGGCTCAGTGTGTAAAACCCCTGTGCAAGTGTGGGGGCCTGAGTTCAGATCTGCAACACTCACACAAAAGCCAGGCAGGCATGGCAGCCACCTATAACCCCAGACAACCTGGCGATGTAGAGCAACCAGAACTGACAAGCTCAGAGTTCAGCAGGAGATTGTGGCTCAGTAAACAAATAGAGCACGGTTAAGAAAAGCACTCAAATTTAATTTCTAGCCTCCACATGTGCCCTTACATAGGTGAACTCACACAAGTGAACACATATGCACACACGCATGCATACCACACATATTTTTTAAATCAAGAAACAAGAAAAAAATAGTAACATGTTGAGAAATGATGGCAGCACATGTCAAAGTGTATCAGCTAGGAGAAACCTAATGAGACGGCAAAATTCCCACCTGTAGAAGCACTGGAAAAGGCAACATTGTAGCCACAGAACTCAGTGCACCGGCTGCTTGAGCAGTGGGGGCTAGGGAATTTTGTAGCACGACATAGAAACTCAGTCAGCCTCGCGCTTTGAGGCAGAACCAACAGTGCCTGTGTGGAGTCTATCAAACTGTGCACCTGAACATGGAGTTCCGCCATGACTAAACCATAATCAAGTTAGCCGGGAAAGACCTTCCCGTTGGTAAGCAGATGCGACCTCTGCGCCTGCCCACATCCAGGGGCGAACCTTCTCTTTAAGGAACTTGGAAGGAGTGTGCAGTCCTTAGAAGTAAGCGATGAAGCGACCAGGGAAAATGAGGGATTTGGAGAAGTTAGTTCTAGAACATCTCAGAGGTGTCGGCGTTATACAGGCTGCAGGTGAGTGGACTTCCCCCAGCCTCCTTTCTTTCCTTCCTACCTGAATCTCCCTGCCCTCTCCACCTCCCACCCCCATCTGACAGCCTCACTCCAGGACCCTACCTGGAGAAAGCTCCATCTTTTATAAAGTACTCCTTTAGTCACAGTGCTGTTGGTTGGTTTGTTGTTTTTTTCTTCTCCCAGGCCAGCATGGGGATGGGGGAATACAATCTCAGCCCAGCTTGGGTCATTGGCTTGGTTGGCATATAGTAGACTCTTTCTTCCTTTTGCCTCTGGAAAGTTCTGCAGGTTATTAAGGCAAGGCTGACTTTTTTTTTTTTTCCCCAGCTTCATCCTCCTGCCAACTCTATTCCACCCAGTTCTGCCTTCCCTGCCTCTAAGGGATAACTTCCCCCAGTGGCTCTCACTCTGCAGTGTTGGCTCTACTGCCCAGGGCAGAATATTTGACCTGTGTCGGCTGCTTCTTTCTTCCCTTCCCTCTGTCCTCTCCCTAGAACTCCAGGGACCTGGGGACAGGGTTGGGATACTTTCTTCATGTTTTAGAATTAATGCTGACTCCCGAATACCACTTACTTCTGCTACGAAGGGAAGACCAGCTCAGACAGCTCAAGGCCTGGGTACTTTGCTGAGCCACACCCAGGAAAGGCCTGGACTGGGCCAGCTAGGCTCAGACACCGCTAGACTCAGGATGAAGACCCGGAGTTCCTGGATCATTCTTCTCTCTCTTGCTGGCTCACCCTCTGCCTCTCGTCCTCTGCCCCCTCCCCCCCGTCTCTCTGCTCCTCTGCCTGTTCTTTCTTTCCTGCCCTTCTGCTCTCTGCATATGCCACCCCACAGGTACACACACAACTTCTCTTCTCCTTCAGCCAGAAAACAAGAACTTAACATTTAAAAAAAAAAAGAAAGAAAGAAAGAAAGAAAGAAAAGAAAACCTCCACCAATGGATGTCCCTAGGATGAGCAAGCTGGAGCCTTCAGAGCACACCCTATTATTTTGTCAGTTATTTCCACTTATGTGTGTGTTGTCTTTAGACTGGAACTATCCTCACGGGGTCCAGAACTGGGCCAGTTGCAGGGGTAGGAGGGGAGTGATAGGGTTAGAGATGGGTCAAGGCTGGGGACAGGCCGTGACCTCTCCTCTGGCTCTTGCCCAGGAGGGCCCAGTACCTACATGAACTCCAGCGAGGCCTTGTCTTCCTTCGCCATCATGGCCATCAGCCCGGGAGGCCGGTGCTCAGGGCTGAGGGCTGAGGAAAAGTAAGCCTGGTCCCACTCAGCATCAACCTTGCTGCAGCCCCTGCCCTAACCTGAGCTAACTTCAAAAGACGTTGGCTCTCAGATGTAAGGGCTCCAGCTATAAATCTGGAGAAGCTGGCCCTCCAGCTAATGAGCTGTCCTGGATGGCTGAAACAGGGACCCGAGATCCTGTTTCACTCAGGGGCGGTCTGAGTGAGGGGGTCCTGGGGACCTTGAGACTCAGACTGCCCATCCCCCCACCAGGACCCTGCTTGGTGGGCCAAGGCCCTCTATATTCAGTAAATCCTGGGGTCACTGCCTTGAAGGGCTTAAGGAGTCCCTTTTTGTTCTCTGTGCTCCTGCCCCGAGGGGCCCTAAGGGCTGCTCCTGGGCCTACTGCTGGCCCCACAGGAATTTTAACCACTAACATCTGGCCCCCGGAAGAGCGCGTATGTCCTCACCTCCTTTGATTGCCCTCACACAGGGAACTTTTTCCATTTTAATTTGAGGTGACCTCTGACCTGTATTCTCATTCCCATAGATTCCAGATATTTCCTGTACCCTCATATACCCTCCCAAAGCAGCCCCCACCTGACCACAGCCCCTGTTATGAGTAGATCTTGCCTCCCTCAGATTGCTGCTGAGGTAGCATGGGAGTCCCCTGCACACACCAAGAGCTATACATGCCTGTACAGCTGCCAAATGTCTCCCTGGAGTTCCGACTCTTTTGGCACACACCAAGGGCTGGGGATGCCAGGTACTTGGATACCAATCCCACCCACCTTGAAGGTTTTTAGTAAGGCAACAGTAATAGATACATTGAAGTGTGACTCTTTGTCAGGGAGTCAAGTGACTCAAGAGTAATAGCTGTTAGAACTGGGGAGACAGCCTAGTTGGTAGGACCTAAGCTGGATCCCCAAAACCCAACCCTGCCAGAAAAAGAAAAAGGAAAAGTCAAGCATAGTGTGACCCTTGACATCTCAGTGCTGTAGAGGTACAGATAGGTGGATCCCCCTGGGCTTGCTGGCCAGCCAGTCTATCCTACCCAGTGAGTTCATGGCCAATAAAAGTCTATGTCTCAAACAAACACACACACACACACACACACACACACACACACACACACCAAACCCACCAACTAACCAACTAGCAAACCCCCTAAGGTTGTCTCCCATAACCCCACTCAAAGACAACAGCTGACAGCTGACAGGTGAGGGATCCTCTCTAGAGAAGAGACAGAACAAGCATGCAGCCAACTGTGAAAGAGACCATAAGGAAAGTCTACCAGCCACCTGCACAGTGGAATTTTGAAGCTGCACTACTCTGTGATAGGTTTCCATCCTGGTGGTGAGCCTTGGTTTGACCCACACATCTCAGCAAAGTGACACATATCCCAGCCAGTGTCACAGGAGACAAAAAAGTGATAATCAGAGAGCGCATAAGAAGGGACCCCAGAGCCCTCAGTTCTAGCATTTGATGACACTGCATGGTTTCCTTAATGGAGGTCCCCACTGGGTGTTCATCACTGAATTAACCTGGACTATTATTAGGCTCCAAAGCCAACAACTACTGGTTTCTATGATGTGCTCAGAGGCAAGCAGAAGCCAGAGACATATGAAAAGAGCATCCCACCACTGAAACCAGAGCCAAGAAGACAGTGGGACGAGACTGAGCAGGCCTTGGGAAGTAGGGATTTTGTATTAAGGCTTGGTTGCATGACGATCTTCTATTAGTCACATATCCACAGAGCACTGAGCCAGGGCCCAGCAGCTATCACTCCAGTGTGACCATTTCCAATGAGAGCCTACAGTTTTCCAGAGCCATAAACTGCGCCCCTATCCTCCAGGATCTTAGGTTAAATGGCACTATGGGAGAGTTTGTCCCCCACTAAACCCTCAAACCTGCCAGCCCAGCCTTCTGGCCCAGAGTCTGACCACATGACTCCTTAGTCAAGCCTTTCCCTGCCTTCTTGTCATGTGTGACTCACACCAAACTCCCAGCCCAGCAAACCATAGTGATGTCATCTCTACTCCCACCCACTCCTCAGCCGTTCCTCTCTTTCCTCAGATCCATTGTCCTTGGGAGAGCCTGGAATGATCTCTGGGAGTGAAGCATCTGGGGCCACCTACAGTAAGGGAAACTGAGAGTCCAAGTGGGGCTCCAGGAACTCCTCTGGGTCAGAGGCTAGGTTCATTTAGAACTCAGCTGAGATTTCAGGAGTGGGAGGCAGCAGAAATCCCGGATTGTCTCCAGGACACCAAGGCATCAAGGCAGCAGGAGGTCAGGGGATTGCCCCAGCCCCTCTGTGATGCTTTGAATGTAAAACAGCTCCCATAAACTTATGTTTTAAAACTCCCATCTCACGCTAATATTTTTGGAAGGCCGTGGAACCTTAAGCAAGCAGAGCCTTGCTGAAGAAGGAAAGTGGCTGAGTCCTAAGGTTTGAAAGCCTCACACCACTTCTTGGCCATTGTCTACTTCCTGACTTAGAGACCATGTAACCAGCTGATTCATGCCTTCCTTACCAGGCTAACTGTATCCATTCTTAAACTGAGTGAAAACAAACCCTCCCTCTCTTACCTCATTTCTGGTCAGGTATTTGGCCACAGCAATAAGGAAAGTAACCAATACACCCTTCTTGCTACACTTTGGTTCTTCCTCGGGGGAAATCTATTGACTTAGACAAAATGGAGACCAGAAGAGGAGAGCATATAATGGCAGGCCAGGAAAAGGATTGAGATACAGCCTGCAGAGGCCTGGAAAGGTGACTCATGGGAGGAACTCTCAGGGACCCTGGATCCAAAAAAGACACATGGAGGACCACGCCCTCGAGGCACTGGACTTACAGGAAACATCCCTGGAACAGTGGGAGTCTAAGTATGGCCACTGCTCCAACGGTATCCACACCACCCGGGAACTTGTTAGAAAGACAACATTCAGGACGGAAGAGACAGCTAGATCAGTAAAATGCTTGCCACATAAGCATTTGATCTACAGAACCCAACTTTTTCTTTGTAAATGGTGGACTTGGTGATGTTCACTTGTAACCCCAATGCTGGAGAGACAGAGACAATTGGAGCCTGCTGGCCACCCATGTCTAGACTACTCAATGAGGCCCAGGTCAGTGCTCAGTAGGACACTGGTGAGCCTTGGGAACCTCTTAGTGATTCTAACATATGCTCAGATTTGAAAGCCACTGTCTTGGTCAGTGTTTTTATTGCTGTAACAAAACACTACAAGCAAAACAATGTGAGGAGTAAGGGGTTTAACTGGCTTACACTTCCATAGCATTGCTCATCATGGAAGTCATGACAGGAGCTCACACAGTTCTTGGAGGCAGGAGCTGATACAGAAGCCATGGAGGGGTGCTGCTTACTGGCTTGTTCCCCATGACTTGCTCACCCTGCCTTCTTATAGAACCCAGGACCACCAGCCCAAGGATGCCCCACATACAATGGGCTGGGCCCTCCTCCATCAATCACTAATTAAGAAAATGCTCTACAGGCCAACCTACAATCTGATCTTATAGGGGAATTTTCTGGATTGAGGCTCCCTCCTCTCAGACATTAGCTTGTGACAAGTGGACACAAGGCTATCCAGCATGGCCACCTTCATAAAGGATGGTCAGGACTTAGGGCATCTTACACCTAGTCAGCCAGCCCCTTGCCAGTCTTGGCCCTCAGGATGCCCCCAATGATTCTGTGGACTTGGACTGCT
Organism: Acomys percivali; assembly: GCA_907169655.1. Taxonomy (NCBI): domain Eukaryota; kingdom Metazoa; phylum Chordata; class Mammalia; order Rodentia; family Muridae; genus Acomys; species Acomys percivali. Next base: position 114,084,210 of record OU015742.1, on the reverse strand, counting down.
TATGCGTGTTATAGCTCCCTCCTGGCTATAACTGAGTTGGGCTACATGGGCAGAATATTCCAGAAGCACCTGGAATAAATGGCATGGCTATTCTGGAAGCAGAAGTGATTCCAAAATCATCCATGTGTCCACCATGCTTTCTCTGCCAATACAAATGGAATTCTGCCTCGGTCTCCTTGCCTCGCACCCTAACTTATCCTTAGTCCTCTGCCTTGGGACACTGCCCACTCACCTGTGTTCTGTGTTCATGCCATGCCCTAGCTTACACTCTCCCCAAAAAGTTAAGACATGCCACTCCTGGACCCTAGCTTCTGGCTGAGGTTGTGTGTGGAAAGACACTGCTGGCCTGCTGCTGCCCAGGATCTCCATTGTCATGTGTGCAATCTACTGAACAAGGACAGCTGGTTACAGGAACAAACGGAAGAATCAAATGTAGCTCCCGTTCCATTCACCCACACCAGCAAGTGCCAAAAGGCATTCGCCTTGTGGGACACCTTCTTGTAATGTGCACATATGCATTACATGGGCTCGGGCTTGACTCTTCCCTCAGGTTCCTTTGTCTTTAATCTGGACCGCCTCCTGCTTACCACAGCCTACACTGGCTGGGCCTCCCCGCCCCCACCCCCACCCCCGCCGGCTGCTTATCTACGCTGATTGGGGCCTATCTACCCACACAGCCTGACCATAGTCTTTAGTCTTGCTGTTCTCTTAGCTGGATTAGATGCTCCATTTTTCTCTCCGTATCCCTCCCCAAGAACCCTCCTGCCACATTTAAGATGGCGTCACACCAGCGAACAAATATCTTTCTTGATTGAAGTTGACGTCATTTTATTATAGCATTTCCTAAGACATCAATCAACTCAGGGATATGCCTGCCAGGCTGCGGGATAAGCTTCCCCTTTATGCCCTGCCTGAGGCTCAGTACATTGTAACCTATGCATGTGAGCAGCTTTGGGTCCCACAGCTCCAGGGAAGAACCTCAGAGATCATGCCTACACGGCCTTCTGCTTCCATCTTTTTGGCTCCTACTCCAAGGATGACTCCATCTTTCCCATCATATAACTCAAATTCAGGTGCTTAATTGCTTTTTTTTTTTTTCCAGACAACCAAACATACCCCAGAAGGTACCTAGTTTTTTAATTTTAACTATTTGGGATTAGGCAAAATCCTTCCAAATCATGATATATTCCCCTTCCCTCCTAGCTAGGATAAGTAGGAACAGACACAGTCTTTTTTTTTTTTTTTTTTTTTTTTTTTTTTTTTTTTGGTGGCTTCTAGATACCAATTATTTTTTTAACCACAGTAAAGTATTTTTAATAACCCAAATAATTACACAATCATTGTAGGAGAAAAATAGAAAACAGATAAATGAAAAGAAAGGCTCCTACCAACTGGGGAAATGACTAATGATTTTATACTGTATAACCTTTCAGAGCTCTTCTCTTCTTCCTCCTCCTCCTCCTCCTCTTCCTCCTCCTGCTTCTCCTTCTCATTCTTTTTCTTCTTCTCTTCCTCTCCTCCTTCTTTCCTAATACACACAAGTGTACTTATTTTGGGGCACTCAGCTTTCTTTACTTAATGCTTGCTTAGGCTCCCAAATGCCCATATTAGCTGGTAGTTTCATTCGTCTCTACTCCTTAGCTCTTACCTCCCTGTTGTGGTTTGAATGTGAAGTGTCTCTTCTGGCTCAGGTATGCACCCCTGTTTGGGGGAAGTTGTGGAGGTTTTAGGAGCTGGAATCTAACTGGAAGAAATAGATCACTGAGGAAGGGGTAGAGGAGTTATAGTTTGGACCAGCTTCCAGCTAGTGTCTCTGCTTCCTGATCCACCAAGATGTGAGCAATCAGACTCAGGCTCCTGCCACCATCATAGAAAGGAGCCAGCCTTGCAACCCTGCCTCCCATGTCACAAAGGACTGTGAGCCTTTTAAACTGTGAGCCAAAGAAACTCCTTCCTTAAGCTGCCTCTTTCAAGTATTTTACCACAGTTATGAGAATTATAATTTGTCCCTCCCAAGGAAATCAGGGTATGCTCAGACCCAGTAGAAATTCTGACTGCAAATAGCAATCAGAGAGAAGTTTAAGTGTTCCTCTGTGCTCATACAATTTGCTAGTTGGGAGTGAAGGACCAGTGGTCTTCATGGTCCCCTCTCCTCCTCCATCCCTGAAGCCAAAGCTTTCCACCCAAGGGTGATTGATGAGCAAATGTTCATCAACAGTATAGACAAAAACTGAGCCAGTGTCACCAGGTTAGGGCAGCTCCTGGGGAAAGGAGTGTCTATGCATGGGTCTGCCCATACACTCTTGCTCATGGCCACACACTTTCAGTTTCCTGGGCCCTTGCTGGACAGGACAAGCATCATTTTCATTGACAAATTCTACAAATCAAGAGCAAAGGAAGTGTTGCAGTAACTCTCGACAGTACACAACCAGAAGAGCAACGTGAACCCAGCCTGAATTGGGCAGCCACGTCCCTGAGTAAGGACATGTGGGAGACTTTCCTTGGTACCTCTAGGCGTTATGTTTTTGAGACTGGGGACATGAAGAAGTACCCATTTTTATCAGTGTTGAAGGATCATCTGGAGTAGCCTTGAAAAGATGCCTCCCCTTGTGTCAGGGTCTCCTGTCTCCTCATTTCTCCAGCTCAGCCCCCTCCACATTCCTGTGCCTTCCCACCTCTAGTTGTCCTCATACCTGTCCTTTGCTCCAGAACTTTCTGTGGTTTCCCCTTTATGATCAAGCGAAGCTCAAATCTCATAGTCTGGACTCACTGTCTTCTATAGCTAAAGCAAACATCCAACCCAGTTTTCTAAAGTGGTACCCATTTTCATGAAAAGACACCCCAGTGTGTCAATAACTGATGTGGTCAACCATGTGTGGTCCCTTCCTAGCCTGCTGCTACAGGCTATCGTCTGTCTTTCTTTCCTTGCTCCTTGGGGCCAGGGGTCTGAACACTGGTTCACTGTGGGAATCACTCAGGGAGTTTTGAATAAACTGAACATTGCTGCCATGGCTCACCCCCGCCCCCCGACACCCCGCCCAAATGAGTTTAAACAGAGTCTCTCAAGGCAGGGGTCGGACTTTTTTTTTTTTTTTTTTTTAAGATTTATATGTGTGTGCAGGCATGCAGGCACATACCTTATATGTAGGGGTTTCCACAGAAGCCTGAAAAGGGTGTTGGGGTCCACTGGAGCTGGAGTTTACAGGCTGTTGTGAGCCACCGAACATGGGTGCTGGGAACTAAACTTAAGTCTCCTGGGAACTAGGAATTGCTCTAACTACTGAGCCATCTCTCCCACCCAGACTTTGCTATTTTTAAGCTCTCAGGTGACTGACATACAATCGATGTGGAGAAGGATTGACCCAAGTACAATGGGTGTCCTGGACCTTTATCCCTGAGCCTATTTCATACATTTCTGTATCAGTGTTTGTGTAACTTGTCCTGTTACTATCAGTCACATGACCCCACTTAAACGGCCACATCCAGCTTCCACACTACCCCTCTTGTCACATTTCCTGACCTCTAAACTGGTAGGGCTCTCTCTGCCTACCACATACCATAGCTATCTCTCCCAACCTTGACTGCGTCATCTATCACCTGAGGCCTAGACCCAATGTGCACTGGGTGAGCGACTGCCCCTGCTGACCCTGACTCAGGCAGTGCCCCTCACGTCACACTGTGCACTAGTGCATGCTATTGGCACACTTACACTGGCTGCCTCTGTGCGTTCACTCATTCAGCTCTGAGCCACACACTGTGTTCTCCATTCTCTCCTGACCCCTACCCTGTTGGTCATGTCCTTGATTGACCCCCATCTGGAGCCCCAAGAAGCCCAGTGGTGTGTAAACAAAAAGGAAATGCTGACGTATGGGTATACCTTGAAAACATTACACTAAGAGAATAATAAGCTGGACACGAAAGGTCATAAGCTCCGTATTGATGTGGGGTGCACAGAGCCAGCAGGTCCACAGAGGCAGAAGGATCAGTTGTGGAGAGGGTGAGGTGGAGACTCTGCTGTTTGGTGCAGGGCTTTCTGTGGGTGGAAATGTGGACCCGGATGGTGGTGATGGTTATACAACCTGTAACTAAAATCGTGTAATTGTATGCTTTCAAATGATGACTTTGGTGGTATTTGAGTTAAATTGTAATTAAAAAGAAATATCGGTTGATGGATTTTTTTTTTTCCTTCTGCACTCTATAGTCTCTAAGTTTAAACTTTTTTTTTTTCTTATTCCAAAGAACCACCTGGAACACTTGCCTGAAGTGCAGGTTCCTGAGCCACCCTTCGGCTGCTTCGCCTTCAGTGGCTGGGTGTAACTCAGGAATCTGCCTTTCGTTGCTATATTCTAAGTATGGCTTCTCTGTAGCCCTAAGGCTCGGCTGAGAGAATTTTCTGAACAAACCTCAGAACCTCAAAAGACAAATAAAATTCTTTAACCTATTATTTCGGGGGGGTGGGGGGAGGTAATGCTGAAGCTTTCAAACACAACCGAAACTTTGTTTTTCGTCTGCTTCTTATTAAAAACAGACGGGAACCTAAAGAAAGCCCGTCAGGGGTAGGTAATGAAGTGATCATGATCACAGTAAAAGAACAGAATGGAAAAACTGCCTGCAGCAAACCACAAAAAAAAAAAAAAAAATTGTCTTCTGCCTCCAGTGCTCAACAGAGCCATTTGAGCAAAATACCTCAGTGGCCACAAAAGAACTTAATTTGGGGAAGGGGAACTAAAATGAGCAAATCAAGCTCACTGCCCCCTTGTACAAATGTGAGCTTAGAGACACCCACTCCCACGGACTCAAAATTCTAAGCTTTGCTGCACACTCCCTGATTAGGGCTTTCTTTGGGGTTACCAGGAAGCTGAGCTGTAAATCGGCGTTAGAATGTGATCAAAAGCGATGTCTGCATGCAATTATTTTGTTTTGAGACCAGCGCTTGGAGGCACTGGCTTTAAAGTACTGGTGTGGTCACGTGAGGGTCTCTCTCTCTCTCTCTCTCTCTCTCTCTCTCTCTCTCTCT
>OU015742.1:114063657-114079183 GCA_907169655.1 Acomys percivali | reverse complement strand
CACACACACACACACACACACACACACACACACACACACACACACACACCACGTATGACTTTGGTCCCTGACAAAGAGACAAGACAAAGGCCTGAATTTTCTCATTGTCCTTTCTTTGTTTCCAGGATGGTGTCTGACCCTTGCATCTGGAACGACCCTCTCCTCAATTTCCCTGGCTGTTCCTCTCCCACTGCAAGAGGAAGTCTCTCACTCATAACCTCTTGCCCCAAAAGTAGCAGTTAGTGTAATTCGAGTACAGATATCCCTTGCTTAACAGAAATTCACTTAGCAAAACTCTAAATCGAATAAGGGATAAATGAAAGGAAATACCATAGGGGAAGCCTGTCTTCTGAGCTCTGAGTACTATGCTGGGCAAGTTCACGGAAGAGGAGACAACGCCAGAACCCCCACGTGGACGCGTTATGGTGCGCTGTGCCATAGCGGAGTCTAAAGTTCAGGTTAGCACAGGTTAGAGTGGAGCACTGTCAAGGGACAGCAGCATCTGCCTCCCAAGCCAGCTAGTAGATGTCACTCCACTGAAGCGCAGCGGTGAGCTGGAAGACACCCTACCTTACCCACTGGCCCCCCAACAGCATATGGGCCACCAAGGTGTGCAAGTTCATGGGCTGGTTGGGAGCGTCTGTCAGGAATGTGACAGACTTGGTGTAGTAAGTGGCACATGTGGCGGGCTCACAACGTGTTGGCTCCTCTTCCTTGGTTCCCATAGAATGGCTGTCCCTGAGCAGTGCTGGACTCTTTTCCATTGACATCTACATTTCCATCACTTTACTAGCCTTTCTACTGCAGGAGGAAGAAGATAAGGTCACAGGCGTTGGGGGGGGTGCGCGGGGGTGTGGGGGGTGGGAATGAAGGTTTCACTTTGTGTTACAGATTAGAAAGAGCATACAGTAAGATCTGCCACTTACTAACTCATGTATCTCTGTAAGTCCTGGAATTCCCATTTATAAAATGGAGAATGCCTCATGAAAATGAAATATAAATGTGTTTGGGGGGCCAGCGAGATGGCTCAGCAAGTCAAGGAGCTTGCTGGCAACTCTGAAGACCTGAGTTCGATCCCCAAGACCCTTGTGGTGGGAAGAGAGAACCAACTCTTGGAATTTTTTTCCCTCCGACCTCCACACGCGTGCAGTGGCTGTGTCCGCATGCACACGATAAATAAGTAAATGTACTTTAAGCATTTTTTTTTAAGTGAAATAAATTTCTGTTGCAGAATTTAGGAAAGAAACATGAGAGAGACGTGCTAGACTCTAGGTCCACTACAAGTCCGTGACGTCAGGGCTGGCTTGCTGAAGCCACGGCCATCTGTGATGCGTATGCAGGAGGTGGTCAGAGGCAGCCCATCAGATGATGATGCCAAGTGCAGCAAGGCCCCAGACACCAGGTATAAAACCCATTTGGGAACCGAACTGTGAACAGTGGCATGTTGTTCTGATGGCAAAGTGTGGCACCGTGAGTCACAGACTATGACCAAGGCCCCTTAATACTAGAGCGGATTCACCTTTTCCTGCCTCCTGGGCTCTAGCCAGATAGTACCTGTCTGTCCTTTGGGGGTCCTGCCTCCTCCCTTCATGTCTGTTCTCCCTCTACCTGCTCTTCTCAGACCCCCACCCTTTCCAGCCTCACTCAATAACTCTGAGGAGGAAGCCCCACAGGGAAAGAGACCTCACTAGTTCATGAAGGATCGCCATAGGCCAGAGCAGGGCCTAGGCCACAAGCAACACCCTCAGTGTCTGCCAAGAGGATGAATAAATGAATGGATGAACATCTCCGACTCTGCATCACATTTTGTTTCTTCTTGTCAGCCGTCAGGAAGCCATGCCCTCCTCCTCACTAGATGCTCCTATCACTGACTCACTCATTTCTTTATAGTGTATAGGGGACAGACAGGCACATCTAGTCTTGTTATGCCTTGCCCTGGCATCCCAATAGTGTATGTTGTCTACACATTGAAGTTTTGGCGTGGCCCTCATCAAGCAAGTCCATCACCACCCAGAAGCCTGGGTTAAACCCCACATCTCTGTCACATTTCACTAACACTTAGTACTTGAAACTTTCTCATCCTAGTGATATCTGTCATGGTGATTTATGACTAGTGATGCTACTGTTTTAACTGTTTTCGAGGTGCCAGGAACCAAGACTATACAAGACAACAAAGATGATAAACGTCGTGTGTGTGTGTGTGTGTGTGTGTGTGTGTGTGTATGTGTGTGTGTGTGTGTTTGTGCCCTGACTGCTCCACCAACAGACTGTGCCTCACTTTCTCCCTCTCTGCTCAGGCCTCTCTATTTCTAGAGACATAATAGTATTGAAATTAGGTCATTTGAGAACCCTACAATGGCTGCTAAGTATCTGTTTGGACGGAAGAGTCACACCATCCCTCACATTAAATCAAAAGCTAGACACAATTCAGGTTCATGAGGAAGGCGAGTTGAAAGCCGAGATAGGCTGAAGGCCAGGGTTTCTCCCGCAACAGCCACATTATGAGAGCCAACACAAAGGTCTCAAAGGATGTTAAAGGTACCGTGTCTGCAAGCACACACATGTGCACACACACTCGCACACACCCACACACACGCACATGACCAGAAAGTAAAAAGTGATAACTGAAATGGAAAAGGGTTTTAAGTGGTCTTGATAGAAGGTCAGAGGAGCCTCGCATTTTCCTAGACATGCCTAATGCTGAGCAAGACCCAACCTCAGTTCTACAAAGGCCGTTCTGGAGGGGGCATGGCTGTCTTACGAAGTGTTAGAAAAGAGACCGCTTCACAATCATCAGCGTGCAGAGGAAGCAGAGGTAGCAGAGGTTTATAAGCACACTGTTGGGAAGATACCTAGCTAACCAAAAAGGGAGTCTTTAGTGTAGACAAAGCATCATTATCTGTGGAAGAGGGTGCTGGTGAGGGTACCATATCTAGTGAGAAGCCAGAGGCCGGCTTTAAAATGCCACAGGACAAGGTGACTCTCCTGTTAGGAGCTAGTACAACTGTTGGCACAACACTGAAGACAGTGCTCATGTACCATTCCCCAAATCCCATAGCCCTTAAGAATTGCCATCCAAGCTGGGGTGTGGTGGCACATGCTTTAATCCCAGAACTTGGGACGCAGAGGCAGATTGGTCTCTGTGAGTTCAAGGCCAGCCTGGTCTACAAAGTGAGTTCCAGGACAGCCAGGGCTAAACAGAAAAACCCTGTCTCAAAAAAAAAAAAAAACCAAAAAACAAAAACAAACAAACAAACAAAAAACCAAAAACCCAGAATTGCCATCCATGGGGTGGAGAGATGGCTTGGTACTTTAATAGCACTCTGTGCTCATGCCGAGGATCTGAGTTCGGTTCCCAGCACTCACATGGTGGGAGGAGTCTCATACTTAACTATAACTGTAACTCTAGCCTACGGGATCCCATGTACTCTCCTGGCCTCTGTGACCTGCATGTGCAAACACACATACACACATACACACATACACACATACACACACACACACATTTAAAAATATATAAATGTTAAAGAAAAATAAGAAGAGCCACTAGTGGCTCAGTAGGTAAAGGCACTTGCCACCAAGCCCATGAGATGTGGCATGCACATGTGCACGCATAAACACATCCACATCCTCAATAAAAAATTAAATACATAAATAAATAAATGTTAAGAAAAGAATTACATGAAATGCAGTGTCCCTGAGCTCTATATGAGGAACAACAAAGCCCCGAAGGCAGCACATCTGCTTACAACATGGCCTACTGAATATTTAAAGCCACTGTTGACTATATTGCTCAGGGTCATGGAAGGTTGTTCCTAAAATGTGACAATGGACCTGGTCACCCAAGAGCTCTGGCAGAGTTCTACTATGACATGAATGCTCTTCTTGTGCATGCTAACACAGCATCTACATCCCAGGGACATAATGGCAACTCCCAAATCTTAAGATGTAAGAAACAAACACATTTAATAAGGCTTGTAGCTGCCATAAATAGCCCTCCCTCTCATGGATCGGGGCAAAGTAATTAGGAAGTTTCGTGGAAATGGTTCACACGAGTGTGAGATGCTTTAAAAAAGTGATTCATGGAGAAGGTCAAAATGCAACATTAGGAAGATCTGGAAGGAGTTGACACCGACCTTACAGACGCTTTGAGGGGGTCGCTTCAGGGGAGGAAGTGGTTGCAGCTGCAGAGGAAGCAGGGTGACAGCTAGAGTCAGAAGTGGCATCTAAGGCTGTGACTCGGTTACTGTGGCTTTGTAATAAAACTCTAATAGGGAATTGTTTTTTATGCATGGCCATAAAAAGTGGTTTCTCGTGTGTGTGTGTGTGTGTGTGTGTGTGTGTGTGTGTGTGTGTGTGTGTGTGTATGTGTATGGGAGTGTGTTTCTATGGGTGTGTGTACCTACATGTACACATGAGTATGTGTGTATGTGTAAGTTTGTGTGTTTACGGGTGTGTGTGTACAGGGGTGTGTGTGTGTGTGTGTGTGTATGGGCATGCGCACATGGACAGGAAGCCAAGTGGTAGATATCAAGTATCTTTCTCAATCATTCTTCCTCTATCATATACTTTTTATTTTGGTTTTCTGAGACAGGGTTCCTCTATGCTATCTTGGCCATCCTGGACTTGCTTTGTAGACCAACCTGGCCTGGCACTCACAGAGATCTGCCTGCCTCTGCCTCCCAAGTGCTATCGTATACTTTTTAAACAAGATGTCTCAGGTGAACCTGGAGCTCACCAACTGGCTGGGCTGGCTGGCAACGAAGCTTCAGGGATCCACCTGTCTCTTCCTCCCCCAGCTTTTACATGCATCCCAGGGGTCCAAACTCAGGTCCTTATCCTTGTAATGCAAACATTTTTCCAACTGAGCCATCTCCCAGCTCAGCAGTAAAGCAGTTTTAATTAAGTTCTGGATATTGTTTCTTTATACACAATGTTACTGCTCACGTCACAGATTATAGTCTAACGTAAACATAACCGGATGTGACTCATTTTACCTTCATATTTGCTTAGCTTTGGTTGTCGGGAACAAAACTTGCAACATCTCTGAGGTATGCATACATGTGCATAAAACGGGAGAGAAGTGGCGCTGTTTATTTGTCTAGGAAGGCCTGACGAGACTGTAAGCTCTGTGCATGCAAGGAACGCCCCGTAGCAGTGGGGCTAGGGCTATGGCTTTGTGGGTAAAGTGCTCACTGTGCAAGAACGCGGACATGAATTCAAAATGCTAGCACCCACAGAAAAGCTGGGTGAGGGGTCTCCAAGGTGGCTCAGCAGGTAAAGGCGCTCGCAGTGCAAGCCTGACAAGCTGAGCTCAACCCCCAGGGTGGAAGGCGAGGACTGACCCCCACAGGTTGTCCTCTGGCCTCCATATGCAAGTGCTCCCCCAATAAATAAACAGTAAGTAAATGTGAATATTTATACAATGCTACTACCAAGCACAGTAGCAGGAGAATGTAGTCCCAGTCCCAGGAAGGAGGAGTCAGGTGGGTACCAGGGGCTCACAGGCTAGCCATTCCAGAAGAAAGAAAGGCGGGAAGGACAGAGGGAGGGAGGGAGTGGAGGGGGAGAGAGAGAGGGAGTGGGGGGTGGAAGGATGGAGGGAGTGGCGGGGAGGGAGGGAGGGAGTGAAGAAGGCAGTCTGGGAAGAGAAAGAGGATTGGTGGGATGGAGAATAGGAAAAAAGAAAGTGATGGGGCTGTCAATATGACCAAAGTATGTTGTATGTTGTGAATACATTAAAATATCATAACAGAACCCTATAATTTTACATAATTAATATGCAGCAGTCTTTTTAAAGACATAAGAAAATGAGTTGAATGAAAAATTGGGCAAAGTCTTAAGAGCATAAAAAGAGCTCAATCCTCTGAGCTATTTTTATGGTAATGTATTCAGAAGAACTGAAAAGGAAATGATCAAAAAACGCTTATTAGAACAGCACTGAAAACCAGTGGGTATTTACATGAACTTACCCTGTTTTGTGTTGTTATAACAAAATACTTGAGGGTGGGTAACTCATACGTTTGACACACAAGTCTGATGGCTGGAAAGTCCAAACCATCACAACACGAGCATCTTGTGCGTCTCCTTGGCCTCCTTTCAGCATCACATGGGGAACTTCCAGGGGCACATAGTCAGGGCACAGGTACTGTGTACAGGGCACTGGGGCACAAGTATGAGAAAGTGAACAGAGATGCCCAAACTTGATTTATAGCCACTTATTCTCTTGGGCACAAATCCATTTCCTTGACACTTCACTTGCTCCCCGAAGACAGCACTGGCGGACTCATGTGGCTAGAGTCCCCAGACCTAGTAAGACACCATATCTTGAAGTCCCCTCTACCCAAAAACCCACACACCAGAGTCAAGCTTCCATCCACAGGCCCGATGCTTCCGGGCTGGCTGGCCGTAAAGAGGAGTGGTGGGTGGGATCACACCAGGTTTCTGGCACTGTTGCATTCCACCTCGCTTCCTCACATGCATGAGACTGACTTGAACACAGCATCCAATGACTTGTCCTTCTCAAACGCTGGTTCTCAACTGTCCTATGCTGCGGCCCTTTGGTGCAGTTGCTTGTGCTGAGATGACCCCCAACCAGAAAAAAATTTTTTCATCTCTACTTTGTAATTTTGTCACTGTTATGAACTGTAATGTAAATATCCGTGTTTTCCAATGGCCTTAGGTGACATCTGTGAAAGGGTCATTCAACCTCAAAAAGGGGTCATGACTCACAGGTTGAGAATCACTGTCTTACAGGCTAGTATTATTAATATGTATGTCTTACTGAGTTTCTTCTGCGTTTATATTTTTCATGCATGATATGCCTAGGTCTTCTAGACCTCAAGTAGGATTTTCAAAAAGTTGTGTCTAGATGACCAATTTTTTTTTTTTCCTCCAGAAAAAAAAAAATTCCCGATTTTATTTGAAATATCAGTGAAGTTATCAGGCTTACTTAAAAGGCTTCTCACTGCCTTGTAGCCATTTTTTATGGGAGACACATGCTCCCTGAATTGAGGGGCCACTGGTGGAGTTAATTTGATTTACTCCTCGTGCATTTCCTGAAGCATATGGGGAAGACTGTCTGTAAGAGTCTAGAGGGCTGTGTGATGTGGAAAACTTCTCAGGAGCCGAGCCTTGTTTGGTGTTCGCGGCTGGCTTCTCCAGGGTTGCCTGGCAGATCCGGATGTAATCCTCAGCTGCATGGAGGCAGAATTTAACCCTGGACATGTGGAAGCCAGAGACTGGGCTGAGACAAGCTGCTAATTGGCAAATGAATTCCCCACAGACCACCCTGCCACTTCCTAGTTGCTGGCAAGCGCCGTCATCTGTGCCCAGTGGCCCTGTCTTGATCATAGGCGCACCGATGGGCATGGGATGGCCAGAGTTGCCTGGGGCTCCAAATCCCACAGAATTTCTGGAAATGGACAAAGCTCACTGGAGGACAGAGCATACAGAATCCAGAATGCAGGGCCTAGGGTGGCCATCTTTTAGATTCCAACATTACTTTCCTCCCTATTCTAGTGTTATCCTTGTGTGACAATTAATTTTAAGTGTCAACTTGCTACAAACTACAGTCCCCCAGGAAGCAAGTGTCAATTGAGGAAGCATCCAGATCTAGTTTGTCTGTGGGCAGGTCTGCAGGAAGTGGGAGGGTTGTCTTGATTGTTAATTGAAGTAGGAAGATGCTGCCCATAGTGAGCAGCACCATTCCTTAGGCAGGGTTAATGAACTATGTAAGACAGGAGAAGTTACAAGAAAGCAAACAGTCGGAGCTGGAGAGATGGCTCAGTGGTTAAGAGCACAGGCTGCTCTTCCAGAGGACCCGAGTTCAATTGCCAGCACTCACATGACAGCTAACAACTGTCTGTAACTCCAGTTCCAGGGGATCTGACACCTTCATACAGAGAGACATGCAGACAAAAACACCAATGTACATAAAAAATAAAAATAAATAAAAAATTTTTAAAAAGAAAGCAAACAGTCACTGAGCAAGGGTGTGCATTTTTCTCTTTGTTCTTGACTATGCATGTGCTATGAGTAATTCCTTTGAGTTCCTGCCTGGACACCCCCTCAGTGACCAACAGTGACCTGCTGATTTGCAAGCCAAATCAACCCTTTCCTCCCCTATGGTGCTTTTGATAGGGTTCCCAAATTAAGCAACAGAAATGAAACTAAGATACCAGCAATCCCTAACTCCAGAAGCTGTGACTCCGTTTTCCATTTTTATCATTTTGTCATCTCAAGGATGTTCTGTGCACAGAACCAACAGCAAGTGACAAGTTGTTTTTTTTTGTTTTTGTTTTGTTTTTTTTATACCAGTGGTTTGCTTCTCTCAACTGCTAGGGTATAGGTGCACCCTACTTTGTTTAACTGTTCACCCACTGAGGACTGCCTGGGCTGTATCCAGCTTAGGGATATGATTACAAATAAATCCACTGTGAACACTGAGGTACAAGGGCTTTCACGAGAACCTAAATTTCACTTCTCTGAGATAAACATTCAGAAGTACAGCATCGGGTCCTGTGACGGTGGCTTCTTTAGCTCTTTAAGAAACTGCCAGTTGGCTTTCCAGTGACCAGACCTTCTTCTGTTGCTGCATGCAAAGCACAAATGACTCAGTTGCTTTACATCCTGCCCCGTGTTTGATGTAGTCGCAATGTTTTTTTGCTAGTTTGTTGGCCATCTTGATAGATGTATAGCAACGTAGTTTGTGGGCTTTTAATTGACATTAGCCTAATGACTGAAGATGCTGGGTACTGGGTACTGAAAATCCTAAGCACATTCTGCTGAAATGTCTCCTTGTGTCTCTTGCACAGTTTTTAACTTGACAGGGTTTTTTTGTTTTGTTTTGTTTTTTGTTTTTTTTTGTTTTGTTTTTTGGGGGGGGGGTGTTGCTTTTGTTTTTGTTTGTTCATTTTGGGGGTTTGTTTTGTTTTGTTTCTGCTCAGTTTTAAGGTCTTCCTATGCTTTGTATATTAGTCCTTTATGAGAAATGTGTTTTATGAATACCTTCTCCCTTTTATGTGGCTTGTCTTTTCTTTCCCTTTCTCAAATAAAACATCTCAAAATTTGATGGAGCCACTTTACCAGTGCTTCCTCTTCTGGGTGCCACTTCCAGTGTGAAGGGTGAAGCTAAGAACTTTCCGACAGGTCAAAGTCGCAAACGTTTTTCTCTTGTTTTTGGTTGTTTTTTAACTAAAAAAATTATAGTTTGGTTTTCTTTTAAATATTAACTCAGGAGATGTTATATGCCTTTAATCCGAGAACTCAGGAGGCAGAGGAAGTTAAGTCTCTGAGTTAGAGGCCGGCCTGGTCTACACAATGGGTTGCAAGCTAGCCAAGGCTACATAGTGAAACCCTCTCTCCAAACAAAACAAAACAAAATTAACTCAAGTCAAGACGGAAATGGCTCAGCAGGTAAAGACATTTAGCACTGAGCCTGATGGCCTGAGTTCAGCCCCTGATAGAAGGAGAGAACTGACTCCTACAAGTTGTTATCTGACATCCACATATACAACATGCACACAAAATAAATAAAATTTTAAAAATTATTAACTCAACTCATGGAGTCTCTTTTTCTCCTCCTATCAATTCCATAACTTCTCTTTTTCTTTCCCATGGATGCTCAGTGGCTCCAGCTCTATTTGGGACATAGGTGTGTAGGTCTTTTCCTAAGTTCTCTCTTCTAGCCCATTGGCTCAAGCTTGCATACCTCGTTTAATGACCCACCATGCTCATTATTATAGTTATGGGCTGTCTTGGAGTGGCCTCAATTAATTCCCACTTATTGTCAAACGTGGCCATGCACTTGAAATCCTAGCTACTGGGAGGCTGATGTAGGAAGATCTCTTGAGCCCAGGAGTTTGAGGGCAGCCTGTGCAAATTACCAAGATCCCAAAAGATGGCTCAGTGGGCAAAGGCACCTGCCACCAAGCCTGATGACCTGAGTTTGATCCTTGATATTCACATATTGAAAGGAGAGAAATGACACCCACAAGTTGTCCTCTGACCTCCACAGTATGAGATATATGTATAGTGTAGTAGTTCATGGGATTTTAATTGACATTAGCCTAATGACTGAGATGCTGGGTACTGGGTACTGAAAATCCCAAGCACATTCTGTTGAAATGTCTCCTTGTGTCTTTTGTATATTTTTTAACTTGACTGGTTTCTTTTGAGGGGTTGTATGTTATTTGGTAATTTTATAACTTCATAGTAAGTTTTACTAAAATATGTTAAAATGAAGGCCAGTCCTGAGCAGACAAAGCCAATTAGATCCATAATGACCCCAACCTTGCTTGAATTGCAGACACAGGGAAACTAACACAGGCTGTTTCTTCATGTCTATGTTAAAGAGAAACAGAAGCTAAGGCCAACCAATCAGAAACTTACAGAGCAGAGATGTCCCAACGGGACAAACCAAGCAACCATCTGGTCAACCCTATTTTCTGCTTCTCTTCCTTACTCCTGCCTGAGAGTCTCCATCTGCTCCTATAGTGGAGCTACAACACTGATTTTGAGTTGCCCAATTCACTAATCAGACTCTTTAAGTTTTGTTGTGTCTCAGTTTACCTTTCTAGAAGTGTTGAAGTCTAGTGGGATGAAAAGTTCCTCTTCAAAACAGTCTTCTTGGCCACTCCTGTCCCAGCTGCCATCAGCCACATTTGCAGCCCGATCTCGTGCCTCAACTTGTCCAAAATGTCCAAGCCTACAGAGACTGAGCGGTGCATCGAGTCCCTAATTGCTGTTTTCCAAAAGCACAGTAGGAAGGACGGGAACAGCTGTCAACTCTCCAAAACTGAGTGTCTCGCCTTCCTGAACGCAGAGCCATCCACCTTCGCCAAGAACCAGAAAGACCCTGGATCCCTTGACCACATGATGAAATAGCTGGACCTCAACAGTGATAGGCAGCTAAATTTCCAAGAGTTTCTCAACCTTATTGGCAGCTTAGCTGTAGCGTACCCCGAGTCTTTCCTCCAGTATCTAACCGTATCTAGCCCTCTTGTTTGCCTTCCAGTCATCATCTCCTCCACTATCCATACCTGCTCTGATCCCACCACACCCACCACATCAGCCTGCACCTGCTAGCAGAAACAAAACAATGCCATTTTAAAAAAACACAACACACACACACAAACATACACACACAGAGTTTTCTTCTTGTCCTCTTACTGTGATTATTAATCATTGCCTTGTCAATTGTCATCAAGACACCTCATGAAAAGTCTTCACTTACTAGGAAAGTGGGTCAGAGGGGAGGACAACCTACTGGGACTCTAGGTGAGAGAAGGATGGGAGAATGGGGAAATAGAAGGATCCAGAGAGTCTTAGAAACCTACAAGAAGAACACTATGGCAGATCTGGGCCCAGGGGTCCTGGGCAAACTAAGGCACCAGCCAAGGACAATACAGGCTGTAAACTTCAAACCCCTACCCAGATTCAGCCAACGGACAGGACATTCTCCACAGTTGAGTGGAGAGTGGAGACTGACTTTCACACGAACTCTGGTGCCTCATATTTGACCATGTCCCCTGGATGGGGAGACCTGGTGGCACTCAGAGGAAGGATAGCAGGCTACCAAGAAGAACCTTGATACCTTATGAGCATATACAGGAGGAGGAGGTCCATCTCAGTCACAGTCATAGGGGAGGAGAGTAGAGGGAAAATGGGAGGGAGGGAGGAATGGGAGGATACAAGGGATGGGATAACAATTGAGATGTAATATGAATAAATTAATAAAATATATATATATAAAAGACTCCTCATGAAGACACGCATGGTGGCATACACCTTTAATTCCAACACTTGAGAGGCAGAGGCATGTGGATTTTTTTTTATGAGTTTGATGCCATCCTGGTCTACAAAGCAAGTCCAGAACAGCCAGAGCTTTTTACACAAGGAAACACTGTCTTGGGGGGAAAATAGCTTCCTGGTGAGATGGTGAGTGTGTGTGCTGTAATAGATATCTGCACTATTTTGAATTTCTCAAGATTGACTATATCACCTCTTGAGGGTTTACTTTTTGTGGTTTTCTTAGTGTCTTTCAGACCTCTTTTAGGACCGACCTTAAGTATTTTGAGAGTTTTAATTGTGTTGGAAAGATTTTTTTTTCTTTTTGCATATATTCTCAAATTGGTCACTGGCTCATAGGAACAAAGCCTTTTCACACAATGTCCCTGTGGTTACTCATGGGTCCCCTCTGTCATAAGTGATATTTAAAGACACTTAAACTAAGAGAGAAGGAAGCCTGGTCCAAACACAGGTCCTGGACCCAAAGGCCCACTACATCACACATCCCCTCCACACCAAGCAAGGTTCTGGAATGTGTATGGATGACAGATGGTAGAGCTGTAGGAACCTTCCTTTGAGTTCCTGAGTGGGGACCTGGCTGCCAGAAGAGCTGTGTGGCTGCCTCTGCTCCTATGCTGTCAGCTATGTCTTTCGGGCTGGTCTGCAGTATCCTTACAGTCATTGACCTGCCTCTGGGATCACAGCATACTATACATGGACCCAACGGTCCAGCCTAGTAAATGCTGAAATGAGGTCATTAAAAGGCTAAGGGACCATTTTGCAACAGGGTTGCTCAAGAGAGCAGAACACAGAGGGCAAGGTGAGAGGGAATGGTGAGGAGCTGGAGGGAGGGATAGAGCCAGATAGGCAGCAAACAGGCTCAGGAAGAAAGGAGGCCAGCGCGGAGGTACCAGGGTAAGTGATGGTGCACTTACACATGGAGGCAGGCCGGGTGGCAGGAGTTGAGTGGGCTAACCAGTGCTGGGTGTGAGGGAGAAGGCGGAGAAGCGCAGATGCACAGCAGGGACCAGAAATGGCTGGGGGAGTGCCACCATGGGCCTGATCCCTGGCTTCTCTGTTTATTTCCTTGTTTATCTCTTTCAGGATTTGTCATTTACCATTCTAGCTCAGCCGTGTCAGGAGACCACAGGATGCATGGCCTCAGCATCCTGGAGGAGTGTGATTGGTAAAAAGGGAGTGAGGGTCCCAAGGTGGGAACGAAGAGAAAAAGAACACACAGTCCAGTGTGATTTGAGAGGTTGGGACCAGGGTTGGATTTAGTATCTTAGCATTGTGACTGTCCCCAGACAGTTTCTCCGTTTGCAGAATGCTTATTTCTGCAGGTCTGGGTTGGCATAGTGGATGGTTTTATGTGGTGTGCGAAAATAATTTTCACTAGTGATTAAACACATGCTGGAAGTTGTATTTCTCTCATTTTTTGTCTCCATTCTGATTACATAAGAAAGTCTCTGGCTCTTGTGCTTCTAGGGCAAGCAACAAACCACCCCCAATTAAAAATGAATGAGGGACCACGAAATGGCTCGGGGGGGGAGGGGGTTTAAAAACTGTTGCTGCCAAGCTTGAGGGCATGAGTTCGAACCCCAGGACCTACATGATAAAGGAAGAGAACTGACTCCTGCAGGTTGTCCTCTGACCTCCACATACGGAACCACACATGAACATAAAATAAATCAAAAAGTAATTTTTAAAAAATGAATAAAATGTCTGAGCTCACATAACCAATTTAAACATTTTCAGAGAAGTTTAGAAGAATTCTGGGTTCTCTCCAGATCTGCTTGGACTTGGCCTTAAGACACATTCCCTCATGACTACAAAAGGGCTGCCTGAGCACTGAGGCTCATATATATCCATACATGACCTTAGCTAAAGATGTCGAGAGTAACTTACATAAAGAGCTGTCTGAAAATGCTTCGTCTGGGGTGGTGCATTCTCGTGAAGAGAGTGATCCAGTCATGCCAGCATTGTGCAACCACCGCCATCATCTGTTCCCAACACTTCTGTGTGATGATAAATAGCGCATCACGTCAGTCGTGCTGCACAGCAATAATCAGGCACACTGTTGTGTAACCACCTCTAAGACCTCTCATCTTGCAAAACTGAAACTGCCCACGGAGCAGCCAGCCAAGTTCTGTTTGCTCTTTCTATTAATTTGTCCACCAGAAACTCCTCGTATTGAATGAAATCATGTCCTGCCTGTCGTCTTGTGACTTCTCTTAGTGTCCTAAAGCTCTCTCTGTACTGCAACATATGACAGGAGTCCCCTCTTTTTCAGCACTGAGTAACATTCTAGTGGGTGGCTATTCCTTTTTTTGTTTGTTTGTTTGTTTGTTTGTTTGTTTTTTATCGGCTAGTTCCTTGGTGGATGCATAGAGGGTTTCTGGGGTTTATTTAGCTTCTAAATGCAGAAGTGAAACCTTAGAAGCTTTCAGGAGCCTTAGACCTCAGCAGGCACAGCTGGGTCAAACACACACACCTGGCCAAAGGGTCTGCAGCATTTTTAGCCTCTGGAGACAGAGGCGGGCTCTTCCATTGGGAAGAAGGTGTTAGTGAGTGTTGAGCTTATGGCTAACACCCCTCAGAACAGCCCAGCCTCCAGTCACGGCATCCCTGGGTATAAGGCGACTGCCCTCCGGACTCACAGACACTTTGCCTCAGCTTCCTAAGTGTTGAGATTACTGTGTGAGCAGGATAGCAGCACACAGTCTTGTGTTCAGTGTTGCGGCTGCTTATGAGACATGATAGCAAATATGGTGTTTCCTCTAGAAGGTCAAGGCCAGCCTGGGCTATGCCGAGACCTGTTGCTAAAGGTTTTTCCCAGAGGGAGACATAAACAATGTCTAACCTTAGTTCCCAATGAGAAACCCAGGAGCGATTCCATTGGTTCTGGGGAACCCATTATTAGGTTTTGTGATAGAGCATAGGGCAGGGGTTACCAACAGCACGGTGTGTGCTCCTTCAACCAGCAGGGAGCACACAGAAATCCTTCACCTAGCAAAGATAAGGGCTTTCTCATACCACTGAGATAGAACCTCATCCTCTAGTCTCCCCCAGCCTATACACTAAAGTATTTGCAGGAGATCACAGGCAAGGCAGAACTGTATACAACAGGAGGTAAGGAGCGGCTGGACAGGAAGGTGAGGGTCTTACGACCCTTCCCACCCTCCATGAGGGAGTATAAACCATCAAGAAACCCAGCTGGAATGATCCTTTTGTAGGAAGTCACAGCTGAACTCCCCAAAATGACTGCTGCTTCACCTAAAGGACAGTCGCTTACAGCAGGCCATCTCAAAAAGTAATTTACTCTAAAACATGTCGATCTGGAGACTGGAGTGATGGCTCAGTCCATAAAGTGCTTTCATGGCATAAGGACCTGAGTTTGGATTCCCCAGAGGCTGTGTGAAACAGCTGGGAGGAATGACAGGGAAGCCTGTAATCCCAGGGCTGAAGAAGGTGCCCATAGCTCACGGGCTGGCCCATCTAGCCCATCACCGAGCTCCACATTCAGTGAGTGACCCGATCTCAAATTATAAGGTGGAGAGCATATGTCTACACAGATAGACACAGAGAAGGTGACACTGAAGTGGAGCCAGTGGTAAAGTGCATGCTTACCACACACAAGTTTCATCCCCAGCCCGGCACCAATTATAAATGATAGTGACAATAATAGCAATAATAATAATAATAATAATAATAATAATAATAATAATAATAATAA
>OU015742.1:114032833-114049069 GCA_907169655.1 Acomys percivali | reverse complement strand
AGAGAGAGAGAGAGAGAGAGAGAGAGAGAGAGAGAGAGAGAGAGAGAAATCCAAGCCAGGCATGGTGATATACATTTTAATCCCAACTCTGGAGAGGCAGAAGCAGGCAACATTTTGTCAGCTAAAGGCCAACCTGGTCTACATAGCAAGTTCCAGGGTAGCTAGGGCTACATAGTGAAACATAACCAAATAAATAAATGTGGTCTCCCTGGTTCAGTGGGGTTACAAAAGCAGAGATTTTGTGCTCAGGGACAGTCGGCAATGTCTGGAATCCTTTTTGATTGTCTCATCTTGGGAAGGAAGTTACGAAAGGCACCAAGGCTTAGGTCGACCCCGCAGCAGAGGACTCTCTGGCCGGCAGTGTTGAAGCTGAGGACCCCTCTGCTAGTGGCACTGCCTGTGATGGCGTGCTCATGTGCGAGCCAAGTGTTCCAGGGCGATTGCTTAACACTTAAACTCACATTCCAGGGGTGAGCAGAAGGGCCTCAAACATAGTTATCCGAACCGACTCCCCCAAATTCACCAGCATGAAGCATTACAGACAGTTTGTCACTGGTGAAGTTCAAGAACCATGTCTGGCTAGGAAGACAAGATGCTTGGACAGGAATAGACTCTGGAAACCCCTGGCTGACTGACACTCAGGGAGTCTGGGATCTATTCGCAGTTGGCCTCAGTCTCCCCTCTTGGGCATCCTCATACCCCTGCCCCAGTTAGAGGGTTGGCTGGTCCTGCTGACAGCATAGAGCCATGTCTTAGGGACTGAGCCCACACAAAAGTGGTTGTTGGCATGTCTAGGGACAGAGAGAGAGGAGCTCCCAAATTTAGTGGGGGGTTAAAATGATGGACTTGTGCGTGCTTGTTACTAAAAGGACCTCATAGAAGAATGTGGAGTGCAGTGCAGTTTGCTTTCATTGTGACTCGCCTCAAGACTCAGAAGACTCCTTGATCCTTGGAAACAGTGATGTTTACCTAAGAACACCATGACTGTTGAGAGGCCAAGTTTGCTGAGATCGAGAAGATACTGGGGGTAGCGTGCGTGTTTGTGTGCAATTGAAGATGAGATTAGAACCTTCCACATTCCCTCAAGATCTGCTTATTTTTCTCATAGCTCCCAGGCAGACCTCATACCTCCCAGGTACTTCCATTATGTGTTGTTAAATAACCAAATGGGTTGACAGGTGTGAATTAATGCTGGCGATGGGTAGGCAAGATATCTCAGAGGAGACCTGCACTTTTTTTTTTTTTAAACTTCCTTCAGGACTATTCTAGCACCTTCCACACGCTTCACTAGCAGAACATCATGCCTCACAACTTTTTCTTGATGCCCTATTTGGGTCCCACCCATCTCTCTCCATGGCGTCAATTATGGCCAAGAAGGGTCACTTTGGGCCCAAGGCCTGTAAAGAATGTCACTGGTCATGTAGGAGAGCCTCAAGGCCTGGAATTAATCATAGTGATCAAGACTGGCACATCACTTTCTTTAGTCTGTAACCAGGCTCACATTTATTTATTTATTTATTTATTTACTTATTTATAGTATTTATTATCCAGGAGGAGCAAGTGCCTGTTGACCTAGACAGCTGGCATGCCTCGTTTTGTACCACTGATCCCCTTCCCAGAGCTGGACTCTCTGATCCCAGACCACGGCTGTTCATTTAGGAACCGGGCAATAGCTAATGAGTGAAGACGGTAGCCAGAAGGGCTCCTAGGAAGCCGCATCTTCAGGCACCAACATCTCAGAGTATATTCTGAGAGCACATTATGGGTGGAGGGAGGATGAGAGGGCACCAGAGAGCTGGGGTTGGGGAAGGAGCATACCACAGGAAGAATGCCAGCATACCACGGGAGTGGGGAGAGCCGGGGAGATGTTTCAGAAGAGCCTGTGGGATGAAAACCATTGTCGCCAAGCACACACACACACATATGCATACTTAACCACCTACCGGTACCCACATGTACATACATACACATGTAGACATTCATGGACCCCTGAGAAAGGCCTTGAAGTTTCTCCCCTGAATCCTTCACTTCAATTGTGCACTGGCTTCCAGGGGACCGGGGACACCAAATCCCCATTGGCCCAAGGACAAGCCATCTGGCTCCCAAGACTGTCATTTAAATCAGACCTCTGGGTGGCTCTAATATGCCCTAGGAAAGCAGGGTTCCACTGCTTTGGTCTGCAGGAGGCTGTCTTTAGTACATCCCAGCTAGTAATAGCATCACAGGGGAGCTTGAGGTGAGAGAAAAGATTTCAGGACCCCATAATTTTTAGATAAACACAGCCCCATCTCACTTGACTATGACAAATGAGGAAACGCTGCAAATACTATGGGTCTCAGCTGCAGTGTCACTGGGCATCTGCCAGGGCTGTGCCCGCTCTTCCTGTCTCCTCCTGGGCAGGGGGATGGGGTTCCCTAGGCCCAGGAAGTGAATGAGGCCTTACTGCTCTCTTGTCTTTCTCACAGACTCAGGCCAGAACCCCTCACCCCCACCCCCACACGGGCTAAGAGAATGCCAGTGAGCGTGGGCAGAATTTAATTGCCGGACAAGTTCAGATTTGCATCTTTGATCTGTAAGTCTGGCAATGCTGGGTGATAGGGAGAATATGAAACTCGAGCAGAGGCGCACGTAGGGTTAAAATTTACCATCGTCGATGTTACTGTGTGACCACGGGCAGGTGCGTCACACTCACACCTCCCCCACACCCTGGAATCTGAGTGTTCTCATAGAACTGTGGAGAGCTGGCACTGCAGCCAGTTCACAAGAGAACACTGAAGGGCACTTAGACAACACATACAAACAGGCCAGCCCACACCTGGTGGCCACGCAACTCCCTTTGGAGAGCTGGCTGAGCCCAGGGATGAGTGTTTTAGACTTAGTTCAAGACACTGACCTTTCTAGTTCCTGGCACAGTAGGGCAGCATCGTCACCATCAACAGCATCTTTTCATAGCCCAGGAAACCAAGACACAGAGAGGCTCTGAAGCCCGATGAAGGTTACCTAACATACGGTAAAGCTGGGGTTTGAGACAAGACCTTTGGGCATTACTGTCTGTCCTAGCTATGCCACTAAACTGCATTGAGTTCACTGCAAGGGAGGAAATGCAAGCGGCATGTTCTTGCAGTCAACTAAGGAAGGTCTACTAAGGAAGTGAGAGAAGCTGTTGCAGCCCCAATTGCAGTGTTCTCTGTGGGGTCCAGGGGAGCATCCCCACTCAGGCCTGCTGGCTGGGAAAGCTTTGCTGAAACCTGGCAGAGGCAACCCTGCCTTGTCATGCCTTCCTCTGCAGCCTGCATGCCTGCCAGGGTGTCTGAGCAATGATTAACCAGCAGCGGGCAGGCTGGTGCAGGCTGGGGCGGAATAGTGGGTGAGCTCACCCCTTACACAATGGCTGCCACACCCGCCTGCCCGGCTCCAGGGACTCAATAGAGAAGGCTCGGAAGGCTCCTAGAAGCTGGGCAATCTGTCCCACAAGGGATACGAGACAGTCAGCTAGGTGTGACAACTACAGTCTTTGCTCTGCCAACCACCCCTCTGTAGCCTTTATATGTTCTTGCCAGGCCTCTAGTGCTGTGATTACAGCCTAACTGGAGATGTCCCATAAACAGTGTCACCTGATCCCTTCCCACACTGCCTTAGCCATAGACCATCAGCCCCAAAACTAGACTGGACCAAGTAGGGGCTACTGGGTCCTACTCTGCCCAATTCGGGACTGTGGCAGGTAAAGAGTCAGACAACTAACCTCTCTTCTTGCTCTCTGGCCCCACCCTCAAGCCTCGTGCATAATTCTCACCTCTGGTCTGGTCACAGGAAAACACAAGTGTGTGCATGTCCCAGACATGCACACCCCGCACCCAGCTCCTAAGGCCCCCTCCCCACGAGCACTCCAGTTCCCGGAGGCTGCTTGGAGGTGGTGAACTCAGACCTCATATGGGCCAAGCCTGCCTGCAGAGTCCTGCCATCTCCACACCTGCCCACTCCACCTCCCTGGAGGCTTCTCATTCGTTTGTTGAGTGGAGCACTAAGGTCCTTTGTCCTAAATAAGCTGCACCATTTCAGGTCTGAGCTTCTCAACCTTGGAGGCTGGAAAGTCTGGTGTTGGGGGCTGGGCTGTGAATGACAGCTTTCTGTAGACGAGGGAGAGATGTTACAGATGGGGCTGTGGGCTTCTTCCTGCTCCACATCCCTTCCTAAAAAGCAGTAAAAGCTAGTTCCTGCCCTTATACAGGGTCATAGATGATGTAAAGGGTCATTTGGGCTTTCTGGGCAGACCTGTAAGGGTCTTCAATGACTTCTCAACAATTAAAAAAAAAAAATAAAAAGGCAAGCCTATTCTAAAAAGTCATGCCTGCTGGGCGATGGTGAACACACCTTTAATTCCAACACTTGAAAGGCAGAGGCAGGTGGATCCCTGTGAGTTTGATGCCTGCCTGGTCTACAAAGAGAGTTCCAGGACAGCCAAGGCTACACAGAGAAACCCTGTCTCAAACAGACACATAAACAAACAAAATAATGCCATATTTTGCCTCAGATTCACCAGTCTGCCTTGGGGTCCCTAAGTCCTGTGACATATTTGGAACACGGTTTCCTATTTACTCTCCTGAAACCCAGACTTGAAGGAACTGGGTCTTCCATGTTGCCACCCACCATGTAGCCCTCTCCCCAGAGGGCACCTTCGTTCTCTACCTCTGCCTCCTGCAGCCCCTTCCTCTTCCATTCAGTACCTCATGGCCTATGGCCTGGGGTGGAGAGAATCAAATACACCCTGCTACTTTGTATTCTAGTGGAGAGCCAGAGGGGTGGACAGACTATAGAAGCCTCTGTGTGCCATGGTGGAATAAGGTCTTAAATGACAACCTAATTTTAAGCTTGGGTATATTTATTTGTTTTATCACGTGACCTTCACGGGAAGCCTATGAAGCAGATTACTTCATAATGGGTATTTGAAAGATGAGAGGATATGAAGGAGCATTTGCCTGAGATACACATTTAACAGGGTACCACCTGATGCTGCAACACACATAGACACACACACACATGCACATATGCACACACACACATACATACATACACACACACATGCACCCATGCATGCACGCATGCATGCACACATGCATGCACAAAGTAGGTATTTCTTAAACAGCTCTGTCTGGGTTGCAAGTGTAATGGGAGTGTGTCAGTCAAGGACAGAAACCATATGATTATCTCAATGGGTGCAGAGAGGGTTTTGACAAGGTCCACTATCCCTTCATGATAAAAGCTTCAGAGAATGGAAGGAATATATCTCAGCATACAAAAGGCGACAAATGACAGACCTATAGCCATCAATGTACTAAATATGGAAAATGTTAAAGCATTTCCCCTAAAACTGGGAACCGCACAGGGTGCCGTCTTCTTCATTCATATTCAATATAGTGCTCAAAGTCTTAACTAGAGCAAGAAGACAAGACAAATAAGTGAAATAGATACCAACAGAAAAGGAAGAAGTCAAGCTACCACTATTTGCATATATTTACATATCCCTGTATGTAAAAGATCCTACAGACTCTACCAGAAATTCTTAGAAGTGATGCTACCCATCAGACAGAGTAGCAGGGGAAGGAACCAAACAGAGAAGAGCCCTGAAAGACATCCAGGTGATGCGGAGATGTGTCTCAGCTTTCCTAGAGCCCCGATTCCGGTCCTGACATTTAGTGATGACCCTCCATGTTCTTCAAAGGAAAGACACCACGTTAGGAACGGCCTGAGAGTCTTTGGAGCTCTGTCCTCTGAGCATGGCATAGATTGGTCCTATGAAGTTTGAAGGAAGGCAGAGGATCATTGGACCCTCACCTGAGATTCCAGCCCCGCCCCCAGCTGCATGTAATATGGCCCCAATTATACAGCAGTGTAAGAGGTTGATAGACTGTGTAGGAGGTGAAAAGTTGAGAAGGGATGGGACTCCATTGATGAAGCTTTGAGGTCATTATCCATATTGAAGTGTAGTACTTTGTGGTGATACAGATGTTTAGGGGTTACCCACACTTCTATAACACCTTCCCCATGTTCACTGTGCTGGAGTCATTTCTTTGTCCTACCATTAGAGCCCTATGTAAGGTGAACAGATGTTCACATCTTGCCAGGAAAAGCGATGCAAGAACTGAGAACAATAAGTAGGCCTTCACCTTCCCTTCCAAATGCAGGGAGAAGACTCGGGCGCATGAGCTTGGTTAGGAGAGACAGGGTATGCTGGGACCTCCAGTAGAGGCTTAGGAAAGTTCTAAGGAAAGCCGGAGCAGGCAGCAGCCAGCAACGTCAATGCTCTTCCATTTGGGAGGTTTCTTTCTGTCTTCCTGTGAGGGACCCAGCCTAAAATGCTTGTAAGAGGCAGGGCATCAAGTCTCTTCTTGGTAACCTGCTGTCCTTCCTCTGAGTGCCACCAGGTCTCCCCCTCCAGGGGACATGGTCAAATGTGAGGCACCACAGGGGGAGGTAATCCCCCTCAGGAACAGTCATAGGGGAGGGGAATAAGGGGAAAATGGGAGTGAGGGAAGAATGGGAGGATACAAGGGATGGGATAACCATTGAGATGTAACAAGAATAAATTAATTTTAAAAAGTAATTAATTAAAAATAAATTTAAAAAAGAGGCAGGGGTCAGACCCGGGCTTTCCCCCAGGGTGGGTGGGCCTGAGTACTGAGACAAAACTACATGTCAGGACTGGTGGGTTAAATCCTTGAGGCCTCTCCAGATCTTTCTTTATGGGCCCCATAATTGCACCGCCTTCTGATGACATTGTCCTTCCAAAAACAAACACTCAACTGGCTATTTCTCAACTGAGTCACTGTTCACTTTGCCTTCTCCCAGGAAATCAAACATACTCCACCCTGCCCCTTCATTGCTCTGACCACAGCCATGCATCACCCGATCCTGGGACCCACTTCCCTGCTTTCTCTCACTTACAGAGCACCAGTGTTATTGTCCCCAGAGGTGCTACGCCAGGTGTGGCCTTGGTGGCTTAGCTCACATTCTCTGCCTTTAAGGGGGTGGTCATTTGTACAGTGTGTTTTCCTGTTGGCCCAAGAGGATTACCACATCCCTTGAGAGGTTGATTGGCCTTCAGCCCTCACCCTGCCCCCTCTAGGCCCAGTCTGTGGGGCTGGTATTCACAACTGTGTGGTCAAGGCCTGATCCAGCCTTTTGCTTCACAGGCAGACAGACAGCAAATGTCTCAGGGCACCCAGGCCGACCCACAGGTGGGTCAGGCCCAGTGAGCATACCTTTTAGAGGACCAGAGTGTCCAATAGGACAAAATAGAAAAGCCAAAACAAGAGAAAGTCCTTCGACCCGTCAAGACTGCCGGTGATGCCAGGGCCTAGAAAGGCCCAGAAAGGAACCTGGAGAGATGGCTCAGTGCTTAAAACAAACAAACAGAAAACTTTAGACGTTCTGCTCTTGAAGAGGACCCAGGATCAGTTCCCAGCACCTACACTGCAGCTAACAACTCTTGATAGCTTGATTTCTAAGAGATGTAATGGCTTCTGGCTTCCATGGGCACCAGGTATGCACATGGTACACAGATACACATGCAGGCAAAAATATTCATACCCATAAGATAAAAATACATTAATTAAAAAAAAAAAAATCCCAGGAAGGCCTTTCTTCCTAGAGAGCATCCTGGATCTAGTGTGCAAGGCTTCTTTCTCCTTTACACACCTCTCAGTGCAGAGCACAGGATGTGTTAGTTAGCAAGCTCTGTGACCCAGGTTCTGTTCTTCATCTGGAGGATGGGACTTAATGGAAGGCAGAGGACCTTTATTTCTGCTACAGCCCTTTCCACAAGACTCTAGACAGGATATACACGTTGGGTCTTCCCATCATAAAACTCCCCATTAACACAGAGGTGAGGCAATGACCTCCATAAACAGCACTCACAGGGCTCAGATTAGACCAGAACAGCCAGGGTAGTACTGAATTGAAGTTGGGCAAAGTCCTCATGGGCTCGTTTTTTACACAAGGTATGGACAATCCGGCAGACAGGATGGTGTTGAATTCTCAAGGCTCACTGCTGTGGGGGCGAGTAAGGGAGCCAGAGATGACCCCACAAGCACCCACTGCAGCGTTGTTTCTGTACAGGAGAATGATGGCCAAAGGCCTGAGGCACTTTCTGAGACCCCCAACCAACCCTGTGCAGGATAGCAGAGTAGCTCTGACTGAGGCACTTTAGAGTTTTCTGTTTTCCCAGTGCCCTGAGGGAGCGTGGACACAGAAGCCTTTGCTGGAACAATCTGTTTCCTATTGGGATTCCCCAGTAACTTCCCTCAGGTCACCAGGCAGCTTCACACAGCAGCAGCAGTTCAAAGAGGCCAGGAAAATTAGAGCAGTGTATCCCAGAGCCCAGGGTGAACCAGCCCTGTGTTCGTAGCTCTGCTCAGACAAGTCTGACTTAGGGTCATCCTAGTCATGCTCGGAACACGTTCAGGAAGGAGGTGAGGTCAGGGGGGGAGGTCATCTGAACAGGAAGTTCCCGGGTCACATCAAAAGTTCCATGCCACGATCCCTTCATTGAACCTATTTCCAGGAAGTCATCAGTCTCGCAGATAGGGGTGGGGGAGGGGCCCTTTGGTGTAACCCTCACAGATTAGAGCCATCCAGCAGTCTGTGGTAAAAGCCTCAGCTGGAGGCATTGGCCACTCACTGTAATTCCTAGCAGTCCCATGACAGCCCAGCACAGGGGAAACTGCCCGTGTCACCAGGGCCTCCAGGGAAAAACCTGAGCAAGGGGGCATCCAACAACAGACACCCTCCTCCAAGAGGTGAGTGTGAAAGCCAGATATTGTACTCCTGTTTGGTACTGAAGCCTTGAAGGAGTCCTGCCAACTTCTCTCTGTGTACGTATTTGCTTCTTCCTGGTGGTTCTAATGGTTGAATCACCAGGCAGCTACCTTGACCCAGGGACTTAGTGGGCAGACAAAACCCATGTGTCACACACTGAGAACTCTTCTGTGTAGCTCTACCTCCTCCCACTCCTGGCAGCCTCACTGACTCACAATGAGGCTATCGCGTGAAAAGGCTTCCTAGGGAGACACAACACACATCCAGTCACCCTAGATAGGAATCCCACAACAGACCAAAATACTGCTACCGACGAAGTCCCACTCAGAGCACCATGAGTCTTCCAGGGGTTACATACAGGAATATGGGTGAGGGATTACTCAGGAGCAGAAGTGACTCAAAGACAGCTGCATCACCAAAGCCCACCCCAGCATGGGTGACAGCTCACAAAGGTAGGAATGTGGAGCACACTGCACAGCCTGCAGGCAGCTCAACGGGTTGGACAGTGTACTTTCCAGGTGCCTCAAGTTGGTCCAAAGCTCTTCCAGGCAGCCTGGCTGGTCTCTGTTTCCTCCAGGCTGCTGGTTAGCTGAGAATACTATTTGCAGTTTAGCTCTGCTCTTCTCAGAGGGAAGACTCTCAGCTTTTCATTGGTTACTCTGGAGGGAGGGGCTTACTGAATCTGATAGGTTTCAGGAATTTCTCCCCCAAGGTCTTTGGAGGTGTTTGCCTTCCTGTTTATGGAGACTCTCCCTGGAGGATGGGATGTTCCAATCTCACCCAGGCCAGAAGAGAATCTGACAAATATGAAGGTCATAGTGGACAGCTAAGACGGTGAGGACGAACAAGCTGCTTTCTGTTCTCCTTTCCTTAGAAGCTTCTGGAGTTTCAGACAGGTCCTCCTAGCAGCTCAGTGGCTACCTCCTCCTGGATACCTTCCCTGTGAAGGGCGATGAACTTGGAAACAAAGGGGAGTTGATCAGAAAGTAATTGGGAAAACAGGGCTGTCGCTGCTGGAGAGAGTGGGAGGAGACACAAGGTCATTCTCTGGGGACTCTGCAGGAGGCTGGCGCTCAGTGTTCCACATGGGTAGAACACTGCAGGGTAGATCATCAGGAAAGCCTCTCCTAGAAGGGACAAAGGAAGCATCCAGAACACTAAGCTAGTTGTCTTCCAACACGGACCTTGACTCACAGAGCCCACACGGTGTGTTCCCAGGTTGGCTGCTATAGCCGCGCTGTGGCTATGCAGAGTCAGCACTCCAGCTCCAGGCAGAGGCTCCCACCGGAACTCTTCCATCTCCCATCAGCCCACTTCCTGACCACACTTCGTATATGATGTCTTCAGCTTTGCCATCCTTTTCTGGGGCGTGGGGGCGGGGCATCCTGCCCATCTCTCCCAGCTCCTCTATGAGGATGCTGATTCCTGCTGACCTGAGTCCTTCTGTGTCTTTTTAGAAGAATAATGGAATCTCTAAGGGCAAGGGCTCTATCCCAGAGAGAAGATGGGAGCTGAGCATCCAGTCGCTCCTTAGTTGGGACTCTGTCGCTTAAGCCCGTCAGCCCTGCTTTAACTCTCACAGCCTACATCCTCAGGGAGCCAGCCAGCATAGCATCCCTCAGAATCCCTGCCTGAGGCTTGGCTTACATGGGTTTGCCAGCACCCACCCAGCTTCGAGAATAGGCCCCAGAACCTAGAGTTAGCTAGTGACCCAGCAAGGCAGCTCCCAACAGCTTCCAGTCACAGCTTGCAGCTCCTATCCCCTCAGAAGGCAACTGCTGATGAATCAGTCATGGGTGCAAAGGGAAGGATAGCTTCACGTAGTGAGTGACCACAAACACGAAGAGAGGCTTCTCTGCTGCCTCAGGGAAGGCACTTGCCATGTGCAGCCTTTAGATTGTAGACTGTAACATAGATAGGTTCTAGAGAGCCACTCTGGCACGTCCATGAATATTCATGTCGATTTACAGCCCAGGGAGCAAGGTCAGTTCCTCTTCTCGGGACTATCTGTGGATGCCTCAGAAGCCATGTGTCTATTGCGGAACAGGAGACGTGGGTTGGGACCACACAGCCCTGGAGGGAAACCCTGGGAAGACCAACTATGTTGCCTCCTGGGTGGTGGCTGGGGCTGCAGCTGGTCCTGTGCCTTTCATCTCCAGATGCCTGGGCTTCTGTCCCCACATGGTGTCCAGAAGGTTCCAAGGGCTGCCCTTGCTAGAAGCTGCCAGTGGCAGTGTTGACAGCAGGGGGCTGTGCCACTCAGTACCCTTGGAGCTTGTGGATTTTAGATTTCACCACACCCGTCTCTGCCCTCAAAGTCCTGAACATCCTTTTAAGGGGTGTTTATTAACTGGATATGGAGAAGAGGGTGGTCCATAGGGGGAGGGCAGGGCAGTGAGGATATATGAGTCCCTACTGTTTTGTACAAAAGGATGTCTCTCCTGTGGCTCCTGGAGACGCACTTGGGCTACTGTGTGTCTGTGTGATGGGTTGCTGCACATGGTTGCTTGAAGAAATGGCCCTTTTTCCTGGTTATGGTGAAGACTGTGTACCTGCAAAACTCCATATGCCCAAAGGAGGTGCTGTCTCCAATCTGCACAGAGAAAGCACATGCTTCTACAGACCCTGTAACTATTGCTGGGGATAGGGAGGGTCACCTGTCCCTATATAGAATTCAGGTGTGGAGAAGGACTCAGAAGATGCATAACCATCAATAAAAATTCAGTTCAAGCCTCAGTGGTGGCACACACGCCTTTAACCCCCAGCAATCTGGAGGCAGAGACAGGTGGATTTCTGAGTTCAAGGCCAGCCTGGTCTACAGAGTGAGTTCCAAGACAGCCAGGGCTACACAGAGAAACCTTGTCTTGAAACAAACAAAAACAAACAAACAAACAAACAAAAACACCAACTCAGTTCAAACCTTCCGTTGTCCACTGCCAGGGTAGCATCTTCCCAAGAGTCCTACCAGGCTGGTGACTGCAGCTACTCTCTGAGGTCCCAGCTGCTTCTGGGCCAGCTGGACCCTCCCGCTGCTGCATACCGCCCCCTGCCCCCCCCCCCCCCAAGACACAGAAGACAGAGCAGAGTGCCGGAAATCCAGGCCCTTCCAGAGACTAAAGTCCTGAGCCGAAGGTCAGGACTAGACTAAGCCAAACCAATGGCTCTGGGATCAGCCAAGTGTTCCCTTGGGATCTCAGTGTTTCCTTTCCCCTTGTGTCCTGGGCAGAAGGGACAGGAGAGGAGGACCAGCTTTCAACCACTTGGCATTCTCACATCACAGCTTACCCTGGAAACACACACACACACACACACACACACACACACACACACACACACAGAGAGAGGGGGGCGGGGAGAGAGAGAGAGAGAGAGAGAGGGAGAGGGAGAGAGAGAGAGAGAGAGAGAGAGAGAGAGAGAGAGAGAGAGAGACAGACAGACAGACAGACAGACAGACAGACAGACAGACACACGCGGGATGCTCTGTGGAGGCGACTGGAGAAGCCTAGGCCCTACCCTATTTGTGTTTCTGACACTGTGACCTGGGTCAAAAACTTAACACAGTCAGGCCACATAGGTATAGGATGCTGTGGCCCAGTTGATCTCAGCTGCTCCCTTAAGCTGCTCTACGCCTTGTCCTTTAGCATTTTTCCTCCGCTCCTCATTCTCCCCCCCTCCCGCCCCAAGACCAGAAGTAAAAACCTGGGAGAGACAAGAGTTAACGCGCCATGGAGTGCGTGGATGGAATGAGAACGTGGTCTCTCTCCGCCCTGGTTTTCAGCCTTCTAATCCCCTTCCCATCCCAGGGCCTGGCTAAGGGGCAGAGCCCAGGTGTTTCTCATTAAGAGTTTTATTGCAGATTCTCAGGCTCCAGCCAAGGAAGGCTGAGGAGAGAGGGCTTAATCCTATGCCCCGCCCCCAAGCTGAGCCCCCACACAGCAGGAGTTAGGTTACCAGGCAGAAGTCTGTCTTCTCCCAGCCTTGCGCCCTGGTGATGGGCCATCAGAGCCCCTTCGTTCTCCTGACTTTGCGACTGCAGCGGCCAGACAGAGCATCCTTTCAAGATACAAAGCGAACTATCCCTTGCCCTCATTTAAATTCACTGAAGACTACCAGTCTTCCCTCTCGTGTTTGTTTGTTTGTTTGTTTGTTTGTTTGTTTGTTTTTAATACAATCTGTGATTTGTGCCCCTTGTCCATTCCCATGGGGTAAATATTACCACCGTGGTCAGTTTCGGAGCACTGAGGCGAGTCTCTGAACTCAGGCACACTATCAGCTCGCACAAATCAACAGGAGGAGTTGAGAATCATTCTCTCTGTATCTTCTTTACTGGCCCCTGGTACCCCTCCGGCCCCATCCTCTGCCACTTGCCCACCTCTGACACAAATGCTACACTGAGTGGCTCCTGAATGTAACTTGCACTTGCTAAGAGCACCCCGCCAAACTCCTTCAAGGATTTGGAGGTTAGAACCTCCTCCTTTAGTGACACGTCTCTAATGCCACGCTAAAAGGCAAGCTTATTAGTTTTCCTACAACTTGCTTTTGGCCCTCTATGTGGGTCCTTGCCATGGGACTATGGCTCCTTTTCTGTCCACCTGTGGCTCTCGGGCCCTGACCTATAAGACCTATACTGAAAGAGTGAGATGCAAACAGTAGCCCCAAGAGAAGAACTCCCTTTGGACCCATCTTCTAAGTAAGCTTCCCTGTGGAGCCTTGAGCTAACTTTCTGCCAGCATCCTCAGAGCTTGCCTGTAGTCCCACTGTTGAGAGGATATGGCCCCCAGGGTGTGAGCTATGCTGCTGGTGTAAGGGAACAGGGATGCCTGAGTTGGGGAAGAAATGAGCTTCCATCTTCCTCCTGGTGGTTTGGTTCCTTGCAGGCCTCATCACCATGAAGGACTGATGCAGCTCCCAGGCCTGTTCCCCAGGCCACCCTTTCCTGTGCTTTGGAATAGCCACAGACTCAGCAGGGCGGGCACAGCTAAACTAGCATCCTCTCTACCTGTCTAGGCAGCCTCTGTGACTCTACGAGTGGGTGATTGCCACCACTTATGGAGTGCTTGTGAAGAACACACAGCAAAAGCCGCTCAGTGGCTACAAACGTTACCTCCATTTATGCTCCCACAGACCCAATGATGAGCTGAAAGCTGCCTGTCCTACTTCCCAGGCAAGAAAATTCAGCTTCTGAAGAGTTCACAGTCAGGCAGCAAGTGGAATGCGATCTAAGCACCAAACTCTGCTTCTGTATTGCTCCCTGACCCTAACACAGGAGGGGTGGCTGTGTCTGTCTAGGGTCCGTATGTCCTAGGCAAGTATGTAATGCTATTCTCATTTGGAGAGATCTAGATCCTAGTGAGTAGCCAGTGGCAGGAATGCACATTTGCCTGTCTCTTTCACAGCCTCAGCTGAGCCTGATGAAAAGCACCTACATGCCTGGGTTTCCAGTGAGGGAGCTGAGGCGGAAGCAGGTAGAAGGCCCTACTGTATGTAGGTCCTCTGCTAGTGTGGCAGAGCTTATCTGCACTCTCAAGCCTGAGTTAGGCTTCTGTCTGGCACACGTGAGGATGGGCATTGTAAAGGCAAGGCTAAGAAAGCCAGCTGCAGGTCAGGCTCTGTCCAGCATTCTCTCTCCTGTGCCCACAGTGGGCAGGCAGCCTTGCAGCCTTGAGCGAAGTTTCCCCCTTTCCACACAGGTTTCCTCTTCCCCATCTGTAAGATGGGAATTAGACCTATGTTCTACGCAACCCCAGGATTTCTGTGAGACTCTGATGGATTATGATGGTTATAACAGCCGAGGAGTATAGGTGGAGCCTGGTTTGGGGTGGGGGTGAGCATGGATCACCAGCCTCATATTGGAATTTTACTACAAGCTACAGCTCACCAGGCCAACTGTTTATGGTCAAAGCAATGAAAAGTTCACTGGGAGGATGCCTTGCTTTGTGTCTGGTTCCTTGAACTGGAAGACTCTTGTCAGTTGTACCAAAAAATATTATCTAATGGGTTCAGAGGAGTGGTACATATGACACGAAAAGATAAGTTCATTAAAAGAGAGACACAGAATAACCAGCATGTATCTTATATAGCCCTGGGGACCTGGAGGGCACAGGCCGGTAGCTGATGAAGTTCTTCCTCCTTCGGAGTAGAATACACCCACATGTCACAGGGGTAATTTTACTGTCCATAAAATATACTTTATATAGTTTTCTTTTATTTGAGACAGGGTCTCAGTACATAGAGCAGGCTGGCCTCAAACCCGGAGATCCAATTGCCTCCACCTCTGAATGCTGGGTCTAAAGATGTAAGCCACTATGTCCCTTAATATATTTTATATGTGTTTCATAGGGGGAAGTTTATATTTCCTTTCTGTCTCCCCCCACCCCCCCCCCTTTTTTTTTTTTTTTTTTTTTTTTTTGCAATGCTAGGCATCAAACTCAGAGCCTCCTACCCATGAGGCAAGTCTTTTACCACTGAGCTACAGCCCAAGCCCTTCATGTGACCTCACCCCATGAATACAAACTAGAAAAGAAGTTCAACCAAAAACAAGAGGACATTTTAAATAAAAATTAAAAAAAAAAAAAAAAGAATTTCACCTTGCAAGGTATTTTTTAAGGTGTTTCCTAGAGGTCAAGTCCTGAAGTCTACAGGAGAAGGGCTGGAGCCAGAAACCCAAACAACGAGGGACCCAGGGCTCTTCTTACCTCCCAGCTCAGTGCACCCAGCTCAAAGGGACCACTATTTCCCTTTTTGGGGATTTAATGGCTCAGCTCCAAGGAGACATATGTGGGTCAGTGTATTACTATGTGTTGAAATACTGGAATTTCTGAGCTGTTTATATGGCTTAGGGAACCATAATATTGAAAGTAGGGAAGGATCAGGACTGTCCCCTTTCTTGTTGCTCAGTCCCCTGTCATTCCCCACACAGTCAGTGAGGCAGGGAAGTGGCACAGATGACTAGGCCTGTGGTTAGCTAGCTGGCTTACAGATAGGTCCCATGTGCAGGACTGTCAGTCACTGAACTTACAGGGCAGGGCAGTAGGCAACAGAACTAAAGCAACTCTGGACTCTTATGCCAAAAACTCAACCCACCAATCCTTCCAGAGTTCCTTTATGAACACCTCCTAAAGCCATTCACAGGTCCTTCTCTGCAGCCCTGTACCTCTCCAGGATTCCATCTATGCCCCCTAAACCAGCCATCCCCCAAATCCCCTAGCACTGCAGAGGTGGGGCTGCCTGGAGACCAAGGCTAGTTCCTCCAATACCTTAGTGTTCAAGGACCAAGGACCAAGAACCAAGGACCCATGTACAAGGGGGAAAAAAGAGGCTGATGAGAAAATGAGTCCCAAATGTGAAAAATTACATTACTGGGGACAAGGGGAGAAATAATAATAATAATAATAATAATAATAATAATAATAATAATAATAA
>OU015742.1:114004942-114025743 GCA_907169655.1 Acomys percivali | reverse complement strand
CTCTCTCTCTCTCTCTCTCTCTCTCTCTCTCTCTCTCTCTCTCTCTCCTCTATGAGGGTCCTAGGATCGAACTCAGATTGTCAGAATTGGCGGCAAGTGCTTTTTACTTGCTGAGCCATCTTGCTGGCCCCTTTTCACTGTTTTAGTTTTGAGACAGGGTTTCTCTGTGTCACCCTCCCTATGCTGGACCTCACTCTATAGACCAGGCTGACCTCGAACGCAGAGATCCTCTTGCCTCTGCCTCTAGAGTGCTGGAGTTAAAGGCGTGCACCACCACCACTTGGCTGCTGGCCCCTCTTTTTGCTTTTTGAGACAGGGTCTCTGTAAGTTGCCAAGGCTGACCTTGAGCTCATTCTTCAACTCAGGTTGACCTTAAAATGTCAAGCTTCCTGCCTGAGCCTTTCAAGTTGTTGGGATTACAGGCATACGTGTTACCAGGCCCAGCAACCAATAATATTGCTTTTAGAGGATAAAGAACAGAAAGAGAGTGTCACCTGCTAAGTAGGCTGGAACCTGCAGACACTGCTGTGTTCACAGGCACAGTGGTCCTCCCACTCTGTACCACCAAGGACATGTCAGGTGCCAGGGCTGGCCAGAACCCAGGGCCAAATGAAACTGAAGGGAAACACCTGGCTGCCTCTTAATCTGGGGAGGCTCTTTGGTGCTTGGTGCTTTTTTAACTTGCTAATCTTTTGCTGTCACTTTCCCCCCAATATGCAGACCATACGTGTAGCTCTGACACACGAGGTTTGCTAGTGAGTTCTTGAGGATTAAATAACAAGCAAACAGAAGTTAACTCTAAAATCCTGCTGAGTCAGCAGAGGCCTTATGACCTCAGGGAAAGGAACCATCTAGAAGGCATACGTGCAAAGCTGGGAGTCCTGCCATGAGGTCTGGGCAACGATACCAGAGATTGTTGTTCTGTGGTACCAAGCTAGGACACAGGCCAGTTAGCCTCCCATTCCAAAACACCAGACAGAATAGGACATGACCAGACCAAGAAGAGACTCTACAAGGACGACCAAAGTTCTGCTGTCCGAATGGACACGTACCGTTTATTGCAATTACATTGATGGGCCCAGCCTGAGGCTTGGGCAGTCTCATAAGCCCTCAGCTGAGTGCTGTCTCCGATCTGACCCCACCCCCACCCCACCTCTACCCCACATCATATCCAGCCATGTGTTCTGGCAACCAGTTCTGAGTTGAAACACAGGGCACAGGTCTTTTGTCTAAGCTGAGCCACCAAGCAGCCTAACCAGCAGCTGGAACATCGTTGTGCTGAATAAGCAAGGAGTCCTCAGAAGTGTCCCAGTGAACAAGAGGGTGAAGGCTGCCCCAGGTATCTGCTCTGCAACGGCAGCGTGACTCTAGTGACCCCAGGTAAGGATGTGCTAAGAGTCATGGCTACTTAAACCACTTAGGAGAGCAGACATCGGGTTCAGAACAACAAAAAAACCACAAAGGAATCAGAGGAATCCGGGGCCCAGGATCCTACCCCTCAGAGAATTGGAGGCACACAGCTTTGAGCCAAGCTTCCCTGAGCTACCAGGGTTTGGGCAATGGCTGCCTATGTCTATATCACCAGCCCAGAGAAGAAGCAAAGGCAGTAGAGTTCATAGGACTCCTTTATATTAAGTTTATTACATCTGCAAAAATCTACTGTACAGAACCCATTGGATTAAGTAGCATTTTGCCAAAAGCAAAAGACTCTCACTCTTTGGGAAATATTTCTGACTCCAGCTTGGGACAGGGCCGCAGGAGCTGAAGGTGAACTTGGTTCTTGATGGAGGAGCCAGTGCCAGCCATACTCAAGATGTGTCTTGTCAACTTCCGGGAGAAAAGGGTGACTAGAGATGGCACCCAAGGTGGGGCCAACCCTTTCCCCACCCCCCCAACTCTACAGTCATCTCCCCTTCCATCCCCAGACTCTGACCTACGAGTCAGGTTCTCACACAGGCTCCTCCAATGCCACAGTGGCCCAGGCTGTGAGTCCATGCACACAGGCATGACTGGTCAAGAGGTGGCTACCCCATGGCATCCTGGACTAGCCAGCCTACTTGTGGGCCACCAAAAATGGGGCATCATACAGATAGTCCATACCCTGTTGCACGCATGAGCGACAAACTCAGAGACAACACACAAACTAAGCCTACGTTTTGGCATCCAGATTTGGTTCTTCTAGGTTAAAAACAAAAACAAAAACAAGAAGTCTTATTATTAACCCCGATGCTGTCTCCCAAATGAGGAGAGGGAAGCGAGGTGAGGGACACCAGTCAACTGACTTGCCTTACCTCAGAAGTAAGGTCTACTGAGGCTCTGAACAGAGAAATTAGAGGAAACATGTGCAAAACCAAGTTGATATCTAAAGTAGACCTCCCCACACTGAGAAGTGAATTCCAAGGAGCCCTGGACTCCATCGCCCACCACAACATGGCCAACCCTAGTGGTCTCTACGGGTAAGTGCTATGGCATGTCAGCCGAAGCCTCTTTCCTGTCCCCAGGATCCTCCAGCCACGACAGGCCATCTAGGTCCAGAGCAGTTGGGTCCCTTTCTGTCCAGAGCATTTGGAGAAACCAAGTCAGAAGAGTGGACATCAGGTGTGGCTGTGGTAGAAAGACCAGATGCAAGAAACCCTTTGCGCCCAAGCTTCTAGGCAGAAGTCAAAGAAGTAGAGTGAATTCCCAGCACACCCTGGGACCACTCGGGCTGGGACAACTGGAAGGGTCTGGGTACTGAGGAGACGGCACAGCGGTGGGGAGGCCGGGGCCTGAAGTTTTTCACAGAAGAGGCAAGTGGGATCCTAGTGAGTGGCAGGGGTTGGGGGAAGAACTAATCCCCCATCAGGCGTAGAACTCCTCCTGCTTGGTGGGTTTCTGGTAGGCACCGCCATTGGCTTGTTTGGGTTCCTCCAAGGAGTAGCTGCCTTCGTCCTTCTTCTTCATCCGGTACAGCATGAAAGCCACCAGGCACACAGCAAAGATGAGCCCCACCAGGCCTCCAGCAATGACACCTAGGGAGTGGACAGAAGGAGAAGGTGGCTCAGATCGGCAATCTCTCACCTGAAGGACAGTGTAGGAAGTGGCCTGGGTGGGGTAGTCATCCTTAATTCCTTCCCCACCCCATGGCTAAGGATGGCTGCACCCGCACCCGCCCTGCCCCCAGGCTACTTCAGGGCCACAGCCTTTCTCCTCCTACCTACTTGAAAGAAGACTCACCTCCTAGTACTTCCTTCCTGTCCAGGAGACCCTGAGAAGCACCTGTGGCTCCTTCATCCACTGGGGGCTGATTCCGCAGGCCAGGCTCCACAGCTGTGTTCTCCCCAGATGTTTCAAAGGTAAAGTCCTACAGAAAAGCAGGTTGGGATCAGATCAGGCTGGAGCCACTGACCTAACAGCAACCTGTAGCATTGCCATATACTGCTGGGGGTTCCCCTGCCACTCCGCGTCAGACACACCCAACCTAAGCTGGCATTTGTCATGGAATGCAATCACACTTGAGACCCTGGCTGGCCAAGGCACAAATGCCACACATACACTGAAGAAACTGTGTGGCACAAAGCACACATTTTTGTATCTAAATTCCCATGAAGGCCTCGGACAGAAAATTCACCCTGGTGTAAGTTTAGGTCACTAGCTCTTGAGTCTCCTGCTGATCTTGTAATCAGTCTATTTAAGGCATGTGGAAGGTGGGACTCTGTTACTCCATCATTGTAGTGAGGACTACAATGTGCTGTACAGGACAAAAGACATCAGGTGGC
Source organism: Acomys percivali (assembly GCA_907169655.1). Lineage (NCBI taxonomy): Eukaryota > Metazoa > Chordata > Mammalia > Rodentia > Muridae > Acomys > Acomys percivali. The sequence continues at coordinate 114,021,985 of OU015742.1, read as the reverse complement.
CAGGTGCCAGGCACTAGTGGCCACCCAGGAAATACAAAGCCAACTCACCTGCTCCCCAGAGCCCTCCCCTGCGGGAAGCTGATTGGTAGCTCCATCCTCAGCAACCTCTTTGATCACAGAAGTACCTCCATCCTCTACACTTGGAGGCTGATGGTCAGGTTGGCCAGGTGCTGTGGGGGCCAAGGTCTCACGGAGGCCAGGCTGCACATCCCCTTCAGGAGAAGATGTGACAGGTGCCTGAGTTGTGGCAGCTCTGGCTGTTGAAACCCGCTGGGTGATGGGGAGCAGTGTGGTCTCCCTGGGCCTAGTGGTGGCCTCTTTTTCCTTTTCCTGAGAGGTGAAGCCAGTCTCTGTTTCTGCAACGAGCACTGGCTCTTCCTCCTCCGGCTTCTCTCCAGCTGGCAGGACGGAGGTGAAAGTGGCCTCCGCATCCCTGGCGGTGGGCTCTGGAGCTGTGGGCATGGTTGTCAGGAGCCACACATCCTTCCAAGTGGAAGATGTCTGCCGCGACAAAGCGACATCTGGCAGAGAACCTGCAGGGTCAGAAGGGGGGGGGGGGCATGTCAGGGCAGGGGAGGTCTCCAGGTATCAAGCCTGACACATTCATGCTGTAAGGAGGCTGTAGCCTGGGTCCCCCCCACGGTGACCTAGCCAAGGCTGAACTCATGTTGAAAAGTAGGCCAGAAAAGATGCCCTTTGTAGCTTCGCCTGCCTGGGAGCAGCCTGCTCACTGAACTGTGAGAATGACCTCAGGAATCTGGGAAGACCCTAGGCCCGAACCCACACCCATTCTACCCTCTTCCCCAAAGGCTCAGGCTCCGGAGACACCAAGCTGCATCTTATCTCTAGCTCCCAGCCCTCTGCTCTCATCTTCTTCCTACTGCTACTCTGACTTTCTTCCCCGGCTCCTCCTCCTGCTGGGAGACCTCTCAGGCTAGCTGAGAGGCTAACTGTACCTCAGGGCCTTCTCTTCCCCAGAGAACTGGTATCTAGGGAAGGAGGTGAGGGCTACTCTATAGCCAGCAGGCTCCGTGCTACCTGTAGCTCCCAACAGCCTCTGGGTCAAAGTACTCCCCATCTCACAGATGGAAATATCAAGGCCTGGTGGAGTCAGGCTCCTTCTCCAAGGGTTGGCTCTCACGGCTGCCCATGGCCTCTTGAAGCCACTTCACTTCACTTCTGGGAGGGTTTCCCTCAAGCCAATGGTTTGATCTGGATACCATTCTTCCCTCTGGTACTGGCCCTGACTCCACTGGCTGAGAACGGGATGGGGGAGGAAGGGGGCTCACTAAAAGCTAGGCCACGGCCCGCTCACCACTCCGACCATGAGCTGTGGCCATCTCAGGGCTCTGGGTCAGCCTTACCTGTGCCTGAGCCAGAGAAGTTGTCAGAGTCATCCCCGGAGCCATCCTGGTCTTCAGGAGGCACATTTACGGGCACGATTTGCTGTGAAAAGATCAGAAGTGGGTGTGAGATGAGGCTTGGCCGATGCGCAGCATCCCTGGGTTCCTCTCTTAGCAGCTGAACGAGCTCAGTCAACCATCCCAGGTGCCACTGTAGAAAAGCATTGCACGTGGCTCCTAATTCTGAGAAGTCCCTGGTCCTCCTCATATCCCCAACGTTGTAACAGTACAGCCTGGTGCCAGGTGGAGATGATGGGGCATGGTCCTACCCCCAGGGTGCTCTGTCTAGTCAGGAAGCCCAACCTAGGAACAGAAACTGTGATCCCTCTTAAAGCCATCAATTGACACTACCCCGAGAATCAGGCTTTGGGGCCATCAGTGGGGAGCTTTCGCACCTTTCCCCCAAATAATCTGTACTTAGAAAATCAGTGTCCAGCTGAGCTAGACACTGGGGTACAGGCACAGAAGCCTCAAGTGTGAGAAGCAGGGCAAGGCCTGGCATGGCTGAACTATCTGTGCTGAAGCAGCTCTGCCCACACAGGGTGGTCTCAGGCCTTGTCACAAGGACCGTTTTTCTCAGCCACAGGAAGGACCGTATCCTGGCCTTCTTAGTGAAGAAAGGAACAGGGCGCCCTTTGGGCTGGGGATAGTAGAAGCTAATTCGAAAAGGCGTCTGCATTAAGGAGGCTCCAGTGAATGGGCAGTAGGCCTGGGATGGGTTCTCCTTGGCAACAGCAGCTGCAGGAATGTGGCCCGCCTTGCCTGCTCCTGCTCCAAGGGGCTGCAGGTGGTGGAGGGCAAACACAGTCCCACAGGACTTGGGCAGGAGTGGAGCACCACCCCCAGCTAGGCAGGCTGGGGAAGGGGGCAGAGAATCTGGCCCATGGCTGCCCCCAGCACTGGTTCCAGGACAGCAAGTATAGGAGGACCCAGGTAAGCCGGTGTTGGGGAGGGGAGATATGGGAGCCCCACTCAGCAATGAGAGCAGCCCAAATAACCCAGTTCAGTACAGACCATCTTACAAGGCCCCAGCATAGACCAGAACAAAGAATGAATTAAAAAAAAAAACAAACAAACAAAAGCATAACAGCTGGGAGGAATGGCGCATGCCTACAATCCTAACATTTAGGAGGCAGACGTAGAAGATTGCAGCAAATTTGAGGCCAGCCTCATCTTCATATGAGTTCTGGGCCATCCAGGGGTATGGAGAGACAGACTTTGTTTCAACAAACAGAAAAAGAACTACATGGTTCAGCTAAGGGATCCAGAGGCCTCCTGACTTCTGTCACTTACCAACCGAATGCCCTTAGGGATGTCATTACAAATCTTACAGCCTCAGTTTCCCCACCTGTCAAATGGTGCCAGAACTAATGGCTACACTACAAAACAGTCACAAAACTCCTGTGCAAGTAAAAACAAACAAACAAACAAACAAACAAACAGCATGGCAGGTAACAAGTGTCCATGCCCATCGTTCTAAGGAACGAGTAAGAGCCTCAACTTGTGATGAACGGAGGGGTGGGGGGGTCCAGGGGGAAGGGGAGAGGAGAGGGCATATGATTAAGATGGAATTTCAACAGAATAGCAGGAGGGAGCCAGCTCACCGGGAGCCGCTACAGACCATCAGAGTGGCCCAGCTGAGGCTGGGCACCAAGGAAACAGGGTGACCTTGGCCCAGGAAGCCTGGCAGGACTGAGACACAGCCCTACTGGCCTCACTCATCAGTGGAGCAGAGCAGGGAGAGTCAGGCACAAGACCCATGAGAGGAAACTGCTGCCGTGTAAGCACTCCCTGTTACAGGGCACATGCAGAAGCAGCAAGGCCGGAAGTAACTGTGAACTTCCTTCAGAGGTACAAAACAATAGCAAGCTTTTCTCCCCTGGGACAAAGGTTTTGAGCCTAGACAGGCCGATCTTCAATGACAGTTAGTTCCCTGGTGATCATCTCCAGAGAGCAGTTATAGCCCCGTCATGGCCCAGACCCAGTAAATGAGTGTGTTCTCAACCTTCCTAATGCTGTGTCACTTTAATACAGTTCCTCATGCTGTGGTGACCTCCAACCATTAAAGTATTTCGTTACTGTTTCATAACCAACTTTGTTTGCTACTGTTGTGAATTGTAATGTAAATATCTAATGTGTAGCCCCAAAGGGGTCGAGACCCACAGGTTGAGAAGTGCTGCAGTAAACACTCAACGTTCACTGTGGCCCACGCACGGGAACAGTTAGACCCCATCCCCTTACCACACACCAGGCCACATCCTGTACACACTGCCCCAGGGGGTACCCCAGATTCCTGTGGTAGTCTTCCTTGTGGCTGCCACCCTCAGCGATGGAGAACAGCCCCCCAAATCATAGCTTCCTCCCCATTCTGGGTCTCAACTCCACCCTCTCTTAGCCCACTGACTCCCTCTCCGGGAGGGAAAGCTGGAGACGGTGTAGAGGTCCCAGATCCAACTAGACCAACCCGAGCCACATGTCAGGGATGCAGACCTTGTTCAACGTGAGGTAGCTAAGGCTGAGAAAGGAGCCCAGGCAAACACAGGGTAGCTAGCATCTCTCCTCCATAGAGAAGTCCCAAAAGTCAGCAATTTCCCAAAAGGGAGGGCTTCTCTAAGAGCTAGATAAGGTTGGGTCTTCACAGAGAAGCAATTTGTTCACCCAGCTTTGCTTAGCTTATCCTACTACGATCTTGTTTACACAACAAGCTTCTACAGCAAACCTCCACAGAAACCAGCAGACCAGGCCCAGGGCAGGGAGGGGGGGAAGGCATCCCCCTCCTACGCCCTAAGCCTCCAGCCTCGGCTAAAGGAAGAGAAGCAGCTCCCTGACTGCCCCACCCTCACTGTCAGCTGGGCCCTTTCTGATGGTATCACACACACACAGGGGAGGGAAAGAAGTCTTCAGTTCCAGAGAGAACTGGGAGAAAGAATGAGTCTGTTCCAGAACCCTCTCAGGTCCTAGCTGACTGACTTCCTCCACATGCCTGTTGGGATACATGTACACCACACGGATACAGGAAGACACATACACATACACACACACACACACACACACACACACACACACACACACACATACTCACACATACACACTTTTAAAAGAATATAGAAGAAACCTCGTGGTAGAAAGATTTTCACAGTCTGTGCTATCAAGCGCAGGGCCACTCAGCTCCCGTCTACCGGAGCAGAGCCTAGAAGCTGGCTGACTTGAAAACCCAGAGTTAGAGGTTTGGCTACTTGGAAGGATCATGGAGGCAGATACATGGAGTGTGGACCCAGAGCGGAAGAAAAGACTAGTCAACACATGTCCTTCAGGCATCCCCTGGGCCTGTATAGTAAGGACCCTGGAGAGACAGGGCCCAAGGCAGGGGCCCAGTCCAGGAGAAAGGAGGCAAAGGCCTCAGCCTTCCCTAGGGATGGAGATCATTTTCACCACTCATGCTGTTTCCTACATCTCCCCAGCAGCTCCTCAGATCCTGCTGAGATTAGCATCTTTGATGGATAAGGAACAGCACTTCCCAGGGTGAAGGTACCTACCCAAGGCCATCAGCCAACAAGTGTCCCCACACTGAAGCACATCTTTTCTCCACTCCCTAGGCCCAAGGACCACCACCCCAGGCTGAGCCCATCTGTTTCAAGCAAAATGGCTTCAGCTTCTTTCCATGGCTGTAGCACCAGGAAGCAAGATGAGTGCCTAGCAGCCCAGGTGGGTACCATCTGGTACCACACACTTGGATGGTACAGAAGGAAAGGGTATGGGTCAGGGCAGGGTATGGGAGGGAGTTCACCTCCAGCTGCAAGCCATTGCCGAAGAACGTGTTTGGAGCTGTGGGCAGAGGGCTGCCTGGGATGCTCAGAGGCAGCCTGGAGCCACTTCCTGCCAGCTCCCACACCCACACTGACTGGAAGGAAGGCCACCCTCTGTGGCAGGCACTGCAATCTGATGGAACCCTGTGTCCAGGCTGTCTGGGACTGAGGGGTGGTCTATATTCCAGCACTTTGTTATATTATCCTGAGTATGAAGACACGTGGGCTGTGTCACAAATCATGGTACCAGGTGATGGCTCTAAGAGGTTCAGAGGTTACAGGCGTTTTAGAGAGAATGCCCATCTGCAGCCACTGGGGTACAAAAATCCTACAGCTTCCAGTCAGTATCCCAAGACACTGCTGTGTCGCCTGCTGTGCAACTTCAGTGACACCCAAATCACACAGCCCTGACTCTGCAGGACTGTATACTTGGAATTTTGAGGATAAAGCATACACCTCCAAGCCTGATGACCCGAGTTCAGTCCAAAGGACACACACGGTAGGAGGAGAGAATGGACTTCGCCGAGTTGTTGTGTACACACACACACACACACACACACACACACACACGTACACAAAATAATGTGTAATAAAAGAAAAAATTTTAAGATCACAGAATTTTGATATTAAGTGGATCCCTTAACTGCAAAAATCTGGACTCATCGCCTGGGAACGTGAAGGTATAAACAAGGCAAGAAATAGCTTTGTCATGACGCTAACAGAACTCCAGCAATGTCTAGCGCCCTACTCCAGGGGCTTCAGGAAGGAGAAGCCTCAGAGGCTGGGCTATGAAGAACCCCATTAGAGGATAAGACAATTCAGAAGTCACTAATTGGGCAGTGCTGGGATGTCACTTCTACAAGTGGGAGAGAGAGACAGAACTATAGCTTGTCTGCGGCTGCCTGGTGCCATAACAGAATCCTCCACCACCACCCCCAAGCTTCTATGGGTGGGAGCCAAGTCATTGAATCAACAAGTCCCATTAGTCACAACATCCAGTGACAAAGACCTGCTGTTATCCAAGGAGCTGGGTCACAGCTATTCCCAAGCAGCCTCAATCCCAGCTAGTCAGGGGAACCTCCACACTTGTCACATGGTCTCAGTCCACTCAACATGCTACACTAGGAAGTGCAGGGATACATGCCCCCAACCCCACAGTCACAGCAGGATAAACACCCCAGGGTGACTCACACAGGTACACAGTATGCAAGAGATCTAGACCCGCCCTCCAGTCCAGTGTCTTGGTCAGACCTGTGGATATAAGAGCTATGGGCTATTCCTCTCCCTCCTAGAATCCACAACTCTGGGGTGCTACAGAACTAACTCTTGGTTTCACACCTCCCTCTGTACAACCGGACACGTGACCGGAGAATAACACCCAAACTCCCACCTACACCCAGGGACCCCCAAGAACTGCCACAAGGTCAAGTGGCACTTCCTCCTTAGAAGTTGAACTCTGAAAGGAGCCACCTGACAAGGAAAGGTTCCATTCAGAGGGGCCCGTGGCCAGGAGTTGGGGAAGGCAAGAATTCAATTTCCTAACTGAATCCTGTGTTCAAAGACAAGGCACCAGGTAGCACAGGAGCTCTGTAAGACAGCCAGGAGCAAAGCGACCTGGGAAGGCTCTTAGATAGCCCTTAATTCGATGCCTTCATTTTTAGCAGACAAACACTATGGTAGCAGGAGGGCCTGCCTCACCCAGGAGCTGAGGGCAACATCCAGCCTTCCAAAGGCCCTTAAACCCACCAAGAGAAGCAAGAACCTCCTTCCTGCCAGGGTTCACCAGTAACAACCTTATTTCCCCAAGTAGTTGGCTTCCCAGCCCAGCACCTTCATACTAGCTGCCCCACGGTGTAACCTTACAGCCATCAGGAGGACAGTGACAATGCTGAGCTATCCCAGGGGGCCCCAGAGGTAGAGGTGGGCCTCAGGGGTGCCTGTGTTACAAGGTCCCTGTCTGTCTCCAGGAGCTAAAACCTACTCCTATCCTGGTAGACCTCAGCTCGTTTTTAGTGCCATAGTCTGGGGTCTTGACCACTCTCCTCCCCGCAGTCATCTTTTCCTCTAGTCCTCCCTGGAATGCTGGGAACATGTAACAATAGGGTGGACTGACCCAAAGCTTCTCCAAAGGGGCCCTGGGGGACGGTACCAGATCAAGTGCAAATACTCCTACGCCGGGTGTCTGGGCGGCTCCCTGTGTGTCTCTACCCATTTCGCTGGTGAGAAATGAAAGGGGCCTGATTGGATAATCCTGAGTTCCCTTATGGCTGTCACAGGTCAGCCTGGACAGTGTGTGATGACAGAGATTCATGCTGGGGTGGTGGTACCCAACCCCTTCCGTCTCTCCCAGGGAACTGAGAAACTACAGGGAGGCCTCAAGACCCAGAAACCCTCTCCTGGAGCCACCTCCAGGAGGGAGGGCCCCCATTGGTACCTTCAGTCACCACCCACATTTCCCACTGACAGGTACCACGATTTATCAGCTTTCTGTCTCTCTACCAAGGAGCAAGCTGGGACCTGCAGAGAAGGTGACTGGTGACCCAGCAGGGAGTAGGGAGTGAATAAAGGGACCCAACCCAGGGCGGGGCCAAGGGGAGGACTGGCAGGTAATGCGGAGTGTTAGTTAGCTGCCTAGCTGAGGAGCACAGGACCCCAAAGCACCTCCAAGGCCTAGAACCCTAGCAGCACTTCCACTGGGAGGAACAATTTCCCAGAATCCCCTGGGAGCACACACATCATCCACATCCCCGCCCCAGCAATCCCCACTGTGGCTCCACACTGGCTCCTCAGTCCCTGCGTGTCATGGGGTAAGTATGGCTCTAATGACCCCTTTTTGTCAGCATTTCCCTTTAAAGTAACATCAGATGGCAACCCAAGGTCAGTGCTGTCTCCCAGACCCGGCCCTTCCCACCCCCCCCCCACCCCCCCACCATCCCTCCAATCGGTCAGTGTCACTTGAGTACCCTGATGCCCACACCTCCCTGAGGGGCTCGCACCTGCCCTGCAACCCACATGCCAGGACTAGTCTCTGAGCAGGCTCAGCTGAGAGCTGGGTGTGGAGTGGGGTTGGAAGACCAGTTCCTCTGCAGCTCCCACCTGTCAGGAGGACCCAGCCAGGACAGGCAGGGTGAGATTTCAGGTAGTGTGGAGCAAGGGCACCTGGCCCAGGCCCAGCCAGCTTCTCACTAGCCACTTGCTCCTGGAGGGAGCCAGGCAGGACCTATTGCCCGAGACTTACCAGCCACCTCTCTTCAAGCCCTGACCAGCAGGATGTGCCAAGCAAAAATGGGAAGACCCCCCTATAGTGAGAAGATGGCTTATAATTCGGGCTGGGTTTGGAGCAAGCCTCACTTGGGCTACTATTCCATAGGAATATGACAGAATGAAAGCCAAGAGGGCTCCCAAGGCCCAGCCTACAGCTTTGTACACAACATGTTCTCTGGCTCGGGGAGGGTCTGGGCGGGGGGGGTTCCTGGCTCCCCATCAAAGGGCAACCAGACACAGTGGCTGAAGCAAAGGGCAGCAGACCATAAGCATGAAATCCAATAGTAGCAGTCAGTGGAGGGCAGGGACGCTGAGCCCCGTGACTTAATGTCATCTCTCTCTGCTTTCAAAGAGCATTATGGACCAGGCGGCTGCTGAAGATGTCTAGAATCAGAGTGTCTGTGGGTAGCAGCCCATATAGATGGAAGGGCTAGAAAGGCATTCTCACACTGTCCCTACCCCACTCCTATCATGCTGACCGCTGACCCCAAGCTATCCTAAAAAGAAGCATGATGCCTCAGTTTCCCTTGGGCGCATCTTGCTGGTCAGGGCCAAGGGACTTGAAGAGAGATGGCTGACAGTCCTGTCTGGAGCAGTGTAGGAACCCCACCACTCTTGCTTCCGGGATGTAAACTCCTAGTCTGCCAGCACCCTAAAAACTGCTACCTAGCTGATTATAGACTCAGCAGGGTATGGGGGGGGCCCAACACCGGTGGCACATAGAATTCCCACGGCCATTCTGGCCCTGAACTGGCTAAATAAAGAATCCTCAAGTTTCAAAGAAACTGCAGCTTTCAACACACCTGCACCAGCCAGAGCCCCAGCTGGGAGGTTGGGGACAGGGCTCCAACTCTAACCATCAAATCTCTTCTTCATGTCCCTGCAGTTGTGCAATACCCTCTTGAAAATTAAAATGCCTGTGGGAGGGGCTAAGGGACACTAGTCATTCACATGACAGCATAAACCAGCTTCCTATGAGGGAGGGGCCGATTCTGGAACTGGGGCACTGCAGTCGGGTAAGGGCTGCAACTGATGGGAAAATATTATAAAGCGGAGACTAGAAGATACAAAGAGGAAATTTCCTTAACCTCTGTCAGAGTGCAGGTGACAGTAACACCATACCCAGGAAACACACTAAATTTCCTCTTTCCCCTTGAGCTACGAGATGCCTGTTCTTCTTGAAAAGGCACCGAGGCTACTGGGAATCAAACAGGAGGCAGAGCATGCTGGGAGTGGTCCGGTGGCAGGGTAGGCTAGCCTGAGGTGGAGGACTCTCTGGGAGGAGCTTGTATTTGAAAAGGTGGAGTTTTCTCAGCCCACACAGGAACAAAACAGCTTAGGCCCTTTCACTGACTTCTCACAGCCTCAATAAACTGCAGGCTTGCATAACGCCACAGCCTTTGTAGTTGACACAGAGGTGGCTAGAAGGGAATTTGGGGGCAGGCCCAGTAGTGGGTGGGAGAACCTAAGCACTCAACCCTGGCCTGTAGGGGCACATGAAACATAGAAGCAAATCTAGACCTTAGGAAACCAGCCTTCCCAGCCACTACTTCTTGAGTAATGTGCCAGGTACCGGTCTGAGCACTTTCCCTGTATTAGCTAACTTATCTTTAAAACCACTTTTCAGAGCTGTATCCATCTTGCAGATGTAGAAATTGAGGTAAAGGGGACAGTCACTTGTTTAAGGGCACATAGCCATCAAAATGAAGAGAGGCCAGGCAGGTTTGCTTTGCCAGACCCCAGCCACCATCCCAATGCAGCCCAGAGCTCTCACTCCACACTGGCACTGGGTGGGCTCAGGGCAGGGGCCCACGTCACCTTGCACCTTTGCCCAGCCTTTTAGAGTTGCTCTCTCTCAGGGTTAGTGAGAAGTTCCAGGCACAGGCCACAGCTCTCTGCTCTCCTGAGCCCTCGCTCCAGGTGCCCTGTAGTTGTCTGGTCTCCCCTGACTTCCTCCCCATTTGCCAGCCCCACCTACACAGCTCAGGCTCAGTGGAGATGTCTGGTCTGCCAGGAAAGGCTTGGATTTCTGAGGAAGGACAAAAGCCATGTTTGCAGACCCTGTGACATCATGACTAGTCTGTACCCTCCAGCTCAGGAGCAGCCACTGGGAGTGCTACACACTGCAGGCCATGCTCAGTACCCCTGTAGACTTGTTCCAGTCAAGAAGAGAAAAAACCCCAGCCAGTTCACTAATCTTTTCAAGAGCCCTTCTAGGTAGGATATGAGGAATCCCATTTCACAGCTGAGGAAACTGAGGCGTAGAGGGAAAAGAGTCATGTGTAAAATCACATAGGAACTGGTAAAGCCAGGATGTGGTCCAGGTAGGCCAGATTCTACACCATATTTCACTCTAGCACAACCTGGGCTTAGATCAGGCAAGGTGAAATAGCCGACTAATAAGCCAGGAATCCCTTACTCAAGCCCTGAAGATTGGAGTTAGCTTGGACTCCCAAAGGCAGGTAGATTCAGACCTCTATGGAAAGACAGGTGGCTGGCTGGTGAGTCTAATGTACACTCAGCCTGTCCTGGTCTCGGATTCTCCAATGGAGCCCTCAGGATCATTTCTAGGAATCCACAATCCGGGCCTGTGTCCTCCTGAGGATGAGGGAACAGAAGGAACACTGTGCCTATGTGGAACAGCCTTCAGAATGCCTTTGGGGCAAGGATAGGGAGGTAGGACAGAACCTAGAGACCACGCAACCCACAGACTTGAGCCTACAGGCCAGAAGCAAGGGCTCCGTCCCTCCTCGGCATGCCATTCAGGGAGAGCTGTGATCCTAACACTGCACCACACCCCCTTGGCTTTCTCTGGGAGAAGCTGGGATGACATCAACCTCTACAGCGGTCTCGGTGGCTCCTTAGACACTCTACAGCCTGGGGCCCTACGAGCCCAAACTTGACCCCCATATCCACCTAGAACTCTCTTAGAAGGGACCTCTGAGGCCTGCAAGTTTCTGGGTCAGCAAGGAGGCCGAGAGCTGCTGCAAAGAGTATCAGAGTTAATGCCACTCTCTGCTCCTCAAACACAGTCAAGTCCCCAACCAGTGAAGCCCCAGGGATATCCTTAGCCACTACTGGTATGGCATCCTAGGGCCAGCACATGCTAGGTGCCACAGACAGATACTAGCTCCCCTAGATCCCCCAAGAACCCCTATCCTAGGGAGAGGTGATCCCACTCTATCCACTCACCCCTGGTCTAACATCCGTATCCTGTGTTCTCAGCCCGCCAGACCTGGATCCCCTCTCACCTGGCCAGCCCTGTGGCGATAGGTGGACAGACTCAAGCATCAGGCCAAGGCTATTGCCCTGACAAGAGAAAGATGGTGTGCCAGGAGAGGACCTCTGTGGCCACAGAAAGAGCTAGGATAGACCCAAGTGTGGATAGACCCTCCCTGTCATTGTACTGGAAGGGTTCTCTTACCATCCTTGGAGATGGGGGTGCCCAGGAGATAGCAGTGCCCAGCACTCTTCTACTTTCTGATAATCCCACCTGTAAGACCTTTCCAAGTACTTACAATACCCAGAAAGCCTGTAGGCATAGAAGACCACTTTGCAATCCAGGCTCCCAGTTGGATCCTATGGTCTTGCAGAATCTGAGATAAAGCCCTCCAGCTGGCCAGGAAGACACAGGCAGGGGCTGGATCATGACTGCCCTTCACAGTCAGTGTCTCTCCTAAGCCAGAGCTTAGTAGGCCTACTCCGTGGATGGGCACTCTCCCTTGGTGCATTTCCTGCATCCCAGCAGGTGCTCTAGGCAGGTTGGTACATTAAGGCAGACTCTCCCCTGGGACAGCAGAGACACCCACAAGTTCCACGACACAGCCAGGACAGGTCATAAACACCTGAAGTCATGAACTCCCCTTTACCTTACCTCTCAGCCCCCAAGGCCTGTCTTGTCGCACTGCCCTGCCCCACCTCATGCCAGTGGGCGCCAGTGGGTCAAGGTGGATTGGGTGAGTCTCCCGGGAAGACTCATGGGGCCTGGCATCATGACTCAGCTGATGAGCACAGCGATAAACACGCCCACTTGCCCACTGCCCCAACCTGCCCGGCACAGCTTTCATTTGTACTGATGAGCGGACCTTGGGGAGGGTGCCAGGATGCCTGGGTGTGGGTGCAGAGAACATCACCTGGCCTCCACCCCCAGCCTGACCTTGCCCAGAGGCCTCATCTACCCTGGTTCCCACAATGAATGCCAAGGGCACTGCTCTGAAAACCTACCTCACCTCCACCTCCTGAGTGGTCTATCCTGAGCCACCTGGAGCTGCTGAGTCCCCAGAAGGAATAAAGACAGAGCAAAAGAAGCTCAGGAAGCCCGGCAGGGTCACCTTTACCCATCCCAAGACAAGGTTTCTCTGCCAGCACACAACTCTTAGAAATGGAGGCCCTTAGCCAGGCCAGTGGTGGCACACATCTTTAATCCCAACACTCAGGAGGCAGAGGCAGGTGGATCTCTGTGAGTTTGAGGCCAGCTTGGTCTATAGAGTGAGTCCCAGGACAGCCGAGGATACACAGAGAAATCCTGTCTAGAAATCCTCCCCCTCAAAAAGGAAAAAAGAAAGAAAGAAAGAAAGAAAGAAAGAAATTAAAGAAATGAAGGCCCTTGAGAAGATTTCACAGGCCCAGAGGGTCAACTACATACCTGGGCCACAAGGAGTCAAGGACAAAGCTAGGACAAGGAAGGAATACTTTCTGCATGAGCCTAAGCAAAGAGCATAAAACCTGAAATTAAGGAGAAGGCACCCAGAAAGGGAGGGAGTTGCAAACAAGAGGTGACCACGTTTCCCAAATGTTACCACTGCTCAGAACTGAAAGGAAGCCTGACAGGGCGAGCGAGAAACAAGCACTATGAAGGCTGAAACCAGCATGGCCACGGCTCCTGAGCATGCCTGTGTGCCTAAGTGCACACGGCTGCAGGCCTCAGGTGAGTCACTGGGCAGAACTTTCCCTAGGGCTGGAGGCCAGAGGAACATATCCTCCCTATGTAATTAGGCAGCCCACGAAGCCATAAACACCAAGAGATGGGGAGACCCTTGAAAGGCTCTGAGTGGAGCCACCTTTGGAAGCCTGAATCCCAGAGTCAGCAGGAAAGATCCCTGGGCAAATCTAAAGGAAGAGCAAGTGTACTGTCACCACCGCCATTGCCGCCACTACCGCACCCGCTGTCAATGGTCCAGTCTTCCTATTGAGTTCCCCTGGGTCTTGCTAAACTTGCCTCCACTTGCAGCCCTCACCAGACCTCCTAACTCTCCAAACACACAGTACATGCCACGCAGCAGGATGCCCCTCCTCCAATACCCACCCCTTGTCAGGACTTCCCCAGCCTCGACAAAGGGAAGTAAGCTGGGAGGCAGACAGCAGTATCCTAGACTGAAAGAGCTAGCCACCCCGAGAGGGCTGTGCAGGAGCCTCCAGTGTCCATCTGGAGCTGAAATGGCACTAAGTTCAGGATCTCACTCAGGTGACCTAGGGCCTACAGTCTGTACCTGAAGTTACCTGCTTATGGAAAAGACAAACAGATGCCCATGCACTTCTGGCACTTGTCAGGGCACCCCTGTCACACTCAACAGAAGGTTCTAGAATGTGCATCTCCTCCTAAAACCCAGTCTCTCAGGAAATAGCCAATAGGGATATGACACCATGCTGACTCTGCTCCAAGGCACAAAGCCCTGGAGATGAAAATACTTTCTACAGACTTCCTGCTCCAATCTCTTTCCTCTTCACACACTAAGGCAGGCTCTCAGAAGGAATTTTCAAACCCAACCCTTCAAAACGTGGGGGTGAAAAAAATAAAAAAGGCAATTAGGAGACAGTATGTTCTGTGTGCTTTGGGACTTGAAATAATTTCATGTCCAAAATGTTCCCCTAGCACACTCTAGGCCTGGAAAGAGCCACGGGGGGACGCAACCTGGGAGCCAGGAGTCTGGGGTCCCAAGCTATCCACTTTTGGCCATGATGCCCACCTACCAGGTAGGCATCTATTAAATCTCTAAGTGTATGCCCCAAGCTCAAGATAAAAGACAGCATAAGCTGGGCACTGCCTGGGGAAGGCAAGAAGGCACTGTCCAAGCCAGATTCCTCTGCACCCAACCAGCAGCTTGTGAGCTTCGTGTAGCCCCAGGTGCACATTGCCCACCAGCAGGACCCCACTGCTATCTCCTGAGATCAGCTTTCTATGAAAAGCTCTTGCCTGGACCCAAGCAATCATCAGGTACACACAGCCAAGGCCTGGGGTGTTGCCCAATACTCAGAGTTTGCCCAAAGGCACAGTGTAGGCCACAGCCCAGCCAAACACCACCCCCCCCCCATGCAAAATGCTCACAACCAGGAGTGTCCAAGTAAGATCTGCAAACAAAACGCCAGGCAGGGCCTCACAGGGTTCACCCAGAACCCTTGTGGAAGTGTTCTTGGGGGTTGTAGACATTTGCCAGATCTACTGTGTATGCACACCATACATATACATAAGCACATGTGAGCATGGAAGCAAGTATACACACACACACACACACACACACACACACACACACACACACTACAAAAGGCCTGTTTCTGACATTTTCTTCTCTGTGCAGAAGCTGGCCTCTGGAAGCTCTTTCTTCCTCACTCAAAAGGTGAGGCAATGATATATATCATAAAGCCTTAGGAGAAAAGACTAAAGAGTCTAAGAAAAGTACCAAGCACTCGGTAACAGGCAGTCAATAGAAGGTGACCGTAGCTATTATCAACAGCTAACTGCCCCCAGCACTTCCATTACACAGCACTTTCACACCATCTCTTATGAAATGAATACGCCAATGACAGAATGAGGGCAGAAAGAACAGGTATGTACAGTGATGTCTGTTCTACAGATAAGGACAAGACTTGGACATAAGCGAGTCATTTGAAAGTACATAGTAAATTAATGGTAGAGTTGAACTTCAGCGCGGGGCTCTACCTGATGCAGTGCTGTTTCTGAGCTGCCAAACAGTATGGGTGCTAGCTTAGGTAGAATGGGCACTCAAACGTACACTGAAGAAATGGAGAATGGACCAAAGCCAAGAGCCATAGTCAAGGATAAAGTCCAGTCACGTATGGTGGCTAATGTATGTAATTTAAGCAATTTGGAAGTCGAGGCAGGAGAGTTGCTAAGAGTTCAAGGCCAGGCTAGGCTACAGAGCGAGAATCTTTCTCAAAACAAAAAACAAAGGCCTTTGCTCATCAGTATAGATAGTGAGCTGACCTTGTTAATCGAAGGTGGCTGGTGCTGATCAGTCATGCATGAGAATGGCCGCAGACTTGGGGCTCATGGGCACGTGTGCTTATTGGGATTGTGTGCATCTCTTCACAGAGGGAGTTCTCTAGGTCCTTTGCCTAGTCAATGCCTCTTCATCACTCTAGGTCCAGGACAGTAGGGTTGGCAGCACCCTTTTGTCCATTCTACATCCTCCAACCCCCCCACCCTCACTGTAGTGGTCTCAACGTCGATCCCTACAGGACATCAACTTCACATAGCCTGAGAGTTACCCAAAGGTGAGACCTTTGATTTTTGTTTTGTTTTGTTGTTTTCTTTTTTTTAAAACAAGAATTATAACCAATCTGATTTGTTTTTTAGGCTGCTAAAGAAAATAAATTGGAATTGAACAGAAAAGCTGCTATGCCCAGGCACACCTGGGTCACTCTGGCTCCTAGAGACTGAAAAGGAAAAGAGTTCAGAATTTAAACTGCCAGGCACTAGGACACAGGCTCTTCAGAGACATCCAGAGCCAGGAGACTGCTTGACCTGGCACCACCCAGGGAAGAAGGCCCATTATCAGGAGGGACTACAGACACCTAGTATTTTATCAGTGAGGATAATGGGAAGGAAATAAGGGTCTCAGAATCCTGCTCAAAATAAATCTACTTTGTAAAATCGGGGCATAGTGACACACAACTTTAAAGCCAGCACTTAAAATCAGAGGCAGATGGATCTCTGTGAGTTCAAGGCCAGCTTGGTCTACATAGTGAGTTCCAGGGCAGCCAATGCTACATAATACAGAGACCCGGTCTCAAAACAAAAAACCAAACAACCAAGAAAAAAAATCAAAACAAGGATACTTTGTAAGGAGGAGACTTTTAACTCACTTAAAAAAAAAAAAAAAAAAAAAAAAAAGTCTGGCTACCATGATGATACAGTCTCAAAGGACTTCAAGAATCCAAAGTTCTGGGGGGAGGGGAGCAGGCAGAACAACACCAGACTCGGGGTAGGGACAGGGACAGGGACAGGGACTGGGACATTTAGAAAGTACTGCCAAAACCAAGCTTTCCCATCATTCTTTCCAGGCCCTTCTCCCCACCAATGCGTGTTAATGAGATTTTACTGGGGCCCATCAAGAGTCACAGGTAGGCTACAACCAGCTCCACCCTCCCAGGGGAGCTGAAGCCAGCAGTGACATCATCTCCAAAGTCGGGCCCATGACTCCCCCACTCCCTCCCACTTTGCCAGACCTCAGGGGAAGTGTCTCTACTAGTCCAAATAATTAAGGAAAGGGAGAGGAAAGAAAGAAAGAAAGAAAGAAAGAAAGAAAGAAAGAAAGAAAGAAAGAAAGAAA
>OU015742.1:113958646-114004932 GCA_907169655.1 Acomys percivali | reverse complement strand
AAAGAAAGAAAGAAAGAAAGAAAGAAAGAAAGAAAGAAAGAAAGAAAATAAAAAAGCAAATAACTATTCCAGAGTGACTTTTTTTCTTCTCTACATAGGAGAAACAAAAGAGCACAGGACACACACACTGAGGGACACCTTAGACAAACCTGTTTCAGTCTCTGGGGAGAGGTTCCTAGCAGCCTCCCATCCCAGCAGCCTCCCCTTGCCCATTCAAAGGCAGGCACCCAATAGTCACTCCCTATCTGACTGCTCCCCAGGGGTGTGCTGACCTGCTTCCAACAGGAGCTTAGGGAGCCCTCAGAAGGGGACCAGATCTTTGGCAACTTGTGGGATATCTGCTCCCACTTTAAGCAAACACCAACTGTGTCCATTCCTCAGGAATCGAGGAAGCGCTGAAAATGCCCTCACTCTTACTCACCCCCTTTTAAACAAATGTGGATTTTTGCTGAAAGAGAGAAAACAAACCAAACTTTATTAAAAAAAAAAAAAAAAAAAAAAGGAATAAGCAAAAAGAAAACCTTTGCTTCCAAGTGGGAGTCTGGTCCCAAAGCTCAGACAGTGGCTTGGGGACTCAGCCCAACTTCTTCCTTCAGGAAGCCTTCCCAGGACTATAGGTCCTACCATTGGGACAATTCTGCTTCCTAGGCCTTGTGTCTCCTTAGAGGGTCCAACTTCCCAGGCCACAAAGGCCTCCTGGTGTAGTGCCTGCTCCTTAGCAGGCACACAGAAAATACCAGGAAACACAGTCCATAGAGCCTTGCTACCTCCAATTGTCTTCTCAGTGTTAATAATGAGTACTTGAGGGGCCTAGCTCACCGGGATATCTGTCTCACCAAAGACAGCAGAAAAGCAACCGCCACCTCTCCAGGTCTTGTCTGGAAAGAAATGCAGAACCCCAGGTCTACTGCCCCAGTGAGGCCTCCCCGTTGGGCCTAAAGAGTGAGTGGAGCCGGAGGTAATGCCAGGCGGGTCAGGGAGGCATGCCAAGTGGCTCCACTTTCTTCTCCACAGTGGTAACTATGATTCCAGGCATAATCTGAGTCCCACAGAAACCACAACGCTCAAGAGCAATTTTTTGGACCTCAAAGCTAGGAGTGCACCAGAGATTCAGTTCGGAAACCCTATCCCTCCCCGAGAACCCTGATTTGGCACCCCACAGAACCCCAATTCATAGACAATTCAAGTATGGAGGCCCTCTCTTGGGACTCCAGAGTGATGGGGAGCACAAGTTACCTGGGAAGCAGCAAAGACAATGCCCATTAGCAGCGACTGGAAACGTACCCAGGTGCCACTTTTTATGTGCACGACCTGGGTAGCTACCAACGCTCAGCTCTCCTTCCCTGTGCACGTGTCTGCCTTTGCCAGGACTATCGAAGTTAAGCGAACCAGATGTGGCGGTGGGAGACTGCCACTTCCGGAAGGGATAAAGCCTAGGGCTCTGCACCTCGCCTCTGCCTCCCAGGGGATGGCCAAGTAGGTCAGTGGAAAGGACCCCTGGGACTCCACATCGGGTGCGGGGGCTAGGGGCGTGGACACCCGGAGGGCAGCGCTGACACCTGGCGGCGGCCCAGGACCCGGCCCACGTCAAGGGCTGGCGCTGCGGGGCGGTTCCCAGGGAAGGGTTACAGGGGCCGAGAACAAAGCGCCCCCGTTGGGGAAGGCGGGCTAGTGGACGGGGGCTGGGGCGGGAGAGCACTTTCTGGGGACCCTCGACCAGCTCTTTGTCGGCCAAGTCGCTCACTAGAGAGACCGACCCCCGCCAAAGGTGGATGGCTGCATCGTACCCAGAGGCCTCTCCTTAACCAGTCCCCAGCTTCACGTTCGTCTCTCTTTCCCCGCGGCCCTACTGGGCGGGCCAAGGGACCCGCCTTCCCTGCGCGCGGCTTCAGCACAAAGCCGAGTCGGGGGAGGGGAAGGGCCGTACCGGGGTCCACTCGCGGGGAGGGTCCCCCGCTCGGGCCATGCGGAGGAGGCCCTCCGGAGGGCAGCACAACTTCAGCGACCCCAAAGTTGGGTTCTTAGGGTCTTTAGCGTTGTGAAGCCAACTTCCCGAAATCTCCCTCTGCCAGCTCGGCCCGGCTCACCTGGGACGGCCAGAGAAAAACCCAAGGACCCCGCGCCACCATCCTGTGTCCCACGCACAGCACTGATTCTGTGCCTCTAGCTACCCGCATGTCCGCCCCCTCCCTCTCCCGCGCCGGCTGCGCTGCGCCCAAACTTGTCCCGGTGCAAAGGGCCGGGCGCTCCGGATCCGCGGCGCTGCCGGCGCAGCCTGCGGTCTGGTTTGAATTAGGACTATGGAAAGGGCGTTGTGGCCATGGCCACTGCATCCCGCCGGGTCACTGGCGGAGGCCAGGCCGCTGAGGTGGCCAGCAAGGCAGCAACCCGAGAGAGCGACTCTCGGAGCCGCCGAAGGCCGGAGCACTCAGACCCATGTGGAGACATTTTACTTAATTGAGCGCGGGGAACCAATGGAGGCTCCACTCTGAGGGACTCCGGGACCACGAGCTGTGAGACCCGCATGGCATCCACGGACCGTGGAAGGAATTGGGACGAGTCCTCATTTAAAGGCTCTCCATTCCTAGATCCGCCAGGCAGCGCGGGAAGAAGTCCCCGCTCCCCTCCCCCTCCACGTGCCGCCGCCTGCATGGCATCGGCGGGTGGCGAGTCCCAGCTTCCCGCCGTCTTCCAACCCTGCCCCAGGCCACACTCACCGGGAGGGCAGGCTGCAGGCGCAGGGCCAGCGCGCAGAGCCAGAGCCAAAGCGCCGCGCGCCTCATGCTGCCCAGACCGGCGGCGGGAGCTCGGCGGGCTGCACCGGTTGGAGTTGCGGGTTGCGCGGAGCTCCGGGCCGGCTGTGCTGATTGCGCTGCGCTTTGCTATGCCGGGTGCCTGCCCAGCGCGCTGCTGTCCCGGCTGCAGGTTCCACCGGCTGAAGTCAGCTCCTGACTGCCAGATTCCTTCTTCTGCGCCAGGCTCTGTCTGCTCTAGCCCGCACCTCTCCCGCCGAGCTCCGCCTTATAATAAACCCACAGGCTCTTTGCCGTTGCAGAAACTAGCCGCCCACCCCCGGCTCAGCGGGCCTGGGTAGCCCCAATCCCACCAGTCGGGCCCCGCCCTCTGGACTGCCCCGCCCCTTGGAGCGCCCCACCCCCGGGGATCCAGCCACACACCCCCTTCCACGCCTCCTTGGATCGAAGCTCACCCAGCTCCTCTGCTCCAGCGGGTCTGAAGCCCGCCTTCCTCCCCTGAGCACTGGTGCGGGCAATCTGTGATTCCCGCATCGCATCTTCGTTGATGCGTGCTTGATGGAGACCCAGGTGCACCGGGCCCGGTCCCGAGTCTCGGAGGCGCTGCCTTGGAGAAGGGCGATTGTTGGTTCCCCAAGCTTGAGGCTGCAGCGCCCTCTGGGAGAGCACGCCTGGAGCCCTCCAGGTGAGCAAGATTTTGAGGCGCACCTCGGAGCCCCACAGCGAGGAGGCTATATATAAACTAAGGGACAGATTATGGTTCACCTCCCCACCGGCTGAGGATGGAGCCCCTGGAGTCTTGAAGCACTTGTTCTTCCTCGTAAATTTCTGGGAACTCCGGGCCTTTAAAGACAACAGCACTATCTGCAAGAGCTGGCTTTTTGTTCTTGTTGTTGTTGTTGTTTTGTTTTGTTTAATTTTTGCTGTCTTTCTTAAGAGACAAAGCCCTCTGTCTTCCTAGGCCAAGACCAAAGGAAACAATAAATGGCCTCTTTGTTTTCAGGTGACCTCAGGCATAGCCATCAGGGAAGCTCCTATTGAGTGTGTGCTCTTTAATGATTCTCTATAGGGCTTGGACCTCACGGTTTCCCATACCCTTCAAACACGCCAGTCCAAAAAAAAAAAAAAAAAAAAAAAAAAAAAAAAAAAAGCACAGAGAGCCTGCGGGTGTGGCAAACGGCAGTGAGAGCAAAGGGGAAGAACTGGCCCTGTCTTGCCCGCAATCTGTAGATGGTGCCAAAGACCTTTGCACCTGAAAGGCAGAGGCCAAAGACAGCATCTTCTTCATCCATGTTCCTTGGACAGAGATCAAGGCCCACCTTGGTCAGCCTGGACTGAAGCTGGATCTGACCTCCAGTATAGAGTCTACACTACGGAGCCCACCTGCTGGGAGCTCAGCAGCCTCCTTTATTCACCCTACACACACACACACACACACACACACACACACACACACACACACACACCGCCCACCCCCTGCCCCCCAATCGGTGCCTCCAGCAAAGGCCAGCTACCCATCACCCAGAATTTCATAGGGAAACTCTCCCTTTTGGGGGTCTCAGCTATCCTAGGTTTATCTACAGGCTACAGATCCTGCCAGGGTTTTGCTTGGATCCTTGCGAGTCTTGGTAAGGAGCGCTCAGTGGCAAGGCTCAGGGAGGCTTAGGACCTAAAAAGCATGTCCCTCCTACAGAGTGGCTCTGGGGCCTCAAGTCCGCTCTTCATTCCTTTCAGCCCAATATATGGAGGAAAAATAGGACACATTGGTATCTTACCTTCCTGTCCTCTCAAAATAGGAAGGAAGAAAAAAAATGGGAACAGGAAGGGACTAGTGGGGGCGTTTTCATGTTTTAAACATGGCCAGTTTGATGTTTCCTTCAAATTGAGTAAATTTAGTCCATATCAGCGAGACTGTTTAGGGGCAGACAAGGAAGAGGACTCTTACAGGGTCAACCCAAGAAAGGCACATACACAGAGGAAGGAGGCAATGGTCCTGCTGCTCTTAGAGCCACAACCTTCCCTGGCTTGTGCTTCCTTCCTGTCCTCAGTACCAAGAGAGCCTTTGTGGGGGGGGGCACCTTACATTTAAGGAGTGATGCCTCCTGGTACCTCCTACAGCCAATATATAGTTGTGTGGCTAATTGTCCCTGCCTGTACAGGAGGGCCAGGAGACTCGGTGCCCTGTTCACTAGACAGTTAATGCCTGGCTCAAAAGGAAGCCTCTAGCCTTCCTGGTGAGGGGCCTCATGCCAGGACACCTTGGTTTGTGTTCTAACCATGGGTTATTAAATATTTTGCTTTCATCCCTAAGTTCTCCCAAGGACAAAGCCATTCTCCTATGGATCACTTTCTTATTCTTCCTACAAAGACATGTGGCTGCCCTCTGGGAGAAATGCACTCTCTTGGTTGAGATGGCAGCTGATGGAGCGTGGGTAGGAAGCTTAGCACCTGACTGCGGGGCTGCACGCCACAGGCACCTGAGCTGGAACAGATTGTCTCTGCAGAGGCTGACAGTATCTGCCAAGCTGAAAGTGCACCAGTTCTCTTGCTCAGGAAGACTTCCCAAGGCCATGGCTCTTCCCTAGTGTCTCTTGTGTGCCTCAAAGGCATGCCTGATGCCCAGCACTGAAGGGAAATAGCTGAGTGGCCCTGCATTTGAATTCTATGTAGTATTTCTAAAATGAAGATCGTTAGCTCCTGACATGGAAAGCTTTTTCAAAACTTATTTTGAGCAGGCACTGGTGGCAAATGCTTTTAATCCCATCACTCAGGGGGCAAAGGCAA
This sequence comes from Acomys percivali, assembly GCA_907169655.1. NCBI lineage: Eukaryota > Metazoa > Chordata > Mammalia > Rodentia > Muridae > Acomys > Acomys percivali. Next base: position 113,999,395 of record OU015742.1, on the reverse strand, counting down.
GCAGATCTCTGAGGTCAAGGCCAGCAGGGTCTGCAGAGCTAGATCCAGGACAGCCAGAGCTACAGAGAGAAACCCTGTCTCAAAAAAACAAAAAAACAAAAAACAAAACAAAAAAACTAATTTTGAGGTGAAATACGTATTTTAGGTGAAATTTGTCTAACATATATACCACATATCGTGATATATGTACATATGTTTATTAATGTCCAAAATGTTCTTTAAGAATGTATATAATAACCAGGCATAGTAGTACATGACTTTAGTCCCAGCACTTGGGAGGCAAAGAAAGTTGGACCTCTGTGAGTCTGAGGCTAGCCTGGTCTACATAGTAAATTCTCAGACAGTCAGAAGTACAAAGTGAGACCCTGTCTTGAAAAACCAAAAAAATTAAAACAAATGACTAAATAAACAAAAAGTATATAATAAGGGGGATCTGGGGGAGAAAGAGGTATTCAGAACCATGGAAACAGCTCTTGCGTTCATCCTCTATTTTTAAAGCCTTTAAGCTGAAAATATCTATTTATATTACTTGTTTCATTTTTGTTGGGTTTTGGTAGGTATTTTCTTTGTAGGTCAGGTTGTCTCAAACTCATGGGAATCCCCCTGATCAGCCTATCAAGTGCTGGGATTACAAGTGTGCGTCATTTTTTTTCCTTCCTTGAGACCCATGTATGCCAGGCTAGCCCATACTGACTATATAGCTAATGATCTTGAGCTTCCAATCATCTTCTGCTGCCCAGGTGTTCTAGGCAGTGTGGGAGACCACATCCATGGCTTCACACTAGGCAAGCTGAGCCTTTAAGATGCTTTTAACCTCAACCAACAAACGTCCCTCAAGCCTGAAGAACAGGGCCATTATGATTTGTGTCAGAACTTGCACCCCAGCCTTTACCCACTGAGCTATCTTGCTAAACCCTTTTTATTTTTTAATTTATTTTATCTTTTTTATGAAATGGAAGATTATAGATTGTGGTAGTTAATTTCATATGTTAACACCACTGGGTTAAAGGTGCCCAGACAGCTAATAAAGTGTGTGCAGTTTGTGAAGGTGCTTCCTGGAGAGGTAAGTATTTGAAACAGAAGACAGTAACGAATATCCATTCCCATCAAAATGGGTTGCACATCACTCAGTCTGCTGAGAGACTGGTGTAGCCATTAATACAAAAAGCCAAGTGCGCTCTCTCTCTCTCTCTCTCTCTCTCTCTGTCTCTCCTTCCCTCCCTCCTTTCTTTTCTCCCTCCCTCCCTCTCTCTGTCGCTGTCTGTCTGTCTGTCTGTATCTCTCTCTCCCCTTCCCTCCCTCTGTCTCTGTCTGCCTGTCTGCCCCTCCCGCCTCCCCCCCATTCTGTGCTCTCTTGCTTTCTTGCTCTCTTGTTCTCTTCTGGAACTAGACGTGCATTCTTCCCCATTCCCGGACATCAGAGTGTCTAGCTCTTGAACGCAAAGTGAATTACACCATCACCTTAACTTGGGGTCTGTAGCACACAGGCAAGGAGACTGTGGGGCCTCTCTTCCAAGACCATCTCAAGAACCAATTCCCATAGTAAATGTACTTGTTTACACTTACGTCCTGTTAGTTCCGCTTCTCTGGAGGCCCCTGATTACTACACAGACACAACTGGCTTCTCCCAATTCCAGATCTGTTTTAAGAGTTAACTCCTGTTGACACTTGTAGCCCTGATTCATGTGTTTTAATTGCTGTATTATAATCCACCTCATTGTTGCAATATAAAAATGCCACAGTGTATCTATGGACATTTTGTTGTTTCTGGTTGTTGCTGTGCTGTTGGTTTTCAGATGTTATATACAAGGTTATTGCCAGTTCTTTGTTTGTGTGTGTGTGTGTGTGTGTATGTGTGTGTGTGGAGAGAGAGAGAGAGAGAGAGAGAGAGAGAGAGAGAGAGAGAGAGAGAGAGAGAGAGACTGAACACAGAATATGCTAGACAGGTATTCTCCCACTATGCCCTGAAATAAATCTTTATGTCTTCCCCTCAAGTGTGTATGTGAGAGTTACTCTAGAAATGTAATCCCTGGATTATAATACAAATATCTTCAATTTTCTTTTAAATTATTTTAAGCAATTTCTCTAAACAAATTGGTCTCCAAAAAAGTCCATAACTGTGTATACTCCCAATGGCAGGAAAGCTGGCATTTCTTCTTTTGAATATTTACCGGTATTTATTTTGTGTGTCTATGGAGAATGGGAGACACGTGCACTATATAGCGCATGTATGGAGATTATGTTTCTCTCCTTCAACCACATGGGGCTTGGAAATCAAACACAAGTTACGAGGCTTGGTGGCAGTCACCTTTAGAACTTCATGGTTAGTCAGCCTGACCATCCTTCCATGTTCTCTTCTAGGCCTCGCTATGGATGGACCCTTCACGTTATGTCAGTTGGATTCAGGTCACGTCGGAGTAGCTGTTGTTTGATTTTCAGCATCCTTCCTATCATAAAGCATCTTGCTGAAGCTGCTTGTGGCTGCCTGGTTGGGAAGACATCTCTGGTTGCTTCCTGGCCTGTTCTTCATCCCTTTCTCAGCAGAAGTCTCCCTAACTTGGGCCAGCGAGGTGGCTTAGCCAGTAAAGTGCTCTCTGCACCAGCTTGATAGTTCTACCCCTGGACTCCACCTAGAGGTGGAAGGGGAGAACAGACCCCACAGAGTTGTCCTCTAACCACGTAGCCTACACACGCACAATAACAATAAATACTATTTTAAATCCCCTAACTTTCAGGTGCGTTCATAGCCACTGCAAGCAAAGAGTGCCTCTACCAGCATCTTTTTCAGGTGTGTGCAGCCATGTGATTTGGAGTTTGCCCATTGCCAGTGATAAATGATCAGAGATGGGGAACAAAAAAAAAAAAAAAAACCAAACCAAAAAAAAAACCCCTTCAGGGAAGCGCTAAGAAGGCATATCCCCACCCCTCCACCCCTCCACCACCCCCCATCCCCGCGACGCCGCCTTCATCTTTCCTCCTAACTAGAACACGGTCACGATGGCTGCAGGTGAACTAGCCATCTTGCACCATGAAGTGAACTCAAAACAGAAGCCACGCATTATAGAGCTGCTGCGCGAAGCTGCATAGGTCCCTTGCAGACCATCGTACTAACCCTGGACTGCCCACCAAGACTTGCACATGATGGCAGGCGTACTTTTTTGTTGTTTAAAATGCTTATTCAGGATTTCCTATCCCTTGCCAGCAAATCAAACCCTAATGCACAGAGTAAATTGGCCTTTTATGCATGACTAAGAAGATAATCCTAAAAGAGTGTGGGGAGGATACATGGAAGAGGAAAAGAGATGCCCGGGGAGTGGACAGGGAGAAGCCACTTTGAAGGTGCCGCTGAAAGCTTCTAAGAAGCAGACTAGCCACTTTCCCAGGATAGACTACATGCTAACCTTTGCACATAACTCCAGCAATCTAACAACTCCTGTTCCCAAAGAAGAGTAGACACGACTTAGGAAAGTGGTTCTCAACCTGTGGGTCGGGACCCCTTTGGAGGGTCCACACCAAATATTTGCACTATGATTCATAACAGTAGCCAAATTACAGTTATGAAGTATCAACAAAAATTTGCTTGGGGGGGGGGGGGGGGTCGTCACCAGAGCATGAGGAACTGTAGGGAAGGGACTCGGCATTAAGAAGATTGAGAACCATTAACTTAGAAGAAGCCGAACTGGAGGCTGGCGCAGCCCTCCATCCTCTCAGGCTCTGTGGCATTGCTTAACTGCTCCAACAAAACATGGCCTGACTCCCGGGGTGGGACCCAGCAGGGAAAGCTCCTGAGTTAGTTACTTCTTTTCGTTTTGCTGGGACCCATTAACTGACAAGAAGCTACTTAGGGGAGGAAGGGTTTATTTTGGCTTACAGTTAGAGATGACGTAATACATCATGGCGGGGGGGGGGGGGGAATGCGGAGGCAGGAGCATGAGGTGGACTGGCACACTGAGTCAGCAGTCAGGAGGCAGAGAGCAGGCAGGGAATGGGACTCGGCTATCAAGCCTCAAGGCCCTGGGTTAACAAGTTGCCTCAGTGGGAAAAGACCCCCGCACCTGCCACCCCCATGTCTAACAGTCAGGAGTTAAATCCCCAGGACCCACCTGTGAGAAAGAGAACTGACCCCCTGTCCTCTGACCTTCGCATGTACCAATAAATACGATAAGCAAGGTCTGCCTTCACTGGCTCAATGCTTCCGGCAACGTTCCACCTCCTAAAGGTTCCACAAACTTCCAAAACAGCGCCACCCACTGGGAACCAAGTATTCAAACACACGAGCCTATGGGGGAACATTTCACATTCAGACCACAATAGTCTGAGCCCCAACTGCTGCAGGACTGTTCTTGGGCGCGTGGGGATACACAAAGACATAAGGACTTTGGAAAAGCATTGTTTTCTGCTGAGGAGCTGGGTCTACTCCCATAGATACCGAAAGCTGTGTATGGCGCTTCCAGTTTTGCTTTTGTGTCCCGCAGCTCAGAAGCAGCAAGTGACTCAGTGTGCAGCATCCTCCTCGATCAAGTGTGTCATCGTCCTCGATCATGTGTGTCATCAGCCCCAGTCATGCATCATCCCCAGCCTCGTGTCTCTTTCCAACACATAGTCACCCTATTGCTAATATTTGGTAGAACATCAGCAAGGTGGAGAGGGAGAAAGAAACGAATACCCTTCTTATACATATCACTAGACTCTACACATCCATGCCAGACTATCCGCTTCCCCAGTGCAGCCCAGCCCACTCCTGCCCCTGGCCATCACAGTCCACCATGATGCTTTTCCCGAGAGTGCAGAGACCCAGGGGCCTTCTCCAATGGGGAAGGTGGTTTATAGTCATTCACTTGATAAGCCTGTCCATAGTTGCTGCATCACTTGACCCAGGAACCACGGTTTATAGCCTTTTCCACAAAAATGGCCCCAATTGTCCTGTGTGCTAAGAATTCAGATGTGTTTGAATCCTGCATGAAGGCCGCCGTGAGAGCTGGACAACCCAGCCTTGTTACAGCTGTAGAGATCCTATGGACGTCAGGCCTAGGGCTGGGTCCTGGAGATCCACAAGTGGAAACATACGGTTCTCGTTTTCTAAGAGTTCACATGGTCTTTGGGGAGAAAGATATATAAACAACCTTTATAAAACAAAGGAGTGTGTACACTACTGGCCTGTTTACCAGAAGCTGGGGGTGGGGTGGGGGCAATGGCTTCCAAACACAGGGACAGCTTTCCAAATGGCCCCACCAGTGAGAGTGGAGGCAAAGCCGTTTGAACCTGATCTCGGATGGAGAAAGAGAGTTGAGCCTGTATATGAGTTTCCTGTGGCTGCTGTGACAAATTACTACAAATTCTGTGACTTAAAATAACACCCATACATTCTCTTCCAATGCTGGAAGCCAACTGCACAGGACTGCCATCAGAAGCCAGCAGGCCTGCACTGCCCCGAGAGGCTGGGGTGGGAACTGGTCCTTCCTAGGTCACCCAGAGGAGGGTATGGCTCCCCTCATGGCTGCATGCCTCCATCCCTTACAGCCTGAATCTTCAGTTCTTTTCCATTCCTCTTGTGTCAGCTTTCTCTGCTTCTCCTCTGTGTGGAAAAGCCTTCCATGGGCTTGCTTTTATAATAATATAAACAAAAGACTGGAGAGATGGCTCAGCAGTTAGGGTCTGCTCTTCCAGAGGACCTGAGTTCAGTTCCCAGCACCTGTGTGTGTGTGTGTGTGGGGTGGTGGGGGGGTTAGAAAACATAACTACCAGTAACTCCCAGAGCACCATCATGACCTGCATGCATGTGCCACACCCTCACATAGATACATAATTAAAAATGAAATAAATCCTCTTAACAAACAATAAAGATACAAATGAATGCAGTGGACATGTTGGTTCATGCCTGTAGTCCCAACACTTGGAGAGCTGAAGCAGGAGGATTGCTGTGAGTTCAAGACCACCATCTTGGGCTACAGAGTAAGGCTCTGTCTCCAGAGAGAGAGAGAGAGAGAGAAGGGGGCTACTATACATGATCAAACTGAGACAAACTCAATGGTAGGAGATTTGCCTTGCTTGCACAAAGCCCTGGGTTCAATCCTACCACTACAAAATAGATAAATAAAATATATGATTACCTTTAAACTTCACTCAAATAATCCAGAGTAATTGTCCCCTATCTCAAAATGCTCAACTTAATCTCAGCTGTAGATACCCAGATGCCTCTGTCCCAGCTCCATTATTTTGTCCTGTTAGGTAATACACATAGGTTCCAGGGATTTGAATATAGTTTGATTTTTGTTTTATTTTTTGGTCGATGTACCTCAGGATGGCTTTGTTCAGGCAGGAGGAACTCCTAACCTTTCAGGGCAACAGAGACAGGCTCAGCAATCCTCTGGCTAGTTCATGGAGGACCAGATGCAGAGAAGAAAGCCAAACCATGGAACATAGGGAAAGCAGAGACATGCAGCCATCCTGAGTGTGGCAGGATGGGAGAGCAGAGACATGCAGCCATCCTGAGTGTGGCAGGATGCGGACAGGAGGAGGTAGAGAAGTGAGATGAGGTGGCTGGGGTGAGTAGGCATGCAAGGCTGGAAACCCAGGCTATGGTACAGTTCCAGGCAGTATGGGAAATAGTTCCTGGGTACTGAGGTTAGGTGGTGGGCTCCACCCAAGGCTGGTGACTCAGTCTAAGCTGTCTCAAGACGCAGCCGTTGTTGGAGGCTTGGACAGGAAGCTCTTGTGAAGGTAGGTATGCCAGCATCAGGCACACCCTCTCAGGTGTGCCAAGAAGAGTCACTCTGAGCCACTACCTAGGGTGGGGCAGCTCACTCCTGGCCCCCAGCAGCTATCCCACACAGCATTCATCAATGATCCAGTGTCTGAGCAGTCTAGGCTCCCTCTGACTCCACCCCAGCCACTGTGGGAAGGGGATCAATATAAAAATGATCCCAGTGAGTGGAAAGGTGGGTCTCTATAGGGATTCATTCACAAAGGTCCTGCAGACAAGCAATGTCCTTCTACACACTCTTAGGGCCACTTTGCCTGGGTGACTCTGGGCAGGCATGATGACACTTTAATTTGCCCCTCTGAATTAGCGAATCCTTAGGGATGTGAGATAGTGGAAGAGGTAAACCTGGTGACCATGAGCCTGGGACACACACATGCACGTGACACTCCCTGCCTTGAGGGAGACTAAAGATGTCCCAGTCAGGAGGGTCAGAGAGAGGCGGGTATTCACAGACTACTCTCCTTGTTACTTTGAGGAAGTTCCTCAAGTATTCTGACAAAACACACATGAAACACCAAACAGTTCATGCACACAAAGGAGGGCCCTAGAAATGGTGACACTGTAAGTGGGGTCAACTCCAAAGAGACACTTGGGCTCACCAGCAGCTGCATGAATCACTGGGCTTTGTTAGTACCGCGCAGAACCGAGTGTACAGGAGTGCCTCACTTTCAGCTCTGAGATCCATATGCAAATTTACATAACACGTCAGCAACTGAGTTCCTTCACCCTAAAGTGACTGCTGATTCCTTTAATGGGACTGTGTGGGCAAAGGTTGCAAAGTGATAGCTTTGAAGATTATATTTGACCTGTAGAAGTGATTTGTCCTCTGGGGACAGAGAGAGTCGGGGAAGGCAAGGGAGAGAATTGATTATAAGAACCTTGATTTCTGAGCCGGACGTGGTGGCGCATGCCTTTAATCCCAGAACTCTGGAGGCAGAGGCAGGTGGATCGCTGGGAGTTCGAGGCCAGCCTGGTCTACAAAGCAACTCCAGGACAGCCAAGGCTAACACAGAGAAACCTGTCTCGAAAAACTCAAACCAAAAAAACCCAAAACAACAGCAACAACAACAACCCTTAATTTCTGACATTTCCAGTAGAGCCAGAAAAGCCAGCATATTCTGTACAGCAATAAACTGAAGCCATCAATGATGCAAGTGTCCTTCTAGCTCCCAAAGCCCCCAGGGATCTGAATGCCGGGGGCCCCAGCACAGCAGCGAAGTGTGTAGGCTCTGGCACCAAACTGGATTCAAACTCCAATCCTGCCAATGTTGGACAAGTCACAGAACCTCTCTCTAAGCTTCATTTCCTGTTCCTGTGCGAGGACAACTGTCACAGAGTTCGAATGAGGGTTGTCTTAATTTGTCTTGTGCTTCTATAAGAGAATGCCACAGGCGAGGAAACCTATATTAAACAGAAGCTTATTTGGATCGCTGCTCTACAGGCTGGGAAGTTAGTACCTGGTTAGGGTTTTCTTGTTCCATCCTCCCTTGGTAGACAGCAAAAAGGAGAGAAAGGACACACAGGAAGGGGTATGTGGGAGGTTAAGCTGTTCTGTTATAAGAGAATTCTTCTGAGATAGTTGCAACAACCCATTCAGAGTCCCCATGACCTAAATGCCCATCAAATGTCCCACCTCCCATCTCTACTCTGTGCATGGGTTTACCAGAACAAGGATGTTAGAAAATATTTTGTAAGCACAGCCAGGATGAAATGAGGTAGTACAGACAAAACAGTGTCTGGCTCTTAATAAGTGTTCTAGAATGTTCAGTGATTGCTTTTATTATCATTTGTAGCATCGGTCTGTGATTTTAGAACCCATATCTGTGGAGATCTGAAGAAACCTTTCGAGACTGGCAAAGCTCGCTTTTCTCCCGTCTCACTCTGCCCGTTGGTGATCCCTGGAGACCTCAGAGGCCCTGGAAACTGCTCCTGGGATCCGAGGCCTCTGCTTCTCCTGTTTGCTGACCACCTAGTATGGAATGTGCGTGTGGAGGTTGGGTGTGTGCGTATATGCACGTGTGCATGAGTGTGTGCATGTATGCATGGGAGTGTGGTCCTGTGTATGTGTAATGTTTGTGTGTGTGTTCCTGTTTGTGCATGAGTGCCCATGCATAGACATACAGACTCACACACTGCACAGCTTATGTTGCACAGGCCCCAGGAGGTTTTCAGTAGTCTTTATCTTCTCTTCGTCTTCTGGAAGTCTGGCAGTGTACTTGTTAAAACAAAGAGGAGCCCATCATGGTGGTGCACACCTTTATTCCCAGCACTGGAGAGGGAAAGGGAGAAGGATCTCCATGAGTTCGAAGCCAGCCTGGTCTACCGAGCAAGTTCCAAGACAGCCAGGGCTACACAGAGAAACTCTGTCTTGAAAACAGACAAACAAACAAACAAACAAACAAAATCAACCAAACAAACAAAAAATAGAGACAAAAGGGAATTCCCTCAGCTGCCAGAGTAAGGCTGTGGGGTGCTGGGTAGGAAGATAGTCTTTGCCCTCCTGGCCTCACCTTCCCAAGACAGACTTGTTAAACTGATATTCTGTCAAGATACTGAGCCCAGTGGAAGTAAGCGGTCCCAGAGTACAGAGTGAATGAAGGAAGGGCATACCAGGTAGAGTACAAGTGTGAGCCAGTGGGAAAGCTGTCAAGGGGCCTGGTCTGTGGAATGCCAGCCTCTCAGCAGGGGAAGGTGGGATGAGCTGGGGCCACAGAAAGGCTGAGCACACATTGGGTGGCAGCTGTGCGTGGCAGGTAGAAAGGGTACCATAGTTTTTCCTAAGCTTACTTTGACCAGGATCAGAGGGCTGAAGGGGAAAAAAGCCTAGCCCCACCCACAGATCTCTTTATTGGCCATTTTAAGCATCGCTCCATCTTTCCTTAGAAAACACTGCTGTTATCCTAGCCTGAGGCAGAATGGAGACACCAGTTTATGAATAAAAACTAGGCTTTGTTATTATTTTCACAAAATTAATATTTTCCACTTGTAACAAATTGAAACCATACCAAAGCTATGCTAAAAGCTTAGTATGAAATTTTCCAGGTGGTGTCCTGCCTGAGTGGGTTAACACTTTTATGTATGATGGACATAGGTGTAGATTCATCTCATTAAAAAAAAGTGTGACATCAGAGAACTGCACAGTAGTTAAGAGTATTTGCTGCTCTTGCGAAGGACTAGACTTCGGTTCCCAGTATTCACACCTTGGATTACAAGCATCCATAATTCTAGCCAGGAGTTCTAGCGCCCTCTTTCGGCCTCCTTAGGTACTGAAAATGCACACAATGTGCTTACAGTCAGGTAGTTAAAATACACATAGGTGTAAAACAAACATATTTAAAGTGTGTGTGTGTGTGTGTGTGTGTGTGTGTGTGTGTGTGTAGTGTCGAGGTCCATGTGGGCTGTCTTCCTCTATTGCTATCTGTTTTATTTTTTTTCAAATACGGTCTCTCACTGAACTTGGACCTCACCATCTCAGCAAGATTGCTTTTACAGCAAACCTCAGGGATCCAGTGTCTCTGCCTCCCCAGCACTGGGATTATATGCACATGCAGGGTTGTTGTTGTTGTTTGTGGGTACTGGGGATCCGAATTTAGGTCTCCGTGGTTGCATTTACTCATTTGCTTACTTGTTTTGGGATGAGGTCCATTGAGCTGCCTATTACGTTATAAGCCTGGCCTCAAACACAGGTTTCAGCAATCAGCCTGCCTCAGTCTCCCAAATAGCTGGGATTACAGGTTCACCAGCAGTAAATGGCTTACAAGCAATTTTTAAAACTACAGTCTTGGGGGTGGGCGGTGGTGGCACACCCTGAGTTCGAGGTCAACAGTGTGAGTTCGAGGCCAGCCAAGGCTACACAGAGAAACCTTGTCTTGAAACAAAACAAAACAACAAACAAACAAACAAAACCCTAGTGTCTGGGAGTGCAGGTGAGTGTCTATAGATCTTAGGATTGGGGAGGAATGAGGATTAGGAGGTTCAAGACCATTCTGGGCTAATGAGACTTTGTCTCAAAATAAAAAGGTAATACGTAGATTACTACAAGTAATGCATGGATGTACCCATTCACTAAAGACGTCACACAAGCCAGCCAGTGATGGCACATATCTGTAATCCCAGCATTTGGGAGGCAGAGGCACGTGGATCTTTGAGTTTGAGGCCAACCTAGTCTACAGAGTGAGTTCCAGGACAGCCAGGGCTACACAAAGAAATCCTGTCTTGAAATAAAAAGTAAAAATTAATTAATTAATTATTAAAATACAAGGTGTGGAGGGGTAGGGAGAGGGGGAGGGAAGGAGCCTGATTTATTTAGCCTTCCGAGTTCTGATAGGTAATTTGTTTGTTTTTAAATAAATACTTTGCAGTTAGAATCAGTGCTATTGGGGGCTGGAGAGATGGCTCAGTGGTTAAGAGCCCTGACTGCTCTTCCAGAGGACCCTGGTTCAATTCCCAGTGCCCACATGGCTGTTCAAAAATATCTATAACTCCAGTTCCAGGAGATCTGACACCCTCATACAGGCGTCATACAGACAGACAAAACACCAATGCACATAAAATGAAAATTATTAAAATAAAAATAAAGCTGAAACTCAATAAAATAAAATTTATAAAGAAAAAGAATCAGCGCTGCTAGGATTTTCAGGGGCACACATCCCTACAGCAATCTCTCCCAGGACCAAAGTGGGCAAAGCTGTGGTGGGAGAGATTCTTACCCGTCCTGATGACCTGGATAGAGGCTCTGTTTGCATGGGTCTTGCCACAGTTTTTTAAAATTGCGCCAAGCCCTATTCGGAGCTGGGCCCTGAGGGCACACAGTGACTCAGGCAGAGTGCAGCTGAGGACTAAAGCTGGTGGAAGAGTACACACGGCCCACAGATGGGTGATTTGGGCATATGGGACCCTGCACTGGGTGGGTGTGGAGGTCAGGGAAGGGTTCCCAGTGGAACAAGCGGCAAGCAGTGGCACAGGTCGGAAAAGATGCCAGCAGAAGCTGGGCTTGGACAACTGAAACCCTGAAAAGGCCAAATGCCTATGTAGGGCGGGTGAGCGAATGGGAGCAGGTGGGGTTGACAGGACGCTGGCTGTGGCTGGTGAAGGGACTTAAACACCAGAGTAGAGTGACTATTGCCTCATACAGGCTTCAGAGACCTAAGGCAGGATATTGACTATACTCCCGGACGAGCATCTTGGTTTGGGAGGGCACAGACACCCTGTGGGTTGGGCCAGAAACTACAAGAGGCCTTACCAGAAATGAGGAGGGGATGTCCATTCCTCCCTCTTCTTTCTCTTCTTTTCCTCTTCTCTCTTCTTCCCTTCCCTCATCTCTTCCTCTATGTTTCTTCCTCCTTCTCTCTTTCTTGATATCCCCTGCCGCTGCCGCCGCCGCCCCCATCCCCCTTTGCCTAGGCTTGATCCCCCTGCTGAGTGTTCTGAATAACCAGGACTACACATTTAAGACACCTACCAACTACTTTCACCTGTTTGGCCCTTGCATTGCTGTGGTATATCTACTTTGGTTGTGAAGTGACATGAGTACATTCTTAGTCACAATCCTGGGATCATTCCTGGTGGTTGTGCTTGTCAGTTAGTTGGTCAACTTGACACAAACTAGGGTCATCCGGGGAAATGCCTTCCATCAGATCACCTGTAGTTAAGTCTGTGAGGCTTTTGGACTAATGATTAGTGTGGGAAGACCTAGCCCACTGTGGGTGGTGCTAAAGCCAGGCAGGTGAACCTGGGTTGAATTAGAAAGCAAACTGAAACTGGGCGTGGTGGGGAGGCAGAAGCAAGAAGATGTCTGTGAGTTCGAGGCCAGCCTGGTCTACAAAGCAAGTCCAGAACAGCCAAGGTGACACAGAGAAACTCTGTCTTGAAAACAAAAACAACCCCTTGCCATGCCCCCCACCCCCCAAAAAAAACCCCAAAGCAAGCAGAACCACCCGTGAAGAGCAAGCCAGGAGGAGTGGTCCTCCATGGTTTCTGCCTTAGCTCCTGTCTCTGGGTTCCTGCTTCTGCCCTGACTCGTCTCTCTGTGCTCAGGATGTGTAAGTTAAATAAACCCTCTCCTCCCCAAGTTGATTTTAGTCTTGGTTTATCTCGGCAACAGAGAACAAAGATAATTACTGAACAGTACTCCACCTTTCAGTTGCTCCTGTAGATTTATTTGTTGGGACACGTTGGCTGCTTTGAATTTGTAGCAATTATGAATAGTTGTTATGTTAGCCTCCCATCCCTGACATAAACAAGATGATGTGGGCTCAACTGGGCATTTGCATCCATGACCGGTCCTGCTGCTTTCAAGCAGTAGAGATGCATCCTGTCATGTTGTCTGCTTGCCTTGTAGTCAGGGCACAAAAGAGAGAGGGGAAGAAACTAAGATCCCACAGTCCCCTTGGGGAGAGGACATATTCCCAATGGGGGCAACTTCCCTGTGGCTCCATCTCCATATTTTCACTGTTCAGCGACCCAGCTTTTGACATGGGGGCCTTGGAGTGACAGTCCAGATGCAGTCTATCACAGCTGCTATAATCACATCATGATGATGAGCCTTTCGATGAGCACCTACGTTTTTGTACGGTGGCGGGGGGGGGGGGGGGGTATAGCAAGGCGTAAGGTCACTGGGGCCTGTGATAGGACCCTTAAATTAATCATATATGCAAGCATGTGTGTTGGCCCTGGCCCGATTTCACACTTGTCATACTGGGCAAGGGTGTGAGGCAGCCAGCTGAGGATGAAGTACAAGGGATGGGACGTGGCTTTGCATTCTGGAAGTAACCTCTTCCTCCTTGGGAAACACATCAGCTGGGTGAGGCGTGGGCTGGGGGTGGCTGCTTGTGATTTGGAGGGAAATGTGATGTCAAAAAAAAAAAAAAATCACAAGCCAGGACAATGGGACGAGTGACCTTCAGGTTCTGGGCATCGGGGGCTGATGGCGAGAACAGAACCTCTCACATAGCACAAAACCAAAGAGTAGGTTAGGTACTCTTATTGGGAGGGCTGGGGTAGGAGATGGAGAGGCCTCAGGTTTATGACTTTGTGCTGGAGACGCCTTGGTGGTCCACAAGAGACGAGTAGAAGGCAGCTGTAGATCCTCTTTGGACTCTGGGAGTAGAGCAGTGGGTGGGAGGTGAGGTTTGAGGTGAACTTGTCATGGTAGCAGTTAAGAGGGCTGAGCTCATGAGGTACAGGACACAGGCTGCATACGTGACGTGTGCTGGGGACATGTGGAAAGGCTAATAAGCCATCTCTGTCTGTAGGAAGAATGGATCATGACAGTCCCATGGCAACATCCAAGCCCCTGCAAACAGTCTTCATCAGTATGTCCTTTCTGTGTGATCTAACACACTGAGGTCTCACAACCATGTCAAAGAAGTAGGGGAGCCAGGCTTGTGTTTTAATTTCTGTCACACTGATCAGTGGACAGAGTTGGGGAGGTGACAACTGCGAGGCTACCTTAGTTTTGTTGGAACCAGTTAGGAACCTGACATGCAACTATGGCTGGTTGACAGCATGTTCCAACCCCCCTGGGGGAGTATGTTGAGAGAGGGTTTTTCTGTGTATGTAGCCTTGGCTGTCCTGGCACTTGCTCTGTAGACCAGGCTGGCCTAGATTGGCCTGGCTCTGCCTTTTGACATTAAACAAGTGTACTACCATGCCCAGCATCAGTGGCATGGTTCTTGACCTGACATCTCTTCAACACAAGCCAGAGATGCTGATTCCTCTAGAGACCCTAATGCAGAGGCTCTCACCCATCCTAATGCTATGACCCTTAAATGCATTTCCTCAGGTTGTGGTGACCCCCCAGCCATGAAATTATTTTCATTGCTACTTCATAACAATTATTTTGCTACAGTTATGGATTGTAGTATAAATTATTGTGTTTTCCAGTGGACTTGGGCAACCCCTATGAAAAGGTCACTTGACCCCCACCCCCCATAGGTTGAGAACTACTGCCCAAAGGAATCTTAAGGGGAACAGACTTAATGAGTCAGAAGAAAATGTTTGAACCCCATTTCTTCCCTGCCACCTCCCCCTCACCCCGGCCCCAAGACAGGGTTTCTGTGTAGCCGTGCTTGTTCTGGACGTGCTTTTGTAGACCAGGCTAGCCTAGAACTCACAGATATCTGCCTGCCTCTGCCTCCTTGAGTGCTGGGATTACAGGTGTGTGCCACCGTACCTGGCTCTGAGGCCCATTCCTCAAGCCTATTAGGCATCGTCAAGGCCTGGACTTGTGTTTTCCATACTAGGTGGGATACTGATGAATAAATGGATGGATACATGAATGAATAAATATATTCTTATTTATTAGGTAATATTTCAATCTGTCATTTAATCAGTAACTGGAGATTGAGGACTGGTTTTTTAAAATCTCATCCAGACTTTACAGTCATTCTTTCATCCAACAGAAATTTACAGTAGACCAAGGAAATTGTGTCCTATAGAATTTACATTCTCACTGGTTCCCACCAGTAACTCAACTTAAATTTACTTAAATAATTCAGTCTATCAGTGTGTGAAAGTGCTTTAGAAAAAGGGAAAAATAAAAAAAGACAATGCTGGGTGGAGAGAGATGGAGTTATGAGCCAAAGGCTTGTAAGGGCTAGGGGTAGAGCAGTCAGACCAGGGAAGAACAACCAGTAGTGATGAGCCTAGAGCCAAGGAAAGGAAGATGGGAGAGACAGGGCCAGAACAGATTCTATGGGGCATTGGTTCTCAAGCCTAATGCTGCGACCCTGTCATACAGTTCCTCACATAGTGGTGACCCCAAACCATAAAACTATTTTCATTGTTATTTTACAACTGTAAATTTGCTAGTTATGAGTCACAAATATTTTTGGAGACATAAGAGGTTTGTCAAAGGGGTTGTAACCCACAGTTGTGGGGTCTTTGCTGGTTGAGTAAAGGGGCCATCTCTACTGAGCAGAGGAACACTCCTGTCTTCCTGCAGTGTGGTTCTTGTGGCTGGAAGCTGATGCCCACAGCACTGGGGTACAGGTCTTGCAGCTACCATAGCTTCTGGTTGGTTGTATTTAACTGGTATTTACATTTTTTAGTTTGTGTTTAGAAAGGGTCTCACGATGCAGCTCTGGCTAGTCTGGAACTATAAATGTGGACTAGACTGGCTTCAAATGCAGTGATCCATCTTCCTCATAATCTGAATGACAATGCCTGGCTCGGTTTGTTTAAAAACAAGGAGCAGTGCCACATGGCCTTAAAGTCAGGATGTGGCAACCAAAGATTAACCTGAATTTATGATCCATCTGCCTCTATACAGGCATGTACCACTACATTCATCTTTATGTGGTGGGAACAAATCAAGCTCGGACTCCAGCCTCCTTGTATGCCAGGCAAACACTCTACCAACAGAGCGATAGTCCAGGCTGGTTCTGTTGTTTTTGACAAGTATTAAAGTTGTAGTCTGCTTGGCACTTGTATACTTTTAATTCCAGCTTTCAGGAAGCAGAGGCAGGTAGATCTCTGGGGCCAGCCTTGTCTACAGAGTTGCAGGGCAGCCAAGGCTATTACAGAGAAACCCTGTTTTGAAAATCCAAAAACAGTTATGTTCTGTCATCAAGAGACCATAAAGTCAACCTGTTTCCCATGACATCAGTAGCCCTTTACCTGTACTGGGGTTCCTAAGGCCACCTAATGCATTATATAAGCAACAGAACTAGGTCTTCTCAGTTCCAAGGACCAGAAGTTTGAAATCAGGGTGCAGGCCACACTCCTCCCCAAGTCACCAGGAATCTCGGGGTTCTTAAGTTCTGCCTCTGT
This sequence comes from Acomys percivali, assembly GCA_907169655.1. NCBI lineage: Eukaryota > Metazoa > Chordata > Mammalia > Rodentia > Muridae > Acomys > Acomys percivali. The sequence continues at coordinate 113,982,861 of OU015742.1, read as the reverse complement.
TTCCATCATCATGAAATGGTATCTATGTTCAAATTCCTTATGTTTTTCCTTTTCACACAGGATTTCTCTGTGTAACCCTGGAACTTTTTGTAGACCAGGCTGGCCTCGAACTCAAGAGATCCAACTCCCTCGGCCTCCTGAGTGCTGAGATTAAAAGAACATTGGCCATATTGGATTTAGGACAGAGACTTCTTTACAACGACCTGTTTATTAAGTTGGGTTGCATTTGTAGGTTCTAGGTGGCCATAAATTGGTGGGAATCAATATTCAATTCATGAACTAGACTCAGTACTGTTAAGTTGAAGTTAGACAAATTGACTGCATTTTTGCTTTATATGTTCATGGGACTATTGAGGAGTAGAACTAAGTGGTTTGAAAGATAAATGTCCTCCTGGTTTTCTAGCATTTGAATGCTTGGTCCCGTTCATGGCTGTTTGGGGAGTCTTGGTTAGGTTTTCGAGTGTGAGCTCAACTGTTCCTGCCACCATTCCTAGTGCTTGCTGCCAAGCTTCCCACTGGGATGGAGACACATACACATACAGACACCCCACCCAGTTGGGCTTCTGGTTTGTTCCTGCCCATCTTATTGTTCAGAGATGGTAGTTTATGCCAATAGGCAAATTGGGCAAAAATTCCTTAATTCTACCTTCCTTGCTATAAGCTAAATTAGCAAGCTTGTTTTTAGTGTTACTGTGTTTTCCTCTTGAGATAAACCCAAGTTTGATGCACTGGATGGGTGGGCACATGCTCAGACTTACCACGTGGCTGAGGCGATCAGACATTTATGCCTATGTGCTTGGGTAGTGTGTGTACTATGTGAGTGCTCATGAAAACCAGTTTCAGGAGGTTGTGAGCCACCTGGTGTAGATACTGGAAACTGAACTGACCCCTGGAAGAACATTAAGCACTCTTAGTCACTGAGTAATATCTCTAGCTCTAGCTGGCACTCAGCAGAACTGGCAGGTTTCTACTATAGCACAGTCACAGTGAAGCCTCCTCCTCTAGATGTGCTCCTGCGCTGCTGGAGATGATCCAAGGACCAAGAGCCGCACCATTGAGCTATTATTCCTAACTTGTCCTGACCTTTTAAACTTTAATCTCATGTATGGAATCTAGAAGATACCGGAGAAAGGGCATGAAGGCCCACTTTGTAATTAAAGAACAAAAGAGAAACTTCTGCTTCCTTCTGCACCACACCCTGAACACTGCAGGCCCTGGTCTTCCTGACTTCTCTATTCAGAGCGCCTGAACCCCTCCAGAGGCCTTAACCCAGACCTGGGCAAGTGGGAGAGAAAGGGCAGACAATGAACAGTGTTCCTCTGAGTCCTCATTCCTTCCTGCTCCACAAAAACCATCCAACACCTTCCTGAAGAAATAGTATCCCGAGGACATAGAAATGACTTAGGCCCCTTTTGGGAGCATAGTAATGGTGTTTCCTCTTCCTACTTAGCATTATGAAGAACTCCACATAAGCAAACAGGCACTGAATTTCACCTTGCAGCTAAATAGCTGTTTCCATTAAGAATCAAGCCCTGGGAGCGTGGTGGCACATGCCTTCAACTCTAGCACCCTAGCACTCAAGAGAGGCACTGGCAGGTGGATCTGTCTCTCTCTGTCTCTCGCTCCTTCCCTCCCCTCCTCCCTCTCCCTCTCTTTCTGAGGCCAGCCTGTTCTATATAGTGAGTTCAAGGACTAGTAAAACCCTGTCTCAAAAACAAAACAAAAAACCAAAGACATGCCAACCAACCAACCAAAAAACAAAACAAACAAAAAACAAAAAACAAAAAAAAACCCCAAAACCCCACAAAAACAAAACAATAATCATATAATAAAAGAATCAAGCCCTGGTGGAATGATGGTTCAGCAATTAAAGTCTTCAGTTCAATTCCCAGCAACCACATGGTGCCTCATGGCCATCTAATAATGGAACCTGATGCCCTCTTGTGGCATGCAGATCTACATGCAGACAGAGCACTCATATACAGAAGTACAGAAGTAAATCTTTAGCTCAGCAGGGTACACAGGCTGTTGACATAGCCAAATTTACAGAATCTGGAAATAAGATAAATCTCAAACTCAGACTTGGACCCAATATGCATTTTCCTAGAATACAGTCTCAAGTTTATGCAGAATGGAGGCCACATGTTTTTGTGAAGTTAAATGACATAAAATCAAGCAATCTTGACGGATACAAAGGGATATTTTATCTAGAGAAAAACACAAGACTGGGTTTATTTCATACAATGTTATTCACACATTTCATTTTCTAGTTTATACATAATATACAAAGAAGTAAAGATAACATTTCATATGAGCCAATAAGAGCCAGGACTTAGACAAACTGGTCCAGAAACAATCTATATCAAAAGGAGACACTCAAGAGTAAAGCCTAAGCAGGTTCCGCCCAATCAGATTTCTTTATTCTGAAATGTCTGATTTTTCTAAAGTTCCATGCCAACATACTAGAAGGTGGAATCAGGGTGGGCACCAAAACTGGCAGATCATAAAATCTCTACACAAACAGCTATTTTTCTAGAATATGTATGCCTAAAAGTATCAGGAGGACTGGGTTGTCAGCACTGGGAAGTATGAATCAGGACTGCTAGAGGAGGATTCAATTCCAAATAACTTTCTCTAGGACTTGCCACCTTCTGAACCAAGTGACAGCTGCCCGCACATCCAAAGGGAAGGGCAAGGGCAAGCCATGATGGGAAGAGGTGTTACCAATCTCTAACACCGACAGTTTTGATCTTGCAACCATGGGCTGATGTGGGGAAGTTAAGTTCAACCCAGGGCCAAGACACTCTGAGGCTGGGAAAACAAAGTAGAAAAAGGGGAAGAGAGTCATTCTATATGGGAGAAAATACTGCTACTGTGACAGGGACATGCTGATGAACCAGTGTGCCTGAGAATGGTGACAGTGGCTAGATTTAAGGGCCTCACCAAGAAATGTTGGGTTAGAAAGCTAGATAACTCAACATCAATGTGAAGGAGACTCCTGGCATCCCAAACTTCATGCCAAATTTTAAGGTTCATGATACAAGTAACAAAAGGATAGAATCTTTATACTCAATATTGTGCTCTGATTGTTTTTCTTCTGCAGATCGAGTAAAAAAATCCCTTCTACAATTCATCTGACAGAAATAGCATGTTCATTTCAGTTTTTAGCACTGAACATAAGAGGGTCAACATAAATGTTTATACAAAATACTGACTTCAACAAAATACAAAGCACTTTCTTTATCTTTCAGAAACTGAATATACAAAGCAATTTTTTCCAAAATATTTTCATAGGCAAAGGATTAAAAACGATTTTAATTATACACATATGGTCACAATTTTGCCTTAAAAAGATTGTTGGGAAATGTACATAAGGCCGCTTGTAAATGTACATCATGTTACTGTTATGTCTTATGTCCAGAGGAAAAAAATGTTATCATACAGATTTGCTCTTACTTGGGAGTAGGCTATTCAAAAATACAGTACTCTTCTGTACAAAGAAAAAAGTCACATCACATTTAAAGATGGAAAAAGCATTGGCCTCTATGGTAATCAAATCTCAGTCCAACACTTTCTATTTATTATGCACAATACCCTGACTTCAATTGAAAGTGATCCAGATCCTAGCATGTCCATTATTAACAGAGTCAACAGCTATGTTATAAAACAAAATGTTTTCCACAATAATAAAAAGAAAGCTGGTTCATACTTTTGAAACCATATAAAGATAAAAAATTCTTAAAAATCACTCTCAATTTGGAGAAATAAATTTACATTATACAACACTATATTGCCAGGTTAAAGAGGGCAGGGATGTAAATGTACACTAAAATGCAAATGTTTCCCAAAGAGATAAAACAGATTCCATTTACAGCATGAAGGTTTACAAATGTACACCTGTACAACCAAAGAAAATCACTACGAAATTAGCAAGGCTTTCATAACAAACACTGAAACAAGATCTGCTTTCAAATTGTAAACTTACATCTACCCCTACACACACAATGCGTTTATTTATAGGAAGGAAAAAAAAGCTCTCTGAATATGCAATCATGCGTAAATGCTGAGCTATCAGCTCACTTCTCAGTGGCCTCTTTCACCTCTATCGGGTTCCTACTTTATGTATCTACTATGAAAACGCAGAATAAACCAACACTTCCTCAACAGTCTTGTAATTCTGTAATTTAGAACAAAATACAAATTATCCATCCGTTCTTGTTGCAAACCAAATTGAAAAGTTAGTGTGAAAGTTAACTTTTCATTCAGTGCAGTTTAACTGAACGGAAGTGCCACCATGATTTTGTTTTCTAACTCATTACAATTATAAGTATATACAATTCTTCTATACATTGCCAGGGACATTATAGGGCAGTAATTTTATTAAAACCACATCCACTGTAAATAATGTTATCTCAAATGATTTTATTCTTGTCTGAGTTTTTCTTTGCATGATAGTTTGTGAATTACCAAAATACAACTTAACTTTCCTTTTAAAATATTAATAATATTTATGCAGTTGATTGTTAATCTGTTATAAAAGGCTTCACACAAAGGAAAAAAATAAGAACTATAATTCTATATACATCTCTATAAACCTGTTGTGCTATGGGGTTGTAGACCTACCAGACTGCAAGCCAGTTTATTAAAATACTGTACTTTTCCCTTTAAAAACTATTTTTTTTGTGTGACTTTACAAGGTATAAATTTACAAAATATGTGACAACTTTTTCTTTTTTGTCTTTTTTTTTGTGTGTGTGTGGGGGGATACAGTTACATCATGTACAGGCATTCTGTGCTTCACCAGAAATCCAATCTGATAGGTCTCCACTTAGGGCTGAATATAATTTATAATTCACCACCCCCACCCCCTAAATATACACAAGAACCTTAAAAATTTACAAATGGATGAAGTCAATAAATAGTTTTGCTTTAAAAAAAAATCAAAGATCCATAGTTGAATTGTGTTTTGATAATTCACAAAGAAAACCCATTCTTTGAACATGGTTAAATCATCTTCTGTTTTCCCTTACAGCATTCCATTTGGTGGTCCTCCAATAGGCCCTAGATCTGGGCTATTTTTCAAATAGTATTTTTCCAGCTTGGCCAGTATATGCTTCCCATATGTATATTTGCGAAGAGTAGTAATGTGAGGTCGAATCTGAAAAACAAATAAGCTCATTAAAAAACTAAGTTATTATGGTTTCTGGGTTTTAATTCATTTTGTGTTGGGGGTGTATGTGAAAGTCAGAGGACAACTTGAGAAAGTGTTTTCTGATTTAAAATAGCTCCCTCAGGTCCAAATAACCTTGCTGTTAAAAAGCTACTGAGCCATAAAAATCTCTCAAAAATGTTTAAAAGGGCATTTAAGCACTCTTTTCTTCAGTGAGTAATAAAGCCACTGCTGTGTCACATGTAGGCAAGGGCAGCTCTACAGAGTGCACTAGGGAGCTGTGCACTGTTCCTTTCTAGCTGAATACAGTTAACAGTCACAGATGAGACTGGTGAACAGACACGCTTCTCACATGGACACGTAAGCTTGTAAGATTCCTGAGTACAACTGGGCAATATCTAGGAAGTCACCCTTCAAAAATACGTATGATTGTACTGGGTGGACTAAGCTGCCCATGTGCTTAAACTAACTGTATTCTTCCATGGAGAAATTAATCCTACAAAAAGTTCCTGTGCAGTCAAAAGTCATACAGATGTATGGTGCTAAGCACTGTATTACCTTGTGCATGATTATCTTTCTCTGAGCAGGTTCAGCCATATCAATCATCTTCTGAACCACATAATTGGCATACTGATCCTTCATCATGGTGTATAAGGCACTGTGAGGACCATCATTCTGACAGCAAACCTCGTCAATCAGTAAAGCTCTCTCAGCACGGGAAGCATGAGTAACACACTTTTCTACTACGTTGCTAAAAATTAAAGGCACATAAATATAAACTTTAATATTTTTTTCTTTACAGCCAAATATTCTTGACTTTTCAGTTTGTTCCAATTACTAGAAAACAGATGCAAAATATCTCGTTTTGTAATTACTTTTAAAACAGAAACTGGTATCACAGGATGGCCCACAACTTGACATCCATAAATTTAATTATAGACCTACTAAAAAAATATATATATATATATTAGGAGTTGGAAGAACTGACTATTGTGATACCTGGCAAATTTGTGTTGACTCAGGGCTAACACCTTTCCTCTGATTTCAGAAACAATTTTGCTCTTGTCTTCAGGTCGACCGTGTTCCAATACATGCTGAATAACGTAATTGCCATACTGATCCTATGACAGAAATTTAAAAATTACTTTCCATCCTTAAAAATGTCTATTTAAGAAAACATAAATCAACTGTCTAAAAATCCCAGTAGAAGAAGACTGCAATAAATTTTCTTCACTTATTTTTACAGTTTAACAAATTACATTTCTTTAAAAAAAAAAAAAAGCAAACATTTCAACTTTTTAGGGAACTATACCTGTACTAGCTGCTCTGTGTGTTGGTGAAGCTCTTCTAAGATTGGTAAGGTCTGCTCTGCAGTGCAGTGCTCCAAGATTCGCTGAATGACTCTGCAGCCGTAAGGATGTGTTGAAAGCACAAACACCTTGAAATAAATAGAAGGATTGAGATGTACATTTGCTGTTATTTTAACATGCCATAGTACTTATGACAGAAGTCAGAGGCCAACTAGGGGGAGGAAGTCTGTTTTTCCTTTCACCATGTGGGATCTGGGGAACCAAACTCAGGTTATCAGGCTTGACAGCATTTCCCTTTTACTTGTTGAGCCACCCAGTTGGGCTGAAGGTAATTTCGATCAAAAAGAATTTAACAGGCAAGAGATGTAGCTCAGTTGCCTAGCATGTGTAAAGCCCTAGGTTCCATCCTCAGGACAGCAACCCAAACCAACCAAAGCAATACAATAAATAGAACCTAGCCATAAGACCAAGGATGGATGACAGTGAAAATAAATGGATTCAGGAGAGAGGGTTGCTTAGCAATGTAACCAGGGATATTAACCTCTGTGGTTTTTGTACTAGTTATTTTGGCCTTTGTAAACACTGTTTTATGTCTTTTTTCCTCCTCAGGACTATAGAAAACACTTTTGTAGGTACTTGTATCTAATGACTTTACTAATAAGGCTGATATTTTGAGACATGTCTCATATATAGCTGAGAATGACATTGAATTTCCAATTCCTTGCTTCCATCTCTCAGGTGCTGGGATTACAGCTAATTACATTTACTATTTTCTATTTTTAGCAAAAGTGGCAGGTATAATCTTGTACTTAAAATGCTAATATTCAAATTATAAAATGTTCTAAGGAAATTAATGTCACAAATAATCTTACTTGTCCTTTGAAAGCATCAATGATGAACTGCAGTGACTGTGGCTGAACACATTCAATACATTTTTGTACAACATGGTTTCCATTCTGATCTTTCACACACTTGAGCACATGACCATCTAGCTCCTTGACCATTTCACTCTGCAAAAGACATTTAAATTATTATTTCACCAAAGAATCCAATAGAATGAAAAATATTCACATGGAATAGTTAAAAATAACAGAACAAAGCACACTCAAAACTATTTCCTGTTTCTTAAAAGTATTAAAAATTAAAAAAAAACCATTCAAGATAAAAATTATTAAAGCATATCATAGGACAGTAACGTCAATGATACATACTGACATAAAACAGTGATAGTGAACCACAATTTTCATTGTGTACATGTCCTGCAACTATCTTTTTTTGGTTTGTTTGTTTTTATTTTTCGAGACAGAGTTTCTCTGTGTCGCCTTGGCTGTCCTGGACTCGCATTGTAGACCAGGCTGGCCTCGAACTCACAGCGATCCACCTGCCTCTGCCTCCCGAGTGCTGGGATTAAAGGCGTGCGCCACCACGCCCGGCACAACTATCTTTTTAAATAGGTATCTAATATACATCTTTAAAGTTCTATTTTTGTGAGCTATCTATCACCCCTATCCTTTATTCCAAAGGGATCATTATTAATGCCTGTATGAGTTTACCAAAGTGATTACAACAGAGTAAAAAATAAGATACTAGGTTATTTGCATTTCACCTATACCAGTAATTATAATTACTAATGGGCATTTTTTTTTTTGTTTACTGCTTACAATAAAACCTGTTATAAAATTTTACTATTACTAACTTGTATGTCTTATTAGGACAGAAAATTATTACTACAAAGAAATGGGGCACACATACGCAACCTAAAGGTATTTAAATAATCTTTAACTCAATTATATTCCAACACAATTATGGAGGAATCCTGTTAAGTCAACCTACAACACGGATTTATGCCTAAACTAAAACAGTCTACATTACAAAATATAATTAACTTAAAAATCCAAATTAAAACAATAGATCCTACCCATTTACCCACCTCCTCCTTGCTGGCTAGTTTTATGTCAACTTGACACAAACTACAGTCATTTTGGAGAGAGAACCTCAATTGAGAAAACATCCCCATCAGATTGGCCTGTGGCAGATTTTTTTAATTAGTGATTGATGTGGAAGGGCTCATACCACTGTGGGCAATGTCACCCTGGGCTGATGGTCCTGGGTAGACGCTATAAGACCACAGGCTGTACAAGCCACGGAGGGCAATCCAGTAAGCAGAACCCCTCCACAACCTCCGTATCAGTTCCTGCCCTCACTTCTAACATGTGAGCTGAAATAACCTCTTTCCTCTCTAAGTTGTTTTTGGTCATGGTGTTTATTGCAGCAATAAAAACTCCAACTAAGACACCCTACTCCTTCCATTTTTAAACTGCAGAATTTACTTTCATTGTATAACACTCAAAAAATGACTTTCTAAATTATTACTATAAACTTAAAAAAGGCACTATTTCGTTCAATTATATTTTTATGTGGTATATGAACACAAATAACTTCATATTGAAAGTAAACTGAAAAATCACACAAGAACCTACTAAATACACAAAGCATACACTTAAAAATCTGGTAAATTAACTTTACCAACTTACTCTCAATTTTGTTGTCTGTTTGAATTATTTTAAAGGTGACATTCATAACTTAGAAAGAAGTACAATGAATATGTTAACAATTACATTGGTCCCTTATTAAAATATTCAGACCATCATTCAGACCACACATATTTCTCTTTTCTTTTAAATCAGTAAATTTTTTTCCTAAAAAAAATTATGTGTGTTTATCTGTGTGAGATTATGCCACGTATGCTTGGGTCTGAACTGAACTTGGGTCCTCTGGTACAGCACCAAAGAAGTCAATCTTGTTAAGAGGAATATTATGTTTCACTGGTTAGACGTTTTTAGTATATATTCATATATATTTATGTATATACTAGCTGGAATATAAGAAAGTTTTTTGCTTATAATTCCTCTTTTTTTAAAATGGTTTTCGAGACAGGGTCTCTCTGTGTAGCCTTGGCTGTCCTGGACTCAGTTTGTGGACTAGGCTGGCCTCGAACTCGGAGATCCACCTACCTCTGCCTCCTGAGTGCTGGAACTAAAGGCGTGCACTACCACGCCTGGCTGCTTATAATTCTTAAGATAGAAATATAAGCAGACCTCAAAATAAACTCTGTAACAGTGAAGTGCTTGCTGAAACTGTTGATAATAAAAAGGTAAGTGATAGCAAAGACACATCATTTGGCATTCTCTGCCAAACTGCAGGCACTACACAGAGAGGCAGTGAATGGATCAAAGTTCTGCTTTGGAAATTTTAAATAGCAATGAGCTGTTTAAGATAGACTTTATGAAAAGATCTTAAGTCTTCTGATAGAAATCTTTAGGTCATTTCCCTCAAGATAGTACGATAAAAAGAAATTCAATTTTAAATTAAATATTACAAAACTTTTATCTCAACTTACAATTACCTGCTGATCAGAAGAAATAGACTCTAATGCTTTTTGAATAACACGACAGCCATACATTTGCAAGGCTAAAGGTAGAACATGACCACGAATACGAGTAGCCAGGGCTAATTTCTGATCCAAACTTCCAAACTGAAAGATAGCAAAAGTAAGAAATTAGCATGACAATATTTTGCTAAACTTGAGCAGCACACTGTTTGCTGTACTTTATACCTACAGTAAAATCTAAGACTCAAGAGATGCTTCCAGTAATGTTAAGTTATAATCTACCTGCCTCTCTGCTTCCGGAGTGCTGGGACTAAGCGTGTGTACAACCATGCCTGGCTTATCTTTACTCTTTTTTTCTTTAAATTTAATCATTTTTAAAAATGTGTGTGTGCGCACCCTCAAAGGAAAGTGTCACAGCCCCAGACACTGATATTACAAGTGGCCGTGAGCTTCATGGGTACTGGGGGAACTGCTCCCAACTGCTAGAGCTATCTGTCTAGCTCCAAGGAGAATCTGGACATTGGTGACTCAGATAGACTGCCTCACCAGAAGGCCACATGGGTCCTCCTGCACGGATTCCCCAAGTACTGAGGTTACAAACACATGCTGCCACACCTAATTGTTTTGTGGGTGCAGGAAGGTCCTAATTTGGGTCTTTATGATGTATAAGAAGCAGCACTTCACTGACTGAGCTGTCTCCTTAGCACTAGAACATGATTTCCAAATATTTGATCACAGTTTTATATGCATCTTTATGTGAAACTGCCTACTGTCCAATTTTAGAACTATCTGCTAGCAAAACTGGACAAGCATATAAACACAAATGCACTTACCTCAAAAAACTTCTGTATAACATAGTTCCCAAAAACATCTGTCATTAATTGATAGGCTGCCTGTAGAATTTCATTAAATACCATCTGCCGTTCAGCTGGAGTAGCTCTCTCTAGCTTTTGCTGTATGAATCTATATAGGAAAAGAATTTAAATCCCAAGACAATAAATTAAAAACAACCTTTATAAAATCATCTGCATGCCTCATCATGTGTGTGTGGAGTGGCGGGGGTCGGGGGGGAGAGAAAGGATCTTGTGATATAGCTCAGGCTGACTTAAAAATCACTATGTAGCTTAGGGTAGCCTTAAGCATGTACCACTAGTCAGCAAAATGAAAAACTTTTCTTTTATCCTTTCTGGCTGGGGTGGGGGTGGGTGGGGATGGGGGGAGATGGGAGAGGGCAGACAGATAAGTCTCACCCAGAGAGATAAACATTTAGGTTCCTTTCTTTTAAAGGCAACAGTATTCAACAAAAACAGTGTGAAGTATGAGTGAGAAACCATAAACACCTACCTCGAGCCATGCTGGTCTTGAGAAAACTCGACTATATGTCCAATCAAGTCTCTGAGCTGAAGGTTGGGGAAGCGGTTGTTCCTGAAATCTTCTAATAGCCTACTGCGGCCGGAGGGCATGATATCAGATCTATTATAGCGGAGCCGAGAAGGAGGAAAGAGCTGGCTGCTGGAGCTAAATAGACTGGAAGTGCTTGAAGCACTTCGGTACTTGGCTTCTGCCCCAGGTGCCGCAGAGATATACCGACCACTACCATTTGTCAGTCCTCCTACAACAAAGCAGCTATGGTTAGCAAATATTTCTGACAAGTTATTCTACAAACAAAAGTTACTTAAACTATAAATGTAATCAAATAAGCTTCAACAAAGCTTTCAATTATATTAACAAGTTATAATTAGCTAGTAAAATTCAGATCGGGAGCAATGAAAATGCTTTAAAATTCATTTGCAGTCTCAGGAAGTTGTTCAGTGGTACAGTGTTTGCCTAGCATAATTAAGGCTCTGGGTTCTATGCCCAAGGGCACAGAATAAGATTCATATACAGTATAATGGAATAACATTCAGTGCTAAATCTGTACTTTTAGGAAATACATTAAACATATTGTTAGACATACTTTCAGGTAAAGAGAAGTCATTTTAGTAGATTTATTAATGCTTGAAACTTGAAAAAAAAAAACCCACAATATGAGTAACATCTAAAATATACTTCTTTGAAAACTTGGAAATGTTATATTAAAAATATTCCCCATAAAATGCTATTATCTTATAGATGAGAAATAGTAATAAACAGCAATTATTGCTATAGCCATAACCATTAGCCTCCAACTTACATTTATTCCATACAAGAAAATAAAAGGCAGTAACAGAAACAAACTTAAACTTGAGGAAATTGTTTCTATTATAAATAACAGCTAAAGTACTTGACAGTGTCCTTTTAAAACAGGAAAATGTAAAGACAGTTATAAAATGCAAATTTAGTAGTTTACAAAAACAATATCCACCATCAGCTGTACTTATACTAACTGTACATATAGTAGCACTAGACAGTCCAGGCCAGAGTGTAGAAATGATCCCAATACCATGCAAAGTCAGAGACCTTAGAGTCCAAAAGAAGTGAAAAGGGACCAGAATAATATTTTAATTCTGGAATGTAAACTGAGTTAGAGAACTCTCTTTCCCTCTCAACTTCTAGTATCTACTCTTAACCTATTTTTTCCCTATGAATTTCCCATGCTAAAGCACATCAAACATTTATTTGAATCATTAACCCTTTGTTCAATATCAAACTATACCAAATTACATGCTAGATACCTAGTGCCTAAATATGTCTAAGTATATAGTAAATACCACATAAATCATGACAGTAGAAATCATGAAGAAAAAAATGTTATTCTTAAAGTATATGTATGTATGTAGGTGCACGCACAAAGGTAGCGGTTCCCTTAGAGGACAAATGGCAGATGTCCCTAGAGCAGAGTTCTCAATCTGTAGGTTGAGACCCCTTGAGGAAGGGGGGGTTACAATTCAGATATCCTGCACATCAGATATTTACACTACAATACATAACAGTAGCAAAACAAAGTTATGAATTAAGTATCAAGAAAATAATCTGGTGTGTGTGGGGGTCACCACACCATAAGGAATTGTATTTTCAAAGTGGCAGTATTAGAAAAGAACCACTGCCTTAAGAGATTCTTATGGAGAAAGCCATGTGTTAACTTGATGGTGATTAGAGTTCTGCATCTTTAAGCCACAGAAAATCAAGAACTGTCATCAACCACCTGAAATTCAAACAGGGTAAAGAAAAGGCTATCCTTTGGAGCCTAGCTTTCAGAGTATGGCCAAAGCTATCCTAATATTTCACATTCATTCGCTGACTGTAATACTGAGTGTTAATATGCTTAAAAATATGAGTATATGTACCTACCTCACTGTGAATGATGGAAGGATAATAAAACACAGGAATGTCACTTCAACTTGAAGTTGCAATAATACAGTATTTTCAGATTTATGACTCAAATGTGTTGTTTTTCACTTGCTGTCGTATTTAAAAGCTCTGTATTTACACACATTAAAGTATCCATGTGTCTATGTCCCTCTGCACTGGCAGCATTATTGTTCATTGTAACAATAGCATATATAACAGAATGTAATTATTTTAGGAACCCTGCGACACAAATGTATTTCCATTTTATTTGTGGGAAAATGGGCCTGAGAGGCTAACTTAATCAAGAAAGCATAACTACTCACTAGTTGTACTGAATAATTAACTTAAATTTTTCAGTAATGCTCTGCTGCATTTCAAGGAAAACATTTAATATTATTTATAGTACATAAGCTTGGAAAATGACTAATAATATTATTTAGGGTATAAACTATATAAAAATTTCTAATTATTATTAATACTTTTATACTCACATATAAATAACATTTTTGTTGGAGAAAAGACAAGGACTACATGTTTAAATACTGACATGATCCTAGTAATAGGTGTAACTTTGTGTACCATTTTAATAGGCTATTATAAAAGCACCAATGTAGCAACTATATCATGTTAAATATATAATTTTGTGAGACTATGTACAGACACTGGGTAATTATAGACCAAATTCTGCCACACTAAGTATCTGGTATTTCTATTGTCTGTGGCTCTTTTCTAAAACCAGTTTAGAAGCCTTATCTTGTAGTCTCTAATGCTTTAACTAAATGTATGGGTATATGATAGCATCACCACAAGGTACTTAACCTCCCTCCCACAGACCAAGTTTTAACATATGACCCATATAGACTTCACTCTTCAGACTGGTATTATATTATTTCCCTAAAAAATTTACTGTGCTAACTCCATTACTCAATCAAAAGGGAATGATTCTGTATGGTTTCAAAACTGCCTGGATTTTACATCTTTCATGAAAACTACGTCCTTCTATGATAATGAATACAAGAACACTTTGAAAACTTATTTCCCCATACTCCATCCAAAGGATCAGCAGGGTAAATTTCTAATCGTTAAGTACTATCAACATGTGGACAAAGGCTCCTTCATCCTTTCTGGATTCATCTGACTTCTCCTTGACTACCACTTCTTGCCACAGCAGAAAGACCATTAAGATACATCTATATTTCTTTTCTAATATTCCTGATGAGATTTCATTGCTAGGGGCCTCAAAAGCCATTTTTTAAAAAAGATTTATTTATTTTCATGAGTTTGAGTGCTTTTCCTGCATGTATATATGTGCACCATAAACACGCCAGTTGCCCTCAAAGGTCAGAAAAGGGCATGAGTGACATGATAGTAACGTAAATGCTGGAACTGAAATCCAGTCCAAGAGCAGTTGAGTGCTCTTACCACTGAGCCATCTCTCCAACAACTCAGAAGCCTTTCTTGACTGAGGTTAGGAAACTATCAAGTGTTTATGCCATATCAAAGTTTGTTCTGTAAGTTATGAATATAAATTGTATCTTGAACACACACAAGCACATCTATTTTCTCCCTTGTAACACCAAGGTGATTGATTATAAGGTAGTTACAAGTGGTGGTGGCATATGCCTTTAATCCCAACACTTGGGAGGCAGAGACAGGTGAATTTCTATGAGTTCGAGGCCAGCCTGGTCTGTCTACAGAGTGAGTTCCAGGACAGCCAGAACTATACAGACAAACCCTGCCTCAAAAAAACCCAAAGGACTCAACTGGGAAGGTACTGTGAAAGATTCAAGTATGCACATACAATATAAAGTGAAAAAAACCCCACAACTGTAAAATAACAAAAAACCTTCACTTTTATAGTACAATACTTACATACCAAATAAAAAATAGAAACCTTAAATCCACAATGTTTTGAGAACCTATCTGCTACCACAAACTGTTGCCCAGGCTGACCTTGAACTTACAAATCTTCCTGCCTAAATGCTTAAATGTTATTTCAACAGTTATTTCAAGTTATAAGAAGGTCTGGACTTTTTTTATTTTTAATCTATTGGGAAAAACAAACCTAAAAACAATTCTAACCACAAACCTGCGAGCAACAAACTTAGTATAAAAACTACAAAAGAAAGCTATTGTTTCTACTGGAGAGAATTCTTCCTACCTATAGAACTAAATGATTTAATAAAGTAAGGTAACAAACAGAACCTCAAATGTACAAACCTGACGATAGTGAATAAAGGCTATGGTTTTCCTTAGAATATATCACATTAAGTATTCAATACAGGATAAATTTGGGCTGAGTAACAGGGTAAGTATTCAGTACTTTTTTTGTAAGGTCTTGGGTTCAACTCTTAGCATTACCAAAAAGACCTAAACCACACTAAACCAGACCTAAGGTAGTAGTTAATCAACTACATGAAAGACAGACACTGAATAAGCAATTCATTCAGTACTTATGAGTAAAACTTGATATAGATAGATAGATAGATAGATAGATAGATAGATAGATAGAGATAGATAGTTTTTTTTTTAAGTTTTTTTGAGACAGGGTTTTTCTCTGTAGCCTTGGCTGTCCTGGACTCGGTTTGTAGACCAGGCTGGCCTCGAACTCACAGCGATCTGCCTGCCTCTGCCTCCCAAGTGCTGATATTAAAGGCATGCACCACCACGCCCGGCATGTTATTTATATTTGTAGAGTCATAAAGTCTTACCAATTCATTATCATTTAAAAATGAGTAATAAAACATTCTAAGACATTCTCTTGAAATAACTTATATTTAATGTATAGTCAACTAGCAAGCAAAAGTCTAAGGACTATACTAACAAATTCACTTTCCCAACAAGTTATAATACATTCAGTCAAATTTTGCTATTTATGGTTCTAAAGTTGTAGAATAAGATCCTTCTCATTTATTCACACATATATTAGAAAGAAATAAAAGAATCCTTTGAGAAATATACAAATAAATCATATAGGCACAAGCTAATTTTGTTGTATCTCTTCATTTTATGACTGAAAACTAATCATTTCATTTAAAAATGGTGTGTGTGTGTGTGTGTGTGTGTGTGTGTGTGTGAGAGAGAGAGAGAGAGAGAGAGAGAGAGAGAGAGAGAGAGAGAGAGAGAGACAGAGAGAGACAGAGACAGAGAGAGAGAGAGAAGGGGAGGGAGAGACTGAAGCAAGGATCAAAGCTTTATTGCCCCTCACTCAGATATACAATTGCTCCAGGTCAAGTCACTGATTAGTCCATCTTTTTCTTAAAGTAGCAACTATGGACATAGATCAGGTAGTTAAATGAACACATTCATCTTTGGGTACTCTATTTGTCTGCCTGTGCCAACGTCAAAATTCTGGTGATTACAAGTGTGTAAATGTTAGCACTTCTATGTCTTGTCCCATAAATCCTCTCCTCCATTTAAAAATGTAATGACTTGTAAGAGTTCAGTTCCATGAACAAAGGAAAAAAAAAAAAAAAAGGGAAAACTACATGAGTACATGAGGGAGATGATGGCTAGCAAAGTTAAAGGCTTATATGAACATACAGGTGATCCTTTGAGTTAAAAATCACACAAGTGTGCCATTGGAGTCAAACTGTAACCACAAATTACTTTTCATATAGAACTTGCATATAGAAATTGCAGTGAGGATTGTGTTATGAAAGTGCAGCCTCTGCTGCTGAGCACTTACTACCAGTCACCACTGTAAGCATATTTCCAAACTCTTCACCTCCTAAGGAACTGTGTTCTTCATCTAAATGCTTAAGACTATATATGTTTGAGTTTTTTTACATTTTAGAGTATTTATGTAGAATTCAATGCTGAGCATCCTGGTAATTTGAATGTAAATGTTTCAATAACAGAGACTTTTGAGTGCACAGAAAGATTCATGTTTGGGTAAGATGCCCAACGTGTACTAATTTAAACATGCGCCTCGAATGATCTATTGCCAAAGTAGATCATCCAAATATTCTGTCTTAAATCTGTCATCATCTTAACTAAACTAACTGGATAAATGTTGCAGGGTATTTTGATCACACCATGAATCTCAAGGTTGTGTTACTTACTGGAGAAACCTGTTTTTAGTTGTAGTGCGGCTCATCCTTAGCACACACCTTTAATACAAGAGCATTCTGTTTGAATATTGTAAACATGATTAAATAAAGTCGATCATAGATCAAGAGGCAGGAGCAATCTAGTTGACAGGAAGTGAACACAGGATTATTAACAAAAAAAAAACCATAGAGAGGAAGAGGAAATCAAGAAGACAGACAACACAGGAAGTAGAAAGGAGAGACTTTCGGTTCAGGAGGTTTTTAGAGATGGCATGGGAGAAGAAGATTCCTTGTGGGGAATCCACCCGCCCCTGTCTTTGCTCATAAAATCGAACAATTGAGATTCTGTTAAAAACAACAGAAAAAACATTCACGAACATCAGAACCACAGAGTCATAGACATGCTTAATTGGTTCAATGGTTAATTTTCAATGTCAATTAACTGAATTTGGAATCAACTAGGAGACAAACCTCAAGGCTCATCTGTGAGGATGTCTCCAGGGAGGTTTATATGAGGAAAACTATCCCTGAATGTGGACCACCCCACCCCATATTCTGTTTTCCCAGAATGAACAATAAGGGATGAAAAACTAGAATCACTAGCCATCTTTCTCTCTGCATCCTGGCAGCAGACACAATGTAACTAGCTACTATCCTGATGCTATGACTTCCCTGCTGTGGTGGATTATATCCCCAAACCATGAGTTAAAATAAATTATTTTCCCCTTATTACTTCTTATTAGTTATCTGGTGATAGCTGTAAGAAAAATAACTAACACCAAGGGTAATAAACCAAATTATAAGAACAAAAATAAAACCAGCAAAACAAAAACCAATAAATTTTTATGTGTAGCCAGCTGTGGTAGTTCACGCCTTTACACCCAGCACTCAGGAGGCATAGACAAATCTGTGAGTTCCAGGCCAGCTGGAACCACACACACAGTGTGAGAACCTGTTATAAAAACAAAACAAAATTTTATACACAAAGCTGATCATAAATTGTCTCATAAAACACAATTTTAGAATTTGTATGTTTAACTGTTCTATGAACAAGTAAACAACTCTCAAGACATCTTGAAGAGTTGCAATACTGCCTTAGCATACATGAGAACTGGTACAGAATCTTTTGAGAGTTGAATGTGATGCTGTACAGCCCGTGTGTGAGCTGGCCATCTTAGGTTAGGAAATATATCATGGAGTAGGTACATACTTGAACCTTCAAGGTGCTTAGACAACATCTCTCACGTAAACCTCAAGAAAAACTAAATGGAAAAAGGCAATCTAGAAGTCTGATGTTATATCATTAGGTCTTACTTCAAAAGCCTGTATGTCACAAAACTTGAAAATCTAAATGAAATGTAAAATTTTCTTGATAGGTACCAATTACCAAAATTGAACCAAGATCATGTAATTAAATAGTCCTCTATCTCCTAAGGAAACAGAAGCAGTCATCAAAACAAAACAACAACAACAAAGGGGGGGTGACAAAACACTCAAGATAATGTAAATACGACTTCCTGAAAGCCTAGTTAAAACACAGTACTCAAACACCTTTCCACGTCATTCCACTCCTTAGTAAGAGCATAATAGAAAAGTAGTAATTCATAGGTCAGAACTGTATGATGGCCTCAATTCACTCAGTTGTAAGTATGAATCTTTTGGGCTCACTTACTTTTTAATTTCTAATTTTAAGTGGATTTATCCTTGAACCAGGCTATGTCCACATTAAAGATGAAATGAGAAATGTAAAGGTGTCTTAAGGAAAAATAACGCTATTTAGTTAACACTTCAAAATATTTCATACTTGTTTTATGCTTTTAATAATCATACTTAAACACAAAGATAGACCATAGGCTTCCTTATAACCAACTTAGCCACACGTGGTCACTTGTATGCATTTCCTCTAAAAGGAGCAGCTGAATGAATCTGTCAAAGTCAGCAATCCTTTCTTGTTTGTTTTTGTTTTTCAAGACAGGGTTTCTATGTGTAGCCACGGCTGTCCTTGATTCACTCTGTATTATCAGGCTGGCCTTGAACTCAGAGATCCCCGTGCCTCTGCATCCCAAGTGCTGGGACTAAAGGCGTATGCAGCCACCACCACTAAGTTTAAAGTCAACAACTCTTCGCAAATAATCACGAAATAGGAAAACTAAACAAACCTCATCCTCCAGCCTCCCCCCGGCCTCCCGCAAAAAAAAAAAAAAAAAAAAAAAAGGAGGAGGAGGAAGTAAATAATGACCTGTTTTTAATATAAAATGTTCTGATTAAGAGAAAAGATGAGTTCTAAAAATGTCGAACCCAGACTGAATATACTCCTATTTACTTACTTATCATTAACAATTCAGAGCCACCTTTCACTGAGTTCAAATCTCACACTATACATTTTAATAACTCTTTTCTTAGAGGTGGAAGCACACATCTTGAGAACCCATTTAGCCTACCAAAACCAAGGAAGGACATGCAAAATGGTGCTTTACACTTAAGCTCAAAATTTATCTAAATACAAGCATTAGGCAAATTAGAAATCACTAACATATATTAAGTTTATTAAAAGAAGGGTAGGGGAGAAACACAAGAAGGAATTCGTTGTCTACCTCCAGGTAAGAGTAAAATAGTATCGTAAATACTCAATGTGTCTGATGAAGTGTGAAGTACAGACATCCCCTGACTTAGGCTGTTTCATTCCAATAAGTTCACTGTTAACTGAAAAATCTACAATGCATGAAATGTACCTAACCTACCAAGTAGCATAGCTTCGTCTAACCTACCAAATCAACAAAGTCTGCTTAATACCGTTTCACGTAATTCACTAACTACTACACTGAAGTGGAAGAGAGATTATACGGTATGCTCTTGTATTATAAAGCCAACCAGAATTTTACACTAAACTTCAAAAGGCGTGTGGTGCACACCTGTAATTCTAGCACGTTCAGGGCAGGAAGATGACAAATTCAAGGTTAGTCTGAGTTCATATAGTGAGTTTGAGCTTAGCATGGGCTACTACACAAGATTCCCTTTCCCTCGACCTAAAAAATAGTGACACAGAAATGACCTAAGGTGGCCAAAAAGAGTATAACTTTTGGCTCAAAACTAGACATCAACTAATTATTCTGAGAGTCAGAGAATAAGAGAATGAGGCATTATCTTAACTACTATAGGAATGGCCTTTTATAGTAACCTCAGAAGTTTTAAAGGAAACTGTATCATAGAGAATTTATACATTTATTAGGAATGTTAATATTGGAACTGCACTATTTTGTAACTCCTGAAGAAATATTTTAGGCAATGGCCATAGGTTGTTGCTCAATACATCTCTTAGGCTAGGCTGGCAATCTCACAAAGGAGACAACCACATATATCTTGGTACCCAGAGTCATACCTTGCCAAAAAGAAGCCTATCAGCTCACTTAATACCTAACCAAGCTTCTAGATAGAGTTCCATTTACAGGAAATATCAGAAAGAAAACTCATGATTACCACCACCGTATGGGAAGCAGTCAGCAAACTCAAGAATTTAAGAAATTCAACAAGGTGGTTTCGTCAACAAATGAATGAAAAAGAAAAGGGGGGAGGGGAAGGATAGGGGTGGGTAAACAAGTATAAATGAAAAGACAAACTAAACAAAGGCAATATATTTGGACCATGGCATAAACAAAATGATTGCAAAGATATTTAAGCCAATCAAGAAAATCAGTCAATAAGAAATTAAAGCATAATAACAATGTTGTGGTTATAGTATTTTAGAAAAAGAAACCTGGTTTTATACTACATATTGGAAGGCTAAGATCATTTTTCATTCTTCATTCTTACAAACACAAGTTGTAAATCTAGGGGGCTTTTTTATTTTAAAAATATTCAAAACTTATGAACTAGAATTGTTCTCCAATAAAGGGACTTTAGCAATTCTAATAATATATGTCGATTAAATATTTTCTCTTTGAAAAGAAAAAAATTTTTTACAAGTAGATTGCTTTTTGGCGGTTTCTGTGGAATTGATACAGCTAGTGTAACAAAAAAAGATCTTTTTTTTTTCCTTTTTTAAATTTAAATTTATTTTGTAGAGAGATGGGGTTTTGTTTGTTTGCATGTTTTTGTTTTTATGAGACAGGGTTCTTCTGTGTAGCCGTGGCTGTCTGGACTCGCTTTGTAGACCAGGCTGGCCTCAAACTCATTGATCCATCTGCCTCTGCCTCTCGAGTGCTGGGATTAAAGGAGTGTGCCACCACGCTTGGCTGAGAGATGGTTTTAAAGCTAGCATCTCATTAAGTACTTTGGGAGTTCGGATCCTAAGAACCACTGACAACTATAACCGTTGTATGCTTATTACTTCAAATCTTAGCCAAGAATAACCTAAGATGAATTTCAACCAATTCTAGTAAACGCTTTTTCTTTTTGATATAGGGATCTCGCTAAGTGCCATAAATATCCTTAATTTGTGACTATCCCTGCCTTGGCCCCCAAAGTAGCTGGGATTACAATCTCATGCTACTATGTCCTTACAGAAACTCTTATGTGGGCCAAGTAAGATGACTTATAAAACCAAATATGCAAACTCTACTTCCATAAGGTATTTTACGTATTAGCAATCTTGATACTGACTCACAAATAAATCTAACCCAATGATATAAAGTTCAAAATCACTATAGTTCTGAGGCAGCAAGGGCAGAAAGATATCATTAATATGAAGTCAGCTTGGTCTATCAGCAAACTTTAGTTAGGTCAGCCACAGATCAATAGCCACACCCTGATTCAAATTATAAATAATTTTTTTGTCACAAAGCGTAGAAGCTTTGCATCATGATCCAGTCATGAGAGTATAAAGAACAGATTATTTTCATCAATAGGGTATAAAGAATAAAATCATGAAATCTGAATTATTTTTAATTTGGTAGGAAATAATTTGTTGCAAACATTGCCAGTATTATGAGTAGAACTAGGGGAAATTGGGAGCTTACAAAGAAGATAATACAGGTAATTACTAACTGCATCAGAAGCAGGTCTGAACATCTGATGTCCAGCCGATGCTTTAGGTACAACAGTACTAGGCTCTAACTCAGGACTCTTGCTGGGATGTGACTATTTCCCACAACTGACTACAATTCCTTGTCTAAGTAATTAGGCTGGATTCTTTACTGTCTAAAGAAGAGAAACACACATCCAGAGTCTAGTGTAATTACAGACACCTGAAAAGTCACTTATATTCAATTTCTTAGCAAGTCATACAGAATGAGTCCGTTTACACAGGCTCTAAGCAAACAAACACACGCAGAAACAGTTAACAAAACCTGATCTGCAACTTACCTATGAAAGATGACAGGACACAACAAAGATAATTTTAACAAACACAAAACTATTGGGTTATACTTATTTTTATGGTTTTCCCACCCACCCCCTTTTGTTTTTGGTTTAAGACAGGGTTTCTCTGTGTAGCTCTGGCTATCCTGGAACTAGGTCTGTAGACCAGGTTTGCCTGGAACTCAGAGATCCACCTGCCTCTCCCTAGGATTAAAGGTGTGTGCCAGGTATTTTTATGGTTCTTTTGTTTGTTTTTGTTTTTCAAGACAGGGTTTCTCTGTGTAGCCTTAGCTGTCTTGGACTCTGAAGACTAGGCTGCATCGAACTCACATTGTTCTGCCTGCCTTTGCTTCCCTGAGTGTTGGGATAAAAGGCCTGCGCCAGCACACCCAGCTCATTTTTATGGTTCTGACATCCCAAACTTCTGCGTACATTTCAAAGGCATGTAGTACAGTAGAGAGGTGTCTCAAAACAATAGAAGAAACCAAATAGCTCTTGTGACTAAGAAAGTTGATAATGGAGGCTTAGGCTATAAACTAGGTAAGTTTGTTAAAGTCTATGAATAGTGCTGCAAGGCAGACCTCAGGACTGCATCTGAATATACAAACTGGTACACATCCAGTACATATCCATCATATTCAAAAGAGCAAAAATTTCAGAATTTGGGATTCAGGACCCAAGTCTTCTAAAAAAGAAGAATCTAGCTCACCATGAAACAACATAAATTAAAATAATGATGACTGCCAACAAATACCTTTGTTATAAAGACATTTACTCTATCAAATGAGCTTGAAGAAAGAATCATATATCCATATATTGGGGAGAGTAAAAGAGGATTACTAACATATATATTCTATTTATAATAACAATGTTACTTTTTTAAAAAAAATCACAAAATACTTTCAAGCACATAAAGTCAGCAACAGAACCCTTTAGTTTCAGTTGTACTTAAAAAAAAAAAAATCACAAAAGTTGAAGCCTAATTTTAATGGCAGATTTTTTTTGAGATAAGGATTCATATACAGCCTGTAATGTCTCAAAATCCTTCAAAATATTCTGTTTTCCTTATGAACAAATGCTTCCTACAGAGGAATAAAGGGTAACCACCAATTTAATAAGCTGGAGATAAGGATAACTTTTAAATAGAAATAAAAGTTCTAAATGCTTCACCTTTAGGAATACACCACGCTCAAAACATTTTTTCCCTTTAACATATTCAAAAGGAGAAGTCAATCAACTTCTCTAATGCACACACATTAACTGATATTCTCTGGTATAACCTCTTGGTAAATGGCCACTGTTCTAAACTAAATTATTTACATCCCATCACTATGTAACTAATGTCTTCTTACAGTGTTCAAAAACTTGATATTAAAGTTTTCACTATCATGTATATAGTTGACTTTTCAGATGCTCTAGAACACACAAATCAAAAGCACAGACAAGAAAAAAACACACCATTGTATGTCATAAAAAGAACATAAGATACAAAAGAGGGTCTTTACCTTACTGTACATTAGACCCTCACTTTGAATTTCAGGAAAGTAGAACTTTTTCAAAAGGCTAGTATCTAAAAGCAAAAGCAATTTGGCATGTTTTATCCAACATTCAATATTTTACATATATTAAAACACACACACAAACACACATACATGTATACATACAAATAAAAAGGGTTTTGGGTTTTTTTTTACCTAAATGCAAACTGGATGAGGATCCATGTGATG
>OU015742.1:113884108-113958636 GCA_907169655.1 Acomys percivali | reverse complement strand
CTGGACATAAAAGAACAAAATAAGTAGAAAATTTAAAGGATTGGGCAGAGGAGTTGGCTCAGTGTCTAAGATTGCTGGATGCTCCTCCAGGGGACACAGGTTTTAAACCCAGCATCCAAGTGGTGGCTTACAACCATAATTCTTGTCACAGAGGATCTGTTGCCCTCTTCCGGCCTCTGAGGGCACTGCACATATGTGGTGCAAAGACATACATGCAGGCACAACACCCATACACATAAAATAAAATGAAAAAAAATTTTAAAGAGTGAACACAATCTCCAAATTCACCAGATTTGTCCTAAGTTGTGCTCATTATTTAGAAAATTTTGTTAGGCAAGTATGGCATTCCTTTATTATATTTCTTAGAACTGAAAGTGCCTTTTATTCCCTCAAGTTTATAGCTGTTCTAGGTCATTCTTACTACAAAGATGAGTATTTGTTGAAGACACATAAGGAAAATGGCATTACTTTTGCCATTTTCTTTCTTTACTGGGAGGGAGACAGGGTCTCATGTAGCTAGGTTGGTCTCAAGCTCACAGTAAAGCAAAAGATGACCTTGAACTGATTCTTAACATTTCTACCTGTCAAGTATTGGAATTAATGAACTTGAATCACCACACCCAGTTTATGCTGTGCTGAAGATCAAACCTAGGGCTTTGTACATGCTAGGCAAGCATTCTACCAACTGAGCTACACCCCCAGACCCATTCTCATTTTCTACATCAGAAAAGAATCTGAAGTGGTAAGGAAACTGATGGAAAATGAATAAGGATTCTGGAGTATTAAATGTAAGTGTTAAGGATTTTAGATTATAGAAAAAAAATCCTTTGAGGTCTAAATGCGTATCTGTGCCCTCTTGTAGGCAGTCTGTCAATTATATCAACAGAATTGGGGTAAATTGTCCTTACTTAATGTGAGGCTGTTTTAAAATTATTATTTCTTAAGCCAAGTAAAGACAAGCTATTACACTAATTTTAATGAAAAAGTCTGAAAGTATTAACGTATTCTGGTAGTTTCTTATGGGATTGTTTAGTGAGTCAAGATATATTTATTTAGCTAAAAGGTCAAATACAGAAAACCATAATCAGCTACCCAAACCTAGTAAGAATGTACCACTCAATAATGACTGTTTTAAGATTATCCAAATTTTAAGATGGCTAAGTATTTACCTCCTCCAACATTATAGAGAATAAGAGCTAGCAATTAGTAAAAATGAGAGAACTATATTCTTAAAAGCCAGGGGCAGGGGAGTATGGCTGCTGGAATGAGCTAAACATTGATAAATGCCTGGAAGATTAGCAGGAATTCTGTAAAATTAAACTAAAAGCCTCATATTTTATTCCTATCCCTCCTGTATTATTACTGCTTCTCTTTATATTAAAATTCAAATACCTCAAATACACTTAGCAAAGTATACTCGTTTTTAAAACAGACTTACCTGACGAACCAAATCCACTGAGGGCTGAGCCTATCGCAGCTCCCAAAGAGCTACCACTTCCAAAGCCAAGAGATGCACTTCCAGGTTGGCCAGGACCATGAGAAAATAAAGAGCTGCTCTGGGAGCTATTAGTCAAAGAGCTGCTCCCATAAAATGAGTTAGACTGCAAGTTAGTGCTGGGCTGCTGCTGCTGCTGCTGCTGCGGTGGCTGAGTGCCAATTGGCCGAAATAGACCATTTGTGCTGCCTGTAAGACTATTCGCAGTTCCTCCAGCTGCTGCTGCTGCTGCTGCAAAATAAATTTCAGACAGTTCTTGAAACTACCCAGAAAAGAATATATACTCATTTAATTTAATTAAAAAAAAAAACACTGAAACACCAGAAAAGTAACTAAAATCTCTAAAAATGGCAGTTACACTTACCAGCTTGTGCAGCTGCTGAACTAATTAAGACAGGTGTTGGAGCCATTAATCGTACTGGAGCTCCAAGGCCAGTTCTTGCTCCAGGGCCAACCACTAAGGCACCAGTCTGATCATAATAGGCAGTTGGAGCTAGTACTTGATAGCCTAGATAACATTAAAATGGGGATTTATTAATGAAAACACTTTGCAGTGTAAGATTTTACACCATACTTACATTCCCTTATATTTCTGTTTTGTC
Organism: Acomys percivali; assembly: GCA_907169655.1. Lineage (NCBI taxonomy): Eukaryota > Metazoa > Chordata > Mammalia > Rodentia > Muridae > Acomys > Acomys percivali. The sequence continues at coordinate 113,956,539 of OU015742.1, read as the reverse complement.
AACTATTTTATCCTATTACTACCAAAGTTTTGAATACTGACCATGGAAAAACACACCTATGGTATTCTAATACATACATACATACATTTTGGGGAGGGGGAGGGGTTAGAGACAGGGTTTCTCTGTGTAGTCATGGCTGTCCTGGAGTCGCTTTGTAGACTGGGCTGGCCTTGAACTCACAGTGATCCACTTGCCTCTGCCTCCCAAGTGCTGGGATTAAAGGCATGCACCACCAAGCCTGGCCTAAAATGTATTTTTTAAAAAGGTAAACATTCTCAAAATTTTTATGGAGGTTACCTTTATCAGCAATGTCTTTTACTTACAGATTATGAAATGAGTTATTTCCTTAAGACAGAAGCTATAGGATACTAAGACCTAAATATTGGAAATATCACCATTTGGTCAATTATGAAGAGAGTAGCTAGAAAGTGATTTAGAACATTGCTAAGGGAAAAAAAAAAAAAAAAAAAAAAAAAAAGCTTATTAGATCAAGTACCTTACTATCAACATTCCCTTAGAATTTTACTTGTAAGCATCCTGTAAAATCTTTAACACGGGGGTCAGAGAAATGGCTCAGATGCTAACAGCACTCTTTGTTCTTACAGATTCAGTTCCCAACACATGGCAGCTTATGGCCACTTTGAAGGAATCCAACAAATACAGGTAGGCAAAAAACTCATACATGCAAAATAAACTTTTTTGGGAGGGGTGGGGGGAAGGAGGGTGTTCAAGACAAGGTTTCTCTGTGTGGTCCTGGCTGTCCTGAAATTTACTCTATCGACCAGGCTGGCTTTAAACTCAGAGATCCAACTGCATCTGCCTCCCGAATGCTGGGATTAAAGGTGTGGGCTACCAATGGCTGGCTAAAAATAAGTATCTTTTAAAAGGTTCTGTGAGTTAGATGCCAGCATGGTCCACATAGTAAGTTATAGGACAGCTAAGAGCTACAGGTACACAAATGAGAACTTGTTTCAACTCCCCTCTCAAAAGTTTTTTAAAAATTCAAAACATAATAAAATCAGAAAACTTAAGATTTCTAAGAGTGGGCTGGAGAAATGGCTCAGTGGTTATGAGCACTGTCTGTTCTTCTAGAGTTCAATTCCCAGCACCCATATGGTAGCTCACAACTGTTTGTAACTCCAGTTCCAGGGGATCTGACACCCTCTCATAGACATACAGGCAAAATACCAACACCAACACCCCCCCCCCCCAACTCCCACAAAAGATTCCTAAGAGTCTATCTGTAAAGATTTTCAGACAGAGGCCAGGTGTGGTGGCGCATGCTTTTAGTCCTAGCACTTCGGATGCAGAGGCAGGCGGATCGCTGAGTTCGAGGCCAGTGAGGAAAAAACCGAGGCAAAGCGAGTTCAGGACAGCCAAGGCTACACAGAGAAACCCTGTCTTGGGGGGAAAAAGTTTCTCACACAGGCATTTGTTGCAGGATATTTGATCCCATTGTGAAGTCTGTGATTGTGAACTGTAAAAACCTGTTTCTTGTTTGGTGTGCTTCAGCCCTAACAGACACCTTTAATCCAAGAACTTTCTGTCTATTGGAAACAGATGATTATGGTGTGGCTCAGTCCTCACACTCACCTTTAATCCAAAAGCTTTCTGTACACAGGATTTAATAAAGTTAACCCTAGGTCAAGAGATGGAGCAAGAAACCAGCTGACAAGGATTAAAGAGTAGGAGAGACTTTGAGAGAAGAGTATTTAAGACAGTAGGCGAAAGAAGAGCTCTTTGGCTTTTGGTTTTTTCCTCCTGGGCTGTTGGCATCTGGCTCCTGAGTCTCCATTGGTAAAACTGAACAATTGGGGATTTTCATTCTTTATAATAGGCATTTCATTTTATTGTAGGTTTGTATGTGAGGAAGATAACATTTTCACATTACTTAAAAATACAGGAAAGTGAAGTTCACCTCTAAGTAGCCTTTCTCAAGGAAATTCCTCCTCTGAACCAAAAAACACACAAAACAACTCATGACAATTTTATTAATTTTCCCAAGGACAGTACATAATATTTTCCAGAGACACAGGAAAAGGTAACCATGAATAACATATTTTGGGGCAATAAGATTTAATTATCTCCTGAAACTCAGGTTAAGGTTTGTCTTATAGTGACAAGAGCTTAACAACTATCTGTAAAAATGTATGTATCAACAGCCTCTCATGTTAGTAAGTTATAAAACATGGGACATACCAAATTACACCAACACAGCAGTTCTGAGCTATATTTATTACAACCATACATAGTAAAACTATAAGAGTAAAGTGACTTCAAATATAGGCAAATTCAGTTCACATTAATGAACTATGCTAAGATGTAGAAGCCAGCTCTATGGTGCATACAATGGTCCTAAATTCAAGACTCAAATAGTACTCCCACTCAAAAGCACTATGGTCCAGCTCACAAGAAGGCTCAGCAAGTAAAGGTGATTCCTGCTAAGCCTGATTGCCTGAGTTCTACAAGCAGAATTCTCCTGTAAGTTGTCTTTGGTCCCTACACACTTGTTCTCCATGCTGCAACTAAATGAATAAATGCTTAAACAAACAAACAACTAAAGAATATTGTCTATGTAACACCTGAATTCAAAACTAAAGACTACCCCATTTGGATACTAGGTTGCAAAAATCAAAACAAACAAACAACAACAAAAACCCCTAAACTATACTTAAATGATGCATATAAATCCCCAAGAGCAATTTGCCTAGTCATTTCAAATTTCCTAAGGACAACATGTTTCTTATCACCAAAAGGTGCACTGCTTCCTTGCTTCATGTTTCTCTCCCCCTTCCTATTTTATTGTTTATACACTTACCCACCTGGCATACTTATAAAGTAACCACTACAACACCAAGTAGGAAGAACTAAGAGAAATACCTCTGTTCTCAAGGAAATGATTTTCTAACAATAAACAGTAAGTAGAAGATAGGCTGGCAAGGTGTCTCAGCAGTTGGGAGCACATAACCCTTCTGGCATCCATAGGCACCTGTGCACACACAGGTAATAAACCTTTTTTAAAAAGTAAAAGAATATGGCAAAGAGTTTTAAGAACTGAAGGGAGAGAAGCTAAAGACATACTAGATTAGTAGCACTAGCTAGTGACAGCAGGGTCAACAATTTAAATAATTAAAAAAAACTTCTCTGTAACACAATGTCCTATGACAAACACCAAAAGAAATTGAGAGGACAAGCCAGAAAGAGTTCAGCAAGAAGCACTCTCCTAATAGTGGAACAGAAAATAAGCCTCTAATGCTGGGTTGTGGCAGCACACAGCTTTAATCTCAGCACTCAGGAGGCAGAGGCAGGTGGGTTGCTGTCAGTTTGAGGCCAGGCTGATCTACAAAGCGACTCCAGGACAACCAAGGCTACACAGAGAAACTCTGTCTTGAAAAACCAAAACCAAACAAAAAGAAAAGAAAAAAAGAAGAGTTAGCCAATTAGGCAAGAAGAGCCTACTGTAAGGACTCAAAAGAGGAAACCATTAGAGGATCAATCATGGGACAAATGGAGTCAACTTAATCTCTTACAGTCTAGATATTCTGTAAAATATAGGCTGTAAGGACAGAACCTCTCTATAAGGACAGAAAAATGTAAAGATGAACTACTAGATATATGGAAAGCTAATCCAGGCAATATGTATGGCTGGACAGGCCAAATGATGGAAACAAAAAAGCCACTCCGTTCTAAAAGCACCTGTTAAGAATAGATGTGGCTATGGAGGGGGGGAAAAAGGAGCTATTGCTTCTAATTTTGATCTAAATTTTAAGATAGATCTGGCATTTACAATGAAACAAAGATAACATAAAACTGTAAATTTAATCAATCCATATTTCCCAGTTTATTAACATGGGATTCTATAGAGTTTTCTCTTTTTAAAAAAATGTATATAGGTTTTGCATGCCTGTATACTACATGCCTGCCTCAGCCAGTAGATGGCAGCAGAGGGTGCTGTGTGTCCTGGAACTCAGATTACATGGTAGTGAGACACCATGTATATGTCAGTATTCAAACTGGAAACCTCTAGGAACCTCGAGAGGAACAACATCTCTTCACCAGTCATCTCTCTTCCCAGCTCCACCTCCTGGCTTTTGGTGATAAGTAAATTTCCCTAATATTAGATAACTACATGTGACAATTCTGATATATTCCTGTTGTTCCCAAAACTGGGTTTCACAAAAACACTTAATTTCAAGTATTAGTATCTGGATCTGAGGTTTTTTTAGCTTTTGTTTTTATCAGTTTTGTATGGCCTCAAACTTACTCAAGACATCTGCCTGTCTCTGCTTCCCAAGTGCAGGGATTAAAAAGCATGCACCATCACTGCCCAGCTTGGATCTGAGTTTTCAATAATGTATTAACAAGCAGGCAAAACATCAAAGACTCTGACTCCTCATTTACTATTTTAAATCTTTTGAGCTACTACCACCCCACACCTGGAAACACTCAAGCAAGCAAACACCACCTCCCCAAACTACTTATATACCTGGCATGCCAGCAGCAAGACCCTGACCGAAAGCCAAAGTTGGGTTTGCAGCTGCAGCTGCTGCAAGTGACTCTGCTTGCTGCCCTTGCTGCCCCTGACTGGGAGTAATAGGACGCTGTCCTGCTCCAGGACGAAGAACCTAGAAAGGACAAATGACTCTGTTAAAAGCAACATAATAACAAAACAACCATCTTAACACAAATATGTGCTTATCACAAGTAGACTCTGGATATTATCCTGAAGAATGAAATGTAGATTTACTGTGAAAAGTTATGATTTTTTAACCATTAAAAAACAAACAAGCAAACAAACAAATAAGCAAACAAACAAACCCAGACTACTGATTCTTGACAACTGTAACAATCTATAAAGCAACATGAAGGTTCAAGGTTTTGGGTAAAAGTTACTTCTAGTATTTATGCTTTATGAAGGCACTACTCTGCTTTTAAAAGAGGCAACTAAAAGGGGAAATAGCTAAAGACTTAACTTTATTTAATTTCTAAGGCCAAAAACTGAAATTTAAGGCAATCTACTTTTATGTGATGCCAAGCACAAAACAAAACAGAAACCCCCCCCCCCAAAAAAAAGGAATTCAGGAAAGTCTAGCAAAGAATAAGAACTCATTTAAACATGAAATGTTAGTGTGAAAAACAACAAAGTAACTTCAAAATAAGGTAAAAAGCTCTTAAAGTAATAAGATACAACCATGATTAAATTACATTTTATAAATATCCAAACAATTCAGGGCAGACTGGATTCATCTAAGTTCACATACACATAACACACTTCAGCAGCATATGACTAAAGATACAGGTTAAACGATGCCACTCGATATAAAAAAGGCTGAGATAAATAATAGCTTCCACAGAGTATCAATATAGCATTAAAAAATATTAAAGAAAATATATAGCAAAAACTACCAAGCAGGCAACAAGGAATCTACTAGGTTGCTTTCATAGAAATAAGATGAACACAGCAGTCAGAATTCTTATTTATCAACATTGTATTTACATTTACTAAGATTATTTTATTTTAAGCCTTTTTAAAAATTATCTCTGGAGGCACAGACAGTGTCTCTGTGAGTTTGAGGCCTCCATGGCCATATAGTAAAGTTCTGCCAAAAACAAAAAACAAACAAAAAACCCTCCACCTAATTAATACTATTTGGGAAATTAAAGGTAATCTGTAGTGAAATGTTTTACCTTTTCTTGATTAAAAATATAATGCACTTAAATGTCTCCTTGTACTAAACAAAATGATATTATGGAACAGCTTAAACATCTGAAGACAAATGAAGGAGCAAGCTCTTTGATACGGATAACGAGAATGTGTATTTTATTGTTTCTTGAAGCAAGGCCTCACTATTCATTATGGGCTGGCTTCAGCTTCCTGGTGGTAGTGGGGCTTAGAAATATCCAGCACCACTTCAGGTGTTATTATTAACTTTTAAGCTTTAAAATTGCTAGACATTTGAAGAAAGCAAAATGACAGAAATAGAACACATGAAACTTTCCTTGTTTGGAGTTTTTTTGTTTTGTTTTTCTGAGACAGGGTTTTTCTGTGTAGCTTTGGCTGTCCTGAACTCACTTTGTAGACCAGGCTGGCCTTGAACTCATAGAGATCCACCTGCCTCTGCCTCCCAGTGCTGGGATTAAAGGTGTGCACCACCACTCCCTGGCCACACTAAACTTTTAAATGAAGATTAGAAAATTAAAATAAAAGTCAGGAAGTAGTTATGAATCAACTATGTACTAAGTACTATGCTATCTACCAAGGTAACAGATATCTTTTAAAAACAGAAACTCAGAGAATTTAAAGAATTCTTGGGTTATTATTCATAAAGAAAGAAAGGCCTACCTGCTGCTGTCCAGGCTGAGCTTGTGATGCTGCTTGCTGATTGGCTGTGTTGTTTGCCGCAGCTGCAGCTTGTTGCTGAAATAAATTGGCTGGATACACCCCCCATGGAACACCGTAATACTGTGGTGGAACCACTGCTGGACCTAAATGCCATACAGCCCACCAAAAGAAAGAAAAAGTCACTAGTTTTATATACACGAGATCAACTACCATTAAATTATAAAAGGAGACAAGCCCAAGACATAAAAGCTGTCATTATCTTTAAAATCTTCTATTTACCTACAGTTACTATACCACACTCTTTTTCTGATGCTATTAAAACACACTATCATTCAGGTATGGATTTGTTTTTGTTAAATTGAGACAGTCTCAGTTTGTAGCCAACTGGTCAAATTCATGTCTTGCCTCAGCTTCCCAAGTACTTGTACATCACCATATCCTGCTTAGTATTGACCATCATCAAAGACAAGAGTGTTCGTGATATCAGTGGCCTTACTGACTAAACTTGAAGCAAAACTCAAGGCTATCTACCAATGAACTGGCAGGACACTTACTCACATGTAATGATTACCAATATATGGGTCTAGTGTAGACACAAAGAATATGGTAATATATTAGCTACTATAAAACTGTAATGCTTAAGAATGATTCATTAACTCAGTAAGAATATTTTTTTTATTTTAAAAATTTAAAATTTTTACTTTGTAAGAAAACTAGGGAACAAGCTTGCAAGAAACAACAGTATATGAACTGCAAGCCTTTAAAGGCATTTTTCCTATTTGAAACAAAATTAGTCACTGTCCTTTACAAAGCAACTGAGAATTATATGAAAACAAACATTGAGAAATCAGTGTTTATGTGGTCATTGAAATGAGACTAGTAGTCAAGAGAAGAACTAGATGATTCAAACAAAGAAAATAAGGGTAAAGAAAGCAAACTAGGAGACAAGCATGAACTGCTTCTGCTCTATTTTGTTCAAGATATTTGATTATACAGCTTATACAGAGCAAAAGGTATTAAGTCCACCAAAAAGGTAATGTCCTGATTTCTGACAGCTACAACAAATATCCTGATATCCCATCAAAACAACAGTCACAAATACTGATGGCAATCATTTCATCTCTGAAAGTCAGAAGTAGTAGTTACAATTTCAAAGTCAGTCCACCAGCAGCCTGCCAATGAACCGAAGAAAGACCGTAATGTATTCTTGCCTGTATAATCATTACAAACCATGCTTAAGGACTGAACTTATTTTTGTATATGTAGCCAATTCGACCTAAATCAAACTTCCCAAAGACTTTACATAAGACCAACAAACTGTTCTGTCAATAAGACTTCATCTGACAAGCATGTACATTTCCCTTAACTTAATTAAGTAAACAATTTATATAGCTTTGGCTTGAAGAACAACTTTCAATCAAGTTCCTTCCATACTGTTTAACATTTAGCAAATGTTTTGGATATGCATTTTCTTTCCAATTGCTCATAGACCCCTCCCACCCAAATAAACCTTACACTCAAGATTAAAACCAAACTCATAACAAGCAATGAGAATAAACAATAAGTTACCTGCTAATGTTGCTGCTGCAGCCAACCCTGCTGCAGTGTACGGATCGGTCCCTGGAGGAGCAGCACTAATAATATATGGATTTGGCACAAATGCAGCTGGAGCAAGGCCTGCTGAGAATACACCAGCTATATTTAAAAAGGGTGAGAAATAATAAACGAAAATGTAAAGTATTTCTTTACTAGGTAAAAACATTTCTATTCTGAATCTGGGGTGGGACTACGTATGCTAAGGGTTCAAATTCTTTACTGAACATTCCTATTTACACAACAGATATAACACCAGCTGTTTTATAGAACTTTTGTAGATACTGAATGTATGAAATAAAATAGTAAAAGCATGAAATGACTATACAGTATCAGTTAACAATTAGATGTATGATATTAAAATATAAAATAACTACAGTGTTAGCTAACAATACAGTGTTTAGATCTAGATTATTGTTCTGTATTTCTTACTCAATCTTTTAACATAACTGAGCTAGGAATTCAGTGAGAATAATAAATAGGTAAGTAAATTATCAATGAAAATATAGTCTAATGTGTTCTATTAACACAGAAAATAATAATATCTATCAAACTTTGTGAGTGGTCGGCAGGAAAAAGAACTTACAGAGTATGACTAAGTATAGCTGAACTATACCCATAAGACTCATCAAGAGCTTCCTTCCAGGTTCACCCTAAGCAGTTCAGTCTTTGTACTCAAGGAGATAGGGAAACAAGAAAGAGTGTAAAAGGGGGATTTTAAGTATCTTGCTGATTTACAAGTCTAATTTTGAGCTTAATATAAGATCATATGGATTGGACAAAAGCCAAAAAAGAAAAACTATTCATTTTCAGTATTCTTATCAAAAGAAAAGGAATTTCTAAGCATTAAACAATTATCAAATATACCCTTTTCCAGTTGCTGAAAAATGTACTGTTAAACCTGTCTCTTCTGGAAAGTAACTAAGTCAAATAAAAAATTGAAGGAAAAAACGAAAATGAATGTATTTAAAATTAAGATAGAGACCCAACTTTAAATGATGATGGAGAATGATGAAGATGAATGTTATTTCTTTTTGAGATACGGTTTCTTAAGATACGGGCTACGACCTACATAAGTTCATGCCCAGATGCCAACAACTGCCCAACTGCCTGTAACTCCAGCACAGGTGTATCTGATACTTCTAACCTCCTTGGGCACTCATGTACACACATTTGCCTGTGCAGGAACACAAACACGAACACACACACACACACACACACACACACACACACACACTCAACCCCCTCCCTTTCCCATAAAGCCAAAATAAATTTAGGCTTCCCTTGGTTTCATCTATTATAGTTTTAATTATTATAGGAATAGAAAATTATATACTAGTACTGATTCTCTACTTAAGCCACTAAAAGAGAAACCAACTTTACTTTAAAACATTTTTTCCCTCATCTCCAATCCCTCAGCCATACCAAAACTATCAACCAACTGATCACAGTACTCTTGTCTTCAACCTCTTAGCAGAATTCTTTTTTAAAGTTTACTTTAAAGAGTTATTTATTTTTATGTGCATTTATGTTTTACCTGTATGTATGTCTGTGTAAGAGTTCCAGATCCTCTGGAACTGAAGTTAAAAATAGTTGTGAGCTACTATGTGGGTGCTGGGATTTGAACCCTGGTCCTCTGGAGGAGTAGCAAATGCCCTTAACTACTGAGTTATCTCTTCAGGGCCCTAGGATTTATTTATCAAATGTGCTTTTTCACAGAATTTTATGGCATTTATAACTTGTCAAAAGAGGAACCTATCAAGTTTTGTTATCACCTACCAATCTGATCAGTAAAGTAAAACACTAAAATAAGCAAAATCAGTTTTAATTCATGGTTCTTTTACTATCAGCAGAGCAAAATGTATCAATATTTCATAACTCTTATTTTTGGCTTAAATTACCAATCCAAGAAAAGAGATTCAATTATCTCAAGCTATTTTCAAATAGCCATTTGTACTTACTGCTTTGAAATATAAGACTAAAATAGATATACAGCATCGTGGCACACAACCGTAATTTCAGCACTGGGAAGTAGAAGCAAGAGGAATAGAGGTTCAAGGTCATCCTTGGCTGTATTAACAAGTTGAGTTTTGAGGGTATCAAGACAGCTCAGTGGTTAAAAATGCCTGTAGCCAGGCCTAGCAAACCTAAGCTTATGCATACACAGTACACAATAAATAATTTTTAAAGATTATGATTCACACTATCAGCCTTCCCTAAACATACAAACACACCTATTTTTAAAGTGTATTTATCCACCAATGCACTTATATTTCCTAGGCTAATGCCATACTTTAAATCCCAAGTAATAACTGCCTTCATATAGTTGAACAAGCCCCCATTTTACACTTTGTTTGTTTTTTTTTTACTAACTTCCTAGTTTCATTTTCCTGAGACAAACATCAAAACAAAACTTCAAGTTTCAAACAATGAATCTCCACTAGAATTCTAACAACCATATATTATACCAACATAATTTAGAGAACTGACATTTTTACAATGTTGACCACCCGCATATTTTTGCTTCAATTTTCAAGTAAGTTCAATACAAAGTAGTTCCTTCTTTGTTGCCTGCCTTCTTTCCTTCCATTCATCCCATCTGAGTGAAGAAGTGTAGCCTACATTGGCCTGGAATTCACTACGTAACACAGTGGCTCTCAACCTTCCTAAAGCTGCTACCCTTTAATACAGCTACTCATGCTGTGGTGACCCTCAACCATAAAAATGATTTTTGTTGCTACTTCATAACTGTAATTTTGCTACTGTTGTCAATCATAATAAATATCTGATATGCAGGATATCTGATATGCAACCCCTGTGAAAGGGTTGTTCTTTAAAAATGCAGTGTATATTGTTATTTTCTTTTCTTAAAGCTTCTTTTTGTCTCCTGGTTACTACAGATTCCTTCAATGTCCTATGGGATTTCTTAGTTAAATACTCTTAGGTAATAGTAATGCTGTCTACTTAAGAATTACTCTTTCAATGATTTTCACATTATGTTGCAGTTTCAAAACTTCCAAACAATCATAAATTTACCACCACCACCCCCTCAACAAAAAAGATAGGGTTTCACTATGTAACCTGACTGGCATGGAACTCTCTATTTGAGGCTGGACCTCAAACTCACAAAGACCTACCTGGCTGGCAGTCTCTCCAGTGTGGTGATTAAAAGAGAGTATACCCATGTCAAGTTTTGTGGGGAGTGAGGAAGCCCTGAGCCAATGTGTGTTGTTGACACAGACACACAATGTCAAAGACCCTACCCAATGTCTCAGCCCCATAGGAGTGATAAAGCTTTCCCCAGACAAGGCTAAGAGGACTAGCAAGACAATGTTGACAGTGTGGTTAGCTTTCTGCCTCCACATGTCATAGCCTGAGGACTACTTTCCTAGAGAACCTGCTTCTAAGAGGAGTTAAACCTACTTGTTCAGCTGTGTGCAATAACCACATTCAACAGTGTATCAGTAAGCATGCCGAGCTTATGGGGTGCTGAGAAGTGCTTCATCGATCGCCCAGTTCACTCAGTGTCTGTCTGTCTGTCTTGTCTTCATTCTCTTCTGAGACCCAAACCGTGCAAGGACATAGTAAAATTGATCTCTAAATGTTGTGAATGTACTTTTAAATTTTTTATGAAACTTTAAGGCTTTATTTATATTTCAACTTCAAGTTTAAACTCCTGTTAAGACTGTTTTCTAATTGATGATTCTTATTTCCACTGTCATTTTTGTTCTAAACATTACCCTACATGAGTTCTTTCTCATCTGTTTATCCAACAGTATCATGATCACCTCAACTATATTCTCCAAGTCAAATCTCGCCTAATCTATAAACACCCTATGGAGGAGGAGGTGGCTCTTCCTTACATAGTTTGCATGGTTCAGTCTCTCAACTCTGGTTATTTATCTTCTATCTTGCTATAGGCTTTTACTACTACAGATTCTCAGATTTCCTGTACTGTAGGAATTCCTATCTATCTATACAACCCTGCCTTTTCCATCTGACTTAAGCATGTATTCTCTCTGTACAACGTCAATTTGTAAAAATATGTTATACTAACTTACTTCTTTTTTCTTTCTTTCTTTCTTTTTTTTTTCAAGACAGGGTCTCTCTGTGTTAGCCTCGGCTTCCCTGGACTTTCTTTGTAGACCAGGCTGGCCTCGAACTCACAGCAATCCGCCTGCCTCTGCCTCCCAAATGCTGTAATACTTATTTCTAACCTACTTTTATATGAGCCAAGTCTAGCCTGCTACTTATTTATATATATTTATATTATATATAAATATATAATTATATAAAATATATTAATATGTAAACTATATATAAATTTAAAACGCTGTTCTGTAAATTTTACATGTCTGAAAATAGTTTAATATGAAAAACAAATTTTAACTTAGCTGGGCAAATGTGGTACATGCCTATAAATCCCAGCACTTGTGAAGCAGTGGTAGGTTGAACTCTGGTCTGGTCTACACAGCTAGTTTCAGGACAACCAAGGTTACACAGAAAAATCTGTCTTGAAAATAAAAGAAACAAAAATGCTAACTTATATACCCAAACTTGTACTGAAAATAATTATCCTCATTAGGTATCACTTATGACAACTTTCATGCTACTACAATGGAGCAACTGGTTGAAACCATACAGACTGAAAAGCCTAAAGTATTTGCCCTTCTATAAAAAAAATGCTTGGTCAATCCACTTTACAGCTATTCTGAACAAGACAGTACTTATTAGCAATGTAATTCCAAGGAGCATACAAAATGTGACTAGCCTAACTTTAAAAAAAAAAAAAAAAATGCTTATTTCAGAATTAAACGAATGCAAAATTTCCCATTAGTTCTTACTGATATTCTGAAATAGGTTGGGACAATCCATTTTTAGATGAACTTTTAATATGAACTTTTACCCAGTTCATATTTTAAGCATGGTCATTTTTTTTCTTTCTTTCTTCCTTCCTTTCTTTCTTTTTTCTTTTTTTGGTTTGTTCAAGACAGGGTTGTTCTGTATAGCCTTGGTTGTCTTTGACTCACTTTGTAGACCAGGCTGGCCTTGAACTCAAAGATCCACCTGCCTCTGTCTCCTGTTGTACTGTTTCTACGGGATCATGCTGTTCTAAATAGACTATAACCTAGCCAACAGATGACTAAGCACAATTTGATTAAAAAGAACCAACGGTCAACAAATACTTACATGTGAAATTAAGATTAAAATACAAAATCAGTTTGATAAATTTTATTTCCATAAAAACATTTTCAATTTTTAGGATTCCAAAATTTGCAGCAAGTTGTCAAGACTGTTTCAGTTCTCGTATGTTGACACACACATCAACTATTGAATGAACTCTGACACACAAAAACAAACATTTCTAAACTCATTTCATTAACGCAAATATTTTGATAACAAAACTTGACAACTGCAAAAAACCAGAAACTGAGGTCACTTATAAATGATCCTTAGAATTGAGGTTAGCTCAAGAATTAAATACATATGCTGCTCTTACAAGGGATCAAGTTCTCTTCCCAGCACCAGAGGAGATAGCTCCTAACTGGGCTACCTCAACTTCAGGGACTCTGATACTCTTTTATGGTCTCCCAGCACACTTACAAGCACATGCTCACACTAACTGAACCCACATAATAAAAATACATTTTAAGTTTTTTAAAATAAATTAAGTTGAAGGATTCAAACCCAGGGTTTCTTGTGTGCTAGGCAAGCACTTTACAAACTGAGCTATAATCCACAAAAGTTTTAGCACTTATGAACACTAGATTTGAGAAACAACACTATGCATTCATTAATAAGGGTAATTTATGCCATGTTAGTTTTTTCTAAGTATGTTTTCAAAACCCAATCTTCTGGAAGTAGATTAGACTATTCTGAAACTACCAAAAAAAAAAAAAAAAAAAAAAAAAAAAAAAAAAAAAAAAAAAAAAAACAAAAAAAAAAAAAAAAAAAAAAAAAAAAAAAAAAAAAAAAAAATCACAACCCCAAATTTTCTAAAATGCAAAGATCTATATAGTCTATGAAATATTTTAAAATGCCATAAAACCCCAAGTAATAAAACCTGTTGTTTCATGAGCTGAGAGGAAACAGCACATTTTCAACAATAAGAGTTAAATTAATAATATGGATAATGGAGGCCTGCCTGGGAATAAAGAAAGGACAGATAAATACTGCGCGCGCGCGCACGCACGCACGCACGCACGACGCACGCACACCCTTGTAAAACACCAAAGTAAAATTCCTAGGAAGCTGTAACAGCACTAATAACAGTGAACATTTGGGGGGAGGGGGGAACAAGTCAGTCCTTGAAAGTACTTGAGAGCTGGAAACAGTTCAGTGGGAGAGACCCATTTCCACAGGTAAGGCCCTAAGTCTAATTCCTAGCAACAAACAAAAAACAAGAAAGAAAGCCCCCCACAAAACACTTGCAACTTATCCAACTAGAAAATAAATCAAGGTTATCTAAGATCAGATAGTTAGACAAATCTATAGTGATAAAAAAATTTACAAAACTATTTATGCTCTATATTAATGTCATATTGCTAGTTTTAATGTACTATAATTACATAAGGAAGGAGAGTTAGAAGATAAGAGTATGAGGAACTCGCCATACTTGTTGAAGTTTAATGAATCTAAAATTACCTTTTTAAAGGTCCCCAAATATATTGCATTTAAACTTATTTCCCTCCTTATTCTACTTAAAGAAGGGTCAGAATCAGATAGCCGAGAGAGGAAAAAAAACTACTATTATCAAGAACAGTAAAGATGTGTTAAGTAGTAGGAAAAACAAGAAAAGAAGACAAAACTAACTAAACCTAATAAAGATAACAAAACATGTACCAAACTTGAATTTAATCAGTAATAAATATATGGTTGTGTTAAATCTCATTAGACAGAACTAGAAACCAAAAAAGTTGCTAGAGCTGAGCATGGTGGCACACACCTGTAATCCCAGCACTCAGGAGGCAGAGGCAGGTGGATCTCTGAGTTCAATGCCAACCTGATCTACAAAGTGAGCCCAGGGTAGCCAAAGGCTACCAAAAAACAAACGAAACTGCTGGGTGGTCATGGCGCACACCTTTAATCCCAGCACTTGGGAGGCAAAGGCAGGAGGATCTCTGAGAGTTCGAGGCCACCCTGGTCTACAGAGAGAGTTCCAGTACAGCCTGGGCTACACAGAGAAACCTTGTCTTGGAATATAAACCAACCAAACAAAAACTAATGATTTTAAAGAGTACTTAGGATTCCTGTTCTTTAATAATTCTAAAAAAGAACAATCTGACTGGCTAGTAGATATAAATAATAACATTTCATTCTGGACATTTGATTCTCAGCTACCCACTGAAAAACATCTTTGGGGCTAACAACTAAAAACTTTTTATCAAGTATCAATTTTCAAATTTTAAAATGTATGTATGTGTTTTCATGCATATCTTGGAAGATATGCTGAAAGAAAATTTGTGGAGGTGGTGCTCTCGTTCACTATAGATCCTGGTTAAGGTAAATTTGGGCCATTAAACTTTGTGACAAACTCACTGAGCTATCTTGCAGGCCCAAATTACAAGCCGATATAAAAGCAATTAAGTAAATAATCAAAAAACAGTTTCCCTCATTAATCAATCCTTAGTATTGATCTATTACTACTAACCTCAATGATGTTTCACAAAGTGTAACAAATGTCACCAAGACCTTTTTTTTCAAGAAAGGAAAAAGGAAACATTTTATACACTTTAACACACGATTTTTGTGACAATAATGAAAAGAGTAATTCATAAAAACTTACCTATATGTGGCTGCTGAGCTGCTGCTAATGCATATTGCTGCTGTTGAGCTGCAGTTAACTGCTGAACTGTTAGTGCATTAGTTCTCTGAAAGAGCTATCCAGGAAAATATTTAATACAAAGATTAATACCAAAACACCGTGATTCTTATTTGAAAGCTATAAACATTTAAAACACTCATCTGAAGACCTTAACCATAATGTTATTCTAATCAATAAAGCATTAAGTGTCTTTCCTATACGATTTTCTATCATTCCTAATGATTCAGAGCACTTCACGTTACACTTGTATATTGTTAAAGAGATTCCTTAAAGAAGCATGCTTTACCTGCTGCTGGGAATTGTAGTCGAAAAGGCCAACAGTAGCTCCTGAAGAATCCATGGGAACCTGATTACCAGGATAGTCAAACTGTAAGGAATCCAGACCAACTTGGTCCATGGCATCCAGATTCTGAGTTTCAGGATTTGAAAATTCTTCAACAAGTGGTTTATTAGCTGTCGGATTAGGAAGAGGACCCAATCCTTCTGGAGAATTAGTACTAGGGCCAAGGCGCTCAACTACTTCAGTTGGAGAGGCTTGACGACTTCCAGGAGTACGACTAAATAAAGAAAATAGAAAAGCACTATGAGTAAAAGTAGCAAGTCAAAGAGTAAAATGGTAAAGTATTAAAACTGATCAGAAATCACCGTTACGGTTTTCATGACTGAAAGATGTCTAAATGAAAACAAAAAGCTGACATACAACTATGACTTTTAAAGGCTTTTCTGAGCAAATCCATTTCTCTTCTGGGCCTGTTTCCTTAATAAGAAATGAATGTATGACTGGGTATTTCTAGCTAAATGAACAAAAGAGGGCAAACAAGAAAGTGAGCAGCAGCCAACCAAACAGCTTGCCTTCACGAAAGCCCTATACAATTACCTACCCCAAAGACCATCTTTACTATACCAAGTTGCTTCTGTTTAAACCACCATAAGAAATGTAAATGCAGAAAATTTTCAAAACTGATAGAGTATATAGAACACACACACAAATCCTATAAAAACAAAATAAAACCTAACACTGCTCTACCATACTACCCTAGTTTTCCCAAGAAATTCATCAATACTGGATTAAAATTTCAGCAATCACCTCTTTGC
The DNA here is from genome assembly GCA_907169655.1 of Acomys percivali. Taxonomy (NCBI): domain Eukaryota; kingdom Metazoa; phylum Chordata; class Mammalia; order Rodentia; family Muridae; genus Acomys; species Acomys percivali. The sequence continues at coordinate 113,939,683 of OU015742.1, read as the reverse complement.
ATCAACATCCTTCCTATTTTTAACATTATTTTTAAACATTATTTTTAATCCTTAGTCCTCTCTTCTCCATATTTTACATAGGAAATGTACTCTTAAGTATACTGTTCTGAGAAACCTTGCATTCACAGCACATTCAAAGGAAGTTTAGTGGAAACGAGTATTTTACTTGCCTTAACACCAGGTGTTCCATCAAACCTAATAGCCCCTAACTTTTAGGTGTTTACATTGGCATGTTTGCTATCATATACAGAGTAGCTTACAAAGTAATTCTTAATTATAAGAACTGATCACTAGGCATTTAAACATCCATGCTATCTCCAAGTCAACCAGTACCTTTGCAATGTTAGATTTCAAATTTGTTTTTCCTCTAGCCATACCTGCTTTGCTTGGGAACAACAGTTCAACAATTGTTTTTTTTTTTTAAACATTTAAGAAACAAAACAAAACAACCCAAAATAAACAGACTTTCCAGTTAGTCAATTAAAAAAGGTGAAGTGGCCCTAAACTTCATTCATTTCATTTCAGTTTTATTCCAATATATGTAGTATATATCTTTATATATTCCATATAAATTTACATATAATTATATATGGAATATATAAAAAATATATTCATGATGTTACTAAAAATTTTAGTGATAAACTTGAAAAGAGACCATAAAGCCACAGCTATTTTCTAAAGCAGTTTTATACGTCAAATAGTAACTGATATTGTATTTAATTAATGATTTCAAACACAGATTTAAAACTTAATATAACAAAAATACTAATTCATATTAATGTGTAAAGGGAAAAATAACCTTTCACATAAAACAACTTAATATAGCAAAAGCAGAGGACAAAAGAAAATATTGTGCTATCAGTGGTGCTATTTTCTTGCTATAGTTAATGGTGTATTAACACTTCGATTATAAATATATATTCAACTGAGTTTTAAACGCCTGACCTTCACTATAACTTAGCAAAAAAGAAAAACCAGGAACACATTCTAAGTAAAGAACATTAACTGTATTTCTCATCAAAAGAGGTTTACTGGTTTTGGATGCTTTTTTGCACTAGGAAGAGATGGCAATTTAACAGACTATTATTCTGCTTTGTTACATGAAGGCAGAAAGTGCAAGAATATAAAATGTAAAACTAACTATGCTTTTATCTAAAGTTCCACGGTCCACAGTGAAGCTTGCCTACAGACCGGAAACTGCAAGGTTCAGCCTGAATCATCAACTTTCTAGCTTCTACATAAGTGTTCTGTGCTTAATCTAAAACCAATGACTCAAAGAAAATGCATTTAACTGCTTGAAATAACTAAAAAAAGAGTATTAAAGAATTCCAAGCTTAAACACTACTTCTTATTTGAAGGAGCAATGATGTATTAACACAATTCGTATAATATAAGAAAAAGCACTGGTTCCTAAACTAATTTCACCTCATATATCTATGATGAAAAAAAAAAATCAAGTGGCAGGGGATGGCAAAGTAGTTAATACAGCAATACAAGAGAAAAAAAATCCACTGGAAGGTACTCAAGCCAACTCAAAGAGAGAGGAAAAATCATATCAAACCTGTAATTCACTAATTAGCAGAGAAAAATGTTCTAATTTAGTTCATAATAGATAAAAATAGCAGCTTCTAACATTAGTCTTCTAACGTAGCACCCTGTTTTAGATACAACTTTGAAAATTGTTAGTGACTCATGATTATTAATTTTATGAAAAATATTCATCCAGATTAACCCAAGGCACAAAGGAAATTAAGTAACCTTAAACTGGAAAACTGTCTAAATTAATCACATCAACTAACTGTAATAACTCCTAAAAGAAATGCTTTTCTTTTTGAAAAAGTTAAAATCTTACTTAAACTCTTTGCAATCGGCATCCATTCCATTTGGCAAACCTCTGCCATTTATTTTAGAGTCCTCCTCATCTTGTTTAAGATCTCTGTTTTGGTCCTCCTCAAATGGAGAAGCCTTGCCTTTTTGATCTCCTTTCTCAGGTCCATCTGTTTCAGCATCTCTAGTACCCTGAGGAAAAAGAATCTGTTTGATTCTCAATACTTAATAGAACAGAAAAAGGCACCAAAAGGTAATCTAAAACTACCCTGTAGTGCATGTAATGATAAAAAACAACAACTTAATTTTGTATGTGAACTAATTTAGCAAATGCTAAAATCTGAGTACAAACTAGAGATTTATAACAGAAGAGCTAAGTCAACCTTAACTATAGCGGTACAGGAAAAGCAGTAACACCACAAATAAGATTAAAATGTTTAATTCTTACATAATTTGATTTAGTTATAGATTAAGTACTATCAGGAGCAAGCAATTTTACCTTTACAAAGTAGATTTTAAAATATGATTTGTTTTTTGTTATCATAGTTAAAATATAAATACTAAATAATATAAATTATCCTACAATTTCATCAACTAAGTAAAGAAAGTTTCTTTCAGTTCTATGGACAGAAAAATAAGCTCACTAAGCTGGAAGCAGTGGCCCATACTTGTAATGCCAAGACATCAGGATGAGGCATGACAACTGCCATGAATTCAAGGCTAGCCTGGTCTATACAATGACTTCCATGCTAGCCAAGGATATATAGTAAGATCTTATATCAAAAGGAAGAAATAAAAGAACAAAATACCATAAATCAAAAAAACAAAAATCAATGAAAACATTCAAGTTTTATTCAAAATACTTACAAAAGTTCCCTTCCTAAATCGAGAATCCAATTTATCAGCAGGAGAGGAACTTAATACATATTCTACCATGCTCACACCAAGGCCTCCACTTTCTGAGCGCGGAGAAAGAATTGCATTTACTTCACTGTTTCCATGAAAACTCTGTCCAGATCTTCTCTGTACCATAATAGGCTGGGACATTGAATGATCTGTTTGGAAGACAACCACAATACAGTTTTACTTTTAAACCAAGTAAAATATAGTTATACAGTGCACACCTGTGATCCCAGCAGGCAGAGGCAGGCAGATATCTCTGAGTTCGAGGCCAGCCTAGTCTACAAAGCGAGCCCAGGACAGCCAAGGCTAGAGAAACCCTGCCTCAAAAAAACACAAAACCAAAAAAATATAGTTAAGAAAAACAGGTAATTCCTTTTAGTATAATATTTTTGTTATACTCATAATAAATAAATTTTCATTCTGAATAGTGGGGACATCTTTTTTCAAATGATACATCTTATTTATATTTACTTTGCATTTATTATTTGTGTATTTGTGTGTAAGTCAGAGAACAATTACATGTAGACAGTTCCCTCCTTCCACCTTGACAAGGTACCAGGGATCGAACTCAGGCTGTCAATCTTTGTGGCAAGTGCCTTTACTAGCTAAGTCACAGCCTAAAAACATGTTCCTTGGAAAACAACTTAGTGGAGTTGGTTTTCCCATCTTTACAGGAGTGTTATTTAGTGATAAAAGCTCATGTAAAAAAGTCAAACCAAAAATGTCGATGAGGCAGAAAAATGACTCTGAAAGCTCAGTTACTTTTAAGACTTAAACCTTTAGGACTAAAACCTAAAAGAACAAAACAAGCTCAGCTATACATTGCACAGACCTAGAACACACTGCATTAACAAAATAAATACTAAGCAGTTTAGAAAAATCAATTAAATCCCAGAAAAACTCAAATATCAAATAAAAACTTTAAGAACAAAATTATGTACCCAGCATAAATGTCTTTGTTGAAAATAAAGAGTAATTAACATCTGAGAGCTAGAATAATTTAAATACAATCCACAAATTAGAGGCAGCATTCAAAGTTTTTACTGCTGAAATTGTTTTTAAAGAAACCAAAGAACTCCCAGCACTCGGGAGACAGAGGCAGGTGGATCGATGTGAGTTCGAGGGCTACAAAGAGAAACCCTGACTTGAAAAACCAAAGCAGGAAAACCCCCAAAAAGCTATTAACTCTGGCTCATTTGTGAACAGAAAAAAATACTAAATTAGTTTTAACTCTTAAAGTATCCAAGTTGAGTATCATGGGTGTATTCACTTCATTACTATAATAATTTTGAAGTACATGGCACTTTCATTAGTTACTAAGTCCCTTCTATTTCCCACTTGTATTATCTATAAGAGCTTTGTCATTATATCCTTTCCTTTAATCATTTACCCTCACTGTTTAAATACTAGCATATACTCATGGGGAATCCAAGAACAAACAAGACAACTTGCCTTAGAGTTACTATTACTGTCATGAAACATCATGACCAAAAGCTGCTTGGGAAGTAAGGAGTTTATTTCACTCACATTTCCACCTAACAGTTCATCATCAAAAGCAGTGAGGGCAGGAACTCATCAAGCAGGTCAGGAACCTGGAGACGGGAGCTGATGTAAAAGCCATGGAGGAGTGCAGCTTACTGTTGTGCCCATCATGGCTTGCTCAGCCTGATTTCTTACAGAACTGCAGGAGCAGCACAAGGACCATACCACCCATCATGGAATGCGCCCTCCTCCAATTACTAATGAAAGAAATCACTACAGCTGGATCTTATGTATGCATTTTTTTTTCAATTAAGTCCCCTCCTTCTACATCGCTCTACCTTGTGTCAAGTTGACAAAAGTAGTCAGCATACAACCTTTACCCTCAAAAAGAATGAGTATGGAGACTGGGAACGTAGCTTAGCTGGTAGTGACTGTCAAGCATGCATGGGACTGGCCCCTAACATTGTATCAGATGGGTGTAGTGGTGCACACCTGTGATTTCAGCACTCGGAGGTAGAAGCAGGACTATCACAATTTCAAGGATAGTGTCTACTACGTTCTGAGTTCCGGGCCAGCCCAAGGTTACATTTAATAGAGAACAATCAGAATAGGATAAAGTCCCTCAAAAATACTCCAGATTGAATAAATAAAAATTTTTTTTTAAAAAGAGGGAAAAAAAGAAAAAGGAAAAAAAAACCCTCCATATTAGTACAGAAATATATAAGCATGGGGAACTGATTCTCCCTTGTCTTAAGGTGAATCCAAAAGAAGAAATTATATTTAACTTGCATATGAAGGAGGAGTAGACTTACAAGACCAATAGAAACTAGCATGTTCCAAAGTTCTAAGGTTTGGAACATGCTAAAAAGTGTAAACAAACGGATTACCATATATCACTTTAGCTGCAAGAAAGTAATAGTATATATGATAAGAATTCTCATGTAGGGCTGGAGAGATGGCTCAGTGGTTAAGAGCACTGACTGCTCTTCCAGAGGCCCTGAGTTCAATTCCCAGCAACCACACGGTGGCTCACAACCATCTATAATGTGATATAATGTGCACTGTATACATAATAAAGAAATAAAATTAAAAAAAAAAAAAGAATTCTCATGTAACAGAAAAATTATTTTAAAACTTTATTATTTTGTGTATGTGGACACACATGTGCCATGGAGCACATGCAAGTCAGAGGACAATTTGATTGGTCTCTCCATTCACTTTTGGATGAGTTATGGGAATACAACTCAGGTAACCAGGCTTGTGCAGTAAGTGCTTTTGCCCATCTCACTGGTCCAAGAATTTTCTTTCTTTTTTGGAGGCAGGATTTCACTATGTAATCTTGATGGATGCGGAACACATTATGTAGACTAGGCTGGCCTTGAACTTACAGAGATCCACCTGCTTCTGCATCCTGAGTGTCGAGAATATAGACATGCACCATCATTCCCTGCCTCAAGATTTTTTTAAAAAACAATGAATGAGCAAGAATGCCATTACTCATATTTGTACATGCCTGACATTCAATATAAACCTGCTAAGTAAACAAAATCCCATTATTTCTAATTTCTCATGATTTCAGGTAAAACTAATGTTCATCAAAATTTTAGATACATGCTAAAGTTAGGTTAAAAGGAATGACTCATGAACTGACTAAAATTATAAAACTGACATTTTTTCTGCCATTCATCTTGAAAATAATCTTTCCATGACCAAGTTTTGCCACGAAATACTTGGTTTGTGAACATCCTAAAAATGTAACTTAGTAATTACCCTTTAATTTTTAAATTAAGTTTTTAATGTTTTGTGTGTGTAGTGAACACACTTTAGTGACATGCCTACTGTCTAGAAGCTGGAGTTACAAAAAGTTATAAGCCACCTTATGTGGGTGCTACAAACCAAGCACAGGTCCCCCACAAGAGCAGCATAGGCTCTTACTCATTTCTCCAGCTTGCATCCCGTCTAGCTTTGTTTTGCTTTACATTAGACAGGTTCTCACTACTGGCTTTGTCTCAGAGTTTTGCCTGTCTCCATCACCTCACTCAACTTTTAAAATACATTTGCCAATCAAGTTATTGAACACCTAGGCACCTAAGTAAAGGATGTGCTACTTACAGGGAACATTCCAGCAAAAACTTAGTGTTTTAAATTGTGCATCTATTCTAATATAGCTCAACTATACTACAGAAAAAATATTCTCAAGGGTGTGAATCTTAACTTCCTAATCTCCAAATCTGGCACATTAGCTGTCTGATATATACTGGCTGAACCACAAAATGTTTAACATGTTATGGAAATATAAGCTTAAACTAGCTGTTAAAAAATTTTTGATCTATAAATTTTCAATAATACCCTTACCTTTGGAGTTACTTTGCAGAATTTACTTTACAGGTAACAAAAAGTTTTACATTATAAATAAATAAACAAATCTCTTAACATAGTTTAATGACTTGGGACCCCTCCCCCCACCAAAGAAAAGTGCTAGGCTGGAGCAGTGGCCTAGCAGTTAAGAGCACTTGCTCTTGATATGTCCCCAGGTTCAGTTCACAGCACCCATAAGGCAGCTCACAACCACTCTACTATTTCAGGGAGCCTGATGACTTCTGATGTCCTGGGCACCAGGTACATATTTGGTGCACATACATACCTGGAGGGTAAAACACTCATACAAATAAAATAAAGCAAATCTTTTTGAGGAACGCTGGGCGTGGTGGCACAAACATTTAATCCCAGCATTCGGGAGGCAGAGGCAGGCGGATCACTGTGAGTTCAAGGACAGCCTGGTCTACAAAGCGAGTCCAGCCCCCTGTCTCGAAAAGCCCCACCCCCAAACTTTTAGAGGAAGAAGAAAGAAAGAAAAACACTTATTAATTTATTCTCAAACATATGGTTGTAAAAACAAGATGGCTCAGTGGGTACAGGTACTTGTACTAAGCCTGACCATTTGAGTTCAACCCCCAGGGTGCCCACAGTCAGAGCTGATTCCTATAAGGTGTCCTCTGACCTCCTCATGCAGTGCCATGAACATACTTATTCCTACTCACCCCCAAACAAATTTAATTTGTAAAATATTTGGTTAGGAATTTTGGATTTTTATTTTGTTCACTTTGAATAGTATGCCCAACCTGTATTACACTCAGCAATCATAAGAAAATATTTGTAAAACATATTTACCTATATAACCCTCAAATCTGATTCAAACATTTTAATGAAATATGTCAAAATATTTTAAAATTTACTAATAAATATCATGACTTCTACAGATTATAATTCATTCATGCCAAGTTCCTTCCCCTTAATAGTTTCTTAGGCTTAACTTTCTCGTTACTTACTAGGAAAAAAAAAAAAACATTTTTATCTGGTTTGTTTCTAGATCTGTATCACTAATTTACATCATTTCTGGAAGTGGCTAATGTTTTACAATGCTAGACTCAAGTGCTATTAGATAAATCTCATTGCCACTCAGTAGAATTTAAGACAGAAAATTCTGGTAAGTTAATGAATCTTCGGGTAGTTTTCAGAATTTTATTAACAGAGTTAATTAAAAAACAAAAGAAAGAAAAAGCCTATTAAAATACTGTGCTAAATATATCTATCTAATTAGTAGTATGTTGTCAGGTAAGACTTTAACTGCTATTAAAAAAAAAAATCTAAACTAAAGCCAGGTTGTGGTGACATACATCTTTAAATCTAGCACTGCAGAGGTAGGCTTTGAGTTCAAGGCCAGTCTGGTCTATAGGGCAATTTCCAGGGCAATCAAGGCTACACAGAGAAATCCTGTCTCAAGAAAGAAAAAAGAAGAGAGAGAGAGAGAGAGAGAGAGAGAGAGAGAGAGAGAGAAACAAAGAAAAGAAAGATATATCTAACCTATAATCTTCAACAAAGGTATCACAAAGTTTTTCCTTAAACTGTTTAAGGATAAACAGAACTTTTTAAAAATTGAATTTTCATAATTCTTATCCAAACCCCAATAACTTACGAGAAGTTCCCCATGCAGTCTCTCTCCATTCATCATCCCCAAGAAATATGCCTTTTTGTCCATCTTTTGTTGAATCATCAGGTTCCCAAAACTTTTTGGTAGGCAAAAGCTATTTGAAAAGGAAAAGAAAAAAGTTTTAAAATGTTATACAATTTACAAAGAATGTTAGTAAGGAACTACAAACATATCACTTCTATGTACATGTTAGCCTTAAAAAAAAAAAAAAATTATTATGTATACAGTGTTCTGCCTGCATGTACACCTGCAGGCAAGAAGAGGACACCAGATCTCATTATAGATGGTTGTGAGCCACCATGTGGTTGCTGGGAATTGAACTCAGGGCCTTTGGAAGAGCAGCCAGTGCTCTTAACTTCTGAGCCATCTCTCTAGCCCTATACATGTTAGCCTTTGAGTACCTTAGAATAATCTATTTTCTAAACTGTCTCATTGCAAATAACTAATTTATGCACTGGCTCTAATAATTCTAGACCTCTAACTTTCATACTAGCTTCAAACATTTTTGGTATTTCCCTATTTTTTTAAAAAAATGTTGTTAGATATTTATTCATTTTGTGTGAGAGTTCTGACTGCATGTATATATGCGTATCACATGTGTGCTTAGTACTCAAGGAGATCAGAAGAGGGTATCAGATTCCCTTAAGAGTTATAGATGGTTGTGAGCCACCATGTGGATACTGCGAACTGAACTCAGGTCCTCTGAAGGAGCAGCAAGTGCTCTAAATCACTGAGCCATCTCCGCCCCCCCCCCAAACTCCATGATTTTCTTTGTATATAATTCTCTTTAAAAGACAATAAATTTCTTGCTCAAGATAATAAAAAAATAAATCATTAAAAATTATTTAACTTCTAAAAGCTGCTTTTGGACAATCTCTTATCAAACTTCCAGAATGGAAAGGTTTTTTTTCATTCTTCAGTTATTCACCATAAGTAAATTTCACAAGTCTCACTAACTCTTGAATAATACCTGTCAATGACAAATCGGAAAGGTATGGATAACAGAAAATGCACAATGAGAAACCTTAAAAGTATTTTTGAGATAATCTCAAGGTCTTATGTTCTATTCTACATGGTAACATGTAAAAATTACAAGTCACTTATTACTCTCTCTATCCCTAACACTTGGAAGCAGAATTACATTTGTTTGAACAGATTCGTTTTCTCAGACATACATTTGGCATTTTAAGTAAGCATTTTTATAAGACATCATTTTCATCTTATTACTTAAATGCCAAGTTATTTAGCACTCATAATCAGACCTGTATATACTTCTACTGCATTGACCACAACTATATACCTGTGTTTGCCTTTTTAAAGGCATGGTGACTTCTTCTTCAGAGAATTTACAGACTGAAATAAAACATAACTCAGTAATACCTAATTTAGAGTCTGAGAAACAATGTACTTGCAGTGGGTAGGGCAAGTTAAAAGGTGAGGAGTACAATAACCATAAATGAAACAGGAAACCATGAACAAAAGCAAAACCTAAGAAAATGCAGTGTTATACATATATAAGGTGACCCAAATTTAACACTGGTAAAGCTAACCATGAGGTTATGAAGATCCTTAAAGGCATGTTAAGGGAACTGAAAGTTTTACTAAAGCAATAGGAATTTCAAGGCAAGTTAGAAAGAGTGACAGTGTATTTTGGAAAACAACTCAAGTTATAGTAGTAACAACTGACAGAATGGGGAAAACTAGAGGCAAAGGAAAGCAGCTTAGCAAGGGGGAAAATCACAACAAAGCCAGGACAGGAAGAACTAACAGGGTACTGGTAGAAAAGAGCTGAGAAAATAAATCAATCTCAAAGACATTTTAGAATATCAAAAGAAGTTGGTTATAAATGGTGGAAAAGTATAGATAAAATGCATAAAAACTAAGTTATTACCAAACTGGGAAGCAATGCTGAATGAAGAGCATGTTCCCAATTTACAGATCTTTTATAAAATAAACTTATAATTTTAAAGAATCAACGTTTCCCCCTCTTTTTCCGCCATTCAGCTTTTACAAGTTAGAACCTTTCTGGGCTACAAAATGATGTGTTGTAATTAACATACAGACATTTTAAAGAATAATCTCTCCTGACAATGACTCCAGTAAGTATGAAACATCTTATTTTCTATATTTAAATAATGCAAGATAAAGTTTTAACTAATAGGAGGACTAATCATGCATGGGCTGGCTGAAGCAGTCATCTTCTGTGAGAGTAGAAATAACAGTATTCCACTGAGGACACTATTCCATCTCCAATAATATTCCCTGAATACCTTCACAGACTACTGCTTTAAACTGCAAAGTGCAGAGCTAGGGATTAGCATAATGGTAAAGCACCTGCCTAGCTTATACAAGGCTCTGGGTTCCATCCTCAGCATCATAAAAAAATTAAAAAACAAAATAATGCATATTACTTAAGTAGGGGAGAAAAACCCATGTTCAATAGTCAATATACCAATTTTGCCAAGCTCGTCTATAACAACTGTGTTTCCTATTTTGCAAACATAAATTATTAGATGCACAAGGAAATACTTTATCTAAAAATTTCACTTTTAAAAATCTTCAGTACACCCCAGAAATGCTTTTTAATTAAAAAAAAAAGTTTAGTGAGTGTGTATACAATGTAGTGCATGTACATCTGTGTGTTTGGAGGCCAGAACAAACTGTGTCTTTATCTATGGTTCTCTGCATTTTTGCCTTGAGACAAGGTCTCCTACCACACCTTTTTGGGTCACCTGGCTGGCCAGTGAGTTCTTAGAATATGCCCAAGATTGGGGTTGCAAGTCCTGGCAGCTATGACTTTTTACATGGGTGATGGGGATCTGAACTCAGGTACCCAGTCAGCCTAGCTCCTTAGAAAATACCTTCTGTGGCAATTTAGACAGTTACTTAAGTGCTCTTCCTAGCTTGTGAATGAATTCTTTGATTATATATAATACAGTGTAAATAAGAATTCTTACTATAGACAACAAGGCTGAGGAATCTCAAAATCTAGAAATTATATATATTGTCTTCCTACTAGTGCCCTGACTTACAAAGTTCTGAATCTAAACCATGGTTGAGAAACTCAGTGTTTGTCAACCTGTCCTTCCATCCTCAAAACTCAGATATTACTGACATACACTTTTTTTTTCCTCCAGAAAGAATTTATGGCTTGCCCTCTGTTGTGAAGAAACCAGTATGGACTCTATATATACTGCCTCATAAACAAATCAACCAAATCCCTGCTCCAGCATTTCAGGGGGCACACTTAAGCACCACACTTTTCTACTATAAACTTTTAAGCAAAAATCTCAAGTGAGCCAATTAACATTATGTTTAAAATTAAGTTCATATAGCTTATCTCTAAACTCAGATATTTTCAAGAAAAGGGATGTTATGACAACAGGTCATAATTGAACTACCCAGGAAAAATCAAGGTATAAAAGATCACTTTACTTATACTACAAGTTCACAAAAGACAAAAAATAAGCGAACAATCCTCCCCCAAAAAAACAGATGAAGATATAGGAAACGCAACAAAAAACAAACCACAATGAAATTCCATACATCCCTAAAATGGTGCTTTTCTACATTAATCTTTTCTGTACATAAAAGTACTAGTTCTTACTTTTCAATTTTCTGATGTGTAAAGAAAACATAGTAAACCTACTGTTGTAAGACTGAGACCACAATGAAAGACCATCAAGAGATTGTCTAATGCATCACCTACCACATTTAATAGTAATAAATCCTAGGGACCTTTCATAGTCAAAGTGTAAGTCATTTAATTGGCTGATTTCAAAAAATTGTATTCAGTGTAGCTATTTCTTTTATCTTTTTCTGTGTTAGTGTTAAGAATGTCAGAAAGATGAAACGTTATTACTTAAGAATAGTTGTCTGATACAGTCTTTCTGCATAAGGAAACACAGCCAGAAGTTTAAATGTCAAGGTTTCACACATACAGCTGGTAAAGAACTCTGCTGGGATCTAAATCCTTAGTGGGTTAATTGTAGGGCTTCTCTCTCTAACTACTATAGAAGATAGTACTTTTCAATCTTAGTGTAATTCATCAGTACTTCTAAGAATTCCCAGTATTAAAACTATCTCTAGTAAATAAATAAAAAGTTTAAGATTACCTAATTCTTCCATCTATCATTAGATAAATTCTAAGACAGGATAGCTGAGACAGTGGTTTCATAAACATACTTACTGCAATCCTCTAAAACTACCTGAAATCGCTGATTTTCTCTGTAATGTTTTGGGTTTTTTTTTTTTTTTTTTTTTTTTTTTTTGACACAGGGTCTGTCTACATAATCCTGTGTCCTGGAGCTATGTAGAACACACCAGCCTCAAAATGGCCTTGAAACAGAGATCTGCCTGCCTCTGCTTCCTGATTGCTGGAATTAAAGGCATGTGTCATCAAGTCTAGATGACATAGCTATTTACAGTTTCAATGATTACTAACCACTCAGATCAGTAAGAGCATTTGAGCTAAGCCTTCTGTTTTCAAAGAACTCAGCACTAATTGCATAGCTAGTGAAACTTCTATCAGAACAGAAATCTCCTTAGTCCCTCAAATATGTATCTACTCTATCACTCTATTCGCAATTTTGTTTTCTTAGCCAGCCTGTAACTCACTCTATACAGAAGCCTGGCCTTGAGTTCAGAGAGCCACCTGGCTGTGCCTCCCTAGTACTGGAATTAAAGGCATTTACTACCATGCTAGGCTCTCCTTGAGATTTTTAAGACACCATTTTCCTTAATAGTTTCCTAAAATATTGTGTCAAAGTAGGAGAACATTATTTATCACAATAGTTATGGAACTAACTCCCAAATCTTAAGTTAAATTTTGGTTTGCTCAGAAACTTTCAAGTAAGATCCTTTTCTTCTGTTATGTCAAAATTAAACAAAAGCCAGCTATATGCACCTTAACTGATGACAGTTAATAGGCACGTGCCTCTCTGTATACTTCAGTAAAATATTGTATCTTTATATACACTAAAAAAACCAAATACCTCTTCCTATGGGTTATACTTGTTGTAAGCCACATGATATAATGGAAATCAGTAAGTCTTTTGACAAAAACTGCTACTGAAGGGAAAAAGAAGGGTAAGTTTATAAATAGATAAATACAGATTTACTTCTATCTTTGGGAGGACAACTTAGAGAATGACCTCCTGATGATACCTCAATAAATTCATCAAGAAATAAAAAAAATGATACATTTAAAACGAGTCCTATAAGTATACACAACGATTCTCCATACATTATAGAGATTTTTACCAGTTAAGACCCAATATGCAGAATTTTAAAAGGAAAGAACAGGGCAATCCATTAAAAAAGGGATTGTTTTACATTACAAAAGCAACCCCAACAAGCAATTTTAGAAAATTTAAGAGCCAGATAGTACAGGCTGCTTTAATTTATTCCAATGAGTGAATTCTGGGATAAAACAAACAAAACACCTCACCTGTCAGTAAAGGAGGAGAAGACTGGTGAGAGAGAGACAGGCAAAGAAGGAAATCCCAGAAGGTTCCCTGCTGCCTGTGAGATGAGGAAAGATAGAAAGGCTTGTGGGAGAGAACCCAGAGACAGAAATTTGAGTAGGTTTCTTAGCTATCTCTTAGAGAACAATATTAAGTGGTAAACTGTTTTTTAAAATAACAAAATCAACTTATTTAAAAATATTTTTTACTCGATCAAGGTCACTTATAAACGTGGCCTGTAGCCATCTACCAGATAGCAGGAAATTTAGGCCCTATAGCACTCTGGTTGTCTACATTTGATGTGTCTACTAATAAAAAAAAAAAGAACTTTAGCTTATTTCATTTAACTTACTATTCAACCCAACTCCTCTGCTAAAACCTTCATGTACTCACAGACAACTAATTCAAGCACTGCTTCTGACCATAATTTTAACCACAAAAGTATATTTAGATTTATCAAACAAATTTTCAAATAGTCAATTTGTAAATAAATCCATAATACAAATGGATGTAAAGATCCAAGTCTAGAATTAATGTAGGGCTTTCACTCACTCTTACAAAAATAGAGTCTGTCACAATCAGAAAGGCAAAAACATTTCAAAAATGCTTTTACTATTTTAATACTTGAAGAGAGGGCCTTTCTATGTAACCTGAACTAGCCATGAGCTCAAAACTTAACAGATTTAGCTCACAAAATGCTGGAATTACAATGCTCCCAGACCTGCTATTAAGATATGCTACTCTAGCTTCTAAAAGTCAAAGAAAACAAGTGACATGGAAAAAAACAAAAGTCCTTCAAACTGCCTCCATCAAGCCTACTAGAGTACAGGTAATACCTGAACAGCCATCATGCTACAATATATAAGTTTTCTTTTAAGAGCAAAAACGTATTCCCTTTCTCTAAATTTTCTTAGGGCCCAGGTTAGATTTTACTTTATGTACTGAACTAACAAGTTTATTTTGGCAATACTTAGCTTAAGCACCTTAACTCACCCTTAAATCAGTCCTCTGAAAATGACAAACTCTTTGGAAAACGCTGTTCTGAAGAAAGGGAGGGTTAGCTAGCTGCAGGGTGCCCTCTTGTGGCCCAAAGGAGTGACTGGACTTTCTCTCTCTGCATCTGAAGAGCACAGCATTGGATGGAGTGAGTCTCATGAAGGTCTCTAATCTACTAAAGTAAAATAATCTCCAGGAGCAAGCAATTAATTACACATCTTAGGTCTGTTTACTTTTATTTTCTACTGTAAAGGTTCACACTTGAGTGTGTAATACAGTACAAAATAAAGCTATGTCCACAGAGCTTTTATAATTTTGTTTTCTAAAAATTCATTAGGAATATGGAAAACTAGGTATTTTAGATGTCTTAAAATATGTAATGGTATGGTTAACGGGGTGACCCAAAGAAAACCATAGATTAATAGAAAAGATAACATCTATTCAAATTTGTAGAGTACCTATTATGCTAAGCATTCAAAGCTACCATTTATAAGAGACAAATACAAAACAAACTGTAATCAGTAACATAATGACAGTATTTATAAAGAACTAAATGAGAAGTCAGATGAGGAAGTAATTAATTCTACAGCAGATAGCAATGGGATACTAGATACTGTATTTTCAGTAGTCTTGCGGAGGATTAGGAGTTTAATAAGCAAATATCTTTGGTAAAGAAGACAGATTTTTGGGAAAGAGTAGCAACAATCAAGCATAGCTAAAGCAAACAGCATACACATATAAAATAGCAGAAAAGGATGTGTTCTTCTGAGCAGAGCTAACTACGGGATTCATCACTAAAATATAAGACATTATTTAACCAAGTCAATCAAAACCACCTAGCCACAAATAAGCACACTATTAATTACTTACTGGGTTCAAGTGACAAAATAAGCGACCAAAAACATCACAACTACACAAGTACATAATCTCAAGGGTTTTTGGTTTTGTTTTTTTTTTAATCTAGAGGTCTGAAAGATATTAACTACTATTTCCAAGATTTACAATTTAAAAATTAAATTTCAGTGACTCAAAGATTAAAGTGAAACGTAAATTTTTAGTATTGGTGAGCTCTTACCTCTCCCATTCCCCGAGATTCTAATGCAAGAGCTTGAAAATCATGATTCATTTCATCCACAGATCAAGCCTGGTGAATAACAAAAAACGAAAGCAGGAATTTAAAAAATTATTAACTATGTTATATGGGTATTAACTAATACTATCATATTCCAAAACAGATAAGAACAGATGTTTCTACGATGACAGCTTTTCCCAAATAAATTACATGAGAGCAAGCTACATAAAATGATACAGCTTTTAAAAATAATTTTGTGTGTCAACAGACCATTATACATTCTTATGCAACTGAAGAAAAGGAAGTTAAAAACAGGAAAAGTGAGTCCAAACATTAAAGCACTTCTCGTTAATATTATAATCACTACTATAAAATTGTTTTATATTACTTAAGGTTTTGTTGAGATTTTTTAAAAATGCTTACCATTTATTTATATAAGCCTCATCCACAAAATTTTTACTAAATATTTTTAGCAATAATCAATTAAATGGTAATGTATTTTTAAAAAGTGAAAACATTTCCTCTGCAGTGAATTAAATAGCGTGTTGTACTTTTCTCAAGAAAGCACTTCTCAATACTTCCATTCATAATAGCTGACCATCTCTTATGTGACAATGTATTGTTATTGGTCCCTGCCTCCTCCAACTAAGAAACTAAAGAAAACAAAACAAAACAAAAAAACAAAAGCAAAAACAAACAAACATGCAAGCTTAAGCCTCTCCAAAGTTACAGCTCTGAAATTCAACTGGAAAAATCCAATTATTCCCCTCACGCCCTATTCATTCTTTCTCTAAAACCTAAAGGGTTTGGCAAACTGAAAGCACTGACTGTAACTCCTTCTTGCTCTCTATTCTATTCTGTCCCTATCATAATTATTTTTGCTTTTCTAGGTTTCTAGTTGCTACTTCATAGATTCCTGCTTTTCTCCTTTGTCCCTGAAATATTAGTATTCCTTGTTAATCTGTGGAATGTACCCTTCTTCTCCAACTGGTACTGTTAACAATCTCTTCTTGATGCTTTGAGAGCTGTCTAGATTAGCTGGAGACAACACCCACCAAATTTGTATTTTCAAAGGAAATATATCCTCCAAAGCTCCCAGTTATCTCCTGCCTTTCATTTCCCTGAATGTATCACAAAATTTCCAGTTTGCGCTCCTTCGCTTCCTTCCTTACATCCATTTCCATATCATTTACTAAGTCCTGTTAAGCTAACTTATCCACTTAAAACTGTTTTCTAGCTATCTAGTTGATAATACCTTTTATCTGAAACACCTCAACCTTCTTATCTTTCCGTTCTGCAACCTACCTCCAATTTGTAGTTATCTTTCTGAAACTACCCTGACCATGGGACTCAAGTATTTTAATTTATTCCTAAAGAAAAAGCCCAAACTCCTTTCTATGGATTACAAAGAGATATCTTAGCTGGTGAAGATGTCTGCCACCAAGCCTAATTACTTGAGTTCAATGCCCTGGAGCCACAGGGTAGAAGAAAAGGACTCCCCCAGTTTGTCCTCTGATTTCCACTAAATAGCTGTAGGAAGCTGATCCTGAGTCAACTGTGTATTGTTGGCATGGGCACTGCCATGTCAAGGGCCTCAATTCCTCAGATCCGTAAGAATGGCAAAGCCTCTTCCAGTTTGAGTGTTTGCCAACAGTACGTACAAAACCTAGCCACAGCTTCCTCCTTCTCTCCGAGTCGGCTTCCCTACAGAGGCCTTCTATGAAACTAGCTAACCCTTCCTCCTTGTGCTGTTCTAATAAACAGGCTGAGCTTCTGCAGTTCTTGTAGGTGCCCTCTATTAAAGTAAGCACACCCTATACAAGCACACAGCACCCAATTCCAGCTTTTCAAATGTAGTATCTTTATCCCCACATTGCCCCGGTCAGGTTTCCAGGACCAAGCAGCAAATAGTACATAAATAAAACAAATTATAGTTTAGACCTCTGGCAGTTCGATCTCTCTAAACAAATAAACTGATATTTCTATATGTTCTGATATGAAGAGCTGCCACTTACTATATTTGCTGTGAACACTAAGTCAGATAAAGTAAGTTAGGTAAGCATTCAAGACAGTTTGTAGAAGACTTTCAGGGGCTGATTAGATGGCCCAGCAGTCCAAAGCTGCCAAGTTAAGAGTACCAGACCCAGCATCTATTTCATTCACCTCATTAATTCAATAAGCTTTCACTGGAGTTACTGAAAAATATTATAGAGAAAAAAAAACTCAATATGGTCATACTTGTCAAGTTCAGTGGATCCCATGTTTCCTGGTGATGAAATAACTCCAATCAGACCCAAACCATTCTACTATAAACTCCAGACTAAAAAAACCAACTATTCGCAAGTAAGAAAAAAGCTGAACAAAGAAACTGAGAGCCTACATTCAGAAGATCCAAAACAAAGTAGAGTTTTCTTTTCTTTTTGTTTTTACTTCCACCGGTTTCTTTCAATTGCTGGTTTTGTCCAAGGGCAAGCAAGATGGGCTCTGAAACTCTTACAGCAAAACTACTCACATACGGCCTAAATAATTAAAAACAGTTTGCAACAACTAGAGCTGCTGTACAGCAAGGGAAGAAATCGCAGAAAGAATGGAAATTCTGCATTTAAATTAAAATACATATTTAGATGACACTGGAACTACAAGTCTAGAACCAATTCCAAGAAGCCCAATTAAGGATATAGTTAGAATTAAGCAAATTCCTGCTGCTGATCATAAGAAGTATAGGTATTTAGATTTTGAGTTACAAGAAAATAAAATCCAATATTCTCCACAACAGAATCTAATCATCAATATATAAGCATAGACTCTGATATTATGCTATTAGACCTATGAAGAAACTAGAAATGAGAAAATTATGTGAAGAGAAATAAAGATAAATGCTGAAATCAGACTATGCCCTGCCCTATGTTGCTCTGTATTGTTTAAAAAATCATTTTTCACACTGTGCCTTGAGATAAAAGACTATCACAAGCAGCTTTCAAGTTTTCAAGACAGGGTTTTGCTGTAGATCCCTGCCTCGCCTTGAACTGAAATCTGCCTGCCTCTGCCTCCCAAATGCTGGGATTAAAGTCGTGTGCCACCATGCCTAGCTCCACAAGCTGATTTTGACTGCACTAAGAGGGATTGTATGCCTAAGTGGACACATTAAAGGTACCATCTGCCGAGCACCACACAAATGGCAAATAAATGACTTAGTAAAAAGAATACCAACCTATACATTTATCTGGGTAAATTCAACTGTCAGAGCATATGGGCTTCTAAAGAACCACACCAGGAAAAACAAAGCCAAGAATTTATCAGACACATCAAACCAAGCAAGAGAATAACTGCCTACCTGGATCCCACAAAGAGGTATAGCACTGTGATGTCAGAGAAAGAGAACTCTCCACTTTCTTGGATTCAGGGTGGTTTGGACCCTCCTGTTCACAAGGCCTGTCATCTGCCACCACTTTGGAGCTGCCGTCCATCTGCCTGTTCATACATCTAAATCTACTCTTAGCTTTGTTTACTTTAGTCCTCTAGCTCAACCTTGCAGCCTGACTCTGCAAAAGGCAGCCGGCAGGCAGCTCCTCTAACTTGAGGTTATTTAACTCATCAACAGACTCTGGCGTTTATATCAGGTTCTCAACTTTAGTCTCTCAGGCCTCTGCCTCTTTCCTTGAAACTTTGTGCCTCTTTAACCTTTGCAACTATTCTAAAACCTACATATATACATATATTAAACAGATATAGAGATACACTATGTGATTTGAGAGTTAATGCTAATAAGATTATAATAAAACAGTATGTTCACTTTAGCCAGAACTATCAAGGAAAGAAGGAATGCTGGCAAACCATTTAAGCGCCATTCTCTGTGAATTTACTGTTAAATAATGCCTGAAATTGTGGAAAGACACAAATGTGCTTGTCTGTGTTTCTGATATAATATGTTCATAACAATCAGCCAACATCAAGATATCACATGACAGAATTAGGCAATAAAGAGTTTAAAGCAATAGTTCTGAACCTTCCCAATACCACAACCCTGTAATACATACAGTACCTCATGTTGTGACCCCTAACCATAAAATTACTTTTGTTGCTACTTCTTAAGTGTAATTTTACTACTATTATGAATCATAAACATCCTTGTAAAAGAATCATTTGACCCACGCCGCAGGTTGAGAACCACTAGCTTAAAGTGACTATCAACTATACAAGACAAAGAAAAAGCATGTTTGTAGTATGTGAATCTGATGGTTAGTGCTGTCATCTTAACAGAATCTAGAATGGACCTCAAGGAACGGCTATGGGGGATTATCTTGATTGCATTAACTGAAAAAGGATTACTGACTTTGATCCTCAAGTACATGGAGAAAAGAGAGCTAAACACTAACATTTCTGTCTCAGTTTCCCGACTGTGCCTGTGCATACCATGTAAATAACTGCTTTAAACTGATGCTTTGACTCCCCTACTATGATGGACTGTACTTTACACTTTAAGTTAAATATAAATTTTTTCTTCCTTAAGTTGCTTTTGTCAGAGTTTTTATCAAAGCAACACAAAAACAAAGACAATAAACAAATAGAAAACTTCAACACTTAAGAGAAACTAGGATAACCACATGGAAATACTGAAAGGGGAAAATACCTCTTTCAAATGTCAATAGATACAGTTACTAGCAGTGATGAAAAAGGGTAACAGTTGCAAATAGATAAAAGGAGTTCTAATCTGAAAGACAGAGGGGGAGTAAGAAAAATAAAGGTGGGCCGGGTATGGTGGCGCAGGCCTTTAATCCCAGCACTCGGGAGGCAGAGGCAGGCAGATCGCTGTAAGTTTAAGGCCAGCCTGGTCTACAAAGTGAGTCCAGGACAGCCAGGGCTACACAGAGAAACCCTGTCTCGAAAAACAAAAAACAGAACAAAACAAAAAGAAAAATAAAGGTTGTAAAGGTGGTCAATGCCTGTAAATCCCAACACTTAAGCAGAAGTATTAGGAATTCAAGGTTACCATATCTGGCTACACTATTAGTTCAAGGGCAGGCTAGGCTACTGAGGCTTAGACGTAATTCACCACTAAAAAAAACAGGGGCAAGGAAAATGGCTCAGTAGGTAGACACTTTGCTGCCAAGGTTGATGACCTCAATTCAATCCCTAGAACCTGCATAGTAGAAGACTCCCAATTTGTCTGACTTCCACACATGTGTGACATGTATGCCTACCCACACAAATGTTTTTCTAAGGTTCTTTAAAGGTAAAACATAAAATAAAAATAGAGGAAGAGTGTGATAACCTTGCATCAGTTGATGATAAATATTCCACCAGGACCTACCCTACTGAAACATGTGCTAGACAATTTGGCTTGGAACATCAGATAGTTTCCTAGTCTAAATGACAGAATCTGCTCCCAGACTGCAAAATCTGACACTAGTAAGATAGTTTTATACACTGTCATTATTATAATATATTCCTTTAAAAGTCAAAATGGATTTCATATAATGCTGAATACAAATGATATCCAAGAATTTACTGTATTTTCTTTACTACGTTTGACATTTTCCATAATAAAACTTAATGAAGAATCACCCAAAACTCTGTATAACGTTGGAGCATCTTCATCAGCCTTCTGGCCCAATATATCCGAAAGACATATTTGTGAGGGAGGAACTATTGAGGACTTGCTTACTGTCTTGGCAGAGTTTGGCCGTCAACTCTGCCTGCATCCAAGCTTGCCCCTTTTTTAGGCAAATTCTGTCTGTGGTAGAAATGAGGACCTTTTGCCCAGTGGCTAGTGTGCCACATTTGACGCCATCTCCATAAGGAGGTTCTTTGATGCTCATCATCTTCTTTGAGGTAGGCTGGGTGTTGCCAGGAGTTAACCTGTCTCATTGTCAATGAATCTTTAAAGCAATAAAAACATTTTAAAATGCCATACTCGGCATGTCTCTGGGGTTTTTGAAGACCTTGTCTTTCTACAGTCATATCTATCTGCTGTACCTAAGATGTATATTCTTGTGATAAAAGTAGACTAGCAACTGACATGACCATGATTTAGGTCTAGATAGGTGTTCTAAGTTAATAATGACAGTATGTGATGGAGATTGATTTACATTCAGAAATTTAGATGCACCAAGATAGGAAAGATGTCTTCTTCAATACTGTCAAATACAAATAGCCAAAACACTAAGAATATAACATTTATATAATTCCTGATTGTGTCACGGTTCTTCTTGCCATAGGTAATCTATTGTATATATGTGTAATATAAATGTGTATGTACAAAAATTTTTAAAAATTGTTTTAATTTAATTAAAAGATGGGGTAAAATAAAAATTGCATAAAATAAAAAAAGAAAAGAAAACTTAATGAAATTCATGTAATCAGAAGCTACATGAAGCAGTAAGTATTTAAAATGAACATATAAATGAGCTGGGGAGATGTTGAGACAGTGCTTGCTACCCAAGTATGAGGATATGAATATGGATTCCCAGAAACCCTGTAATCTCAGTGCTGGGCAAGCAAAGACATGATGATTCCTGGCACCAGCCAGCTAGCTAGTTCAAAAAATAAGGTTGAAGGCAAGAGGAAGGCATTCGCTAAATGCTGGGCTCTGGTGCCACTCATAGTGTGTGCGTGCGCCAAGCTCATACATACACCCAGAGAACAGCATTGGGGCTGGAGAGATGGCTCAGTGGTTAAGAGCACTGTCTGTTCTTCTAGAGGACCAGAGTTTAATTCCCAGCAACCACATGGTGGCTCACAACCATTTATAATGTGATCTCTTCTGGCTTGCTGGTACATATGTAGGCACAATACTGTATTCATAATAAATAAATCTTAAAAAAAAAAAAAAAAGAAAGAAAAGTGGGCAATCTTTTTCTTAAACAGAATACTTATAAGCTGCAGCTTGCAAAGACTTCTCAAAGTTAAGTCCACTTAAAAATTTCCTCAATCAATTTTGACTAGTATATGAAAAATGTCCCCCTTTGAGTACAAACTATTTTGGTCTAAGTTTTAATCAGCTTTCCACCCAAAAGAGTAGTCAATGAAATCTCTCACTCAAGTTTATGTTAAAGATCATTCTAAGTCTAGATGAATACAATCCAATGAAATAGGTATTATATTCCTACAAATTAGGAAATTGTACCATATTAACATACTAATTTACTAAACTTTAACATTGTATGTTAATAGACAAGGAAATTAAATTGCAGAGAGTCAAAATAAACAAGACTCCAAAAGCCTCATGACGTTTCCATAAAAACAAAGCAAACTATCACTGAAGCAATATTACCATTTTAATACCAAGTTCACCCTCAAACAGCTCATATACTAATGTTTTCACAAAACTGTTTGCTTGTCAGTTTCTCTCTTCACCTGGCTATCACACAAATAATCAAAACTCCACTATATTAAGAAGCTTCACAGCGTAAGAATTGAGTTGGTACTGTACTCTTAATCCTCTCAGCTAATTTGGTTTCCTCTCAGAGTACATCCCAGAAATACTTGTACTTTGTAGCTTTCCTGCTAGACACCTCCCTTTTGATGTCTCCTGAACCTCTGCTCCTAGCTGAATCCTCTAACTGCTCCTCCCCTGGCTAGCAGGAAGTCCAACCCTATTTTCTCCCCTGGTCAATGACTGGCTGTAAGCTGCTTTACTGGCCTATCAGGGGACAATTCGGGAGTAGTGTTTACACAACACTGAAACAGGAGATTATCAGATATTGGTGGCAGAGAAATCAGTATTTGATTTACATAATAACCTTATGTCCACATACTGAAGGTTCAGTTCCTAAGGCAGTGTTCAGCTGTGGATCTTGCAGAAAGTATAAAGCCTCTGACTTCATAAACTGATTAGTACCCTGGTAAGACTCATGATCTGACCCAATTATTAGGGGCCGATGAGAACATGAACATGGACTGTAACTGGAGGAGCAGGTGGCTCAAAGTGCCCTTTGAAGATTTCCTTCTCCTGCCCTCCCTCCTCATCCTGCCTGCCAGTCCGATGGCTTTACTCTACCGTGACCTGACTGCCTTCTCCACAGGCCCAGCAACACACAGCTAACCCATCATGAAATGAAACCTCTGAAACTAAATAAATCTTTCCTCCTTTAAATTGTTTCATTTATTTGGAACTGTTAGGGAATGCTAACAAAGTTGGTAACTATGGGACTCTTTTAAAAAGATCTCTGTCCTTATTTTCCTTTAGCTTACAGTACACAGGTCACCTGGACAGCTTCTTACCAGCTCTATCTCTATGTGCAAACCCTTCAAGACTGAATCAAATAGCCTAAGTTTCCAACTAAAGTTATTTTATCATCAATATAGTATAATAAGAACCCAAATCAAAAGATTTAGAATATATGGATATACAAAATTGAAACAAAAAGTGCTCTCTAGAGTATTAATGCCCTACCTCAATGAATGCTTTTTGTCTGCTTAAAAATCAATATAAAATCCTCAGACCTAAAAGTTTCTCTTCTGAGAATTTGCCTCACACACACAGCAGCATTGACAGAACAGAACTATTTAACCGTATTTACCCAACAGTGCTTAACTGAACAAGCCAAGCTCAACAACAGAAAAAAATAGCTTAGTTATAACAAAAGGCCACGTACTAAAAATGTTATTAAAATTAACTGCATGTACTAATAAAACATCTTATATCAAGAAAGATATTCCAAAAGTCCTGTGTTTAATTCCCAGCAACCACATGGTGGCTCACAATCATCTGTGAGATCTAGTGCCCTCTTCTGGCATGCAGGCGTACATGTAGGCAAAATATTATATATAACAAATCTTTAAAAATATTTTCTCTTCAAAACAAGGATGAAACAAGGATTCATGAAACACACGATGCTGATCAGCTAGACGTGGTGGCACAAGCCTTTAATCCTAGCACTCAGAAGGCAGAGGCAGGCAGATTGCTGAATTCGAGGACCGCCTGGTCTACAACGTGAGTCCAAGATAGCCAAGGCTACACAGAGAAATACTGTCTTGAAAAACCAAAAAAGAATGATACTGATTCTTCCTACCTCCCCTTTCAAAGTGACAGGCTTACAGCCATACATCACCACCAGGCTCAATAAGACTACTTACTTGTTCTCTTCTTTGAAATAAAGAACTTTAGGGTGAAAGCGGGAGGGAGGGAGAAACGGGAGGATAACAAGTGATGGGATGATTGAGTTGTAATCTGAATAAATTAATTAAAAAAAAGAGTCAGTAACTACAAGATATTCAGAAAAAATCTAATAATATCATAAGGACTGAATATAATTCTGATATTTGAACTGAGGTATATGGGCTTTTGATCACCTTGCTTATCTTGCCTGACTTATAATCTGCCATTCTCATTTTGTTTGTATCAGAATAGAATGTAGGTGCCTCAGAAATTTGTATTTGCTTTACAATACATGGAGAATCAAATTAGTTCCTTTAATAAACTGTATACATATACATACATATATACATTTATATATATATATACACATATATATATGAAAGAAAGAAATAAAAACTTAAGTAAAACTGAACTTAAAGTTTATCAATTCACCCAAGGTATCTGGACAATGCATTTCAAGAATATAAAATAATGATTTAACTTTATAATGATTTGTAACTTAATAATACCTTTTAGGGGCTGGAAAGACGGTTCAGAAGTTAAGAGCACTGGCTGTTCCTTCAAAGATCCTGAGTTCAATCTTAGCAACCACATGGTAGCTCACAACCACCACAGAGATCTGGTGCCCTCTTCTAGTGTGTAGGTGTTGGGCAGAACACTGTATAACAATAAATAAATCTTTGGGGAAAAAAAAGACTCCTACTGTAAGAAGGCCGGGTCTGGTGGCACATGTCTGTAATCCCAGCATTTGGGAGGCAGAGTCAGGTGGATCTCTGTAAGCTCAAGGCCAGCCTGGTCTACAAAGTGAGTCCAGGAAAGCCAAGACTATGGAGAGAAACTCTGTCTCGAAAAACAGAAAAACAAAACAAAACAAAAAAATACCACACCTTTTAACAGTAAAAAACCTTAAACTGTTTACTGTGTGGTCTATGAAATAGTATAAAAGAGGGTTTGTGGTAAAAGATTTTTCAGCACAACTTAAATGAAATTCAGTCTATGTTCTTAAACAGAAAATGCTAGGACTATCATAGGAAATAATACAATTTTAATTTAGAAAAAAAAAAGCAGATATTGAACAGTAAGACTAGTAATAATACTAGTAAATAAATTCTAAATTTCTGTTTACTGTAAAGCCTAATAACCAGAATTCCACACCCAGGACCCACAATGTAGAAAGAAAAATCTTACACAAGTTGCATGTGACACACACACACACACACACACACACACACAGTTAAGTGAAATTTTTAGAAGATTATAGTAAAATACTTTAGGTATGAACACCTTTCATTATCCAAAATACAACTCAGCTTCCTGAATACAGATAGAGTGAGATGTGGCAGCTGCCTGCTCCTGTAGCCATTCCTTTCCTCACGGCAAGAAAACAGAGTAATCCTCAAACTTTGGCTGTAGTTTGCTAGGAGCTCCATTACCTGACAACTGAAATGCCTCAAGGTTCCAACAATTTCTCAGATGACCCTGGAAGAAAAAGCCCAATTTCAGTTACCTACCATGAAGAACAACGACACCACTACACTAATTTCAGTTACCTTCTAAATAGCCAGAAGGGGTTAAAACATTGCCGTTTGAACATACCAGTTAGGGTAACAAAAGGACCTCTACGCTAAGTCAAATTTGGAATGTGAGAGGATTTACTGGTAGATACTAGTTTTGAGCTAACAGTGGGCACCTTTCCATTTGGCCCAAGGAATGTCACATCATCATCTGATGTATTCTAGTTTATGTTGTGATACACTACATCTCACTGCATACAGAACCTTAGCTATAAATACTAGCCCCATTGTAAGAATTTCTCCTCTTTGCTTCCCTCATCTTTATTCTTGAGGAAGAGCTCAAATATGTCTGCATGAAATATAAGGAGAGAAAGTATTTCCAAAATGTGCTGTTTAGCAAAAAAAACAAAAACAAAAACAAAAACAAAAAACTTATGGGGCTAGAGACATGGCTCAGTGCTTAAGAGTATTGCTCTTCCAGAGGACCCAGGTTCAATTCCCAGCACCCACATGGCAGTTCACAATTGTAACTCCAAGATCTGACACCTTCACACAGACATACAAGCAAAATACCAGTACACATAAAATAAACTTATTTTTTTAATACTTATTTTTCATTCTAATGCATATACTTTTATGGCTTTGGTCAGTCTTTTCTTGCTTAACTGCAATATTCAGATTAGACTGGTTTTGACTATGACCAAAAAGCAAGTAAGGGTGGGGAGTGTGAGATGGCTTAGTGGTTAAGAGCACTGGCTGCTCTTCCAGAGATCCTGAGTTCAATTCCCAGAAACCACATGGTGTCTCAAGATCATCTATACAGGGGTCTGATGCCCTCTTCTGGCATGCAGGTGTACATGCAGACAGAACACTCATGCATGAGAATACATAAAGTTATAAAGAAAAAAGAAAGCTGGGAAGGAAAAGAGTTTATTTGGCTTACACTTCCAGATCATAGTACATCATTGGAGGAAGACAGGACAGGAACTCAACAGAGCAGGAACCTGGAGGCAGGGACTAATGCAGAGGCCACAGAAGAGTGCTGCTTACTGGCTTGTTCAGCCTGCCTTCTTCTAGAACCCGGAACTACCAGTCTAGGAATGGTACCACCCATTATGGGCTGGGCCTTCCTCCAGTGATCACTAATTGAGAAAATGTTCTCATTTCTTAATTATCAGCTGGATCTCATAGAGTCATTTCCTCAACCAAGGCTCCTTTCTCTGAGATGACTCTAGTTTGTGTCAAGCCAGCCAGTACAATTGGTTTACTGATTTTTAAAAAAAATTTGGAAAATAACATAAACAAAAGAAATATACCTCTTTTCGAGGCAACTCTATCTCCTGGCGTTACTGTTTAAAGGAATTCTTTCTTAGAGAAGGGACAGAACTATAACCAGTAGTGTCTTCAATGTAATTCCAGTAATATTTTTCCTATCAGTCCCTTAAGGACAGGTTATAGACCTAAGAGCCACATCTAACCCAAGGGAAGCAATTCCATAACAATTTTAGAATAGTTCCAGGATGATACTTAGTTTAAATCTTCCTAAACTACAATCCTGGATGGCCACGGTCTGAGTGAAGAACCAAATCAGATGGCTCCATCACGGTGAGTTCCAGGTGCTCCATTCTTATCTTGCCACTTCTCTCCCTACAGTCACCATGTGAATCCTGACAATAACATTTCATCTATCTCTTGGCTACATTAATGACTCTAAATCTTTATATCATTATTGGATATGTGTACATGACATGAGTGTGTGGAGGTGCCTGTACCACAAGACTCATGAGAAGACCTGAGAACCACCTGGCAGTCAGCTCTCTCCTCCCACCTTTACATGCTTAGGCTTGCATGAAAAACATCTTCACTCACTGAGTCATCTCACTGGCCCTAACTCTTTTAAGACTTTTTCTGACCCCAGAGTCCACAGCAACCTTTCTAGTATCACCTCTATGACAGCATACTGCACAAAAATCCCAAGCTAACCCTTTCTCTATACTATAAATTCCTTAAGAACAAGAATCATTGATAACACATCTAAAGACAGTGTAGTTCAAGACCAACCTATGATCTTCAAGCAAGTGTGCTTTTGATAGTATACTTAATGAAATATACTTTATTCTTCAATGTTTGATGAATATTTTCTCAACAATAATTCTGATTTAAAACTGACAATTTTTAGCAAGAGCTTTTTTTTTTAAACTGGTATTGAAGCCACAGAATTTACAAATTAAAGCTCTCGCTCTGGTTTTTCAAGACAGGGTTTCTCTGTGTAGCTCTGGCTATCCTGGAACTATTCTATAGACCAGGCTGGCCTCAAATTCAGAGATCCACCTGCCTCTGCCTCCCAAGGCATGCACCACCACCACCTGGCCTTCTCTCCATTTTTTTTTTTTTTTGAAAATCAATTATAATTATTCTTCAATCAAAAGGTCCAAGCCAGGCACAGAGGCTCACCTGTAATCCCAGCACTTCTTAGAGGCAAGAGGATCTTAAATTCAAGGTTATACTCTCAGGGGCTTTCCACACCAACCTAAGGCTACGTAAGATCCTACCCTTACCTTCCACCTTACTCCGCACCCCAGCTACCCCCTCCTCAAAAATCCAAGAAAATATCTGTAAGAAAAAGCTAGACCCATTGTTGAACTTCAGAACGTTATGCAGAACTAGAAATAAAGATTCAGATTTTACTACAGAAATATCCTGCGTTTAATTCCAGAAGTATAGATAAAATAGTATGGAAAAGCAAAGGGCAGTTTTACACACCTATAATGCCAGCACTTGGGGAGGCAAGAAGCAGGTGGATCGCTGTGAGTTGGAGGCCAGCCTGCTCTACAAAATGAGTCCAGGACAGCCAAGGCTACACAGAGAAACTCTGTCTCAAGGGGAGAAAAATAGTATGAAGATGTGCAAGTAGCTCTAACCTATATTTAATTTTGGGTTTGTTTTTTTTTTCCCAAAACAGGGTTTCTCTGCAAAGTTCTGGCTGTCCTGGAACTTGTTCTGTAGATCAGATCTGCCTGCCTCTCTCCCCCAAGTGCCGGGATTAAAGGTATGCACTACCACTACCTGGTGCGGTTCACTTTTTTGGTATTTAACAAAAATCATGTAATTGTCCACTGTTTCCTTTTACAATTTTGACAGCCTGTTATATATTCACCCTGCCTCTATTTTTCATTTACCTGTACTGTCTGACTAAAACCATCTGCATTTTAGTTTAGACTCACTTATCCCTAGTAAGTCTTTTGGAAATGGTGTCAAATGGATAAGGAGATGTCTCAGTGAGTAAATGCACTTAAGAGTGAGAGCCTGAGTTCAGATCCCTAGTGGTCCTTCGGTAGCTGAGTGATGGAAACATGAGAAACTCCTCAAGTTCCAGAAAACCTGGTGTATGTAATACAAGAGATCCCATTCCCAACAAGGTGGAAGGTAAGGACCCACACCCAATATTATCCTCTGATCTCCACACATTCAATGTGGCATATTCAACCTCTGTGCACAAACATTCTAACACACACAAAGAACGTGCTACTCTTGGCAAGTCAACTACCACAACAAAAATCACAAAGATCGATGTTCAGCCAAAGTCCCAGACTAGATACTTTTTAAAAAAGAACTATACATCAACAATACTTTCCTATTTCTCTAATCCCACATTATATATTTGTTGACAGTCAGTTACAGGTTTTATTCCTTCCAGGGGCATCCAACCTTTGGACACTGTGACACAACATTGTCATCTATGAAGTTCACACTTGAGAACCACACAAACTAATTTTTGAAAAGTATTTCATCATGTTTTGAGTTTAGTTTTTTTGTTTGTTTTTGGTTTTTTGAGACAGGGTAGCCTTGTGTAGCCTTGACTGTCCTTGAACTTCCAGAGATACACCTGTCTCCGCCTCCCAGAGTGCAGGGATAACAGGCATTCCCTACCATGCCCAGCCAAGTTTGGGTTTTTATGTTGAGCTGCATCCACAGTTATTATTGACCGTATACAGCTGATGGGCCTGACACAAAGTTCTGAGTAGATGGTCTTGTAGAGTATAGTCAAGTACTTAGGAAACAAATTGGGGGGGGGTCAGCGTAGAGCCCAAGCAGACTTTGCCAAAAAGTAGGTGATAACGATCTTGTTTCTTCCTGTCCCACTTGCAGTTGATTAAAACATAATGACACCCTTTTCACATTTGAAATTATTTTCTGCAGCCAGCAGCCAGTGTGACATGCACATCAGGTGGGCACATCTGGATGTTTCTGAGTACTCTAAAGTCTTTTATCCCTCCCCAAAAGGAAAAAAGAAAAGTGAAAATAAGTGGCATGTCGCTTGAAAATGGATTAGGACTACAGTAGCTACACTTGCAAGATTGAGCAAACTAAAGAAGCCATCCTTTCGCCAACATGCTTGAATAGACAATCACTTTTAATTTCTTAAGCCATTTCATTTTAGACTTTAAAAAAAAGGCAAGAGTCAAAACTACTCATTTAAAGTCAATAAAGTTTCATTAAATTTAGTTCCATTAAAATCTCTTGCTAACTAGGCAAATCCTAAATTCTCATTTATAAGTAAGTTCAATCTCTTGAATTAGTGAAATGAAAAATAGTACCTCATATCTAAATATACTATTTCCTGAAATATTAAAAATCATTATGCATGTACCATATAATAATTCTATAGTGTTTCATGCACTGGAAAAGTTTGAAAATACCTCTAAGTTCACATTTCAACCACAAAAGCAGTAATTTTTTTAAAAAATTGACTTGTCAATGTAAATATCACCATCAGAACATTACAGTTGGCGGCTAGGTGATGGTGGAGGCGGCTGCAGCAGCAATGATGGCACAGGCCTTGATCCCAGCACTCGGGAGGCAGAGGCACATGAATCTGAGTTTCAGAAGGCTACACAGAGAAACCCTGTCTCAAAAAGCAAAACCAAAAAAGAACATTTCAGTTTGAACAAACATTTTTCTACTGCATCAGAATTCAGAACCTACTGAACTGAGAGTCAAGTCAGACTGAGGGTGATCCAAAAATCTTTATTACAAAAAGCAACACTGAAAAGCCTAGTTTAGACTTTGTCCAACAGGGGCTGGTTCTCCAGTACCATGCCTAATTCATTTAGCCTAGCACAGTCACAGGCAGCACTAGGCAACTACTATCTTCCCCTACAAAAAGAAGCTGTTTATTCTAGTTGGTCTCATGAGGTAGAACACATTTTTGCAGTGGGCACTCTCCCAGGAAAAGGGAGGAGGGACTCAGCATAGTTTTTAATTCCCTCTTACAATTCACCTAACAAACAAGTCAGTTTTCATGTCTTCTTAATATGAAATAAGAAATCTTTTAAGTTGGTCAGTGGTGGCCATCCTTTCAATCCCAGCACTAGGGAAGCAGAGGCTTGCCTGGTTTACAGAGGGAGTTCCAAGATAGCCAAGGCTACACAGAGAAACCATCTCAAAAAACAAAACAACAAAAATCTATTTAATGTCACAAGCCAATTTACCTACCTACAAGTGCAATCTTTTTATAAGCCTGTTAGTAAAATGGTCTCAAGCTGTGAATGAATGCAAGTTATACAAAGCCATGCCAGATTTCAGTGTTCAAATACAAGTTTTTTACAAATATGAAAAATCCCAAATATTTCCCTGTTTTAGAAACCCAATGAAATTCTAAATTAGGAGCAATGAAGATGTTGAGTACAGGAGACATGAACCAACTTCCATTCCAAATTACTATGATCAGCATACATAAAAAGGAGGCAGGGTATACACCTGAGTGGTGGAGCACTCACCTTAGTATGCACAAAGTTCTAAGTCCTAAGTTCCAACCCCGCTACTGTATACACAAGCGCAAACACCCACACCCACACACATACACACATACACACAGGCAGTATTGGTAGCTGAGAAGATTGGTTTTGGATATCACACCTGGCCTAAATTCCTTAGTGCTTTGGATAACTTGAATAAATACATAGTTAAAAGACAAATTAGCTCTTAATATTACAAGAGTAGGAAAGAAAATCCACGTTTTTGTACCCGTGTTAAGTTAAATCTTGCACAGGCAAGAAAAGAAGTGGCCCGCCTACAGCCCAACCTGAGCTCCATCCCCAAGAACCACATGGGAGGAGAGAACTGACACCCACAATTCGTCCTCTAACCTCCATACACATGCCACAGCCACAGGGAAAGTTACATACAAATGTAATTTTTAAGAAAAGGTTACCTTAAAATCTTACTAAATACTCAACCACTTAAAGGGAAGTTTAGACTCAAGACAAAGAAAATTTTATTAAGTAACCAAACAGCTTAGGTTGTATAAAAATGCTTAAAAGTGCTCCACTTAAGGTAAATTGGCTAGATTGGTACATAAAATAAGAAAAATAAAAACAAAAAAACCCGATTATTGTAGAAAGTTTCTGAAATACAAAAGTTACTGTAACGGTTTCCTGCCGAAACACTGTGCTCTATCCAAATCACCAAAGACAACCCCATAGAACTTAATTTACCCCAAAATGAATTTTAAAGACATTCTTAGAATAAAGAACACGCCATCAATTATTTATTCACATGACGAAATCATTTATAAAAAGCACAATATTAGACTAGCAACCGATGATTTTTAACCAATTTAAAATATCCATCTTCGTGTTTTTAACCGGATTCCTTGCCAGAATTTCCTAAACCATCCTCCAATTCACCCAGTCACATGATGAGGAATCACGAATCTAAGCGGTGAGCAAGCTTTAAGCACGCCAAGGTATCTCCTTAAAACTGCTTTCGTGACACACTGTAACGCTTCCAAGCCCTGCACCTTTTAAGCATTTAAAAGCATTTCCCCTAAAATCCTCACAGAAAACCTCTGCCTCCAGGATTTCTTAAAAAAAATCTGAAAGAAAAAGAACGGTCATAGCATGTCTTTTTGTATATTAAATGTCCGGAATCTATTCCCGTCCCCAAAAGTTCAAATGTGTTACTGAGTAAGTGGCTGAGTTAAAAACACGGGGTTTCTAAAGTTGTAGTCTTGGAGAAAGCATCAACTTTACACATGTTTGAGCACAGTTTATTCCCCCCCCCCCAATCTGACTGTATTCACATGCAAAACTATACGGTTCAAATATCTGAAGTCGCTGATTTCGCCCTCGGCTTTAAAGTTACACGATCTGCGGAGTATCGAAAAGACGTTCTAACAAAAACACCACGTTCTTTATACAAAGGCACCTGAACAGGTCGAATTCCAGTCCCTGTTTTCTTTCACATCTACATCAGTCTGCCAAGGTTTTCCTGGACACTCGCGGGCCTCGAGGACAACCTAACCGTCCCCCCCTCCCACGCTCGCACCGACTCCGACCCCCCTCCACCACCCACCCACCCACCCACCTACACTCGTTCTCATCCAACCACTCCTTCCGCTTCACCCACTTCCAACTCGCACGCTTCTCTGCATCCTCCTGTGCTTCTTCCAGACTGCAGGGACCCGAAGGGCTGCCTGCGGGGCCGGCCAGGCAGGCAGGCTGACGGCTTTGGTCACTAAAGCCGGGGACCGCGGGTCCGGCAGAGCCAGCCCGGGCGCAGGGCGCGGGAAGTAAGCGGGAAAGCGGCGAGCTGCGCCCCCCTCCCCCGCCGGCGCACACCCCCTTCCGGCTCCCCTCCCCCGGCATTGTGCGAGCGGGGCCCAGGCCGCAGCCAGCCGCGAAAGCTGCCCAGGCCCCGGGCCTGTTCCCGCCCGAGGCCTGCTCCCGTGGAGGCCGACACACAAAGCCCGGAGCCCGCCCCCGCGGCGCCCACGGACGAGACGGAGCGAGCGCGGGCTGACTTACAGGGCTGCTGCGGCCGCGCTGCCTCAGCCGGGGACACCGACCGTTGGGCACCGGCGGCGACGCTCTCGGCCGTCCGTCCTCCCCCTCCGCCTCCGGTGGCGGCGACGTCTTCTTTCTCCTCCTACCTCCCTCCCCCCCACCCCACCTCCTTCTTCTCCTCCCCCCTCCTCCTCCGAACCACCGAAGTACCGAGGGTGAGGCACAGAGACTCACAACAACATGGCTGCCACCGCCGCCTCCCCTCCCCTCCCTCCCCCGCCCACCGGCCGCGCGCAAAGCACTGCGGGAGAAAAAAAAAGAGGGGGGGAGGTAAGCGCTCACCCAGACGCGACGCTCCTCAGTGAAGTGCGTAGCTTTTCTCTCCCGCGCGCCGGGCGCGGGGGGCCCGACCGAGGCTTGCGCGTGCGCGCTGTCGCGGCGCTCTTGTGGCGCGTGCGGCGGCCATCAGGCGTGCACAACCCCTGGCTTTACCTTGTGGGTTCAGGGCTGGGCTTCGTGCTCGACCTGTAGAGCTCTACTCCCAGGCCCGTTCTCGCCCCTCGTATGGTGCCGCAAACCCCCCCCCCCCCGACTCTGTATCGAGCTGAATTTATTCATCCCCCTCCCTTCCTCCCAGATACCTCATTGTTCTCCCCAAACTGCCTGTGAAAGCACTGCTGCCCACGACCCCAAACTTGGGGTCCAGCTCTCACTTCACTTCTGCAATGCTGGCACCTACAGGAGCTAGGCCTTAATACAAGCCCCTAACAGTCAACGTTTATGTCCCTTTTTATCCCGATCTTAGAGATTTCGAGATGATAAATTGCACCCTGTAAGTGTCTATGTACTGTCCAGTTCTAGTGACTGCTCAGTAGGCAAGTGTTGCCAACTCTTGCAAATGATGAGAGCCGGTACTGGCTAATCACAAAGGAAACTAACTTGCCCCGTGTGTCATTCTAAATGTTTTTTTGTTACCAGATACAGACTTGACCTGCCCTGATGAGGCACTGGCTTCCCTGAACTCTGCAGAGAATAGCAATGACTCCAAAGCAGCCATTGGAACCACTCCCCATCACAGCTCTCGTGGAGAGCACCATGGACCAGTTCCTGATGGCTTAGCTCCTGGTTTTCACAATTCTGTACTTCATAACTATCCAGGGCCTTGTAATCGCCCTGTGTTGCTGCCTTCCCTAGGCAGCTGTGAGCTCCAGCAGGCCACGGGCTGTGTTGTTCACGTGATGTCTCCTAGTGCCGGTTAAACACAAGGGCTCTTTGGGTTTTCATTATTATAAAAGCGAATTGATGTTAAAATTTATCTTAGTGTTGTGTTGCTTTGACAGAACACCAAAATAGGGTCATTTATAAAGAAAAGAAATTTACTCCTCAAGTTTCTGGAGACCAGGAAGCCCAATGCTAAAAGTTGTCACTCTCAGGCAAGATCCTTGGTGCTGTGTAATCCCACAGTGAAATGTAAAAGGATAAGAGGACGGAGGGGGGCCTGGCTGAGCTTGAGCTTGCTTTCATAAAAACCCACTGTCAAGATAACATCCACTCCCTAGATAGTAATACTTATTCATGAAGCAGAGCCCTTAAACTTAACCCCACCTCTTTCAATATCTATATGCAGGAGCACACGTGTGCGCATGGCACGCGGAGGCCAGAGGATGTCACTAGGTGTCTTTCTCAGTCACTGTCCATGTTGTTCTTGTTGTGACAGTCTCACTGAGCTTGGAGCTCACCAATTTGACCAGGCTGGCTGGCCAGTGGAGTCGCAGGAATCCTGTCTGCCTGCCTGCCTGCCTGCCTGCCTGCCACTGTGATTACCGATAGTTGCCACAATGCCCTGCTTTTTACACAGGTTCTGGAACTCAAATTCACATCCTGATGTTGTGCAACAAGCATCTGGCCAACTGAGCCGTCTCCCCAGCTCCCTAACCCCACCTTGCTTGGCTCCCCTTCCCAACACTGTTGCACTGGGGTTTTACAATCTCACCCGGAAACATGCCGAGAACCTATAAACCTCCCTTCCGTATCAAGTCTTTACCTCTTGCCCAAGTTCCAGGCTTCCACCTGAATATCATTTTTGTCACCAAGCGTGCTAAGGAAGAACCTACGTCATATCTGGGCCCTTTCCCCAACCCTTACTTTGTCTCCACAGTTAGCCATTCCATCACCAGTTCATTTCCAAATGACTTCTCTGAACCACTTTTGTTTTCCTTTTTTCTCCCACTCCCCACATAGGTACGTTGCCAAGCCTTGTACACTTTTAACTTCCCAAATATTTCTGCAAACAATTCCTCCCCCCCCCCCCGCCCCATCCCTCCGCTAACACAAGCCTCACTTTTACAGATAAGCTGGCTTGTAACCAGCCTTCCCACCACTGGTCTCACTGCATGCAATACGTTCTTCTTGCTGCCGTCAATCATACGAATTCAGTTCAACTCTTGGTACTCAGATGCTTCAAGCATCCCATCTCACTGTTACAGCAGTAGTTCTCAAGTGCTCTCTCCCCCTCCCTCCCCCTCCGTTTCCCTCCCCCACGCCACCCGCCTGGTGGATGTTAATAGTTGTTCCGGGCCATGAATGTTGTCCACATCTTTACTGTCAACACTCAGGAGGCTGAAAGAGGACGGTCTCACATTTGAGGCCAACTGGGACTGCATAGGATACCCTGTCCAAAAGAGAAAAAAAATGTCCCCCAAATTAAAGGATTATGGAATGTATATGTCTTACTTGTCTATGTAAAAACACATCCTTGTGCATTGCAAATTACCAACTGTAGAGGACACTGGGACACAGAGCAAGATTATTGAACCCCCTCCCCTCCACTGGGCAGGTAACAGAAGTCTTTATTATACACAGTTGTGTAGCCTAGGTGAAAATGGATGGAACCACTGGAGCCTCTTCCTTAGAAAATGGAATTGAGATGGAGAGACACTGCCTGACTAGCAGTCTGTTTTGAGACAGTTTTGCTGCAGGATGTAGATGGAGAATCGCTTGAGTAGAGCTGAGGGAATTGTAGCAGTGTTTCTCTTCCATGTGGAAGTTCGTCTTCCACTTGCTTAAGTGCCTGCTGACTGCCTAAGTACTTGGAGTATGAGACACTTGCCTGGAAAAAGCTTTATAATGAAATCATCATCGTCGTCATCATCATCATCATCATCATCATCATCATCATCATCATCATCACTACTTCTCCTCGTTGTCCTTCCTGCTGAGGTTGGGTCCAGTGCATTTCTGCTGCAACACAGCCCATCTGTAAACTACAGTTACTCTCTGTTTGGTGTTTATAATATGTAAATGCCTTCTCTTCGATGCCCCCTTTAATCCTCCCAACTTCCTCAGGAGCAGGACAGGCATTCCAGGCATTGGAACAAGATCTGGCTTAGAAGGGCTCTGCAGTTGCTTTAATACTCTTGTCACCATCTAGAAAGTCCTAGTAGTTTTTGGAAGAGCAAGCCCTCATTTTCCGTTTGGTGGTGCACCCCCTAATTGATACACTCTGCCCTGCCTATCAATTATTCAGTTATTCTCTATTTGAGGAAAGGTTTCTTTCTTCCTTCCTTCCTTTTTTTTCTTTTTATTTTTTGGGACAGGGTTTCTCTGTGTAGCCTTGGCCATCTTGGACTCTCTTTGTAGACCAGGCTGGCCTTGAACTCAGGAAAGGTTTCTTTACTGCAGGAAAACGTCTTAAGATCTTGAAATTTAAAATTGCCATTATAACCTCCCAAGTGAGAGACACAGAATGCAATGTTTCCCACACTAATTGGACCCAGCAGAGTTCTAATGGTTCTGTGTTCTGAAGAACAGTCAAGGCCAACCCTTTAGTGATCTAACTCTGCCTTACTCCATCTCTCAGCGCACAGTGAGCAGTTTCCTGCTTTTGTGCCTTCACATATGCTTTGCAATCTGCTATGCTCATTAAACCCTTGTGATTATAATTGGCTTCTCTTTAGAGTTACCTACAAGGAAAGAATGTATTCCTCAGCTAATATAAATATCTTGTGTGCTTGGCAGTTAAGATGGACATTGTAATTGACACCTCAACCAGCCACTCTAATCACCTGGGAGCTTGTTAGACATGCTGAAGTTGGCCTGTGGCCAGATCTACTGAATCAGGCTCTGCATTTAAAAAACATTCTCAAGCAATACCTATACACAGGAATGTTTGAGAAGCATTAGTAAGCTAACACAATAGTTCCATCATGCTCACCAAAAACTGCTTCTGTAATGGGTGTGCCTTATCCATTTTGAATCAGCAGCATACAATGAGGTGCCAACTCAGAAAGCCTCCGTCTCTTTCATCTCTCTGTCTCTCTGTCTCATACACACACACACACACACACACACACACACACACACACACAGGTTGTAAACAAGAACACACGTTGCCTTCTTGGTTCCTGCTGACAGGCATTTTGTGACAGCGTGGGAAGCCATGCTGGGGTCAGACTGCTGTCCCCCATCTTGTGTCTGTTCTTCCTTCTTCCCTAGTAACTAGCTCCGGTAGCTACAACAGAATGGAGTGGAGTGTCCTGACTTCCCAGCCACATGCCTTGCATCTTGGGAAGTATCCATGTGACCTGTTGACTCAAGTGGTTCTTGACCAGAGTTGCACATTGGGGAACATTTAGCACATATCAATTCCCAAGTCCCACTTCTGAGATTTTAGCTTAATGGGTCTGGGCTAGAGCCTAGACATTGATATTTTTTAAAAAGCTCCTCAGTGGTTATAATATGCAGTTATAATTGAGAAGCAGCAATTTAGGCCGATTACATCTTAGAGCATAATTTCAT
This sequence comes from Acomys percivali, assembly GCA_907169655.1. Classification (NCBI taxonomy): domain Eukaryota; kingdom Metazoa; phylum Chordata; class Mammalia; order Rodentia; family Muridae; genus Acomys; species Acomys percivali. The sequence goes on along the minus strand of OU015742.1, from coordinate 113,900,749 downwards.
CTTTATATTCCCTATGCAAACAGTCCTTTCCCCCAGGACTGTTTGTGAAGCTTCTTGTAAATTCATTTTATAACTTTGTTATCTTTATAAAAATAATAAAAGCCAAGCCAGCATGGTGGTGTATACTTTTAATCCTAGCACTTGGGAGGCAGAGGCAGGCGGATTGCTGTGAGTTCGAGGCCAGCCTGGTCTACAAAGTTAGTCTAGGACAGCCATGACTACACAGAAGAACCCTGTCTCAAAACAAACAAACAAACAAACAAACAACAACAACAAAACAAAACAAAAACAAAAAAACCCACTTGCTGCTTTTCCAGTGGATCTGGGTTTGAGTCCCATCCCCCACATAGTGGTTCAAAACCTGTAACTCACTGGGCAGTGGTAATACACGCCTTTACTCCCAGCACTGGGGAGGCAGAGACAGGTGCATCTCTGAGTTTGAGGCCAGCCTGGTCTACAAAGTGAGTTCCAGACAGCCAGGGCTACGCAGGGAAACCCTGTCTCAAAAAACAAACTAAATAAATAAATATCCCTGTAACTCCAGGTCCAGGGGGATCCAATACCCTCTTCTATCCTACACAGGCACTAGGCATGCAAGCTAGATATATACCAGGCATGGTGCGCAGACATACAGGCAGACAAAACACCCATACATATAAATTTAAAATCTAAAATAATAGTAATAATACAAGTCCTTTATAATTAGCCAAGTAGTGGTGGCACTCACCTTAAACCCCAGCACTCTGGAGGCCAGCCTGATCTGCAGAGTGAAATCTAGGACAGTCAAGGATACACAGAACCCCTATCTTGAAACTACGACCACCACCTCCCCCAAAAAAGATGTCCAGAAATTCAAAAATGGTTCTTTCATTCATGTTTTATTTTCACAGAAATTGTTTTTGGTTTTTAGAGACAGTGTTTCTCTGTGTAGCCTTGGCTGTCCTGGGCTCACTTTGTAGACCACGCTGGCCTCCAACTCACAGAGATCCACCTGGCTCTGCCTCCCAAGTGCTGGGACTAAACGCATGGGCCACCCGGCTTCATAGAAATTGTATGTTTGTTTCTTTATGGGAAGGATCCTTTGTAGCTCAGGCTGACCTTAAGTTCAACTTGTAGACAAGGCTTGCCTTAAACTTCTCATCCTCCTACCTCCACCTCTCACATTCTGGGATAGAGACAAGCACCACCACAGAGGGCAGGAACTAGTTATTGGAAACACCTTTATCCTCTGCATAGGTCATTCTATTGCTCATTGTATCTTTCTCCTGAGTCTACTATGGCTAAACCAAGTCTCCACGTCATTAGCCAATTTGTGAATTACTGAGCATTCACTGGCGAGCCTTGCAGTGGAGCACAGTTGCACCCGCAGTGATGTTTTCGTTTCCAGGCTTCCTTAGCTCTGCACTCCATTCTTTTCATCTTGAGGTTTCGATCAAGTCAGTTCTGCTGATTTTTGGTCCCTCATTTTTTAGCTCTAAGCTTACATGTTAAAGCTTCAATTGTGCAGGCTTTACCAGCAAGCTAGCTAGCTAGCAATTAGGCTCTGAGGACAGCAGGAGGCCAGAGGACATTGAAGACCAGAAGACATTGGAGAGAGACATTGGAGAGAGAGACATTGGAGGCCAGAAGAAAAAGAGAAACCTCTCGGTGCTTCTTGCGTGTATGTAACTTCTGTCAGAATGGCCCCCAAACAACACAGCAGCCCAAATGCAGCCTTTGCTTCCTGTTTTCAGCTTCTTTGCACACTCCTAGAGCTAGTTCATAGTACTTCCTTAGTCTCTAAACAGAGGCTGAGTCACCTCAGACCTAGGGTTATTTCTGCAAGCTCCTGCAGTATCAAAGCAGCCAGGCCACGTCTGCCTTAGGAATCCATGTGCCCACTACAAGGGATTTGTCTTCCTAGTTTTTCTTTTTTTGGTTTTTTGTTTGTTTGTTTGAGACAGTGTTTCTCTGTGTAGTCATGGCTGTTCTGGACTCGCTTTGTAGACCAGGCTGGCCTTGAACTCACAGTAATCCGCCTGCTTTTGCCTCCCGAATGCTGGGATTAAAGGCATGCGCCACCACTGCCTGGCCGTCTTCCTAGTTTTTCAATTCAGATCCTCTCCATCTACTTTTGTTTTACTGTTTTCTTTTGCTTCCCCCAGGAGACTTAGTATTTACTACAGTTATTACTGCTGCATTAGTTCATTGACCCATTTGGTTTTCTCATTTCTTAGATGCCTGTGTAACCAACTCCTTGTGTTAAAGTCTCTCTGTTAAGATAGTTAGTGTGTAGCTGGTACATTGTGGTACATGCCTGTAATTCCAGATTTCTTACATACAGGCTGAGACAGGAAGATTACAGGTTTAAAGCTAGCCTGAGCTACATAGTGAAAGGCCTAGTCTCAAATAATCTTAAAGAAAAACAAGCAAACCAAACCCTAAAAGGTCTAGAGATGGAACTCAATGACAGTACTTACCCAGCACACATGAGGCCCTGGGTTCCATCCCCAGCACCACAGTGATCCTAGCAGTGAAATAATCAATATGGTTTCTGCTTTCTGGACTCATGTGTCATCTTTGGAGCTTATCATATTGAAATCATAGTATTAAACTCTTTTTTAGGATAGGCATCTGCAGAAAATGTGGATTTTTTATTTATCTATTTATTTGGTTGTATGTGTATTTGCCTGCCTGTGTTTATGTGCACCACATGTACGGAGGGATGCACAGAGGCCAAAAGGTGTCAGGTGCACTAGAACTAGGATTATATTGTGTGGGTGCTGAGAACCAAACCAGGGTATTCTTCAAAAGCAACAAGGCCTCTTAACTGTTGGCTCATCTCTTCAGCCCTGGAAAATCAGATTATTTTTTTCAGTAAGATACGTTTTCTCATGCCTTTATTATCAATTTTTCTACATACTATTCTGATATTTAAATTTGTAAACAACCTTAGTTCTTATTTTGAAGCAGGATTATGGAGATACAATTTATATGCTTTATAATTTGTCCATTTTTCTTTGTTTTTTTATTTTTTGAGACAGTGTTTCTCTGTATAGCCTGGCTATCCTAGAACTCACTCTGTAGAACAGGGTGGCCTTGAACTAAGAGATCAGCCTGCCGGTGTCTCCCAAGTGCTGGGATCAAGGCATGTTTACTATTCAGTGTTTTTACGTGGCTATTATTTATTTTATGTGTGGGTATTTTGCCTGCATGAATGTTTGTACACTACGTGTGTAGTCCCCAGAAGAGGGCATCTGATTGTATCCTTTAGGATTGGAGTTAGAGACAATTGTGAACTGGCATATGTATGCTAGGAATTAAACCCAGGTCCTCTGGAAGAGCACCCAGTGAGTGCTCTTAGTCCCTGAGCTATCTCTCCAGCCCCTCACTGTTTGTTTATGTCTATAAATATGTATACCCATTACTACAGCCAATTTTAGGACATTTCATCACTTCAAAGTGAAAGTATATATCTTTGTGCTACCATTCCCCCATCTCTCCCCTTACTACTACTACTACTACTGCTACTTCTTCTTCTTCTTCTTCTTTAATTTATTTATTTTATGTATGAGTACTCCATTTGCGTATACACCTGTATGCCAGAATAGGGCATCAGATTCCAGTACAGATGGTTGTGAGCCACCATGTGGTTGCTGGGGATTGAACTCAGGACCTCTGGAAGAGCAGATGGTGTTCTTATCCACTTAGCCATCTCTCCAGCCCTCTCCCCTTACTTCTAAGCAACTATTAAAGGGCTTTGAGGTGGATTTGTGTAGGGGGTTGTTGTTTGCTTTGGTTTTTATTTTATTTTGTTTGTGAGACTGTGTCATTCAACACATCTCAAACTTGGGATCCTTCTGCCTCAGCCTAAATTCTGGGATTATAATTACACATCACCATTCACAACATTTTTTAATCTAAATAGATGATTGACTTATATATCTTATTAAAAGGGAATTATTTATGATTTCATGTTACTGGCTTGGTTCACTTAATTTTTTGAAGATTTGTCCTTGTCAGATGCACCTCATTCCTTTCGCTGGGAAAATAATATCCCACAGCATTGGATGTTTCACATCTTGTTCAGTCATTCTTCAACTAACAAATATTTTGGTGTTTTCTACCTTGCCTATTACTAACAATAAATGTTTGTGTGCACGTTTTAGTGTGGAGCACCTTTGCTCTTTGTTTCTTCTCTTAGATTTCTTTATATATTTATTCATTTAGAAAGAGGATCTCATGTAGCCCAGGCTGGCCTGGAACTTGCTCTGTAGCTAAGGATAACCTTGAACTCATGGGTTTCCTGCCCTTATCTCCCTACTAATAGGACTACAGACATGTACCATCACTCCGGGTTAATGGAGTGTCAGGAATGGAGGCCAGGGCTCTGTGCATGCTAATCAGGCATGTTGCCCACCCACCCACCGAACCCCAGCCTCAGCCTGGCTGTACTTCATTCAGGTTGGGATCTTTGTTGTTCTATAAAGTGTCCCCCTACCTTTCCTGCCTGTCAGTCAAATAAAAAACACACTGTTTTCTGGGGTTTCTGTTGTGGGTCAGGTTCCCCATGAGCAGATCTAACATATCTACTTTTTGCTGTAGAATAGTGCAATTGAAAAAAAAAATTGAAACAGGATTTCTCTGTGCAGCCCTGGCTACCCTGGAACTCGCTCTGTAGACCAGGTTGGCCTCAAAATCACAGAGATCCACCTGCCTCTTCCTCCCAAGCCCTGGGATTAAAGGTGTGCACACCACTACCACCACCAGGCTGAAATGTTTTTAAACTACATTTCTTTATTTGAGGGGTAGGCATGTGGATCTCAGGACTGTGGGAGTAAGCTTTCTTCTTCATCGTATGGGTCCTGGGGATCAAATTTAGGTCATGGGGCTTGGTAGCAAGTATTTTTACTTGCTGAACCATCTAATCAGCCCTAAGGAAAATATTTCTGAAAGCTGTGTTACTCATCTGGAACCAGTATATCTTTGCTTGAGATCTGCAGTTGGAGTCCTGCGCACAGTACTGAGTAAAGCTGTAGCCATCTTGGCAGGAGGGAGCAAATTCTAAATAGAGACTCATGTGGCTCCCTCACTCTTTGGCTCTCAGACTATTGACAGAGTGGTTCCCAAGAAATTGACATTTTCTCAATAATCTCATGCTAGGGAAAGGAAAGGCTGGAGCCTTGGTACCAGCCAGAGGAGGAACTTGTCTCCCAGGAAGAGATTTTATAATCTGACATTTTGTCAGACCACCTTCAGATTAGACCAGGAGCCAAGACAATGCCTTGCCCAGAACTGCTGATGTAAGCATACCATTTGGCCTCTATAAACCTGAACCTCCAGACAGTACCTGAAAGATGGACTTAATAAGTACCTCTTTGTTTCTTCCTCTTCCAGATATGATGGCTTTGAATGAATTTCCTTTCTCTGATTACCACTATACTATCTCTTTAATTGGCATATTGAAGGTGAGTGGTTGAACCTAGCTTGTTAGGGTTGCCAGGGGCCCAAACTTATATACTACAAACTCCAGTAACAGAGCCATGGCTCTGTATGTGTGGAATAAGAGCTCTTCGTCAGTGCTTAATGGAATTCTTGGTGAGTTCGTAGATTCTGGTCACTCAACAGAAACCCCCTGAACACTCTTTGCCAGTGCTGAGGTCCCCCAGTCACGGGTCTGGTTGTTTCCACTCCCATGGGCTTTGGTGTGTTCTGCCAAGTAAGAACAGCCTGGTAGATGTCAAGCTAGGATGACATCTGCAGTGTTTCCTGCTACATCTCCTCACAGCATCCTGGTATATTTGAACCTGACTCTAATTCTAAAATAAAGCAAGAGCTCTCGGCCTGCCAATGCACAGCTACCATAAGCTCCCTTCTCTTCCAAGACAGCCTAGTTTTGTCAGGTCTTGTATGTTGGCAGAGGCTTGATTATATCACATTTTCATTTCCAAATTGTGAAGAAGTGCCTTAGTGCCCATCATCTGATGAGCTGCAGTGACAGCTAATAATACAGTGCTTTTTGAGTTGAAACATCTAGTGTCAAGTACAGGATTTCTCCAGAGTTTTGTCTCCAGTCTTGAAGTAGTTCTACAGCTTCTGGCAATTTTCTAAGGGGTTGGGGGTGGGGGGACGGCTCATGTGAGCTAACTTGAATTCCACTCTTTTACCCAAAACCTCATACACAAAACACCCCCACTGTTTGCTAAACATTGACTTCCCACTGTTCCACCATGACATGCAGTAACACCAGATAGCTCTAGATCTCAATGTTTGGGTTCTGGCAACTGTTATCCTACCTTGGATAAGCTATGGCAGATTTGTGCACAAGACCTTTATAACCATATGTGTTCTGGTACCCCCTTGAAAAAGAGGCCACCTGCTTAGAGGAAAGACCAAAAGGAATGTCCTGGGTAAAAACATACAGGGGTGAATGGGTGTATTAATTACTCCTTTGATGCTGTGGTGAAACACTGTGATTAAAAGCTACCTGTAGACGGAAGAGTTTATCTCGGCATACATTTTCACAGGAAGAGTCCTTAAGGAGGAGGGAACAAGCAGCAGGATGAGGAAGCTGAGAGATCACGTCTTGATCACACACAGAAGGCAGAGAGCCAGCAGGAAGCAAGGTGAGGCTATAAACCTTCAAAGCCCACCTCCCAGTGATGTACCTCCTCCAACAAGACTGCACCTCCCCCAACAGAACCACCAACTGGGGACCACATGTACAAATACATGAGCCTGTGGGGGACATTTCTCATTCAAACCTCAACAGGAGGGTTTTCTTACATAGGCTTAGAGTTTTCACAAACCTATTTTATTTGGAGTTCTTAAACACTGTTACCTCCCTTCCAACCCGCTCAACCCTTGGTAAGAGGGAAAGGTTAAGAGGAGGAAAATGGGGTGTAGACCTCTGTACTTCTTCCAGCTGGGTAGGTGGTCAGGTTCTTTTTCGGGTAACACCAATCGCAGCTGTCAACAGCAAATGCAGCAGGCAGTCCTCAGTCAGTCTCCTCCAAACTGCTGCTGCTCTCCCTATAGTCTCTCTCTCTCTCTCTCTCTCTCTCTCTCTCTCTCTCTCTCTCTCTCTCTCTCTCTCTCTCTCTCACACACACACACACAGTCCTCACACTTCAACTAATGCAGCTGGCAAAGACCGTGCCCCTGCACAAGGCAATTATCAGCTGTGGACAAACTGAGCCCAAACTAAACTCCCACAGTTGAGATTAAAACGAAAACATATTTACATAAGTTAACTGAATTTACAAAGAACCCAAAACTTCCAGTACATTCCTGGCTTGTTATGTTTCTTAGGGGCAGATCATAGCTTCTCTTCACATTTGAGCATAGCTTTCCTCAGCTTAAAATACAAATGATAGCTGGGTGGTGGTGGCACACACCTTTAATCCCAACACTTGGGAGGCAGAAGCAGGAAGATTTCTGTGAGTTCGAGGCCAGCCTGGTCTACAGAGTGAGTTCCAGAGAAAAGCCCTGTCTTGAAAAACCAACAAAACAAAACAAAACAAAAAAGGAAAGAAAATATAAATGATAGAGCTTAGACACAGGACATCTATGACCTTATTTAATATCTCTGACTAAGGCAGGAACAAAAGGCGACTAGGAGACCCTATACCACGTTAGACATGCCACACTTTTATAACCTCTCGAGTACAATTGCATAGCACTGGGGTGACTCTCACCTTGTAAGGGGGTGAGTCAAGGAGTCCAATGCTTAGGAATTAAGTAGTTGATGCTTTCAAGGAAAAACTACTGCTGCCACCGTCTACGTTCTGAACTGTCAGCAATGGACAGTTTCAAAGGAATTTGTGTTTTCTTACTTTGACATTAAACTAGAGATGCTTTCCTACTAGGAAAAAGTCACGTGTAATATTGAAAACTTCCCAGTTAAACAGAAGGTTCGGATTCAGTGTTCATGGCTTCCTGTGCATTTGGTGTGAAATAGTTCTTCCCAGAACACGTTCTATCAGTCTGCTTTCTCTCTTGTCTCGCTGTAATGAAACAGCCAAGCTGGGTTATTTGTAAAGAAAGACTTTTGTTTAGCTCACAGTTTTGGAGGGTAAATGTGAAAACAGCTTGGCCTTTGGTGACGGCCTCCCCAGATGTGCTACCTCATCGTGGCTGGCAACACGATGGGAGAATGTGGAAGAAGAAGATATCCCATGGTACAGACAGGAAGCCAGGTGTGTGGAGAAGCATGTCTTCCTCTTCTGTGACGACCCGCTCACATGGCAGCTCTGGAGGTCCTGTGCATGGGACCAGTACTCGAATAATACCTCCTTCAGTCTACTCCAAGGGGGCACTCTGCTGACCTCGTTACCTTATACTGTCCCACCTCTAACGTCCTCACTGGTATCACCCTGGGGGCCAAGCATGCTCTAATACAGGAGTCATTGGTGATTAAGTGTGCACTTAGCCCTAGCTACACCCTAGCAGAAGGGCTTAAGTATCTTTTCCATTGCCATTGTTCACAGAGAAGGCTGGTCCCCAGGAGAAGCACAGCAGGGCAGGAGAAACACAGCTAGTTCATCATGGGATCTGTGCAGATTTTAAGTAAATCTGACTATTGCATTTTATAGAGCATATTAGAAACAAACAAGCCCCCTTGAGACATAAGAAAAGGTCCAACTGCTTGTCCATCAATAGAAACTGAAGTGAATCACCCATGGCAAACTAAGTGTGTGGGACACACACTGGGCACGGTGTGGTGCCTGCTCAGGAGCTGGCTCCAGACGGAGGGAGCCCTAGAAAAAACGACAATACTTTTGGCCATCCAACTCATGGATGCTACACCAGCTTCTGTGTGACAAGAAACTAGAGCCCAAGACCAAACAGTCTGTACAACACTTGTAATTTGCTTTGATAAATTAGAGTAAACCAACTATGGTTCTTATTGCAAGGAGAGAATTCCCCAGACACAAAAACCAATGTGACCGAGAAGAGACTTGATACCCTATGAGCATATACAGGGGAAAGAGGTCCCCCTCAGTCACAGTCATAGGGGAAGGGAGTAAGGGGAAAATGGGAGGGAGGGAGGAATGGGAGGATACAAGGGATGGGATAACAATTGAGATGTAATATGAATAAATTAATAAACTATATTTAAAAAGACAATGTGAAACTTCAGCCAGTCCAGGAGGTGTACAACAAATTGTTATATAGGCACCATGCTGGTGCTGTGAACTAAATTTTGGATTCTCTACAAGAGCAGCCAGTGCTCTTAACCACTGAACTATCTCTCCAGCCCCTTAATTTTCTGACTATGAGCCAGCCTCTTCCTACACTGTCTTCTCGTAGCCTCTGCAACCACTGTTCTACTCTCTACTTCTGTGAGTTCATGATGTTGTTGTTATTGGTGGTGGTGGTTTTAGCTTTCATGCATGAGTGAGACCATGTAGTGCTGTTTTTGTGTGTCTGCCTTACTTTCAGTGTACTCTTCCACTCCGAGAACCCTTTACTAGCTCTGCATGTCACTAACAGGGAGGTCAGAATCGCAGTGACAGCCTTTATGATCTGACTCCCTGCTCCCTCTCAAACCCTTCACCTCTCTCATCTTGGTTTAAGCCACACTGGATGTGCACTGTTCTTCAAAAACACAGCAGGAACTCTTTTTTTTTTTTTTTTTGGTTTTTCAAGACAGGGTTTCTCTGTATAGCCCTGGCTGTCCTGGAACTCGCTCTGTAGACCAGGCTGTCCTTGAACACACAGAGATCCACCTGCCTCTGCTGGGATTAAAGGCGTATGTGCCACTACCCACTGCCCAGCTGCTACAGCAGGAACTCTTGGTTCAGATTAACAGTGCTAGTATTTCCTTGGCCCCGACCATGTTCCCCCCAAATCCACAGGCCGCTCACTCCTCAATTCCTTAGGGTTCTGCTCAGATGCACTGTCTCTAAAATAACCTTCTCCAAATGCTCCTCCTCCTATTGCCCAGCCACATCCAGGCCCTGCTTAGTTAATCTGTACCCCTTTGTCCATTGGGCTTTACTGTCTATCACTTTTCACTGCCTGAAGTGTTGTTTGCCTGTTTACTGTCGGTTCCGCCCTCAGCAGAATGAAGCTCCACAACAGCAGAGATCTACTTCTTGGCTTGTTGCACTCCATCTCCCAGACAGCCCTGAATACAGGATAGTGGGGCGTGAATGAATGGTAAATGAATACACGCTGGGAAGGCATCTACTTATCCTGTCTAACTCTCTTTGGGCAAATAGCTTCAGTGGTATTGCTTGTACCCTCAGCAGAGTATGCTGCAGGCCTCTGCCCCTCCGAGGCTGCTGCCTTTCCTCTGCTTACCTCACCACATAGCCACAGAGGAGACCTGCTCTGGGAAAGAGAGGCTGAGTTGTGGGAGAGAAGCCATGGACTGCTCAGGATGCTGCTTGAGGCGCGCAGGCACGGAGCTCACCAGAATCACTCTGGTGTAAGGAGTAAGGCCAAGATTTCTGACGGATTTGATTTGGTTTGGTTTTTGGGTTTTTGAGACAGGGTTTCTCTGTGTTTTCTTGGCTGTCCTGAACTCGCTTTGTAGACCAGACTAGCCTCGAACTCACAGTGATCTGCCTGCTTCTGCCTCCCAAGTGCCGAGATTAAAGGCGTGCGCCACCATGAGCAGCTCCTGACAGATCTGAGCCTCGTGGGGACTCCCAAAGGGTCCAGGGCAGACTCCTTGCTAAAGCAGTAAAGCTAACTTCTTTCTGGTTACAGAGAACGGAAGTTTGGAGTCCGCCATTCCACAGAGGCTTGCTGAGTACGTGCTGTACTGCATACCAAGCTCTGTGTGAGGACTGTCTCAGACGCTGAAGCGTTCTGGGATACAGCCCCTGAGGGACCCCAGAAGACCCCAGGGAGAGCACCTGTCAGCTCAAGAGAGTTTCCAATCTTATCTTATCTTCCTTGCCGGAAGCAGCTGTGAATATCCCTTCTCTCTGTGCCCAGCACTCTCCCCTCCCCCAGGCTTCTGGTGAGCCAATGAGGCCAGTGCAGGCCCTGGGGGTTTTGCTTGTTTGTTTGAGACAGGATTTCTGTTTTAGCCCTGCCTGTCCTGGAACTCACTCTGTAGACCAGATTGGCCCCAAACTCAGAGATCTACCTGCCTCTGCCTCCCAAGTGGAGTTCTGGGATTAAAGGCATGTGCCACCACCACCCAGCCCTCCCATCAGTTCTCACCACCATCCCTCATACCCTTCACCTAACTAACTACTTCTAACTCCTTGATGGACTGACCAATGTTTCTATCACCTACTTCCCTGAGCTCTGGACTCAGACCTCTACCGAAGGATGCCCTGAAAACCTTTCCCGGCATTGGGAAAGGCTAAGAAAACCCTCTCAAGTGGAAGGGCAGAAAATGCCACAAGGTGTATTTCTCTAAGGTATGGGTGCTTTGGGGGTGCCAGCCAGGATGGTGGCTAAAGAGGCCTCCAGCAGAAATGAACAAGGGGCGAATTATAAACAAGCCATGTTGACATTTGGGATGGAGTTTAGCCACTGACACTGGGAGGCCACTGGTGCTTAAGGACAGCTAAGGTAGTGACTGAGATGCCAAGTCCAGAGGCCACTGACAAATCCAGTGACCTTTCCTGGAAGCATGGCAGCTCAACCCGCTCACCTTAGACATGGGGCCAGCTGGGATTAGCTGGATTTATGTGATGGCTTTCTTTTCCCTTGGGACTGGAGGAGTGCCATCACCTATAAACACTTGATTGTACTTTGAAACAACTGGGTGAGGCTAAGAGCACTCAAAGGCTGATGTGATGTCATTTCCAGAATCTGACCACTCCCTTGCCTGGTCCATTCAATCCATCCTGAGCTCGGGTTAGGACAGCTCAGCAGGGTTTGTATTGTGTCCACAAGAAGAGATAAGGGGAGATAATATGACTTTATGTCACCTTGAGGGGTCAGTGTTGGCTAGTTTAATGCCAATTTGACACAAGCTAGAGTCGTTTTGGGAGAACCTCAGTCAATTGAAAAAACACCTCGGGCTGGAGAGATGGCCCAGAGGTTAAGAGCACTGGCTGTTCCTCCAAAGGTCTTGAGTTCAATTCCCAGCAACAGCGTGGTGGTGGCTCACAAACCATCTATAATGAGATCCAGTGTCCTCTTCTGGCCTGCTGGAACACAGGCAGACAGAATATTGTATAAATAATAAATAAATCTTAAGAAAAAAAAGAAAGGAAGGAAGGAAGGGAAGAAGAAAGAAAGAAAGAAAGAAAGAAAGAAAGAAAGAAAGAAAGAAAGAAAAGAGGAAAACACCTCCACCATACTGGCCTATGGGCAAGCCTGTAGTGCATTTTCTTAATTGGTAATATATGGGGAAATGACTCAAGCCAGCTACAGATACCTCTGGATTGATGGGCCTGGGTTCTCTAAGAAGACATGCTGGCCAGGGGTGCAGGTGAATAGCTTTAATCCCAGCACTTAGGAGGCAGAGGTAGGAGGATATATGTGAGTTCGAGGCCAGCTTGATCTATAAAGAGAGTTCAGGGCAACCAAGGCTACACAGAGAAACCTTGTCTCGAAACCAGAAACCAAACCAAACCAAACCAAACCAAAACCAAAACCAAACAAACAAACAAAAAAAAGAAGACAGGCTGATCAAACCATGTGGATCAAAGCAATAAGGAGCCAGCCACGGCTACACAGGGAAATCCTGTCTCAAAAAACCAACCAAACAAAAACAAAACAAAACAAACAAACACCAACAAGCAGCATCCCTCCAGGGCCTCTGTATTAGTTCCTGCCTCCAGGTTCCTGCCCTGCTTCAGTTCCTGCCCTGCCTTCTTTCAGTGATAGACTACAACGTGGAAACTACAAGCCGAAGACTTGCTTTTAGTCATGGTGTTTTATCACAACAGAAGCCCTAACTAAGACATGGTGCCTTCAGGCCTGCAGCTCTCAGACCCAGACTAGGCTTTCAGAGGCCCCCTTTGTGTGTGGATACAGGAGCTCTGAGTACAAGACCTGCGTTTTACCCATGCATATTCCCGCAAGTACTTCGGAGGGAACCAAACAGAGCCAAAAGGCTGGTCAAGGGTCAGCAGTCTGGCAATATGGATATGACTGAGCTCCAGACCCTACTCGGCCCACACACACACCTCAGCAGGGAATCTGGTTGAGTGAAGAAAAGTCAATCCTGGACCTCAACATTCCTGAAGGAGGAGCTATTGATCTGAGCCTCTAAGTAAGGAAGAGAAGAGTAGGGGATTGGTGAGAGACTTCCCTTGGCAGTCACGGGCTGCTGAGGTCTGGCTTTTGGATGCTTCGGCACTGAGGTGGTAAAATACTGCACAAAATCAGGGGCATTTCTATAGGGAGGCCAGCAGCTTTGGAAAGCACCAGAGACAGCCTTCTTGGCACAGACGTTGCCATTTTCCAGAGTGGCTCTGTCCCAGGAGAAAGAGGAGCGAGGCACACTCCCTGCAGGGTCATGAGCCAAGACAGTAACAAGGAGGGGCCGGGCGGAGCAGTGTGGTGTGAAGGTGGGGGCACTATGCAGATGACAAACTGGTGTGGGAACATCCAGAGGACGCCCCTGAGCACTCTCTGCACAGTACCAGAAACTTCCAGGGTCCCTGAGTGGGCAAGTAGGAAGAACAACAGGGAGTCAGTCTGGCCTGTGAGTGCAAATGCAGCCTGTCACATTTGGGTGTGACAAGTGAAGGAAAGGCAAGGCAGCGGCCTCAGCCAGCAGGGGCTGGTACACTGGCTCAGTGGGTAAAGGTGCTTGCCACCAACACTGATGATCTGACTTTGATCCCTGGAACCTGTGTGATGAAAAGAAAGGAGCAACTCATGCAAGGGTCCACTCACCTCCGATACCTTCACGTCACATGTCACATTCTGGCACTGCCGTTGTTTTGGTCCACATCGGCAACTGTGGAGCCAGCCTCGTGGTCTGGGTAGTCTTGGGATTCCTGACTGTGCTAGACACTGTTTCACCCTGGGATGAAGGCATAGCCTTCATCCTGTCTTTTCCTGTCTCCTATATATTGGTCCCGATATCCAGCCAGCCTTCACTGCTGCAGTGTCTGAGCTGGGCTTTGCAGACCACACACTGTCTCCCTTTCATCCTGGAAGCTTCCAGTGGCTGCAGGCCGTGGTCAGGCACCAAGACTTCCTGCTGGATTGCCTCCCACGATGCTCTGAGATCATTTGCACACTGACTAGACTCGTACTCTGTGCTGGGCTGCCTCAGTAAGCAGAAGCCTTCCTCACCCACTCTGACCCTCCCACATCTCAGGCCAAACTGCCCTCCAGCAGGAAACTCCCCCACTTTTATCAGGATTTAGACATCATAAGACCAGTTACCCTTCTATCCGGATGTCTGCTTTCACCCAAGTTCCACACTACTACTGTGGAGATTGCCAGAGCTCCCTACTCTAATATGCATGTCTTTACCTGCATGGTGTAACCTCAGCACTCCAGAAGTGGAGGCAGGAAAACTGGAAGGTCAAGATCATTCTCAGTTATATAGCAAGTTAGAGACTAGCCAGAGCTTCATAATCCATCCCCATCTCAAAAAGAAAGAAGAAGGAAGCCAATGGTTCGAAGGTTAAGAATGTTTGCTGCTCTTCTGGAGGACCTGAGTAACTTGGGCAGCTCCCAATGGCCTAAACTCTAGCTCCAGGGAACCCAATACCCTCTTTTGGCTTCTGAGGGACACATGTGCATGTACTGTACACACACACACACACACACACACACACACACACACACACACACACACATACACACACACGGTCCACATCTTTTAAAAAAGAGATATAGGAACTGGGCACGGTGGTGCATGCCTTTAATCCCGGCACTAGGGAGGCATAAGCAGGGGGACTGCTGTGAGTTCGAGGCCAGCATGGTCTACAAAGTGAGTCTAGGACAAACAAAGCTACACAGACAAACCCTGTCTTGAAAAATGAAAGAGAGAGGGGGGCAGGGCGGAGATAAAGCTATAAAGTATTGCTGTCTAGGGCTCTCCATAAGATTAATTTTTTTTTTTTTCTGCTAGTGAAAGAGTCAAAGGGCAGAGTCTTGAGTGCAACAGGGAACAGCAGGGAAAATCTGAGACAAATCTCAGGCACAGCAGACAGGATCAGCAGATGAGGAAAGGCTGTCACTAGGGGCGAACACACACACATAGCCATAGGCACAGAGAAAGCCGGCAGAGCACAAGGTGGGACCTGTGAAGTCGTACCGTCGTCTCTCCTCAATGGCTGCAGGTTTTAAGGGTCTTTGAGTGCTCTTCCTCCATCAGTCGTTTGAACAAAGACAAGGAGACCCATAAACTCACAACTTTGGGGTTAACATGTCCTGATCTGGCCTTGAACTTGTTGGGCTAGTCCCCTGGAAAGGAAGCCTTAGAGAGAAAGCCTGCCAGGCCTTCAGGCCCTTGTATCAGGTCAGGAGTATGAGGGGAAAGGTGGAAGTAGCTCCTTTTCCTGTCTGTCTGCCTCTCAGATATCTGTCTAGCCTTTAGCCCCTCAAAAGAAAGGGCCTTATTTCTTTATTTATCCACCTAATAATTTTACTTTCTTTTAAAAATATGTTTTATAGCTAGGTGTGGTGATGCATGCCTTTAATCTCAGCACTCCAGGAGGCAGAGGCAGGTGGAGCTCTGTGAGTTCAAAGCCAGCCTGTTCTACAAAGCAAGTCCAGGACAGCCAGCCAAGGCTACACAAAGAAATCCTGCTCAAAAACCAAATATATATGTCTCTCTCTCTCTTTCTCTCTCTCTCTCTCTCTCTCTCTCTCTCTCTCTCTCTCTCTCTCTCTCTCTGTTGTGTGTGTGTGTGTGTGTGTAACAATTATTTATTTTGTGAAAGCAGCTTGCCTGTGAAGGTCAGAGGGCAACTTGGTGGAGTCTCTTCTCTCCTTCTACCATGTGGGTGCTGGGAATTGAACTCAGTAATCTGACTGTCTCCACATCCATGTGCTGGGATTAAAGGCATGCACTGCCATGCCCAGCCCTTACTAGTTTTGTTTTTTAAAGAAATTTTACTTATTTATTTATGTTTGTTTATTCGTATGTGTATGTCTCTGTGTGTGAATGTATGCACATGTGTGTGCAGGTATGCAGGCCTGTATGTTCTTTGAGGCCAGAAGAGGGCAACTTCTACGTCTCTTTGCCTAGTCCTCTGAGGCAGGATCTCTCCTTGAATCTGGAGTTCATGCTGCTTTAGCCAGGTTGGAAGCTTGAAGGCTCGAGCGATCTTCCTGCCTCAGCCTTTCTTGATGCCTAGATTGTCACACAGGACCAGGGATTTGAACTCCAGTCCTCATGACTACACAGCAGATACTCTTAACTGCTGAGCCATCACTCCAGCCCATTTTACCTTTTTGTTCTGTCTTTCTTTTGTTTGTTCTTTATTCCTTCCTTCCTTCCTTTTTTCTTTTTCTTTTCTTTTTTCTCTTTCTTTCTTTCCTTTTTTTTTCCCTCTTTTTCTTTTTGCTCTCTCAAAGCCCAGGCTGACCTGGAACTCAGTATGTAGCTGAAGATGATCTGGAATCTCAGAGCTGCCTGCATCCACTTCCCACGTGCTACAATTACAAGCATTGGCCACGGTGCCCAGTGTCTCTCTCTTATCTCATTCTTGACTCTCACATTTATTATTTTTGTATGTTTTTTAATTTACTATTTTTAAAAGTATTGATTATTTT
>OU015742.1:113833427-113884098 GCA_907169655.1 Acomys percivali | reverse complement strand
TTCTTCTTCTTCTTCTTCTTCTTCTTCTTCTTCTTCTTCTTCTTCTTCTTCTTCTTCTTCTTCTTCTCTCCTCACCCCCACCCACCTACCCTCCAGTGTGTGTGTGTGTGTGTGTGTGTGTGTGTGTGCCATGAACCTGTGGAGGTCAAAAGACAATCTTGTGGAGTCAGTTCTCTTTCCTTTTTCATCTGGGTTCTAGGATTGGAATTCAGACCTTCCGGCTTAGGAAGCAAGCACTTAAGCTGCTGAGCGGTGTCTCCGGCTCTAACATTTATTAGTAAGTATGAAACATGACTTAAAACATCATATGATGAGGTCACAAAATTCTTTAGCCTAGAGAAAAAGTCACTTAAGTTATTCTGACTTAGCACAGCTGGTTTGTGTGGACTCTCTGACACCACAGGATAATAAAGTCTCTTTGAACAAGCTCTTTCTTGCTTACTGAAATCGTTACCTGGGTCATATAATGTGGTGACTGGTACTCAGCCAATGTCTTGTTCTGTTCTAAGTGCCCCGTGTAACTATAGTAACTGATTTCTCTAAAATCTTTCTTGTTCTTTTTTGTGTTCAATAACAGGACCTTGTACATGCTAGGCTAACACTCTGTCTCTGAGGTATACTCCCAACTTCTCCCTCCTCCCGCCTCCTTCTTTTAATCTGTAAATCCCAGATCCCTCGGGCAGTCTATATAAGAACACTTATTGTGTGTGCCTAGAGTTCATGTTTTCTTCCCAGGCTACAAACCTCAGTTTGGCTCTCTTCACATACTCAGTGCACCTCACCTTGCTTTTTAGGGTGACACATTTGTGACTATCATAAAGTGGATCTTCTTTCACCTGCTGCATCCTTGTCATCTCGGTAGAAAGAATTCAGATGAAGTCAACAGAATGCTGCACAACAGATGAAGTTTATTGGGGAGCAGAGTACAGTGCACACTGTGGGAGGAGTGAGTACAGACAACGGCCCAAGAGGCCACTGTGTGGAAGGACATTCTAGGTAGGCATCTTCCTGTTTTCTAGGTGGTATCTAGAGCCAGGAGACTCTCCTGGAGGACTCTGTTCTGTCCACATGATTGACTGGTTGATTCTGATTGTGTTTTTTGAGGAGGGAGCAATGGTATGACTTTGATCTTTATCATTCAGGAAAATCTTCCACTATGTAGTAATCTCATAAGATTTGTGACTCCTGGAGTCAGGCTTAGAAAGTTATCCATTAATAACCTTCTGGGAACTTCAGGATGTCATGTCTCCTCCAAGGCCAGAGACGTGACTCAGGCCCCATTCTTTCAAACCAGTTACTGAATCCTGTTTCTCCAGTCCCTCGTTTTCTAGGCTGTTAGGGAGGGACCCAGCCCTAGTGTTTTCCAAGGCTAATGTCAAATTAGTTGCCTAACAAGGTGCTCCCAAAGTGCCTCTCCGCACTTCACTGGTGGCTCTCTCTTCAGGCTTGGTTGGGGTATCAATGGGATAGTGACTCCACTGAGCTCTCCTGCTCAGGGTCCCTTCAGACATCAGGTCTGAGTGCCCTCAGGATTGTGAGTCTCCCAGGTCTTTGACTGATATTGTTTTGTTTGTTTTGAGACAGGGTTTCTCTGTGTTAGCCCTGACTGTCCTGGACTGCTTTGTAGACCAATCTGGCCTCAAACTCAGAGATCCTCCTGCCTCTGCCTCCTGAGTGCTGAGATTAAAGACGTGTGCCACCACACCCAGTAACTGAGAGTGTTTTAAAAGAGCTGTTTTATGACCTTCTCTGTGAGATTCAGGCCTAAGCTATGTGTGGGATAGGTACTGGCTCCTACCTTCTTTGTAGAATATTTGAGTCTTGGATGAGGTCAGGGTTGGTTACCAGTATATGTCCTAAGGTGGTTTTTGTTTTGATTGATTTAGTATAAGCACTTTATAAATTACAATTGCTGTGTGTGTGTGTGTGTGTGTGTGTGTGTGTGTAGAAAGATTTGTATCTATCTTTGT
Organism: Acomys percivali; assembly: GCA_907169655.1. Taxonomy (NCBI): domain Eukaryota; kingdom Metazoa; phylum Chordata; class Mammalia; order Rodentia; family Muridae; genus Acomys; species Acomys percivali. The sequence continues at coordinate 113,882,128 of OU015742.1, read as the reverse complement.
CAGTCATCTCTTTAGTCTATTTTCAATTTTAAAAAAGAAAAAAAAAAAAGACTGAGCATAGTGATATACGCCTTTAATCCCAGCACTTGAGAGGCAGAGGCAGGAGGATACCTGTCAGTCTGAGACCAACTTTGTCTACATAGAGAATTCCAAGCCGGGCAGTGGTGGCGCACGCCTTTAATCCTAGCACTCAGGAGGCAGAGGCAGGCGGATCCCTGTGAGTTCGAGGCCAGCCTGGTCTACAAAGTGAGTCAAGGACAGCCAAGGCTACACAGAGAGACCCTGTCTCGAAAAACCAAAAAAAAAAAAAAAGGAGAATTCCAGGCTACCAGGGCTATGTAATGAGACCCTGTCTTACAGAGGGAGAGGGAGAGGGAGAGAGAGAGGGAGAGAGAGAGAGAAAAGAAAAATTCAGGTGGGATGGGGTGGCATATGCTTATAATGCTAGCACTTTGGAAATAGACAGAGGACTGCTGCAAGGCTGATCTACACAGTAAGTTCCAGACCAACCAGGGCTACCTAGAGAGACCCTGTCTAAAAACAAAACAGAACTCTCAAACACCCAAACCAAATATCAAAGGGCTGGAGAGATGGCTCAAAGGTTTAGAGCACTTGTTGCTCTCACACAAAACCCAGGATCAAATCCCACTACCCACATGGTGGCTCGCAGTGATCCGTAACTCCAGTTCCAAGCAATCTGACATCTCTTCTGGTCTTCATAGGCACCACACATATACTTGGTAAACATACATACATGCAGGCAAAACATTCATACATACAAATAATATAAATGCAACTTTAAAAAAAAAAAACCCTTCTCTCCATATCCTTCTAAACCAAGCAACCAAACCATGAGAATAAATCTCTGAAAAGGTTACATGGCTAGAGCCAGGTGTGGTGACTCACACCTGTAATCCCAGCAGAGGCAAGCAGATCTCTGTGAGTTCGAGGCCAGCCTGGTCCACAAAGTAAGTCCAGGACAGCCAGGACTACAAGAGAAACCCTATCTCAAAAAAACCCAAACCAAACCAACCAAACAAACAAAAAAAGTGGGTTTCAGCTCACCCGGAAGATGCACATCAAGTCTGCTCACCTGGACCTTGAATACAACACTTACTTGTTGAAACTGGATTTCTTTTCTTTTTTCTTTTGTTAAGTTTTATTTATTCACCATGTGTACAATGTTCTACCTGCATATATGTCTGCACAGCAGAAGATGGCACCAGATCTTATTGTAGATGGTTGTGAGCCACCATATGGTTGCTAGGAATTGAACTCAGAACCTTGAGAGGAGAAGCCAGTGCTCTTAACCTCTGAGCCATCTCTTCAACCCATGGATTTCTAAGACATGTAAAAGAATAAAATCAGCTGGGCGCAGTGGCACATGCCTGTAATCTTGGCACTTGGGGAGGCAGAAACAGGCTGATCTCTCTGAGGTCGAGGCCAGTCTGGTTTACAAAACTAGTCCAGGACAGCCAAAGCAACACAGACTCCCTCCTGTCTCAGGGGAAAATAAAATAAAATGAACTCTAAAATGAGGAGAGTAGCAGGAACAAGGCTCACAGGCCACACACTCGGCCAGGTGAATGGATTGAGGTTGGGAACTCTTGAAGAAACCTGACTTACCAGAACCATGGCCAATGCCGCCTTCCCCTTAAAGGATAATCTTCCCTAAAAACTCCAGCTGGCTTTACAGACAACACCTATGTGCTTAGAGAAAATGGTCCCAGGAGACTGAGAGGGACCTCCGCTTGGTTACTTACATTTTATTTTGCATATAGTTTCAAAGCACATCACATGCAGCTAATGTCTTTCTTTCTTTTTTTTTCCATTTTACCTTCTTTCTTTCTTTCTTTCTTTCTTTTCTTTTCTTTTCTTTTTTTTTTAGAGACAGGGTTTCTCTGCATAGCCCTAGCTGTCATGAAACTCATTTTGTAGACCAGGTTGGCCTCAAACTCAGAGAGATCCACCTGCCTCTGCCTCCCAAATGCTGGGATTAAAAATGTGGGCCACCATCATCCAGCTGCCAATTTCTTACTCAGAAATACTAGGCATGCTTTCTCGTGGGCTCTTTGGTGTGGGCTGTATCTTATCAATTAAAACATGTCTCTGTTTCCTCCAGTCTGCTTCTCCAGAGAACACAATATGATGACACATTTCCTAAGTGTGTCAAGCAGCGCATTTGATGAAACACTTTCTCAACCCACCCTTTGCCCTCACTGTTTTGTTTTCTTCTGGAATCAAACATTTAGTGGGAATGCTTTGGCCCTTTGTTCTTTTATTTTCTCTGAAGACAATTTACTTCTTCTTCCTGAAATGTCATCAGTTCATCAGTCTATGTCTCATTGTTTGCTTCCTTCTTCATATTAACTGCTGTTGGTAATTCATTTGGAGCTGAGCATGTTATCTTTGCTGTAGGAATGCTTGCTCCTGATTTACCTTTGAATATTGATTTGGAGGCATTTATTCTCTTTCTTACTGCTCAAGAACACAGACTGTTTCCTGTTCTCACAATCTGGTCAACATCATTCTAGATGGATTGATCTAGAGTCCCTCATGGTGGGTAGGCATGACAGCAAACGGCAGCCATGGTGGCAGGAGCAGAAAGCTGAGATCATATCTTCAACTGCAGACACCAAGTAGAGACTGAGAAGACTCCAATGGCAAGTAGGCAGGATGGCTCAGTGGGTAAAGATGTTGGCAGTGCAAGCCTGGTGACCTGAGTTTTATCTCCAGAGTATGGGTGGCTGGAGACAAACTCCACAAAGTTACCTGCTAACCTCTATGTGCATATGCACACGTGACGCGTACCTTCCTGCCTGTACTCACATCGTACACTCAAGCACACGATAAAAATGGAACAAAACAGAACCTAAGACTCCAGTGGCTAGAGTGAGGGTCTTCTCAAGTTCCAAAATGTGTGTTTCCTCATTTAGTTGGAAAAGCATGATTTAAAACAGACAAACAAGCAAAACATAGTGGGAGATTATTGTCAATGGTATTTAGAAGTTTCTAAATGCAGCACAAAGAAAGACCAGCTCTCTAAAACAAACAAACAAACATTAGGATTGTCTCTGAACTGATGATCTTCTGAGGCTACTGTTAGCTGCCAGGGGGCTTTTTTAGGGACAAACTCACAGTGTGCTCACAGGAGTAGAAGTTCCTGCCTTTTTAGATGACTGACAATGCCCCATCAAAGTCCCCCCTGCCCTGCAATACCACCATCAAGAAAACTCCTTGAAACGTGGAAGGAACCAGCCAAACCCCTGAGTCACTCTAACTCATTGTGTTTAGGTGACCTATAGTGTAAACATTGCTCATTGCAATATGAACATTCCACACAGAGACTCCTGTTCATTGTTGTTTTGAATACGTGGTTCGTGAGCTGGAACTGAGCATGCTCAGGGGTATGGCCCCCTCTACCGGAGAAGAACCGTCTTCAGTATATGAATACATATGCTTCCCCGGTTAAAGCCCTTTGTTTTCTTTGTTTGGGTAGACACTGCTTTGAGAATTGCTTTAGTTTTCTCCATCCTCACTCAAAAGTACTGAACCTCTCTCCACTCTTTCTTTCTCTCTTGTACACAATAGCTTTGTGCCCACTAGGAGGTGAAAGAAGGGAATCGGTTACACTGTTATTCTTTTCCCTGCCTTGCTGATGCAGCTTCCATTTCCTGGTAGTTCAGTGGTAGATTCCCTGTGGTCTAGGTCTGACTCCTGGACATAGAACCATGATGTTTTGGTGACCCAGATGGAATGCTGTGGCTTCCCCCCTTTACCTTCCTCTTCAACAACAACAACAATGTCGCCTTACGAATAAATAAATAACTGTATGTGTATCCACTGTGGGGTCGGGGAAGACTGGGTATGACAGTGGATGCCAGTAACTTAACGCTCAAGAAGCTAAGGCAGGGGTCAAAACCAGCCTGGACTATATCGCAAGGCACAGTCTGAAAGCAAAAACAAACACAAGAACAAAAAACAAAACACTCCCCCCCAAAGGCAATCCCATTAGTCTCTCAGTCGGCAGGAATCTTGAGAGTTTAAAAGAGGCCTTTCCCTTTCCCTTTCTCTTTATTAAACCATAGAAGTCAGAGTGTCTGTAAGCAGAGAACAAACACAGGCTGTGAAAAGAGGCCCTGCCTGGAGACTCTTTCTGCTCTACATCAAGCTTGCAGATGCCTACTGAGCATCTCTGCTTCCATCTTGCGTCTCCTTTGCTCCAGCTGTTCTTTCCTATGGGTGTCTAGGATTTTTTGTGACAATAGTGTACATGTATAAGCAACTTGAGACAAGCGTCAAAAGTACTATGAAGGCGACAGCAATTTTCTTATTAACAGTGCCTCTGCCTGAGCAGTCCTGGGATAACATCAGCCAGGAGACAGTTTGGCAGTTACCCCATGGCTCCTGCTCTCCCCGCTTCTGACCTTTCTCTCTGTAATCTAGGATCTAGGAGGACACTTGGTTCCCTTATCTTCTTATAAAGCTGTATCAATGCTTTTTTTCCTTTTTTTTTTTTTCTTTTTTTCCTTTCACCATTGCTTCCTCTGATTTCTGAGATGAGCCACTGCACCTCATTTGTTAGGATTCCCTGAAGCCGAGCTGGGCAAGGCCTATGGCTCTTTCAGTGATTACATCTTACAAATCCCAGCCCATAATGTTCCATGCCTGTCACGCCTCCTTCCTTTCCAACCCCTCTCTACGTGTCCCATCAACACTGATTTATGTTCTCAATGGAAATCTCTTGGAAATTCACAAAACACGTATTTCTTTTCTCTCAGAGAAGTGAAGCGTTTTTAAATTTCTGTAAGATGAGAAATTAGGACAATTAGAAGAGTCAAAACAGTCGGACGTAGACTTCTTGGTGAATTTACGGACTCTAAAATCCCTCTGCTGTTGACAGGGCCTCTGTGGGTTGAAGTCTGCCTGTCCATATGTCAGGACATGCTGTCCATTCGTCCATCCACCTGGACAACACCCTGCCCTTATTTCCTACAACCCACCTCTGCAGATGGACCTCACGCTGCACTTCTCTGCAAACCTGTGACCCAGAAGCAGCTGGCTGTATGTTAGCATCTCCAGCGGACTTCCTACTTGAGTTTAGCTTGCTCTCACAAACACCCTTTCCACATTTCTGCAGCCTCCTGGACTCCAGGGCCCCTTTTCAAATCTCTTGAACTCTGCCATGGTGTATTTAACCCTTTATAGCCATCCTGTAACACAGACATACACAACAACATATATGTTTGTACACATACACATATTTGCATACTGTATGATGGATGATCTGGGAGTTCAAATTAACCTTTAGTCTCAGCACTAGGGAGCCAGGGTCAGACACATCTCTGTGGGAGGTGGAGACTAACCTGGCTTATACAGTGGGTTCCCAGCTAGCCAGGGCTAGCTAGTGAGACCCTGCTTCAAAATAAAAGCTGGGCCGAAGAGAACCGTGTTTCCTTGGCCTGACTGCTGCCAATGAAACCACCTACTTTGTGAACCTATTGTTATTCAATAAACTGTGCCATTGTAGAAAGACACAAACACATTCTTTTACATTTATGACGCAGCGCACTCGTGACAAAATTGTAAACTTTATACCTTATTTTGTTGAAGAATCATTCATCCCTTTAAAGTGCAAACTTAGAGTTGCTTAGCTACCAGATCACCTAAGCAGTGAACGACATAATCGAAAGAGACAAGAGGTCTCTGTTGATACCCATGATTTGGTCCAAGCTTCACCACTATAGTCTCCCCTTCCCCTCGTAAGTGGGCTGCCACCACCTAGGAATGAACCTCCCTAGTATCATGGGACTCTAGTTCTTAACCCTTTAGAGGCATCTGTTGATCATCAATGCTTCTGGAGAAAGACTTGGCGAAATGATTGTACCCAATTAACCATTCCCCTTTATGTTAACTGAAGGGTGGAAGTGAGAAAGTATTTTGAAATGTCACAAGAATGATGTCGCAGGATTCTTTAGCCCAGGGGAGAACATGAGGCACGGGCTCAGCTTCCTGCAACTTCCTGTGCCATAAAAGATGCAAACAGACATCAGAGAAAGCCTTTCCTGCCTGCCTCACTTCTCTCTCCCGGAATACACAGCGTGATGAAGGACAGCCAACCAGTCACTATCCTGTACTGCCGTAGTCTCCCTCCTATTGATTGGTTGGTTGGTTGGTTGGTTGGTTGGTTGGTTGGTTGGTTGATGTGTTTTTGGTTTTTCGAGACAGGGTTTCCTGTCTTTGGAACTTGCTCTGTAGACCAGGCTGGCCTGGAACTCAGACATCCTGCTGCCTCTGCCTGTAGAGTGCTGGGATTGAAGGCGTGTGCCACCACCGCCCAGCCCGCCTACTGTTCTTGTTAGAACGGGCTCCTCCCATACCGCTGCAGGAGCAGGAATTCTGGGCAACTGAGGGTGTGCTTTCTTTCCAGGTGGCCATCTGTATCTTGGCTCCAACATTCCCTTGTTCTGACACTTGGTGTGCCTCAATCTGACTTTTAGGTTGACAAGAAAATGTGTTGACAGCTGAGGGTTTTGTGGGTTCACATCATGTAGTTCAAACAATTTTCTTCAGTTGCTTTCAAATTTCATCATTACCATTGAATTCTAGCACACTTTTTTGAAGCTTCTGACATCTTTTCTCTCTTAATATGTTAATATTACACACACACACACACACACACACACACACACACACACACACACACACGCACACACGCACACACGCACACACACACACACACACACGCACAGAGGCACATTTGGTGCTTGCATGCACACATCAAAATTATTTTGAGATAAGGTCATGCTGTGTAGAAAAGACTGGCCTTTATCTGATTGGAGTATCTTTGGCTCCTGAGTCCTGAGATTACAGGCATGGCCACTATAACCAGATTCACCTTTCTTTTCTTTGCTTCTCTTCTTTTTTTTTTTTTTTAATATTTGTTTATTTTATTTATTCATATGAGTGCTTTATCTGCAGGAGAGGGTATCAGATTACATTTAGATGGTTGTGAGCCACCATGTGGTTGCTGGGAATTGAATTCAGGACCGCTGGAAGAGCAGGCGGCGCTCTTAACCACTGAGCCATCTCTCCAGCCCCCACGTAACTTATTGTTTGTTTTTGTTTTTTGTTTGTTTGTTTGTTTGGGTTTTTTTTTTTGGTCTTTTGAGACAGGGTTTCTCTGTGTAGCCTTGGCTGTCCTGGACTCAAGCTGGCCTCGAACTCACAGCGATCCTCCTGCCTCTGCCTCCCGAGTGCTGGGATTAAAGGCGTGCGCCACCACGCCCGACTTCTTTGCTTCTCTTCTTGCCCTTCGTGTGTGTGTGTGTGTGTGTGTGTGTGTGTGTGTGTGTGTGTGGTGTTGCTATGCTTTGCTGGAAATCTAACTTAGAACTTCACACTCTGTTGTATCTCATAATGTGATAAATAATTAATGTGAATGGGTTTTCTGAAATTTAGATATCTTTGCATTGGTGAGATAAATTTTTGTCATGATAAAATTAGAAAATACACTGTTGGATTTCTTCCCTCCCCACCCCCATGCTCAGACAGGGTTTCTCTGTGTAACAGAGCCCTGCTGTCCTGGACTGGCTTTGTAGACCAGACTAGCCTTGAACTTGCAGAGATCTGACTGCCTCTGTTTCTAGAGTGCTGGCAGTAGATTTTATTTTTAATGTTATGTTATGAAATTATGCAGTGGGATGGGCATGGTGGCACACATCTTTAATACCAGCACTCAAGAGGCAGACACAGGCAGATCTCTGTGAGTTCAAGGCCAGCCTGTTCTACAAAAGTGAGTTCAGGACAGTCAAGGCTACACAGAGAAACCCTGTCTTAAAAAAGAAGAAAAGAAATAATGTGGTAATCGAGTGTGGTGGCACATGCCTAAAATCCTAGCACTGGGGGAGGCAGAGACAGGCAGATCTCTGTGTTTGAGGCAGGCTTGGTCTACAACGTGAGCTTCAGGAGAGCCAAAGCTACAGAGAGAGAGAGAGAGAGAGAGAGAGAGAGAGAGAGAGAGAGAGAGAGAGAGAGAGAGAGAGAGGGAGAGAGAGAGGTGTTGCTATGTTTTGCTGGAAATCTACCTAGAACTTCACACTCTGTTATATCCTGCCTTGGAGGATCTGATGTGAATTTAAGGCCAGCCTGGTCTACAAAGAGTCCAGGACAGCCAGGGAGACACAGAGAAACCCTATCTTGAAAAACAGAGAGAGAGAAAAAAAAAGAGAGAGAGAGACAGACAGACAGACTGACAGATAGACAGACAGACCTTGGGAAAAAAGAAAAAAAGAAAGAGAAAGAAAAGCAATTATGTTTCTAAATTTATGAGTGAGGGTTTATATTTATCTTATTTATTTGTTTGTTTTGTGGCAGGGTCACATGACCGTCAGTCACTGGATAAAGATTCATTGATTAAGAAGACTGGGAAGGCAACGTTTGTGAGGTTTCTCTTTGCACCAGAGGGGAGCCCCAGAGAAGACAGACAGCTGACACTTCACATGGAGGGATAAATCCCTCATCCCCAAGGTTGACCTTAACGACATAGCACAATGTCCTCCATATCAAGGAAAGCTTGTGGCAAGCTCCAAGAGGACTCACTGAGAAGGCCAGGAGGCGAGGGACCGAGGAAGATGATGAACTCTACTTTGGTTATACTGAGGTGGATGTATTTAAGGAGCTAGCAGATGGACATCAGTGGACAGCTGAACTGATAGGTCTAAAGCTCCAGCCCAATGGTTCTCAACCTTTCTAATACTGCGACCTCTTAATACAGTTTCTCATGCTGCGGTGACCCCAACCATAAAATTATTTTGCTGCTACTTCATAAATGTAATTTTGCTACTGTTATGAATCATAATGCTAATATCTGATATGCAGGATGTCTGATATGGGACCCCCGTGAAAAGATTCTATCAATCCCTAAAGGAGTCACGACCCTAAGGTTGAGAATCGCTGCTCTAAAGAGAGGTCAAGGACAAAAATACAGATCAAGAAAAAACAAACACAAAGAAACAAACACCGCCCCCTCCCCCACAATGGTGCTCTGGTAGTTGGAAGAATCAATGGGAGTTGGAATCAAGGGAAGGTCAGCAGGCAGCTCCTCCTAGAGGAACAAAAGAGTGGGAACAAGCAACTTCGGGAATTCCCAGCCTGGCTGGAGCTCGGTCAGGGTGGGTGACGGTGCTGGTCACCGGCCCAGATGAATGAACTCCAGGGAGCGATGCACCGCGAAAGGGCTGACTGCAGGTGAGAAGCAGGATGGCTCCGGAAACCGGGAACCGAGATCTTCTCAAAGGGATGCCTCTGGCTTCTTGGCAATCCATCTCATGTGCTCTCTCTCCCAACTGTCTGATCCCTCTGGTTCCACTAGAGGGCGACCTCTCCCAGCCCTGGTTCCAGCATTCACTCCCGCAGCTTATTAGCTGCCCTCTTGTGGGGATTCTGAACTTCCGGGACTCCATCCCTCGGAAGACTCTTCCGTGATTATAGGTTCCTGCGTGGTAGGAAATGTTGTATTTAGGAGAGAGGGAAGAAACTCTGCGTTCTAAATTGAGAAAATGCAGGCAACTATTTCTGCCCGACAGGAAGATGGGAGGAGACAGATAGAAAAATATGGGACCTTCTCAGTGCCTCAGAATCATCACTTTCTCTGGCTCTTTCAGGCCGGAGGGCCACAGAGCTCAAGAGATAGGAGTTAAGTGATCCAGAATATCTCAGTCTGTTCTAGTGTATTTATTTTTAGGCAAGGTTTCTCTTTGTAGGCCTGGCTGGCCTGGAACTTACTATGAAAATCAGGCTGGCCTGGAACTTACTATGAAAATCAGGCTGGCCTGGAACTTACTATGAAAATCAGGCTGGCCTGGAAGTCACAGAGATCAACCTGCCTCTATCTGACCTTTTTCTTTTTAAAAATTAATTAATTTATTTATTTTGATTTTTTTGAGACAGGGTTTCTCTGTGTAGCCTTGGTCGGTTTGGACTCTCTTTGTAGACCAGGCTGGCCTCGAACTCACAGAGATCTGCCTTCCTCTGCCTCCTGAGTGCTGGGATTAAAGGCTTGTGCCACCATGCCCAGCTCTTTTTCTTTCCTAATAGACTCTCAAATACTCTAGGCTGGCTTCAAACTCACTGTGATCATGAACTTCTGATCCTCCTGTCTCTTCCTCTCAAGTGTTGGAACTGCAAGTGTGTTTGCCATCAGCACATTATACTAGGCTAGAGGTGGAACCTTGTGTGGGCTGGGCAGGCCTCTACTGAGTTAGTTACAAGTCCAGTGTCCAGGACGCTCTTGAAAGGAGTTCACTGTTATGCAGAGTGTCAAGACCCTGACTCCATTCCACGGCTGCTCTATCCCCTCCCACCAGGGTCATTTCGGAAAGGGTCCCCTGTGACCAGAGGTCAAAGGAGAGGTGTCTGAGGAGCCGGGATCATTCCCGAAGGCATGGTCAGGCCCGAAGACATGCAATTTTCCCAAGTGGGTAGAACAGAAGTAGAAGAACCTAGTTGGGAGATGATGGGTGGGGAGACTCCCAGGACAGTGCTCTGCAGACCTTATTATATAAACAGATGACTTGACCATCCCCACGGCATGGTTACGAGGAAGGTTTTTATTGTAGATATGAGAGAAAGAACAGCGAGAGGTATCTGGAAGGGTCAGGAACAGAGACTGAACATGGCCAGCAGACTGGACCTAGCCATGAAAGAAGCCAGAGCAGAGCAGACAGAGACAGAGACAGACAGGCAGAGAAGAGAGCAGCAGTAGAGAGAGGCCAAGGAGGGAGACAGAAAGACTCAGTGAAAAAAGGCATATCGAAAACAGCAGGATTCCAAGGAGAGTGAGTAGCTGGGAGGATGGAAGCCCATGAACCGGGTGGTTTAGGGGAGGGGAGGAAGTGGGGGAGAGCTAGGATACCAGCATTGACTGTGAAATGTCTCACAGGTACTTGTGATACTGAGGGAGGCTGGAGGCGAGCCTGATGCTAATAGGCACCAGCGATAGCCTTTTGCTCTTCTGCCTTTTGGACTCTGGGGAGATGCTGTTTCTTTTGGACCTGACACCTAGTTGTGGGCCTCAGCAGCAATCTCCCCCTCCCCCTACCATAACCACACAAAAGCAGCTTCAAAGCTATGATGCACTCAGAGTAGGACTGTCATGTTTGAGCTCAGAGAACAGGGCCTGGCAAGGAGCTTTTGTACAAGTCCCTGGCTCCAACAACATCCCGAAGATTCTTCCCCCAGATCTGGATGCTCTTAAATGTGCCACACAGGCATTGCACTGCCAGGGGAAAGGCAATGTTGTACTACCATAGTGACTAAGGGTCAGCCAGCTGAAGCTCCGGCCAGATGGATGTGGCTTTGGCATTAGGGACAGCAAAGGCAACCATGCTTTGCAGGAGGAGAAATCCTTAAGGCCCACCTGAGGAAGCTCAGGCTGAAAACCTGCCAGTCATTGAGTGGCAATTAAAGGGGGCCATATGATGATAAACAGAGTCCATGTGGACAAGGGTCACTGTTGAGTTGAGAGGTCCCAGATACAGAACAGTGTCCTTTGTCCTCCCTCCTAAGACTCTCCTGCACGGCTACACAGCCATTTGAGGGCCAGTTATCTAGATATTGTATGGGGGAGCGAGGGTGGAGGAGCATCTCAAGGCCCTCACTGAGCTGTGTGCACAGACTGCTGAGTCACAAACACCCAGCGTTGCCGGCCTGTTGCCTCCCACTTGCTTTCCTCTGCTGTGCCCTAAGCTTCAGGGTCACTGTGGGAAAGAAGATGGTGTTGGGCTCAGCTCGTCTTTAGGGCTCTGCCAGCACCGTGGGGTCTCAGCATGGGGTACATTCATGATGCCTCTTTGTTGGGTTAATGTTTAGCTATTGTACTGTAGATTTTTAATAATTGCATTTTAAAATAGTATCCTCCGCATTGCAATTGGTGAGCACTCAGTGTCTACCTCTTCTTGGGAAAAGTCAAGGTCGGCTGCCTGTGTTCTCCAGAGAAGTCGTTGCTGGGACCAGCTGCTCTGCACTTGCGCCCTTCGAGCAGAGTGTTGCATCCCTCGGGCCTTGGGCTAATGGGGAGAGCCAGGGAAAGAATGAACTTCCTGCTGCTCTACTTAGGGAAAGTAAGGCCAAGCTTGCTTTGAAGCTAACAGAACTCACTAGGTAGCTAAGGATGACCTTGAACTTTTCATCCTCTTGTTTTACTTCCATTTGTGCTACTTCCCCTGGGTTTTACAGGATTCTGGGGATTAAATCCAAGGCCTTGTGCAAACATAGGCAAGCACCCTAATAACTGAGATAAATCCCCAGTTTGTTCCACCCTTTCAAGCCCCTGTTGTTAACATTTGGAAGATTTTTTTTTTAAACTTTATTTTATTTTTTTCTAAGTACTTTATTTATTTATTTTGATTTTTCAAGACAGGGTTTCTCTGTATAGCCTTGGCTGTCCTAGACTCACTTTGTAGACCAGGCTGGCCTCAAACTCACAGCGATCCACCTGCCTCTGCCTCCAGTGTGCTTTTAAAAACGATGTTTACAATGTTGTAAAACCATTCTCAGCTGGGCAGTGGTGGCTCACACACGCCTTTAATCCCAGCACTTAGGAGGCAGAGGCAGGCGGATCGCTGTGAGTTCGAAGCCAGCCTGGTCTACAAAAGGGAGTCCAGGGCAGCCAAGGCTACACAGAGAAACCCTGTCTCAAAAAACCAAAACAAACAAACAAACAAACAAACAAGAAAACCATTCTCAGTGGCCAAGAAGATTTTTCTCATTCATCCCCAAAGAAAATGTATTAAATCTGTATTGTTTCGGTATAAACACAGCCATAATACTAAGGAGCCTTTTGAGTCTTAATTTCTGCTTGTTTGATTTTTCTTTTGTTTGTTTGTTTTAAAAACAGGATCCCAGGCAGTCTAGGCTGGCCTTGAGTCAACTGTGTAGCCAAGGATGCCCTCGAACTCCTAACTTCACAAGTGCTGGGATTACAAGTGTGCACCACTGTGCCTGGTTTTAGGCGGCACTGAGGGAGGGGTGGAGCCTGGAGATCTGTATGTGCTACACAATGACTGTCAACCAATTGAACTGCATCTTCAGCCTGTGTTTCTGACTTCTTTAGTTTAGGATACTGTCTTCAAAGTCTGTCCATGTAGTTGCATGTATCCGTGCTTTAATCTTACATTGTACTGTATAGATCTACTACACTTCATCTTTCCATTTATTGCTTTGTATAAATTTGAGCTGTTTCCACAGAATAATGTTATTATGACAGGCTTACTGGTACAGACTTGTCAGCAGGTAGTCAGAAATGGCGGAGGGGGTGCAGGGGGGGTGCAAGCAGGAAGGAGCTCAGTCTGAGGCTAGCCTGGGCTACATATAGTGAGAGCTTATCTCACTTTATGAGATAAAACAAAGTGACAATGACAAAAAGAATAGCACACAGCTGTGAAAATTCATGTGATGCTTTTGTGTGAACATTGTTTTTAGTTCTCATGAGTTGAGTTGTTAAATTATCTGTTGCATCTGACCTAAAAGCCTGTAGTGGTCCTGATTGGCAGCTTAACATATTTAAAAGTTGGTTTCTATTGGGAGGAGCTAGGTCATTGTGGGTGGGCCCTCAAAAGCAGCATTGGAACCTCAGCCCTCATCCTAGAACTCATTATGCAAGCAGCTTGTCCTTCTATAAACTTTCTGTTACAATGAGGTGATGCCTCATCACAGACCCCAAAGCAATGGGCCCACCTGACCATGCAGTGACATCTCTAAAACGGTGATTGCAAAACAGACCTTTTTTTGTGTAGATTTGCTCCCTGTCGGATGTAGGCTGGGGAAGATCTTTTCGCATTCTGCCAGCTGCCGTTTTGTCCTATTGATGGTGTCCTTTGCCTTGCAGAAGCTTTTCAGTTTCATGAGGCCTCATTTATTAATTAGTTGATCTTTTTTTAAATAATTTATTTACTTTTATTTTATGTGCATTAGTGTGAAGGTATCAGATCCTTTGGAATTGGAGTTACAGACAGGTATGAGCTGCCATGTGGGTGCTGGGAATTGAACCTGGGTCCTTTGGAAAAGCAGACAGTGCTCTTAACCACTGAGCCATCTCTCCAGTCCCCTTAATTGGTTGATCTTAAAGCCTGAGCTTTAAGATATAGATCTATTTGCATTCTTCTACATGTATACATTCAGTTAGACCAACACCGTTTATTGAAGATGCTTCTCTTTTCCCAGTATGGTTTTGGCTTCTTTGTCAAAAATCAAATGTCCATAGGTATGTGGGTTCATTTCTGGGTCTTCAGTTGGATTTCATTGATCAGCCTGTCTGGTTTTATGCCAATATCATGTGGTTTTTCTTGCTATTGCTCTGTAGTGCAGCTTGAAACCAGGAATGGTGATACTTCGAGAAGTTCTTTTGTTGTACAGGATTGTTTTAGCTATCCTGAGCTTTTTACTTTTCCATATGAAGTTGAGGACTGCTTGTGCTAGGTCTGTAAAAAACTTGTGTCAAAAATTTGATAGGAATTGCATTGAATCTGTATATTGCTTTTGGTAAAATGGCCAGTTTTGCTATGCTAATCCTATCAATCCATGAGCATGGGACATCTTTCTATCTTCTGACACCTTCTTCATTTTTTTTTCTTCAGAGACTTGAAGTTCTTGTCATGCAGGTCTTCACTTGCTTGGTGAAAGTTACACCAAGATACTTTATGTTTTCTATGGCTATTGTGAAGAGTGTTGTTTCCCTAATTTCTTTCTCAGCCCTTTTTTTTTTTTTTTTTTTTTTTTTTGCTTATAAAAGGAGGGCTACTGATTTTTTAAAGTTAATTTTGCATCCATCCACTTTGCTGAAGGTGTTTATCAGCTGTAGGAGTTCACTGGTAGACTTTTAGGGGTCACTTATATATGCTATCATATCATCTGTGAATAGTGATAGTTTGCCTTCTTCCTTTCCAGTTTGTATCTCTTTGAACTTCGTTAGTTGTCTTATTGCTCTAACTAGACCTTTAAGTACTATATTGAATAGATATGGAGATAGTGGGCAGCCTTGTTCCTGGTTTTAGTGGAATTGCTTTAAGTTTCTCTCCACTTAATTTAACGGTAGCTATTGGCTTGCTGTATATCATTTTTATTATGTTTAGGTATGTGCCTTGTATGCCTGATCTCTCCAAGACTTTTTAACATGAATGGGTGTTGGATTTTGCCAAAGGCTTTTTCAGCATCTAATGAGATGGTTGTGTGATTTTTCCTTTCAGTTTGTT
The DNA here is from genome assembly GCA_907169655.1 of Acomys percivali. Classification (NCBI taxonomy): domain Eukaryota; kingdom Metazoa; phylum Chordata; class Mammalia; order Rodentia; family Muridae; genus Acomys; species Acomys percivali. The sequence goes on along the minus strand of OU015742.1, from coordinate 113,866,877 downwards.
TATACGGTGAATTACATTGATGGGTTTTTGTATGTTAATCCATCCTGCATCTCTGGGATGAAGCCTACTTGGTCAAGGTGGATGATGATGATGATGATGATGTGTGTGTGTGTGTGTGTGTGTCTGTGTGTGTGTGATAGGATTCGGGTTTCAGGTATTTTATTGTGTATTTTTGCATTGATGTTCATAAAGGGAGATTGGTCTGAAATTCTCTTTCCTTGTTGAGTCTTTATATGGTTTATGTATCAGGGTAACTGTGGCCTCATAGCATGAATTTGACAATGTTCCTTCTGTCTCTATTTTGTGGAATAGTTTGAGAATCACAGCCTGTAAGCTACTCTAATAAATCCTATATCTGTGTCTAGGAGGTTATGGTTGCAGCAGATGTGGATCGTAGAAGGGACACTCAGGAGCCATTACAGTAAATGTCCTAGTGTCTGTTGAGAGCCTTATTGACACATTCATGAGATCCAAGTTGTCCATGTGGCTAGCCTCAGCTAGAATGCAAGTACCTTTATGCCTACATTTGGAGTCTTTACCCAAAATTCCAGTAAATTCTTTTCCCCTTCCTGTAACAGCGCTAGCTTACTCCATATTTTTAAAGTAAAAGGGATGATCAATAAAAAATGATACATACAATATCCTGAAATAAATATTACTTACGAATCTTTTTTTCTCCCTGGTATTAATACCAATCCCTCTTTTCTTCAATGGAACTAATGAAAGTTACCCGGAGAGTAAAGGCTGTGACCACATTGACGAAATCCTTACTTTGCTCCCTATACCATCCAAACTACTTCATATTGTTAGTTAATTCTTCTAGTAGCTTTACAAGATAGACAATACTAGTTGATGGACGAGTAAGATGAGGTTCAAGATTCATACAACTCTGAGGTTGTAGATCTGGGATTTGAAATTAGCAGTCTCATCCTAGAACTGTGTGCTGTCAATTTAAGCTTTAGTTAGCACACACAGTGACAGGATTACTTGCCAACTTTTCACACATATACTGTTTCGATTGTCTCCCCATGTCTTTGCAAAGTCTAGCAGAAAGCAAGGATTCCAATACAGTCTTCAGGCCAATTGCATAAAACCTAGCGCAAAGACGCACCAGGAGGATCGGTGAAGAAGATGCAGGATGGAACTTGCTCCCTGGCAGCCAGGCAGGAAGTGGCTAAAGTGGCTAAGAAGACTACAGGCCCTACAAGGGATGTGAAGGTGGAAGGGGGGTCCCAGAGGCAGAAGGGTACAGTGTCAGGGGTGGGGTGGAGAGAGGCAGAAGATATGAGGATACAGGAAGATGCTTGGCTGACCTGCTGCAGATACACAGCCCTCATCCTGCTGTCATTCCTCAGTGTTCTGTGGAGCTGGGCGACGGAAATGTCTTCCTTCCCTCTCTACCTCTCTGCCTTCCCTTCTTCCCTTCCTCCCATCTGCAGTCCCAGGGATGGAACTTGCACGTGCTGAGCAGGCACCCTCTCACTGAGTCACACCCCAACTATCAGTAGAGATTTGCATCTCTTTGCTCCTGGACCTTTCTTGACTTATTCTGACCTGTGGTGCCTAAAGATTGTCAAGTCCAGGCTTGAGCTGGACTGCTGTTTGCTTGATCGGCTCCTTCTAGACCACACCCTGGGTCTTTGACCTCTGCCTTGGCCTCCCTCCAGCACTGTAATCATTAACGCCTTCTGGAAACCCACAGACAATAGGTCTCGGAGCCCATACCTCTCACCAACCAGAAAGGCAGTGTCTGCTGAAGTCTCAAGATGGAGAGAAGCAAGGAGAGAGATGGCAGTGACAAGCCCGCAGGGCAAGAGCCCACCAGTGAGGCACCAGGAGTGGCACTGAAGAGGCAGATTGGTTTGTGGAGTGCAGTGTCCATGACTGCCGGGTGTATGATTGGTTCTGGCATCTTCATGTCACCACAAGGGGTTTTGGTTTACATGGGCAGTGCTGGTGCCAGTCTTATTGTCTGGGCAACCTGTGGCTTCCTGGCCATGATGGGTGCTCTGTGCTATGCTGAAATGAGCAGCCTGGTTCCTGAGTCTGGGGGAGACTACGCCTACATTTTGCGAACCTTTGGCACTCTGCCTGCCTTCCTGGTTATCTACACATTTGTTCTGGTGGCCAGGCCAGCTGCCATCACTGCTGTCTCCCTGAGTTTTGCTGAGTATGCAGTGGCTCCCTTTTACCCAGGCTGCTCCTCACTCCCTCAGGTCACAGTTAAGATTGTGGCTTCTTCTTGCATCCTGTTGCTGCTACTGATCAACTATTGGAGCTCACGGATGTCCACTGTGCTGATGAACGTGTGCGCGGCTGCCAAAGTGTTCTCGCTGACAGTCATTGTAGTGGGTGGGGTCGTGGTGCTGGTCCAGAATTATAGTGGCACAGAATTCCTGCGGTTTTCCTTCCACAACACAACCCAGCAGGCAGGGCGCATTGGCATGGCTTTCTACCAGGGGCTGTGGTCCTTCGATGGCTGGAACAATATCAACATGGTAGTAGAGGAGCTCAAGAACCCAAAGGTGAGTTGAGTGTGCTGTTCTGTGGGTAAACCTCGTCATCTGCAGCTCCAGGAACTGGAGTTCCAACTACTCAAATGACTGAGGTCCTGAGCAGTCTAACTGGAATCAAGGCACCCTTGCTGTGCTCATAGGACTTGCATGGCAGCACATCTGCCTTGAAGGGTTTATGGGATTTTAACTATGGCTTTTAAATAAAGCAGCGTACTTCATGGTGTCATACCCCATGGTTTCATCTTTCTGCCCCTTGAGGTTAACTATCATCTCTCTCTCTCTCTCTCTCTCTCTCTCTCTATATATATATATATATATATATATATATATATATATATATATATATATATATATCTGAAGTCTGCAAAAAAGGGGTTTATTTTGAATTCATACAGCCAGCATTCTTACTGATTCTGTTGGCTACCTCCTGGAACTTTCCCTCCAGAAGATTGCAGCAAATACTTAATTCATAGTTCCGGAACCCTGAAAGCCATTAGAGAACATAGCATATTTTGGCATGGGGAACAAGCCAGTCCTGCCCACTCAGCTTACCTATGAGCCTGGCCTAAATAACCAGTGTGCTAGCCGGTCTGCAGGGGTACCTGAAACTCAGTTGTGGCATCTGGATCTTCAACTATTAGCATGTGGACTCTTTGCCATAAATATCTTCTCTGAGGTGTTGTTTATTTTCTTTTTCCCTTGCAGGAGTTTCAAATTCTCAGAGAATTGGAACTGCAAGTGTTCTGCTGTCCCCACTGGGCTGGCTTAGGGATGCTCTGGCTTTCAGAGTCTTGGCAAAGGCTCACTGAAGGGCAGCTTGAGGAGAGAACAGCAGCTTGGAGACAGAGAGAGGGGGGACAGGCAGAGAGAGAGAGAGACGGAGAAGAATTGGATGGAGACAGTGGAGAGAGAAGCCGACAAACGAAAGAGATAGAACCAGAGATAGAGAAACAGGGGAGAGACACACAGAGGCAGAGGGGAGAGGAGCTAGAAGAGAGGGAAAAACACACACACAGAGCAGAGACAAAGGAAACAGACACAGACAGATGTCAGAGGGAGGGAGAGCCCATGCTAGGAGTCCTAGGGCTTCATCCTTATTTTTATTTTTTATTTTCCCTTTGAGACAAGAGTTTTATTGTAGACCAGGTGGGCCTTGAACTTGTTCTGTGGCTAAGAATACCCTTGAACTTCTGATCTCCTGCCTCTACCTCCTGAATGGTGAGATTACAGGAGTATACCACCGTGCCTGGTGGGCTTAATTTCTTGCTTGCAATTTAATGCAATTCTTTGGCTATAAAAAGGGGACCATCATAATAACTTCCCTCACTTCCTCACGGGACTCTGAGGCTTAACTAGTACAATTTCGGCAGATGGCTCGGGATGCTCTCAAATGGGTAGCATGCACGTAGACAGGGTTGCCCTACAGAATAGAGCCCCCTTTCCTAACTAGACCCTGGGCTTTCAGCTAGGTCAAGGAAAGAGCAGGGTCCCAGAAGTTGGTCCTTGAAGTTGAAGACAGGCTCCCATAGTAGCAGTGGTTATCAGCAAAGGTTTGTTTTTGTTTTTTGTCTTGTTTGGTTTGGTTTGGTTTTTCGAGACAGGGTCTCTCTGTGTAGCCTTGGCTTTCCTGGACTCTCTCTGTAGACCAGGCTGGCCTCTAACTCACAGAGATCTGCCTGCCTCTGCCTCCTGAGTGCTGGGATTAAAGTCGTGTGCCACTGTTGCAGGGCTACAACAAAGTTTTTCTATAAAAGGTTCCAAGAGTTAAGGATTTTAGGCCCTATATTCATTAGTTCCCGTCACAACTACTCAGTTCTGTTGTGGTAGCAGGGAAATTGCCATAGATAAATAAAGGAACACAGTTGTATTTCAATAAAACTTTATTGACAAAAATCAGGCAAAAATTTATTGATGAAAATTATGGTCCATGGCTACAGTTTGCTGATCTCTGCTAAGGCTGAGGCTTTTTTGATGTGGGTTTCAAAGCAAAACCTAAGCCAGTCATCAGAATGCCAGTATTTAAGTCGGCCTTAATTTCCTCTAAAGGGTTTATTTATTTCAAACTGTCCTCATCTCCACAAAAGGAACTACAGAAACTGTGCCAAACCAGGGTCACCCTTATATGCAGACTCCTTGGGATCTGAATGAAGAATTCAGTGCCCTGAAAGTGAAATCAGAATATCTCACTGTTCTTGTGGCATACAGTGGCCAGAAACATCTATGTTGTGATCCAACCCGGGGCTCTACAAATTGTCACAGCTCATTACTACTGGGAAAGTTGCCTGGGGGAGAGGTCAAGTTCAAAAGGGTACTAAGTTTCTTACCTCTGAGATTGGGTCATGTACACTGGGTGCTCACTGTGCCAAGGGCATCCCAACAAGGCCTGGGAGAAGCGCGGCACCTCCGCTCCAGGTAGATTTGTGTGAGCCTAGGAGAGCCACATTCCACCCCTAGGGTGGTAAGCAATAGCTGCTGTATCCATCCCGAGGTCAAGGCAACTTTCCTTTGAGCTCAGAGTCCCAGATTCTAAAGCTGGAGGGGACCTGGGAGCACTCACATACAGGAGCCTGTTGCTGTCTCATTGGTTTTATTTTCCCTAGTTCACAACATAGTCCTCTTGGCCAACAAAGCAGAACAGTCAGACGAGGCCTCCCGGGAGAGGAGACTCAAGTCTAGCCACAGCTCTGCAGCAAGCAGTGTGAACAAGTGGCCAGACAGGACAGAGCCTGCCAATGTACAAGGGTACCCAGGGAGCGAGGACAGCATCTACACTGAGGCTGCTTGCCGAGCGCTGAAATAGGTGGAGATGAGTGCCCTATCCTCAGTGTCCCCTCTCCTCTCCTTTCCTTCTCTCCTTTCAACAATTTCCACGAGCGGGGCTCAGTCTTGGCAGACAGCTCTGGAAACTGGTCTTTCTTTAAGGCTGGAGAGAAGAGGACACGCTAATCTGAAGTGCATGCCTCCATTGAGGGGCAGATCCTACCTATTGCGGAACAGACCGGTGAAATCGTTAGCTTTCTTTCTCTTCCGGTTTCCTTGGCAAGCAATTCTCCCTCACACACTCCTGAGTCATTTCCAGTCCTCAGAGAGAGCCTGGGTGGGGGCCCTCTTCCTCCTGGGAGCTTTGGTGATGCCTCCATCATACCCTCTGCATCCCCACTGCTGTCTGTCTAGGATGTCTTGTCGTTCCCCATACACCTCTGTCTGTTTGCGCCCCCATGCAGCGGGGATCATGATCTCATGGAGGACACAGTGCTTCCATTCCACAGAGTCTGGCACAGTGCTCTGCGGATAGCCTAGGCCTGAGTTTGTGCTGAAGGCCTGGAGTGATCTCATTGGCTAACCTTTACCCTCTTCTCCCTGACCCTGCAGCAGAGCCTGGTGTGGGCAGTGATGATTGCCGTTCCCCTGGTCACCATCCTGTATGTTCTGGTCAATATCAGTTACCTGCTGGTTATGTCACCCTCAGAGATCCTGACCTCTGATGCCATAGCTGTGAGCTGGGGGTGAGTGAGTCATGTGCTGTGTCCCCTGGGCCCTCGACAGACATTGAGGGATAGGGAAGGACAGTGGGCTATGTGGATTTGAACTTGTCTTTAAATGCTGTGTTTTCTCTATTTCCAAGGAGGCCTTCTGGCCTCTTGCCAAATATCTGCTACAGTTCTTTCCGTTTATCCCTCTGTTGTTCTAGGAACCAGGTTCTGGGGTCCTGGGCCTGGCTGGTGCCCTTGGGTGTTGTACTTTCGACATTTGGTACTGTCAATGCGGTGTTCTTCAGCAGCAGCCGAGTGTGCTTTGCCGCTGCAAGAGAAGGTCACATGGTAAGAAGTGGGATCTGGGGTCAGGCAAGGTGGGGAGGGCTGCACGAGGGAGCTGGGATACCTTTCACCTGTGACAGCTCTTGACTGAGCCTAGCTTTTATCCCAAGCCTGAACTCACCTAATCAGATGTGACCCTCTTTGTTTTTGGTTTTTTGTTTTTTGTTTTTTGTTTCATGACAGGGTTTCTCTGTGTAGCCTTGGCTGTCCTGGACTAAATTTGTAGACCAGGCTGGCCTCGAACTCACAGAGATCCACCCACCTCTGCCTCCCTGCGTGCTGGGATTACAGGTGTGAGCCATCACGCTTGGCTCCAATGTATTCCTAATCACTTCCAGATTTCAGGCAGTCCTGGTCCTGGATTATGTGGCTTGGAAGATGTGAGGGATGAAGTCTACTGTATATAGCAAGAGTACAGAGGCCACAGGGAGGAGGCCCAGAGTACACACAGTTGCCTTTTCCCTTACAGACTTTTCCGCCCATGTTAGCTTTTTTAGTAATAATAATATTGAATAGCAGACAATCCCAAATCCCAGTGGCTTGCAACAACATTTAATTGTTGCTCCTCAGCCGGGCATGGTGGCGCACGCCTTTAATCCCAGCACTCGGGAGGCAGAGGCAGGCTGATCGCTGTGAGTTCGAGGCCAGCCTGGACTACAAAGTGAGTCCAGGACAGTCAAGGCTACACAGAGGAACCCTGTCTCGAAAAACCAAAAAAAAAAAATTGTTGCTCCTCATGTTAGCCGTGGCCCTGTTTGCTTCGGTCATTCTTATTTTGGAATGAGTCTGTTCCTATTTCATGGACCTAGGCCCTTGCTTGTCACTTGTGCTCATTTTTTAAAAAATGTGCATTGGTGTTTTGCCTGCATGTATGTCTGTGTGAGGGTGTCAAATTTTGGAGTAGCAGACAGTCATAAGCTGTTATGTGGGTGCTTGGAATTGAACCTGGGTCCTTTGGAACCTGGGTCCTTAACCGCTGAGCCATCTCTCCAGCACCATGTACTCATGTTTATTGGATGAATCAGGCGAACCAGTCTAGTCCACATCAGTGCTTGAAAACTATTCCTGACACAAGCCGCAGGGAGGGAGACAATATTTGGAAGACAATAACCCAGTGTACCATAGTAACCCAAGGGAATCTACCCCTGGAAGCCATAGCATGAATGACCATTAGTTTTGGGCACACTGGTGTCCAGAGCATGACAGGGGACATAGCACTTGCTGCGGCTTTTTTTCTATAGCCTCTCTCATGCCATGTTTTGCAGCCCCAACTTATGTCTATGATTCATGTGCATCGACTTACTCCAGCCCCAGCCCTGATCTTCACCACAGCTGTGGCTTTGGTCCTGATATTCCCAGGGAACTTCAACACCTTTGTGAATCTCTTGAGGTAAGTGTGCATGTGTTTATGCTGCATTTCTGAATGCCTGGGATCAGAGACCTCACATCTACACATATTTCAACCATTCTCTCTAGTTTATGTTTCCAAAGTTAAATCTGGCTCTCCTCTGCTCCCCTCCCCCCACCCCCACCCCCCAATGCAGCAAGACAGATGTTTCACCACAAGATAGCCTCAGGCTGAGATGCCACTGTCACTTTTTTCTCAGCTCTTCATTCTGCCGCTAAGATGAAATAAAAGGGCCTGTAGGTGCTGTGATGCTGGGGAGCCCTCGGACATGGTCAGATTTTTCCTTTCGTAGCCCAGGCTTGTGCTCTGGACTCTGTCCCATATAATTCTCCAGGACTGAGTGTAGATCCACAGCAAGCTGTTTCAGCTCAGGGAATGATCTCACCACGGGAAGAGGATGTTCTGACTCCCTTTTAATATTTTCCTCAAGACAGAAATCACAGGCTGTTGTGACACCCATTTGTGATTTTATAAGCTCATTGGAAGCAGGGTTGATTCTTCAACTACCAGATGAGCATCGTATCTGGGTACAGAGGGCGTTCTCGTAATTTCTCAGGCATCACATGTTCCCTTGCTCTGTTGTCTAATCTGGAACAGGACATTTGGTGCTTGATGTGAGTGCTAAGAACAACAAGTCACAAATAATGTTTTATTTTCACTTTCCCGCATAAGAAAAAGGTGGAAATCATTATACAGTGATAACAAAGTGATTATAACCCATTGTGGGGTGGGAGGGTGGGAGGGTGTCTTCAGTTAGAGAATGGGGAATGTGACCAAAATGTCTCAGTACAGAGCAGTGATCCTGGCCTGATCTACTCTGTTAGGCCCTAACACTTTACATGGCATCTGGGGACTGAATATAGGTCTTTGTGCTTGTGTGGCAAGCTCTGTACTGACCAAGCTGTGTCTCCAGACACTCAAGATGGAATTTTATCAGAATGGACCAGCAGACACTCAAACTATAGACCTTGGAAAGGACAGAGGCAAGGGTTTATTGGGTATTTAGCAGCCTACACATAATGTCACTAACCCTAAAGGCAAGGTGGGTTGGGAAAAAAACAACTCTATTTCTAGTGAGCTGTCCTCCAGGGAACATAGGCTTCCTTAAGATTCCACCATGCTCCCATTTTAAAAGATTTTATTTTAAAATTAATATACGATTTGGCAGTTTCACACTTGATTTTAGCTTAAAGGCCAGGAAGCAATTACTTTTTGGTAATTTCATATGTGTATAAGATATATTGTGGCCACTTTTCACCCCTCTACCCTTTCTTCTCCTCCCCCCTCCCACAAGCCCCACTCCTTCCTTCTACCAAGTTCCCATCTCAAGTCTATGGCTTTTCATTTGGTGACTCATTGGGCCATCCCTGAGCTTTTTTTTTTTTTAAAGATTTATTGATTTTATTTTATGTGTAGAAATCTTTTGTCTGCATTTATGTTTGTGTATCACATTTGTGCCTGGCTCCCATAAAGATCAGAAGAAGGCATTAGATCTTCTGGAACTGAAGTTAAGGATGGCTGTGAGGCACCATATGGGTGCTGGGAACTAAATGTGGCTCTTCTGTGAGAGTGGCAAGTGTTCTTAACCCCTGAGCAATCTTTACAGTCCTTAGCTCTCCTTCTGAAGAAAACCAAATGCTCCTCCTGCTCTCTGGATCTTTTGTCCTGATCTGGGCAGGTTCTATCACAGAAGGTCTCATCTACACTTTTTGTTTTTTCTTTGCAGCTTTGTGTCCTGGCTCACCTCTGGAACCACATTTGGCTGTCTCCTGTATTTGCGAATAAAAACAAAGAATCTTCCCCATACTTACAAGGTAGCCCTTAGGACAGTCACTGGGTACTTTTCAATCTAGGCTCCTAGATAAGTATAGCTTTGGGCTACCGTCTCCTTCAGGGGCTGGTCCAGCGGTTCTCAACCTCCTAATGCAGAGACCCTTTAATACAGTTCCTCATGTTGTGGTGACCTCCCCCTCCAGCCATAAAATTGTTTTCATTGCTACTTCGTACCTGTCATTTTGCTACTGTTATCAATCATAACGTAAATATCTGATATGCAGGGGATCTAATATGCAATCCCCAAAGGGGCTGAGACCTTCAAGTTGAGAACAAGGCCTAGACAAGGAATGTCAGTGGCTGCTAGTGTCATTGTATTTGGTGGGAGATGGCCCATTTTGGGGGTGTGGTAAGTGATATTGGTCATTTCTCCTCTGGAGGGCAATGGGGGAGAAAGATGGAGCACAAACGCAAAAGGCTACACAACACAGGCCAACGCAGGGCTCCAGACTCTGCTTCTTAAAGAGGCCTCTAGAGCCCAGTGGGTGGATCCCTGGCCCCGCCTGGCATTCTAGCAGATCCTGGAGGAGGTGGAAATGAATGAAAGGTCGGAAGGACAGAATTCGGTGACACCCCTCCCTCACCATTCCAGTCTCAGAGGCCAAGTAACTTTTTTGTGCCCTCCGCAGGTTCCCACCGTCATCCCTGCCGTCATGCTCCTGGTGTCTCTCTACCTGGTGCTGGCACCCATCATCGACCATCCCCAGATAGAGTTCCTATACCTCTTCCTGTTCGTGCTCAGTGGCGTCCCAGTGTACTTCCTGCTTTTCCATTTCCAGTGTCAGTCCAAGTGTATACAAACAGCCACTATGCATCTCCAGCTGCTCCTAGAAGTTGTTCCAACCACTAAAGATCGCTGACTGGGTGGCCTCATAGGGTGCATTGCCCTCTTCACTGCAGACCCCACTGTTCCTAATGGGTCTCTGTAGACTGACTGTGCATCATCCCAGTAAGCACTTAGTGCTACAACACAGTTGCTTATAGTGCAGTTTGGGAATATCTCCCAGGACGTTATTGCATTTCTCTGAAACTTGTTCTGACACAGTACCACCTTGCTTCACAAAGGAACCCACTAGTTCCAGATAGATATTTAGTTGCTATTTGTAGCCTACATGGACGGCACAAAATGAGGTTCTTCTTTTTGTTTCTGTCACTGGAATTCTGTGGTCTTGTTCGCCCTCTGATGTTGCTTGAACAGAAGATGTTGCACGTTTTGGAATATATATGGGGCTATTTGTATCAAGTGTGCAAGAAGTAGAAAACGCCAGCATGGTAAGAAGAATAAGGATGATACAGGATGAGATTTGCTGTTTTTTAAAATGATGTGGAACAGAAGAATGGGGAGGCAAGATCTGAAGGGATAGTTTTGATCTTTGTCCTATAGTCTAACTGTTGCTTGATGGTATTTCTTTGGTTCCTCCTCCTCCTCCTCCTCCTCCTCCTCCTCCTCCTCCTCCTCCTTGTCCTCCTCCTCCTCCTTTCTCTATTTTTGCAAACCTGGATAATCCCAGGGCATCATGTATATATACATAAGCAAGCACTGTATCATTGATTTTCTGGGGCAACTGACACCATAAAATAAATTTCTCATTTTGCCTCCAGTGAGTTTGAATGGGTATCTACCTACTTCTGGCAATTAGACTAGATTTGTTTATGATAATTCTTCTTGCTCACGAAGACTTCAGTTGTAGTTTGAAGCTGCCTATTTGCTTGAACAGTGCAATAAGCAGTAGATGTGCTGCTAAGAAGGAGGGGTTATGGGCTTTGAGGAAAAGGAAAGACAGATACATTTCCAGGAGAAAGGACAAAGAGCTCCCAGGAAAGCTAATATGGTTATAGGACTAAATAAAAATGAGAGGACAGAAAAACCTCCCTATCCTGGAAGAATACGGGAGACGAAGAATGGCAGGTGCCTGGAACGAGGGTGGGAGTGTAGCTCCTGAGCACGGTTAGGCGGTGGGTGACTCAAAAGAAAGGAACATAAAACATCATTTAGTTTCTCCTGTAAACTGGATTTGGGCAACTCATGTATGGTTTTAGTGTACCTTGCACACATTTGTAACTTTTCTGTTGGTGTGATAAAACGCCATAACCAGGGCAACTTATAGAAAGTGTTTTATTTGGGTTTATGGGTCCATAGGGATAAGAGTCCATCACTACTATGAAAGGGAAGTGTTGCAGCAGGCAGATGCAGTGGCTGCAACAGCTGAGAATTCGCGTTTTGAACTTAGGGCAGAGAGCACAGAGGGAATGGCGTGAGGCTTTTGAAACCTCACAGCCTGCTCCACTGGCACATTTCCTCTAGCAAGGGCACACCTCCAAAGCCTCAAGGAATAGCTCCACCAAGGGGACCTAGTGTTCAAACATCTGAGTCTATCCAGTATTCTCATTCAAACCACCACTTCCCCCATACGCTTGCTTCAAGGGAGACATCAACCAGAAAAGTTCAACAGCTCCACTCAGTTGAACATAAGAGTCTGAGTTTGGTCTAAGCTCCTCAGTTTGAGGATTCAGCTCTCCTGACTAGTGTCACATCAGACACTAGTGATTTAAGTACGACTTTGAAACTGGACCTTCCTACAACTTTCCCCCCTTCAAGTACAATAATTTGCTAGAATGACTCACAGGATCCAGAAAACCACTTTATGATTACCAGTTGAATATAAAAGATTCAACTCAGAAACACTCAGTTGGAAGAGACGCACAGTGTAAGGTTGGAGGGTGGGAGTGCAGCTTCTGTAAGCTTCAGCTTTGCTATCTTTTGTTGTATAGCAGTTTCCTCTGTTTTGAAATAGTCGGTGCTGGAGGGAAGTTTGTTAAGACTCGAGAAGTTAACAAAACTTACAATGCTCAGGAAGTCAACAACAAATAAGTCCCAGGAAGCTCCTGAAATTCACGAGATTCACAAGGCTCCTTCTGTAGGTGATCAAGCCTGCGCACAAGCTCCTCTGTTTGAAGACCCCTATGCCTGGCTAAAGAGATGTTTATGCCTACTCAGAAAAAGTCAGCCAATACCCTCTCCAGCACCTACATATATTTACCCAGAAGCTTTCTAAATTCTGTCACTCAGGAGTTTTTAATAGAGGTGTCATTGGGTATGAATGATTGATTAAGTCATTGCTCGAATTCAATATCCAACCTCTCTGCCCCATGCCCGGGGGAGTGGGTTGAATGTTCTAAACTTCTATCTATGTCCTCTCCCTGAAGCTACCAAGGTAGCATATTAACATTCTAGCCATTCCAAAGGTTTTTGGGACTCTGTGCTGGGAACAAAAACTTTATTTCTGGTCCACTATAGTCACTAATTAGGAACTGTTGATTAGCCCAGTTCCTGGAGACAATTCTACAGGGAAACTCTAGCATCCCATCTTCCCAAGAAGGGTTACACTGTTGCAGAGAAAAAAAAAAGCTTCAAAAGAGGGTAGTCCTTCCCAGCTCCTGGTCTGGAATGTTTAGCATAACCTCTGTAGAGGAGGGTAGGGATTGAGATTGACTTCAGTCATCCAAGGCCAATAATTTAATCAAGCATACACATATAATGGAGATTCTATAGAAAACTGAAGTGAGGGCTTGGAGAGTGTCCAGGCTGGTGAACACATGAGGGAGGCTAGTGTGCTGGGACCCCCCCACCCCTCCCACCTTACCCTATGTACCTCTGCACTGCTCTTTTATATGTTTTGTTTTGTTTGAGGCAGGATTTCATCTAATCCAGGCTGGCCTCCAATTTACTACGGACTTAAATTCCCGATTCTCCTGCACACGTTCCTGAGTGGTAGAATTACAGAAGTTCATCACCACACCAGTTTATGCAGTGCTGGGGAATCGAACCCAGGGCTTTAAACATGCTAAGCAAGCACACCCAGCTGAGCTACATCCTAGTCCCATTTGTATCTTTTATAATAAACTGACAAATACCAAATAACTGTTCTTCTGGGCTCTGTAAGCCATTATAACAAATTATTAAACAGTAAGATAGGGGTTGTGGAACTCTTGACTTGTAGCCCATGGCTTGTACAGGACATCTAAAATGGGTGCAGCCCTCACTTGGAATGGAATCTCACAGGTGCATTGGTGGCAGGGTTGGTCGGGAAGCCACGCTGGCAAGCTCATCCTCTTTGTTCTCTTCCCTCACGTATCTCTGATCTGTCAAGCATCTCCTCTGACCTTCTCCTGGCACCACTCTGTCTCTTTCCTTTGTACAGAGGCAGTCTTCGCTTACCTCTCAGAGAAGAACAACTGGTTCTGCAAACAGGCAGAAAGGAAGTGTTGTCTACCTCTTCAATCTTTGTTCCTGCTTAGGCGTGGATCAGAAGGGGGAAGAAAAGCCCTGCCAAGCCTAGCCCTTGGGGCCCCAGTGTTCCAGGGAGAGTGAGACAAGCAGGCAGCTAACACAAGCAGGGGATGATTCTGAGATGTAACGCTGAGCTCACAGATAAACTGTGCAGGCAGCATCCACTTTAAAATAGATATGGGTAGCCTATGGGCTTTCTTTTAAAAGCCCTTAATGGGACTGGGGACATATTTCAGTGGGTAGAATGCTTGTCTAATGTATGAAGGCCTGGGTTTGATCTCCAGCTCCACATAAGCAAGCCTTGGAGTTCCACACTAGTGGTCTCTTCCACTTTGGAGAGGAGTCTAGAACTCAGAAGGCTGAAGTCACCCTTGGTTATGACAGCTTGGGCTACAGGAGACCCTGTCTCAAAAAACCCAAACCCAAACCCAAACTGAAACGAAGAACAAGGTTAAAAACTCTTCCCTCGCTGGCCAATGGGCAAAGAGACACCTTGTTGGTATTGTTCTTGTATCAGTCAGGGGCAGAGCAGATGGCAGTCCTTTGTTTATCCTAGCTTGATGCCTGGCTTGGTGGCCAAAGCTGTTTTAATGCCTAGGGAACCTAAAAATCAAATCAAATCAAATCTGTAGCACAGCACGGGATTAGGAAGACAGAAAACTGTGCTCTCCCATGCCACACAGTACCGGTGGGGAAAGATGCCACAGACCTTACCTGCCCTTTGTCCATGGTAAGGGTGGGTGAGCAGTGCCTTGTGGTAGCTGCCCTGCAGACTGGCCATGTGGCTATGGACCCCTGGGTGACCTACTTGGGCAAGCAAGTGTCTATAGCCCTCCTGTGCGGTGCACCGAAGGGCAGGTCTGCGGGTGGTGGCATGGTAGTCAGCAGGTCTCTGTCTTCCTTCTGCCATGTGGTGGTAGGCGGGGCTCTGTGTGTCTATGGACCACAGCATTATGAAAAGAGATGGACCTGGAGACTAGAGGGTGGAGAGGAGTCGCCTGTTGTGAGGGGCCAGCCCTGCCACCAGGAGCCATGGTGAAGTCCCAGCTCCAACTGCTGCTGAGGGCCATGTCTGGGTCCGCCCGCGGCTACACAGTGGCAGGGGTCAGTGTTAGTGTCCATGGCTCATTTTACCACTAGGGAACATGGGGACGTCACTGATCAGGGCAGCTGCCAGGGACCATGTAGATGTCCAGGGGCTGTGCAGAATGGGCAACACCCTTCACTGGCTCTGGTGCTCTGGAGAGCTGGCCACATCTCTCACTTGAGAGAGCAGGACCTGTGCCTCCCCCCGCCCCCTCCCCCCCGTGGGCAGCACAGTGGAGCAGGCCCTGGTGACAGGTGCATGGGTGAGCCTGCCTCAAGTGTGGGGGAGCACAGAGGTGATGTCAGTCTTCTTCCTCTGCCCCTTGCCACCTCTGGCAGTCAGAAAAGCTTCCTACAGCGTCATGAGTTCTGGAGAGTTAGCCCTATCTCTCACCAGCTGCAGTACTCAGGAGAGCAGAGCTCTGCACCTTGCTTGGGTAGCACAGCAGAGCTGACCCTGGTGATTGGGTTCAGGTGAGCCTCAAAGGCAAGCATTCCGGAGAGCTAGCTCAACCACTCATGGTATGTCATGGGTGCAGGGGTGAGGCCCTTCCTGCCTCACCCCTCACCACCTGCAGCAGTCTGGAGAGTTGTCCCTGGGGTCACGAGAGTGGGAGAGCTGGCACTTTCCCTCACCAGCTGCATCATTCCAGAAGATGGCCCTGCACCTCGCCTGAGCAGCACAGTGGTGCTGGCTTTGGAGGCAGAGGTGTGGGTGAGTCAGCCTGGAGGGTAGGAGAGCAGAAGAGCTGATCCTGCCCAATGCCGATGGTGGCATTAAGTGGCTTAGTCTGAGCAGTGCTGGAAAGCTAGCCATGGTGGCACTGATAAGGAGCAGCTTGGCTTGCTGACCAGCTCAGCCACCACCCAGGCCCAGATCCAGGGCTCTGAGTTGGCCCACCCCAAAATCTATATCATCTGCGATTGGTTGAGATATGTGAAAGGGCCAATCCTGCTTATCCAAAGCTACAGAAGCTCCATGACACAGGGCAACAGCAAGATCATTGGGGTGAGGACCCAATATGGATGGTATAACAGAAGCCAGAGATCTCAAAGCCTGCCAATGACTCAATGCAATGAACATTTGCAAGTGAAGATGTGTGGACAGAGGGATATACTGTGAGACACACTGTAACATACTAGAGCTTCCATGATAATATATTTCCTATGCTTTGTTTTTTGTTGTGTTTTGTATGTGTGTTTTTTTATTTTGGGAAAGGTTGACAGGGTGAAGGGTGGATATGAGAGGATGAGGAGATGAATAGGATTGGGGTACATGGTGTGAAACTCAAAAAGAATCAATAAAAAGTTTTTAAAAATTCTCAGTGGTTTAGGATTCTGGGAGGTCTTTTTGTATAATGTTTTTGTATCAGCATGGTTTTAGTGAGGGTTCTTGTTGTGGTTTGAATGAGAATGGCCCTCATAGGTTCACATACTGGTCGTCGGTTGAACTGATTGGGAAGGACTAGGAGGTGTGGCCTTGTTGGAGGAGGTGTGCCACTGGGGGTGGGCTTTGAGTTTCAAAAGCCCACATGAAGCCCATGTCATCCTCTCTGCCTCCAACTTTTGGAACAAGATGTAAAACTCTTAGATCTTTTTCCAGCTCAATACTTGCCTACCTACGTGCTGCCACATTTCTTGACATGGTAGCCATGGACTCATCCTCTGAAATTGTAAACAGGCTCCCAATGAAATGCTTTCTTTTGTAAGTTGCTTTGATCGTGGTGTCTCTACACAGTAGTAGTAACCCCAACTAAGACAGTTCTCCAGAGAGTCAGGCCAGAGGGTCCATATGTGATGGACGAGAGAGGGTTTAACTGGACCACTAGTCCACATAATTATAACATCTGGTAAATCTCAGGACAGGTCTGTAAGCTGGGGACCTTGGGACCCTCATAGTATGTATCAGCCTAAGTCTCTAGCCCTTGGTGCAAGGAAGCTGAAGGTACACTCTCAGTTTTGAGGTCAAAGGCTGGAGACGCCAAGGAGAAGGCTGTTGGCCTAAGTCCTGGAGACCAAACAACTTGGCCTCCAATGTCCACTGCAAGAGCTGAATATTCAAATATGCCCTGGTTGTTTGAGGGAGACGTCAATCTCCTTGCAGTTATGCTCTGGTTGGATGGTGCCTACACATGCTGAGGGCAAGTTCAGCCAGATGCACATGCTGTAATTCTCTAGAACCATCCTCACAGACACACTCACAAAACTATGCAAAAAGTCTCTGTTTCTTCGGTTTTGAGCCTAGCCTTTAACGGCTGGGCCATCTCTCTCCAGCCCAAGTCTCCATTTCTTAATCCAGACAAACTGACCCCTAAAATTAATCACCATAGGCACTTAACTCATTTTTACTGCTTGCTTAATACTATTGGACTGCTCTTCTTGACTATTTGAGCATTCCATTTTATAATTTTGTTTTTGTTTTGAGACAGGGATTCTCTGTGTAACAGTCCTGGCTATCCTGGATCCGCCTGCCTCTGCCTCCCAAGTGCTGGGATTAAAGACATGCGCTACCATGCCCGGTTTCTATTTTATAATTATTATAAACAGAGTTGTTTCTTTGTTTGTTTTCTAGTGCTGGAGATTGAATCCAGGTGCTTGTGCATGTGATGCAGGCATTATACGCTGAACCTCAGCCTCTCCTTACATATCATGAACATAATAAGATGCACCTAAGGCATGAAATTATAATGACATGGATTATAGACTTTGTTAACTTCTCACTAGCTCTTAATTTACAGCTTAGCTTTCTTATATAAAAACTATGGATGGTTTTCATGCTGGGCATGGTGGCACACACCTTTGCTCCCAGCACTCTAGGAAGCAGAGGCAGGAGGATCTCTATGAATTCGAGGCCAGCTTGCTCTACAAAGAGAGTTTCAGAACAGCCAGGGCTGTTACAAAGAGAAACCCTGTCTCAAAAAACAAACAAACCAGGCTGGCCTTGAACTCACAGAGATCTGCCTGCCTCTATTTTCCAAGTATTGGGATTAAAGGTGTGTACTAACGTCACCTGGTCGCAGTCTGGGCTCTTAAGAAATAGGCATCAAGCAGAGAGAGGTGAGTCTCAGATCAGCACTGTTTACCTTTGGCGAATGCCTACCCACCCTCCAGGCCTTAGTACAAGCTTCATTTCTTCCAGTCAGTTTTCCTGGACCAAAGGGATCTGAACGGGAGTGTCCATTTGCTTTTATAATGGTTCATCTTGGCTGTCAACTTGAACAGATCTGGGATCAACTAACAGACACACCTCTTCGCAGATCTGTGAGAGTATTTCCCTTAATGATTACCTGGGTGTAGACAACCTTCCTCTAGAGTGGGCAACACCTCCTGGCAGTGAACCAGATTTGAAGAGGTTGGAGGGAAAAGCAATGCTGTTCTTCACCTCCTTGCCTTCACTCCCTGATGGTGAGTGCATCGACTTTGTGGCTGCCACTGTCTTTGCTGACACCAGAACCCAGCTTCCTCAGTCTTCAAATGTGGACTGAAATCTGGCACTCTCCAAGCACGGAACCTCCAGGCTTTTGGTGCCAGGTTGGGATGGCTGAGACATGCAACTTCATAGACTAAGGAGCTACTGGGTTTTCACACTCTCCTGAATGCATCAACCATTGGTGGACTCCCTAGCCTGTGTGTGCAAGCCAGTCTGGTGACTCTCCTTTTAATATGTGTTCCCTCCATTGGCTCCAGTCCTCTTGAGAACACTGATGGACTGCAGGCCAAGCAGCATTAAAACAATGTCTTCAGTCATCTGTCTTCTTGCTTGGCAATGAGTTTCAGTTCTGTAATGCTCAAGGCTTCCACAGAACTCAACAAATGGTTATGGCATCCCTGAAGACACTAGCTCTTACAAGGTGGGTGAGGAGAAACGGAGAGAAGCATTTTGTTTTGTTTTGTTTTTCTAGGAATTTCTTATACTGGGGTTCCCAGGTACTGGCAATAAAAATAAGTAAGATTTATGAAGTACCTGGCCCACACAAGCATGATTCTTCATGCATTTCATCAGTTGAATCATTTAATTGTCACAGTCTTAAGTACTGAACGGTTAAAGCCACCTACCCAATGTCACACAGTAGAAAGTGGAAGAAGTAGAATTTGAATCAGACCACTTGGGTCCAAAACCTGTGACCCCCTCAGCTACTAGGACGTTAAACCCAAGAGCAACTAGAGTTGGGGAAATGTGGCAGATGTCTTATGCTGACACTAATTACAGTGACAGTAATACCTTTGACAGAAACTACCACTCCACTGTGGTACCTTCCCAGCACATTTATTCTCCTAAGAAAGCCACCTTGTTTATTTTGGGACAGTCCCACCTCCCAGCTTTCTTGGCATGTACCCCTAGAAGGGGCTTCTCAACAAACCCCAAGCAGACCCTCCTGGGACTGTTCATGTCAGTTCTAGGAGACAAGAGGAGCTCTCGTGGGAGGTGAAGCTGGCTCCAAGCTCATGCAAGAAGCAGACTGATAGAGCAAGACACAGACTCATACAGAAATGCCAGAAAGAGAGATGAACCAGCATGTCTCTCCCTTTCCTGGGAGCAAGTGAGGCCCCTTTTATTGATTCCCATCCTATGCAATGTCGGACCCCTCACCTCTTGACCCAGAAGAGCCCTAACTAAGATCAGCTTACAGCCCAAAACTCCTTTCATAGGCCACTACTTTGTGTACTAGCTGGGATAGCAGGCAGGGCAAATGATGATGCTGAGGTGCCACCATCAAGAAGGGAAACCGCTTTCTAAGCAGTAGTGACAGAGATGGCAAGAGGTAGGTGATGTCAGATCCCAAAGAAACAAATGGCCTTTGAAGATATCAAGGCTGACATGCTGGCTACTGGCCACCAGGCTCTCTTGGCATCAGCATCGTAAGTTACAAAGTCCCGGCTCCTCCCAGCATGTCTCACCCCCGCCCCCTACCCTGAACCTCTCGAGCCCCTGACCTTTGCTTCCCTTCCCCAGCCATGCTTTGTCCCCTTGGTTCTTGTCTCTCTCTTGGTCCTCTGCTCTTGGCTCCTGGTCACCTCTTTTGCCTCTCTCTCTCCTCTTCTTCTCTTGCTCTCTCTCCCCTGTCCCTTTCCTCTCATGGTCCACTCTATTCTGCTAGCCATGTTCAGCCTGGACTCTTCCAGAAGCCTCGCACTGTGCTCTCCCTCATACCTACAAAAAGGATCTTCTCCCCAGCCATTCCTAGGAGAGGTCATGTCCTCATTTTCATTCAGGTAGTTTCTCTCTTAGGCTAAGGCTCTAGCTTTCCTTCTCTCATGTGCTCCTATGAGTCCACAGGAGGAGGGTCTCAGTCCCCCCCCCCCACCTCCCTTGAGGCTCTGATCTGGCCTGTGCATCTCTTCATTTTTCCCACTTGACTTGGAGCCTGCATGGAGGGAGGTTGGGGTGGGGGTGGGGGAGAATGAACGTGGGATCAAGGAGAGGGCTGAGAAGATGGTCTCATATACCCCAGTCTTTACATCGCCACAGAGTGCATAAGACCATGTAGAACAGAGAGGTCCTTGGGGACAGCTAGGTGACAGTTAATACTGCAAGATTGGGAGAAGCAACCAAGAGACCACCAGGATGAAGGAACAAGACAGCAGGCTGAAGGCCCCACCGACCTGGGCCCCTCTCATTCCTGCTGGAGAGCTCCTCTTCCTGCCAATCAGATTTGAGATATTCTCTCTCTCTCTCTCTCTCTCTCTCTCTCTCTCTCTCTCTCTCTCTCTCTCTCTCTCTCTCTCTCTCTTTCTCTGTCTCTCTGTCTCTCTCTCCCCTCCCCCCTCTGATTCTTCCTCAAAGATCTTCAAACTCTGGCAAGAACAGGAAGCTGTGGCTGGAGGAATTTCCTGTTTACTGATGGTGTCAGCTCTGGTCTGAGACGACTGCCCTTCTGTAGCTACCATGAGCTGTGTCTTCCACCCGTCCCTTAGGCTGTCTCACGTGTCCGCCCTGTCCAGGGTTAGAATGCAGCACTCCCTCGCTTCCTTGGGCCCAGCAAGGTGCTTATCTCAGCTGCTCTCCTTGCTGGCCTGGGCTGCAGGTAGCACTTCTGAAACCGCTCAGAAAGCAGCTTGCCATGTTAGCACAGGCTGCCAGACCCTGTGACTTTGGTGTCACCCTAGTTCACAGAGAAGGAAGCTCAGAGTGCTAAGGATGGCAAAAAGTAGAAAAGTACACAAAAATGAGGATGCTCAGTTAAAGTCACATTTTAGATAACGACAGGAATTTTTTTTTTTTTTTTGGTTTGGTTTGGTTTTTGGTTTTTCGAGACAGGGTTTCTCTTGTAGCCCTGACTGTCCTGGACTGGCACTGTAGGCCAGGCTGGTCTAGAACTCACAGAGATTCGCCTGCCTCTGCCTCCAGAGAGCTGGGATTAAAGATATGCATCAGCACACCTGGCTGGCTTTCTTTTTAAGTGAGAAATGGCTTATTTTGGTTTACAGTTTGAGGGTACTGTTTACCATGGTGGGGACAAGGTTTCAGAGGCTTAAAGTGCTGTCACGTGGCATCCACAGTCAAGACCCAGAGAGATAAATGTTTAGCTTACTTTCTCTCTTTAAAAAGAAAAATAGCCAGGTGTGGTGGCACACACCTTTAATCCCAGCACTCGGGAGGCAGAGGCAGGCGGATCGCTGTGAGTTCAGGGCCAGCCTGATCTACAAACCGAGTCCAGGCCAGTCCAGGAAACACAGAGAAATGCTGTCTTGAAAAACCAAAAATAAATCAATAAAATAAAATACAATAAAAATAAAAACAAAGCCGTCAATCAGGTTTTTGGTGTTAGAATCTCCTGGGATTTATCTTGTGAATCTTAAAGGGACAGAAGGCCAGACAAGGCAGAGAGGCCCACGGCGTGACCCTGTGACAGTCAGTGCAGCTTTTAAGACAAGGAGTCAGTGTGCCAACCTGGAAACATAGCCACTGTGCTCCTGTCTGGCTGATGAGGGTGTGGAGGCTGAGCACATACAGATTCAACTTGTCACAGAAGGTCAGACTCTCCAAAGCAGTGGTTGACAAGTTGGTCACATAGCAGCAGCATCATCTATGGTTGCAAATGTATCAATTTTGATTAGGTCAGGGAATGTCTAGGTATCTGGTCAAGGTGTACCCACGAGGGTGTTTAGAAACTGTAGGCAGTGTGTATGTGTGTGCATATGTGTTTGTTTGTTTGTGTGTGTGTGTGTGTGTGTGTGTGAGAGAGAGAGAGAGAGAGAGAGAGACAGACAGACAGACAGACAGACAGACAGACAGAGGCAGGGAGACAGAGGCAGGGAGACAGAGAAAGAAATAGAGACAGAGACAGAAACAGAGACACATAAGAAAGACAGACATATACAGAGATGGGTATTAAACTAGACTTGAGTGTAATCATCTACTTGATCTACTGTCTGTCTGGGGCAAGCAGATACTTGCTCTATGTTGGACTCACAGGTTAAGCACTTGGTCTCTAGCTGGTGGCTTTGTTTTGAGGTATTTGGGAACCTTTTGTAAATGGGGCCTGGCGGGCTGGGGGGAGAATCTAGAGGGCTTTATCCTAGGCCCATTCCAGCCTCATCTTTTCTGCTTCCTGGTCAGCCACCTAGCAAGCCTCTTCACACTCCTTGAACAGCGGCTGTTCCTGCCACAGCGAATACCACCATGCTTGCCCTGCCCTGTTCGCTGCCTAGCCATGCTCGTTATACCTGCTGTGCCGGCTCCTGCCTTGCTCGCCCCCACTGCCCCACTGTGACATAAAGGAACTTCTTCTTCCCCCTAAGTTGCATCTGTAAGGTCTCCCATCCAGTAATAAGAAAGGAACGAAATACAAAGTGCAAGTCTGGCTTTACAGAGAAATCAGAAAGGTTTGATGAGAAAACGTTGATTAAGCTCAGCCTCAGCACACGGGGTGGGTATCCAAAGTGTCTTCTCCTTCTCGTGGCTGCTGACCTCGGGAGTCATGTGTTAGGAGAGGAGTGAGAACGCTGACAGGGCTGCGCTGGGCCTATGCACTAGGCCTGTCAAGGCTCCACAGCAGGATGTGGCTGCAGCCTGAGGCATTTCTGCTACTTGAGTCATATGACCCAGGCGTTGGGAACAGGGGACAGTTTGGCCTGCTGCCTGAGCATAATTCTTATGTAAACCCAGGCCGTGCCCTCTGTAGTAGAGAATGAAAATCCTTTGAAAAATGACTCCTGGCATATATCTGGGCCCTAAGATAAACAGAATATTGAAGCCTGGGAGACAAAGTGACCACGCAGCTGAAACTACCTATTACAGACTGAGCCACATCAGTACCATCAAGTGCTGAAACCAAGCAGGTCCAGCAGCCAGGCCTGACAGGATAGAAGAGGCATATCTGGGACAGTCAGATCAGGATGGAGGACCCAACATAGCCCAGAAAGCCAACTGTCCCTTTCTCTCAGCCCATGGCCAAGCCCCACTTTCCAGGAATGCTCACTTGGCATGAGGGTGCCAGCAAGATGGAGGACAGCTGAGCCACAGCTTCTAAACGGGAGCGTAAAGGAAACGGCTTTTCATCCATTTGGGTCTCACGTCTGCGTTGCTTCCATCTGTTTATTCCTTCCTCCAGAAAGTACCTGTGGTTTGTCTCTGACTCCGTGAATAGAGCCTGACACTGCTACTCAAGAATGACTATTTCATCAGCCTGTGAAATACGTGTGTCTCATTCATCTTATCAGAAAACTAAACTGTCCAGTTCCCCTGTCTATTACCATCTTTTCTTGTCAGCCAAACATTAAGTGCGTCGACACGAGCTTTCTCCATTTCTCCCTTCCCCGGTCCTTCTCATCCAGCAGGCCTCCCTCCATGCCTGCCTTTTCCTCCAGGGTTCTGTCTCCTAGAGCTGGTGCTTACTGCATCTCTCAGCATCTCTCATGGCTGGCAGAAAGCTCCAAACCATACTCGCTGGCTGCAAAAGTCTCTTTTACAGCTTTCTCGCTTGTGTCCCAGTGTTCCTTGGGCCAGCTCCTCATGAGACAAAGAATAGGTTATTGGAAGCATAAATCTCAGGATTTTACATGCTGTATTAGTCTTCCAAAGCAACTGGGCCTGAGCTCACAAAGCAAAGAGCTTAAACAACAGAAATTAATTTTAGGTGCTGTTGAGACTGGTGTTGCTGTCTTGCAGTCAACTGCTTTCTACAGCCATGCACGCTGTTCTCTCCGTGACCTCATGTGCCCTTCGTCACTATCCTTTCCTGTTTTCTCTCTCTTTATACATTATTTACTTGTTTTTATTTTATGTGCATTGGTGTTTTGTCTGCAGGTATGTCTGTATGAGGATCCCAGATCCCTACAACTGGAAGTACAAACAATTGTGAGCTGCCAATGTAGCTGTTGGGATTTGAACCCAGGTCCTCTGGAAGTCAGTGTTCATGATCATTGAGCCATCTCTCCAGCCCCCTTGTCACCTCTTCTTAATAACACCAGTCCTTTGGGTCTTTGGCCCCACCCTATGACCTCCTTTGAATTCCCTTATAAGGGCCCTGTCCTGGTGAGTTTTGTGTCAACTTGACACAAACTAGAGTTATCTGAAAGGAGGGAACGTTCATTGGGAAGATGCCTCCGTAAGATCCGGCTGTACGGCATTTTCTTAATCTGTGATTGGTGATGGCGGTGGGGGCGTGGGGAGGAGTCCAACTGTGGATAGTGCCATTCATGGGCTAGTGGTCTTGGGTTCTGTAAGAAAACAGGCTGAGCAAGCCATGAGGAGCAAGCCAGTAAGCAGAACCCCTCCATGGCCTCTGCATCAGCTCCTGCCTTGTTTGAGTTCCTGCCCTCACTGCTTTTGATGATGAATGGTCATATGGAACTGTGAGTAAAATAAACCTTTTCCCTCACCCCCGCCTCCCCAAGGTTTTGGTCATGGTGTTTCATCACAGCAATAGTGATCCTCACTAAGATAGGCCCCATCTCACACAGTCACTTTGGGAATTAGGGTTTCAGTGTAAGGCTTTTAGGAGGAAATCATTTAGCTATAGTGCATGCCTGTACAGTTGTGTCACTCTCAGAGAAGGGAAGACTCCTTTCAGGGCTCTGTGGGTCTTTTTTTTTTTTTTTTTCCTCCAAATTCTCTAATCTCATCTAGTAGTCATTTTTCCCTTTCTGTCCCTTATGTTTCAGCCCCAAAACATGCAGGCTCCTTCGTTTTCTCAGTACACAATGTTTCTTCTGCCTTAAATACGCTGTCTCCCCTCATTTCCTCAGCCTGCATAATGTGTACTTGTTCCTCAAAATTTTAGCTCACGTCTCTTGTTAGTAAGTTTTCCTTGTCTTAACTCCAAGTCAAAGCCCTGTCTTAGGTTTTCTCTACCCATGCCTTCCTCCTACAGCACTCAACACCTTGTAATGGAATCGTTCTGTTTAATGCTTCTCTTTCTAACATGGAACAAAAGTACCGACGGAGTAGACATCACATCCCTGTTTGGTCATTGTTGTATGCCTGACACCTAGCACAAAGCATATTCACACAGTGCTTAAAAATAATCATGGGGCCAGGTGTGGTGGTGTGCGCCTGTAATCCCAGCACTCGGGGAGGCAGAGGCAGGCAGCACCAGCACCATGACCAACAACAACTGTAGGCTCTGTTTTTTAACAATTAAACTTTATTATACAACTCAACTAGCTTACACAAGAGGGAAAAAAGGTTAAAGGGGAAAAAAAGTGAACCTTCCGGTATCTGTTCCACAGGACAGGTCCCTAGGTGTCTCTGGCCTGCGTGCTAGTTCGGCCTGTTCGCTGATCCACGTGTGCTCAAGCCTGGTCTGAACCTGCTATTGCTCTCTCCTCTCCACCTGCCTGTGTCACGTGTGAAGGGTGGTCTCCTTCTCCCATTGAGGGTCAATTAGAAAAACAATAGTCCAGGTGGAGTCCCCAGGTCTGCTTTTTGAATTCCAGGCCCAGGATGGCTCTACCCAGTCTATCTCAAGGTATCCATGGTGTATCCAAGGGTAAAGCCCGCCAAAACTGCTTTCACCTGTGACAAAGCTTACAGTCCTTCCCACAAACAACATTTTCAGATTAAGGGCAGAAATAGTCATAGTCAATAATTTAAAAGTCCAGTAATTTTCATCCTGACCAAATTTGGTATTTGTGGTGGTCTGACTAGGAATGGGCCCCTTAGACTCATTTATTTGAATGCTTGGCCCATAGGGAGTGGCACTATTAGAAAGTGTGGCCTTTTAGAGTAGGTGTGGTCTTGTTGGAGGAAGTGCGATCTCATATATGCTCAAGCTATGCCAAGTGTGGCACACAGTTCCCTTCCACTGCCTGTGGATCAAGATGCAGAACTCTAGGTTCCTCTAGCACCACGTTTGCCTGCATGCCACCATGCTTCCCACCATGATGATAATGGACAAAACCTCTAAAACTGTAAGCTAGCCCCAAATTAAATGCTTTCCTTTATAAGAGTTGCCATGGTCATGGTGTCTCCTCACAGCAATGAAACCCTAACAAAGACAGTAATGGCACAGGAAATTCTAGCTGGAATCTATATGGTGGTTGGTAAAGTTCTGTCTCTGTGCATACCGTTCAAAAGTAAAAACTTGTTTTCAAAGATGTCTGAATGCACTGCGGAAATCAGTATGGAGGTGTGCAAGAAACTGAAAATAGGCTGGGCGTCGTGGCGCACACCTTTAATCCCAGCACTCTGGAGGCAGAGGTAGGCGAATCGCTGTGAGTTCGAGGCCAGCCTGGTCTACAAAGTGAGTCTAGGACAGCCAATGCTACACAGAGAAACCCTGTCTCGAAAAATCAAAAAAGAAAAAGAAAAAAGAAACTGAAAATAGGATTACCATATAAACCAACTATACCACTCTTGGGTATATAGCTCCAAAGGACAGAAAGTCAGTACACACACTTCAGGGATCCAGGATCCTCTTTGGTTTTGATACAAGTTTCTCTCTGTAGCCCTGGCTGTTCTGGAACTTGCTCTGTAAAGCCCAGGCTGACCTCAACTCACAGATCTGCCTGCCTCTGCTCCTGAGTGCTGGGACTCAACCTGTGCACCGTCATCACCAAGCCTCAGAAATCCTTTTATACCTCTATGCTTACTGCTGTGATACTCATGATAGCCAGGAAATGAAGCTGGCCTGGTTGTCCAACAATAGGCACATGGATAAAGAAAGCATGGTGCATATACACAATGGAATGTATGCAGCCGTAAGAAAAAGTGACATCAAGACATTTGCAGGTAAATGAGTGCAACTGGAAATATGCTTGCGTGTGTTAAGCAAGTCAAGTCAGAAATATTTTCTCTCCCAGATGTGAAAACTGGACTCATAATTATCTATTTGTGTGTACGCATACACACAGTCACACATATATTTGCATACATATATACATACATAAATGTGTGTATGTATACACACAAATATTTGTATACACACACATATATGTGCATGTGTAGACATTGAAGACTAAAAGGGATTTATCTTAGGTACTGTTCATTTGCCATGAAGAAACACCAAGACCAAGGCAACTTATAAGAAATATCTAATTGGGGCTTGCTTACAGTTTCAGAGTCTGTGATCATGGCACATGACAGCATATGGGCAGGAATGGCACTGGAGCAGTAGCTGAGAGCCTACACCTGATCTGAAAGTTGCAAGGAGAGAGAGAGAGAGAGAGAGAGAGAGAGAGAGAGAGAGAGAGAGAGAGAGAGAGAGAGAGAGAGACACACACACACACACACACACACACACACACACATACACACTGACTGGGCCTCTTGTGGGCTTTTATACCATAAAGCCCACTCCCAGAGAGACACATCTCCAACAAGGCTACCTCTCTTAATCCTTCCTAAACAGTTTGCCAACCAGGAACCAATTATGTTCTCCCAGATGCCTCTTATGTCCTGTTAAAAACAGAATTCGTGGAAGTGATGTTGTAGGAAACCTGTGTCCTAGCCGCCAGCGTTCTTATGGCATCTCTTCACTCCCTTGGAATCTTGCCTTAACCACTGAGTGAAGACGTTGGGTTAGCATTCTGGAGGGTGAAAGGCCACACTAAGGGTGATCAAAGATGACTCAAAACAATCACTTCCAACTTACAGATATGAGAACGAGACTCCCTTAGGCCTTCTGGCCCTGTCAGCATTCCAGCCAAAACCAGTCATCCGAGAGAGCCAAGAGATACCATCAGGGAAGCTGGCAGAATTTAGGAGAATAAAGCTCTGCTGGGTGGGTGGTTACTGAGAAGACTCGATGGACTGTTAGTCCTGATTTCCATGTGACAGGGCTTCTCTGTGTAGCCCTGGCTGTCCAGGCTGGCATCTAGAGATCCACCTGCCTCTGCCTCCCAAGTGCTGGGATCAAAGGCATAAACCACCACCGCCTGGCTCTGTTTCTCTTCTTTTAACAGTGGCTCTGCTTCCTCACGGTCACACTGAGTGTCAATCACCAAACATTCTAATAACCAGTGTCCTCAGTCACAGACCTAAAGATGTGAAGACATCTTCAGGGACTACTTTCTTGCCAAAGCTGGCCACATTTTCTCCCCTAGGAACATAAAGTCCCCAAATCGGAAGCAAGAGGCATCTTATATTCCCTGGGATGACTGCAGCTTTTACACCTGAAATGCAACCCAGGATTTCTGTTGGAGAGAAAGCTTTTTGCAGTGATGCAGGAATGCATCTAAGAATGTGAGATGTCCCTCTGCATGTGCATACACTGACCCATCCAACTGCAGCACCAGCCATGGCAACACAGTTGTGGTCCCCCTAAAAAAAATTGCGAAAGAAAAAAAAACAAAAACAAAACTCAAATGCTACAATAGGAGGACAGATAACTATGGGTCAAATGGGACACTTATGTATTCGTGTGGCTAAACTACAAGATGATCATCACTGAGTAGAAGCAAGAGGTTGAAGCTACATAAAGTATACTACTCATATCATGGTTTTAGCCAGGCGTGGTGACACACACCTTTATCCCAGTACTCAGGAGGCAGAGGCATCTCTGTGAGGCACAGAGGAGTTTGGGGCTAGCTTGGTCTACAAAGTGAGTTCCAGGACAGCCAGGGGCTTACACAGAGAAACCCTGTCTCAATAACAGAAAGAGATAAGGGGAGTTCAAAATACTATCAGGTATTTAGGATGCATTCGTGTTAGTAGCTGTCTAGGCACAGCAGTACAAATTAACACTTTTGGGCGCTGGAGAGATGGCTCAGGGGTTAAGAGGACTGGAGTTCAATTCTCAGCAACTAAATGGCAGCTCACAACTGTCTGTAACTCTAGTTCCAGGGGATCTGACACCCTCACACAGGAACATGCAGACAAAATACCAATGCATATAAGATAAAAATAAATAAATTATTTTTAAAAAAGAACAAAATAACACATTTGAGAGCGAGGGTGTCTGGGGAAGAGGATTGAGGAGCGGTACCCCAGACCTTTGAATGCACTTTAGTGATTAGAGAAAAGTACAGCAAGTTCAACAACTGCAAAACTCAATGGCAGAGTCGCTGGATGCTGGCGTCACATACCCTTAATCCCAGCACTCGGGAGGCAGAGGCAGATGGATCTCTGTGAGTTCAAGGCCAGTCTGATCTACAAAGTGAGTCAAGGACAGCCAAGCTTACACGGAGAAACTCTGTCTCAAAAAACAAAAGCAAAAAACTAGAAGGCAGATAGTACTTTCTGTATTTTATGTTTTAGAATCATAATATTAAAAAATATATTAAGTTCTCCCTTTTCTTCTTCAGACCAAATTTCTTTTCTTTCTTTTTTTTTTTTTAGTTCAATTTTTCTCCCTTGTAATGACATCGAGTGTCTTTATGTAGCCTAGGCTGGAACCCCTTATGTAGGTCAAGCTTGGTTTGAATTTGTGGTAACTTTGATTTGCCTTCCAAATACTGGGATTACAGGTGTGGGTTACCACAATCAACAGACAATACAGTTTTGTTTTTTTTGGTTTTTCGAGACAGGGTTTCTCTGTGTAGCCCTAGCTGTCCTAGACTCACTTTATAGACCAGGCTGGCCTCGAACTCACAGAGATCCACCTGCCTCTGCCTCCCAAGTGCTGGGATTAAAGGCATGCGCCACAACGCCCGGCTGGACGATACAGGTTTAAAGTGGGGAGCATGATGGTTGTCAGGAGCTCTTGTTAAAGGTCTGTATTTCAATTGTGTAGCTAGGTTAGGGCCTCAGATTCTGCATTCCCAAAGCTTCTAGGACATGCAGAAGTAGCTTGCCCTTGGACCACACACGGCCTAGGGGCCCACTGAGTCCCTTTCAGCTAAATGGTTCTAGGTGTGTCCTTGAGTCCCGCAGACATCCTGAAGTCAAGGCTTGTATAGAAGATAGTGTTAGGAGGGAAGGAAGCAGGAAAAGGACCAGGGCCTGTGTGAACCCCAGGGCTCCAGATACTGAGCCCATCTCCCTCATAGATACAGGACTAGCTCTCCTCTGCTCCTGGCCCCTTCACTTGTAACCCAGGAAGAGGACACACATGCATACACACACAAAAGAATATTGGGAATACTTAAGTGGCCAGCAAATATTTAAGTGGTCAAAACATGCAGGTTAGTGTGCTTTGCAGTTTTGACTCCAGATCTGCAGAGCAACAGGCTACACCCTGAGGCAGACACTGTGTTACAGTCTTGGGTTAGTCTCCTCTTCTTTGTAGGGGAACCTCAGTGGTTCCGATGAAGGCCTTTAACTAGTTGGACCAGGCCCACCTACAACTTTGAGTGTGATCTACTCCAAGACTACATACAGCTTTTGGTGTTAATCCTATCTTTTAAGAAAAAAAAAAAAATGCTCTCAAGCCATGGTGGCGCACTTGGGAGGCAGAGACAGGAGGATCTCTGTTAATTCAAGGCCAGCCTGATCTAGGACAGCCAGGGCTTTCTCTTGTTACACAGGGAAACACTGTCCTGAAAAACCTTAAAAAATAAAAGAAATTTTAAAAAGGAAGAAAAAAAAAAAAAAAGAAAAGAAAAGGCCCTCACATTTAGATGAGTGTATTATGGGACATCTGAGCATTGTAGTCTAGCCAAGTGATCCTATAAAAACAGCCATCACAGTTCCTAGTAGAAGCTCTGGGATGCCAAGGTCAGTGAGCCTTGATTAGCAATTAGCAGTGCCGCAGGATCTGCCGCAGGAACTGCATCTGTGAGATGCCGGCAGGGGCTTCTCATGCATGAAGTGTCTCAAGAAGAACACTTTCCATGCACCTGAGGATCACCCTGTCCTTTGCCTCTGCCCTGCCATAAATCACACCTACGGAGTCTTATCACTCATATCACTGGATTACTGATCAGTGGCAATCTTGGAGATGCCTGCTTATCTTCAACGGCTCTGATCTGGACTTGGCCAACCTTCAGTTCCAGAACCGCCTCTCTCTGAGCCTCTACACCACAGCTCCCATCCAGCCACCTACACAGCACCCAAATCTGCTGTGCCGTATCCTGCCTCTCACGGACTCCTCTTCACCTGGCCAGGCTCACCTCCACAACACCCATGTCTCAGATGTTCTGTTACCCAGCGTTGTGGAACGAGCCACCCCAAAACCCTGTGACTTAAGACAACAACAGCTCATCACTTCTCCTATCTCTGTGGGGTTGTTGAGTCAGGCAGTTCTTCTGGTTCCCAGGGGTTGGCCAGGAGTTTAGGGTGGAAATTTCTAGTGGCTCCACCCACACAGGTGCCAGCAAGCACCAGCTGTTAGCTCAGCCGCAGCTGACAGCCAAGGTCATAGTTCTCTTCCATCTGCACTTCTATGTGAGATTGGCTGATTATCTTCAGAGAACGATGGGTGGGTTCCAGGAAAAAAATTATTGCTAAAGAGCAAGAACATAACAAACTGTAGCTTCATCAATCCTGTTGCTATACCACTGAGGCCAGCTAATGCCACAGCCAAGCTCAGAATCATCACGGGAAGGGATTACACCAAGAGACTGCCACTGGAGGGTGGAGTGCACTGGAGATTGCCAAAGTGCATTTGTCATTTGTTCCAGTCTTCTAGGACCTTTGTATGGCCCTCCCTTGTACTTACCCATCAGCTTGAGGGAGTGAGTTTGGTTGCAAGGATCGTCCTGGCCTGGAGCTCCTTCGAGAGGAAACACCATCTCTCTCTCCATTCTCCCTCTATCCTAGTCCTAACCACACGGTGCTAGAAGGGCTCATGATGGAACTGGGGGAGCCACGGTCACCACCTATTTCCTGTTTGCCAAACTCAAGTCCCCAAGCTACTTCAGTTAGACTTTGGAAGTTGATTAGCCACTTACCCTGTCCCACACCCCTTAGTGTGGCAGCCAGGCCCTGTATATAGATTTCTGGCAGATAGGAAGCATCGAATATTCACCGGTGGAATGAATAAATACATGAGTGAGCTTTCTAGGTAATTATTGAGGCTCTTAAGCCGCAAATGTTTCATATTTTTTCCTCTGTTTGTGACAGGGTCGCACTCTGTAGCCTTGGCTGGGTTGGAAGGTACGATGTAGGTCAAGCTGTCCCAGGACTCACAATGATCCAACTGCCTCTGCCCACTGGGGTGCCAGGGTTATAATGGGTTCCATTATGTTCTGGTTTTTCAGTTTTTGTTTTAGATATACCTAACCCTAACCCTAACCCTAACCCTAACCCTAACCCTAACCCTGATCAAGTTGATCAAGTGATCAAGTTGAGCAAAATCACACCTAGGGAGCAAGTCCATCAAAGTTGTCTTTAGGAGGCTTCTACGTCCTCTCTTTTTGACTGGTCTCTATGAACAGTTTCCCTTGTGTGTCTGGGGCAGAAAAAGATAAGACGCAACCCACGAATGTGTTCTCTGCTTCCTAGACTCCAGGGTCCTGAGCAGCGCCTCCTAATACAGGCTCGGTCTGGCTCTATAAATAGTCACAAGCGCATGTGCAGTGGAAACACACCGGAGTGTGGCAATCCACTGTGAGCTCAGCTCTTCCCTATTGCAAACTTCTGACTTCATCAGAGAACAGCAGAAATGAATCATCCTTGTGTAGAGGATCCAATTACATCATTTACTTTTTAAGAACGAGAGAGAGAGAGAGAGAGAGAGAGAGAGAGAGAGAGAGAGAGAGAGGAGAACTTGGTGTTCTGTGTTCCTCTCTGAAACACACCCTGCTATGGGCACCATGTCAGCTGTCAGCTGTGAGAACAACTTCTTACCTCTTCCGCTTCTGTCCTTAAAAGAAGGCCTGACCTAGTGGTTATCCAGTACCAAATGGTCAACCCTGAAAACACAAACACAAGTAACAAGTAACCTGATCAAGTTATATTTAGGAATATATATCTATATACATATATACATGGAATAAAACTAATGAAAAAAGAAGCCATGAATTTTTTAAGAGAATGGGGGGGGGCAAATGGGAGGATTAGGAGGGAAAGCAAAGGGAAGAGAAAAATGATGCAATTGTAGTATAATATCAATGTAACACATAAAACCTGAGCAGTGGTGATGCACACCTTTAATCCCAGCACTCAGAAGGCAGAGGCAGGTGGATCTCTTGAGTTTGAGGCCAGTGTGGTCTACAGAGTGAGTTCCAGGACAG
>OU015742.1:113809363-113830973 GCA_907169655.1 Acomys percivali | reverse complement strand
CACACACACACACACACACACACACACACACACACACACACACACACGAGCACCAGTGGAAGTTAGGAGACTTCTTTTGGGAGCTGCCTCTCCCCTTCCACCACGTGAGTCCCAGGAATTAAACTCCTGTTCTCAGTCTTGGCCACTGAGCCATCTCACTGGCCTCTCCCTAGCCCTTGACAGAAAGAGTCATGTGTTCTAGACTGGCCATGCCTTGGCTACTTGCTCTGTAGCCTCCCCTCAGCAGTCCTGGAATTATGGCCATGCACCACCATGCCCAGGTTATTTGGTTATGGGGCTCCAACTCAGGCTCCTGCCAGGGTAGGCAAGCCTCCAGCAACTGTTTTCCTCAGCCCCTCAAATATCAGTCTTGATTTTTTTTTTTTTTTTTTTTAGTTAAAATTAAACACAACTTAGTTCCTCCATGGTGTGAGGGACATTTCAAGTACCTGTAGCCACATGTGGTCGGTGGCTACAGCACAGTTTTGGAGCAGGTTCCCCTTCTCCCTGCTGCCCTTTATCTCTTTTCCTGACTCTGGGTTTGACAGGGAGAGAGGTCAGACCAAAGGTCATTGTCGAAGTTCCCAAGTTTAATAGTCAGACTACGCTGGTTCTCTGAGGAGTTCACTGCTCTCTTCTGAAAACACAAGTCAAACCAGGTCTCAAGAAGGGACAGAGAATTATACAGTAGCTGCTATTGCTCCTAACTAAAGAGCCACCCCCAGCCCCATATTTATTCATTCATTCTGTCTGTCTGTCTCTGTTGTTTCTCTTTTTGTCTCTCTGTCTCTGTCACTCTGTCTCTGTCTCTCTGTCTCTCTCTTCTCTCACACACACACTAAATGTAAAAAAAGAAAAAGATTCCCCCAAATCCTCTTGTGATATTTTTGTTTTGTTCTGTTTTGTTTTTCGAGACAAGGTTTCTCTGTGTAGCATTGGCTGTCCTAGACTCACTTTGTAGACCAGGCTGGCCTCAAACTCACATCGATCCACCTGCCTCTGCCTCCTGAGTGCTGGGATTAGAGGCATGTGCCACCATGCCTGACATTTTTTTTGAGAGTCTTATATCTGTAAAAAAAATTAAATAAAAACATTTATAAATGCCAATTTTAAGGTTTTTGTTTTTCATAATTTGTTTTTAAAGAAAAAAGTTATAAGCCGGGCAGTGGTGGCACACGCCTTTAATCCCAGAACTTGGGAGGCAGAGACAGGTGGATCGCTGTGAGTTCGAGGCTAGCCTGGTCTACAAAGCGAGTCCAGGATAGCCAAGGCTACACAGAGAAACCCTGTCACGGAAAACCGAAGGGGGAAAAAAAGAAAGAAAGAAAAGAAAAGAAAAGAAAAGAAAAAGAAAAAAGTTACAAAGAGTGCCACAAGGTGGCACTAAAATCTAGTGAAAATTCCAGTCTCTGGTCTGGTCTAGTGGGGTGTGTTTACAGAAGCCCCTCTTTGGAGGGGGCGAATGACTACAATTATAATAGCAAACCCCACAAAACACACAAAGGGCACATAAATTAAGTTGCAGACTAGAAATGGATTAGTCCCCTTCTATTTCAAAGACAATGTCTGCTCTCATACTGGTATGGAATGTTATCCGCCAAGGGAATCTATACATGAATAACATTTTGAAAATGATTTCTCTTGTAGAAGATTTAAATCTAGCCATTACTTTGAAAAGAAAATGAAATTTGAAGGGTGGGAGTTGGGACGGGGGCGATTATAAAACCCATCACCTAGTTTGGAAAAGTTGGTCCTATAAGCATTGAGACCAGTCCTTGCAGGGAGCAAAGTGCAGTGGGTGGAAAATTGCATCCCATCAGGAAGTAGCTGCAGAATGAGAGTTTTCCCCCTTCTTAACTTTGGTGGCATAATTTGCCCACTTTGTATTTTTAGCAATTATTTCAATGTAGAGATTTGAGCTTGGAACTCGTTTACTAGGTGTGAAAATCAGGAAGGAGCGGACTTAATCCTGCTTCCTGATTCTTTGTATTCAAGTCTTTTAAAGAACCACATGGTACAAAGCTCTGTTTTATATCTTCTTACTATTTGAAGTTTAAGGGCATAGCCAAGATTCCAAAGCTATATTAAGACCAAAGAAAGCAATGCTAACAAATACAGCCATAAAAACTTTTGACTAAAAGGAGAAAAGTACATGTTGAAAGGATTTTTTTCCCCTAATAGACACGCATGTGTTTGTATGTGTATGTGTTTGCGTTTGTGTGTATGTGTGTATGCACTCACACACACCAATGGCAAACCTAAACCAATGACAAACCAGCTCCCTAGGCCTGGAAAACTAAAGCAGAGAAAAACAAAAGGTCGGGCCCTATAAGTGGAAGGTGATCAGGGTGAAGGAAACCCAGCTCTTCTGGTCTTTGAATGAGTTGTTCCCCAGGGGATGGGCTCCAGGGGTTAGTGGCACTAATGAAACATTTGGCTTGATCATATCTGTACAGCTACCTAGAAATCGTAACACTGGGATGATGACTATATGGGTTTGGTCAGATCATAGCTGAGAAGTAAGAACTAAAAAGTTCCACTCTGAGAAACTGGGTTAGCTCTCCAACATCATTTACCCCTCCCCCTTTCTCTCTCAGTCTCACTTTGCTGCCTAGATTGACCTTCAACCCTACCTAGACCCCGAGCCTCCTGCGTGGCTGGGACTACCAGTGGGCAGGCCTACCACTGCCCCGGCCACTTACAGATTCTTGCAAGGGCCAGGCATAGTGCTAGGTCTTCAACATGCTGAGATGAGAGGAAAGCCTGGCCCTCAGGCAACTCACAGCATGGGAGACAAAGAAATGGGCAGTAACCTGCCCATGACATGGCGGCTCATTCCCTCTACCCTAGATCTAGCTTTCTTAGCTGGTACCCTTAGCCTAGCTTTCCGTGAGGGACCCCAATTTCAATTTCAGCTATCTTTCAGGTGCTTTAAGTCATTCACTTCCCTTTTTGTTTTATCCCTCTTTTTTTTGGGGGGGAGGGCTCTTTGACTCCTCTTACTGCTTTCTGTCCCTTCTTACAACGGGCTGACTTACATCCTTTAAGATAGGAGGTGGGGCCATCTCCTGCAGGATGGGGTTAATACATGAGCTAAGGCCTGGTGTATATCAAGATGCTCTATCCACTGCACAGTAACCGTGTGCTCACCTGCAGGTCCCCTGCGAGGCTGCATCCCTATTTCCCCAGCTTCAAGCTTTTCATCTGCTCGATGAGAGTTGTTGCGGTGCATAGGTTTTCTTGCACAGTGTACTTCACATAGTTCTCTGGCTTCAGGACCTAGAATCAGATGTAACGTCATAGTGCTGGGTGGAGGCTGCCTCCCCACGCTGGATTTCTTCTCAGGGGAGTGGCCCGCACCTCTCTTTCCTTTGTCCTAGGGCTGTGCTTCTCCTAGATTCTTCTCATCACCTTCACCCAGGAGACCTAAGTGCTGGCCCTGAGAAGAGCCCGGAGGGGATTCACCCAGTCCCACCCAATTTACTGTCAACCTCTCACTGTGAAAAGGGTACCAGGATGCGGCCCAAAGCGGAACTGGGGTCAGTCACTTAAATAAAGGAAGGGGGAAAAAAGAAAGGAAAGGAGGAAAAAAAACCCAACAAAACAAAACAGAAAGAAACCCTTGGCTAGGAAACAAAAGTGTGCATGGGTGTCTGTTTATGTAAAAACAAAACCACGTTATGGGTGCCGCCCCTCCCCCGTGGGTTTGATCACCCGCGCAGAGTTCACTCGGAAGCTAGGTAAATCTGAAACCGTGGGAGTAGCCAAAGCCCCCACAAAAGTGCAGCTCGTGTCGGAATTGCCCGCCCAGACCCGGAGTGCTCCAGGCAGCCAGCTCCACCGTGTCGTTCTCGGAGAGGCTGCGACGAAGGCGGGGACCTGGCGGCCACACAACCCCACGGGGCGGGCCGCCGCGCAGACTCCACAGTCACCGCCTCTCCCAGCCCGGCGGACAGGGCCGTCAATCACGCTCACACGGACCCTCCTTCGGACTGCGGTGGGCGGCCAATCGGAGCCGAGCTCCGCAGCGATGAGCTCAGCCCGATGGCTTTCCATTGGATGGCTATATTAAGAAAGTGGCCGGACTCTTTAAATAGCGGGCGCTAGGGCCGCAGCCCGCATCTGCCACCGCAGTCTGTCGGTCGTCTTCTGCGCCTCTCTACTCTAGGTTTGGAGAGAGCCCTCCCCGGGAAAGAAGCTAGGCCGAGTCCGCCGCACCAGCCATCGCCTCGCACAAAGCAGCGCAGCTCAGGGACAGCCAAGGACCGCAGCACCGCCCGGTAGTAACGCGGCCACACGGTCCGTGCGCCTTATGCCCCCGCGCCCCTGCCGCGGCAGTCGGAGCGCCCCGAGAGAACCCACCGCCGCGGGGTCCCGGTGCAGTTGGCGAGCCTAGCCCGCAGCGCGCGGCCGCGGGAGAGCGAGGAGCTGCAAGCAGGGAGCGGGACGGCGGCGAGGCGCTCGCGGGCCCCTCCTGCTGCCCGCGCCCGGCTAGCTCATGGCGGCCATCCGCAAGAAGCTGGTGGTGGTGGGCGACGGCGCGTGTGGTAAGACATGCCTGCTGATCGTGTTCAGTAAGGATGAGTTCCCCGAGGTGTACGTGCCCACCGTGTTCGAGAACTATGTGGCGGACATCGAAGTGGACGGCAAGCAGGTGGAGCTGGCGCTGTGGGACACGGCGGGCCAGGAGGACTACGATCGCTTGCGGCCGCTCTCCTACCCGGACACCGACGTCATCCTTATGTGCTTCTCCGTGGACAGCCCGGACTCTCTGGAGAACATCCCCGAGAAGTGGGTGCCCGAGGTAAAGCATTTCTGCCCCAATGTGCCCATCATCCTGGTGGCCAACAAAAAAGACCTGCGCAGCGATGAGCATGTCCGAACGGAGCTGGCCCGCATGAAGCAGGAGCCAGTGCGCACGGATGACGGCCGCGCCATGGCGGTGCGCATCCAAGCCTATGACTACCTCGAGTGTTCGGCCAAGACCAAGGAGGGCGTGCGCGAGGTCTTCGAGACGGCTACGCGCGCCGCGCTGCAGAAGCGCTATGGCTCCCAGAATGGCTGCATCAACTGCTGCAAGGTGCTATGAGGGCCGCGCCCTGCCTCCCGCCCCTGCCAGCGTGGCTCCCCTCTCCTTGGCCTGGTCGCCCACGAGCCGGGAGAAAGGGAGACCCACGCCCCCAAGAACACCACCAGACTGCCTGACATCTGCTGGTGGCTCTGGCTGGTCACGCTGGGAATTAGCATGGGCACCGAGCTCCCTCTTCCCAGTGTCTGTGTGTGTCCAGCTGTGTGGCACAGGCCTGGGAACCCTGCGGAGTGCCAAGGGGTTCCTGAGCATCCTTTTCTAAAGAGCCAGGCCTCAAAGTGTGGTTGTGTGTATGTACGACTTCCTACACCCCCACCCTACTCCAACCCCACCCCTGCCTCTGGTTCCCCAGAGACATGCATAGTGGTCGCACCCCAGCAGATGTTCGATGGCTCGTAACCAGTGAGCCACTACTGTCCCTCCATGTATGTAACATAGACCCCTGGAATCACGGGAGGGGAGGGCTGGGGATGATGGGGATGTTACATAAATACAGATTTTATTTTCGGAGGCAGAATGGTATTGTTTAGTGGTGGTGAGTGGTGTGACTAGGGCCCAAGAACCAACACCTTTCCCAGTCTGGGTCAGCCTCTCGCCCGCCCATTGGAGCATGAACTGGCTTGGCCATTTTTTCACACCCTGGGGAAGACATTTGCAACTGACTTGGGGTTGAGAGGAAGCAGCTCCCAGACACAGAGTCTCCTGGGCCAGCAGCCCCCCGGACGAACCTCCTTTCCAGCCACCCGCAGAGGATCCACGGTGTGCTATGGGGTCACTTTTGCCATAAGCGAACTTTGTGCCTGTCCTACAAGTGAGCATTGTTCAGTCCAAGAAACTGTTGTTACTGAATTTATTTAAAGGCTGAAGCTTTTTTTGTTGTCGATGATGAAAGAATTCTTTGCACAATTGTCTCATTGTTTGACACTCTGTGCGCTTGTCATTTGCATAAGACAGCATTCTGACCACACTTGTATGCTGTAACCTCCATCTACTTCTGATGTTCAAAACAAAACAAAACTATGACTTTAAAATAAGGAGTTTTTAAAAAGCCTAATTTCTGCTTCGTTTTCCTTGAAAAAAGTGTCAACACTGTTTTGTGAATTTTTTTTTTTTTTTTAATTTTGTGAAGCTTACGCACACTGTTTTGATAAAGGAAGGCAAAACATATTGGGGTCTATTTAAACCTCTCCTGCCACAAAACACTCTCTTCATCTGTGTGAGAATTTCTGTACATTCTATGTGCAGAGCAGAGGAAAGCCACCTCCTTACTCCCTCTCCCCTTCCCAGCCCAGTGGTACTTCTACTAAATTGTCTTGCTTTGTTTTGTTTTATTTTTTTTTTAAATAAACTGACAAATGACAAAGTGGTGAGCTTATGATGTTTACATAAAAGTTCTATAAGCTGTGCATACAGTTTTTTATGTAAAATATTAAAAGACTATGATGATGATGTTTATAAGTGGCTCCTGTGACTTAATAGTGTCATTGAATGAAAATACCTGAATTTGGGGAAAGGGAGGAATTCTCATAGAGAATATCTCTCCTATATATTCTCAATATCTCCTATATAATAAGGGTAGTCAATGAGCCTGGTGCCTTTCAGGGGATTGGGTGACTCAGAGAGGCCAAGTTCTTCCTGTCAGATTCCCTGTGGGGGATAAGCCAGTCACTCAGACACCCAGAGTGACTGACTATTATGAATGTAGTCCCATTTCGCTGAGTCTGGAGGTCCTGGTTTGACTTCATCTATAGGCCTTAAAAAGGTGTCTGACATTTATTCTGGGCCATTGCTTCTCATGCTTTGAAAACGAGAAAGGTGGTCATGTATGAATGCTAAATGTACATGACTTTTTAAAGAAAATGTTTTTAGGGGGTGGTTAGTCAGGTGGGCCAGGGTGGGAACTTAAGAGATGAGGAGCAGCCTAGCTGTGGTGGTAGGTGGGTCTCTGATTTTGAGGCCAGCCTGGTCTACGGAGTGAGTGGCAGGACTACATAGAGAAACCCTGTCTCAAAAAAGTGTGTGTGTGTGTGTGTGTGTGAGAGAGAGAGAGAGACAGAGACAGAGACAGAGACAGAGACAGAGACAGAATATAGCTGATGTCTGTCCATCCATGTTCTGCCCTCCCCTCCCCCCAGACTAAGCTGGTATCTCTGGGGAAGGGAATGTGTGTGTCTGGAACTCTTTGAGTGGGAGCCCCAGGAGGGAGTTGAAACAAGGAGCTGGTTCTTTTATGACAGAACTTTTGCCTGAATGTTTCCAGAAGGAACCCATAATGTCTTATTCGAAGGACCAGGAATGGTGCGCAGACAGCAGGCTGGGTTCTTGTGTGGTAGTTACTCAAAGCTGGAGCAGCCGCCGGGTGTTTGAGACAGGCTTCCTTCTGCAGTGTTCTCCAGCTAGACAGGCTGGTTTGCTCTTCGGAGACCACATTAAAACCCTCCTCTAGACAGGAGGGCTGAAATCTGCCAGCCCCAGAAGCTTCCAGGGAAGGGCGCCAACCTCTCCCCTCTGCTGCAGGGTGATGTTTTTGTTTTTGGAAGCAGTGCTTTCTGGGTTCTTGGTTCTGGGTTGCCACCCTCTCCAATCCTCCCCCCCACCCCTGCCCCCTCCACCCTGGGTCCAGGCTGGGGAGGTCTGCTTTGAAGTTGCTTGCTTCAAAGCTGAGGCTTCTGTTTCCCTGTCTTCCCTCGGACTCTGAAGCACTTTTGTGAGCTCAGAAAAACCTGTCTGTGGTGACCTTTCACCCATTTAAACATTCAGGAACATGGCCTCTAGGGCTGTAGGGCCCATTGGCCAACAGTGGGGGATTGTTTGGGATCCCTCAGGAGTGCAGAGACATCCAGGGTTGGTTGCTGCTTCTCTTAATTCCACTCACCTTTATCCCACAGTTCGTTTCTTTTTAGTCAAAGACAAATCTTTCCATTGAAAACCAGAGTGTTTACTTGCACATTGCAGTGTCCTTCTGTACCAGGGAGTGCAGGACTCTGCAGGGGAAGAGCTCAGGCTTGGGCCAAATGCCCAGAACTCAGCTCTGCAGCCAACTATCTGAGAGCCTGGAGACCCGACTCCTGAAAAGGCCCCTTCTGGATTTCCTGCCAGGGCAGAGCTGCCTGGTACCTAAAGCTGTTTTTCATGTTTGTGGGAAGACCAACACACAGATGATGCATGGCAGCCTGAGTTACACTGGTTTTAAGAGTCAGGGCACTTACTATACTGTTCCTGTCAGAACACACTCTTTTTGTTACATCAGGAGCCAACTGGAAAATAAAAAGATGAATTGCTGTAGGCTGGAAAATCAATTAGGAAAAAGAGGTAAAACATCTGGTGTTATTCTTAGGATATGAAAATTCATTTTGCACATTTAACATAAATGTGTTGAGTTCATTTAACTGCCAGTTGAACTTTTTTTTTTTCCTGGAAAATAGGGGGAGTTTCATTGATCTTGGGCATTTTACAGTAAGGGCCATTGTCTAGAATTCTCCTTTGGAAGGTCTATTTCCACATGTGTTTTAGTAGACTTAAACTGAGGGTTTTTAAATTTTAAGTGTGACCCGAATGATAACGGCGAGCTGGTTAAAACACAGATTACTGCTGATGGTAGCTTCAGAGTCTCTGATCCAGTAGGTCTTAGTGGGAGTGTGAGAACAGGAATTCCTGGTTAGGTCCTAAGTGACAGTGATGCTGTGGAGCTAGGGACTACACTTTGAGGATGTGTGGCTTAGATTAAGGTAGTGTGCTCGTCATGGTAGAAAGTGGGGAATTGGCTTCCATATTACAGTGAGCCAAATTCTGCAAACTTCTGCTATGTCCTACATGACTTCCTTTCCTGGGGAGCACAGCAAGGAAATGGAACACCTGTTTATCCTGTATCACCATCTACTTTGTTAGTCCCGATGAGACGCTGAGGAGTACAGTGGGATGCTGTCCTTGCCCTTCAGGAACTAGGTCACAGCTTCTGGCTCAGGCAATGGCAGGGATGCACTCACCCGGACAGTGCATCCTCTGATGGAGGTACTAGGGAAGGGGAGGACAGGGACCCAGGGCAGCAGTTCCTGCATTTGTCTTGACCATTGGGAAAGATGTCACGGAGGAAGTCACTTGAGTAGAATCTTAAAGTGGGAGTGGGTGAAGTGTAGGTGGAAGAAATCGTTGACATTGAGAGTGGAAGGATGAGCAACCCGGCCATTAACACTTTGATGAGGTGTACCACTTCTTTTAGTCACTAATAAGACTTGGCCTCTTTGGGGTGAGAACTGTGGGTAGCCCCTCAGGGATATATTTTTTTCAAGCAAGTCTCTACTCTCTCCTCCCATCTATAGCCCAGGATGCGTTTAGTAGGCCAAGGAAGAAAGCAGCTCCTGATTATTTCAATTTTATTCTCTGTGTCTTGCAAGAATGTGGTGTAGGCATTAGCTAGTTAAAAAACAAAAACGAACAAACAAAACCAACAACAAACAGTGCTCCTGGGAAACACACCCTTGGTTCACGAAAGCAATGAACACACAGAGGCACCTTGTGCCTTAGTTTCTTGGATATTTACCACATTGCTTGGTTTACCTTCAGGCTAGAGAGAAAGGATCTGGGTTCCCAGACTGTGTCCCCAACTCATTCAACAGCCGAGTGATAGTGGCACGCACCTTTAATGCCAGCACTCAGGAGGCAGAGGCAGGTGGATCGATGTGAGTTTAAGGCCAACCTGGTCTACAAAGTGAGTCCAGGACAGCCAAGGCTACACAGAGAAACTCTGTCTTGGGAAAAAAAAAAAAGGTAAAAGTCTAGAGAACTCAATTCATTCTTTCCCATTTATTCCCCTCCCCCATCCCCTTGAGACAAGGCTTCATATAGCCCAGGCTAGCTTTGTACCTGCTGTATAATGGAGGATCAGCTTGAACTTCTGATCCTCCTGAGGCTACCTTTTGAGTGCTGCAATTACAAGTATGCATTTATTACTTTGCCCTGGATTTGTGGTGTTTGAATCCAAAGCCTTATGCACTCTAGGCAAGCACCCTACCACCTGAGCCGTCTTGTTTATTCTTGTAGTCAACAAAATCTTTGTTGTTAGTTAAGACTCTGGGCTAAGCACCGTGGGAGGAGCTTGGCATGCAACAGATAAATAGATGTCATCTCTCCTCTCGTAAAGAATATTTCATCCCAGGACATCCCTAGGACAGCCAAGGCTACACAGAGAGACCTTGTATTGAAAAAAAAGAAAGAAAGAAAAAATAAGATTCATCTAGTATTATGTCTAAACAAGCAATAATGATATTAGCTAGGATTGATTGACTATGCATTAAGCATTATTCTAAGCCCTTTGTTTTGTGATTTTATTTAATTCTTATATTAATATCTATGATTACATATCAAATTATCCCAAAACTCAGTGGCTTGGAAAACCATTTATTATTTCAGAGTTTCTATAAATCAGGAATTTGGGCACGGTTTAGCTGTGTTTTCTGGCTCAAGCTTTCTCACAAGGCAGAAATCAAGCGTGTTCATGATCATAAAAGTCCTAGAGATTGGAACCCAAGCTGTCTGGCTTTGGGACAACAATTTATGGTGGGATTATGATTTGAGAATGGTAAAACTGACTGGAGTGTTAAGGATAGGTGTGTGTGTGTGTGTGTGTGTGTGTATGTGTGTATGTGTGTGTGTGTGTGTGCATTTGTGTAAGATCTTGAGGAAGACTTTGCCCTGGTCAGGTAGAGATGAGAGCCAGGACATGGGAAACAGAGAAGATTAGAGAAGTAAAGGGGAAGCTGTGAGAAATCTTAGTGGCAAGTCATCATGGCGACCCTCGGGACCTTGGCATAGGTAACTTTGAGGACGTCAGTGCCATTATTTAAGCCGCACATAAGAGAAGAGGAGCAGATTTAGGTGAGGGGTATAAGAGGGATGCACTGAGTTTGGTCTTCTACCTATTTCGAGTGGGATATCTTTGGAAATGACAACTGTCCTTAATCTCCTGCACCAGATTATGGGTCTATGTTCAGGTCATATAGAAAGGCCATAATTTTTGTTGATAAGAATAGAGTCTCTGGGGGACTGGAGAGATGACTCAGTGGAACACTCACTGACTGCTCTTCCAGAGGTCCTGAGCTCAGTTCCCAGAAATCACATGGTGGCTCACACCCATCTATAATGTGATCTGATGCCCCCTTCTGGCATGCAGATGTACATATAGATAGGGCACTCATAAACAAAATAAATAAATTAACTAAAAAAAAAAAAAAAGAGTCTCTGAAGCTGGGCACAGTAGCACACACCTGTAATCCCAGCATTCTGGGAGGCAGAGGCAGGAAGATCTTTGTGAGGTCAAAGACAGCCTGGCCTACAAAGAGAGTCCAGGACAGCCAAGGTTACACAAAGAGACCCTGTCTCAACTCCCCTCCCCCCAAAACCACCCTAATCATTAACAAGCCTTACCTTTCCGTGT
Organism: Acomys percivali; assembly: GCA_907169655.1. Lineage (NCBI taxonomy): Eukaryota > Metazoa > Chordata > Mammalia > Rodentia > Muridae > Acomys > Acomys percivali. The sequence continues at coordinate 113,819,451 of OU015742.1, read as the reverse complement.
GTCTGAGAGGGCGTTTCCAGAGAGGAGTAACTGACTTGGGAGGACCAGCCTTTCAGTGTTGAATTAACACTGAGCATCATTCCATGGGCTGTGTCCCACACTGAGTAAAGCCATCCCTGGGTGGGCAGGGTGTCCATGGGATGAAGGAGCCCTTGAGTAAGAGTCATAGTTGTAGATTAAAAAAATTTTTTTTAGTTTTATTTTTGTTTTGTTTTGAGATAGGGTTTCTCTGTGTATCCCTAACTGTCCTGGAACTCTCTCTGTAGACCAGGCTGGCCTCAAACCCATAGAGATCTGCCTGCTCCCCCCTCCCCAAAAAAAAGGAAATGGAAAAAAAAAAAACCAGATCTGCCTGCCTCTGCTTCCTGAGTGCTGGGATTAAGGTTGTGTGCCACCACTGCCCATGCATAGGTTCTAAAGCCTGGACTCAGGCCCTCATGATTGTGCAGAAAGAACTTTACCATCTGTCCTTAACTCCATCATCATCATCATCATCATCACCACCACCACCTCCATCACCATCACCACCACAATTAGCATCACCACCACCACCACCATCACTATCACCATCACCACCATCACCATCACCATCACCACCACCACCACCACAGCCACTAGCATCACCAGTACAGCTGCTATATTATTGTGTTGGAGATTGAGTCCAGAGCCCAGTGCATGCTAAGTATATGTTCTACAACTGAGCTATAGCTACAGCCTAAATGAATTCTGTGTTAAGACCAGGCTTTGCACACTGACAGTACCAATGGAGAAAATGCCTTCTTCTCTGAACCCCACCTCTAGCAAAAGTTTATGATGTGCTCAACCCAGCCAGGTCTCTGGGGAAAAGATGCCAGAGCTCCTGAGCCAAACAGTAACAGTACATTTCCAGGGCTGAAAGCCACCTACATGGGATCACTTGGGTGGTTGCTTGTGCTCAGCTGTCACACTGGGCTTAGCTTCAAGATTCAGAGGAAGGTGGGCAAAGAGTTGGGTTCTTGGTTGGAAGCTTGGCAGAACTAAGCCTGTCTTTTCATTTCAGAAGTCACCCACTGAAAGTGCAGTTGTGAGGGCTGGGAAAGCAAGCCTCTCTGGCTTTAATGACTGTTATCTCTCCTTACCAACTGCCAAATGGAGTTTGCGTCTCTCTACAGTCCCGAAAAGGTAAGAAACAAGTGTTACAAGAAGTGGGTTCTTGTGAATGATTGATTCCATTTTGTTCCAGAGCTTATTTGATCTTTGGATAAACAATTAAAACCTTCTAGAAGCACCTCAAAGGGATGCAAGGACACATCTGCTATTTTAATAACAGAAAAGTTTTAAGTGGAACTCTGACAGTATACAAAGTATTATTTATATGAGTGCTTTTAAAAAGAACGAGTAAAATACACACTCTTCAGTAACAGCCAAATATGGAAGGCTCGGATATGTAATCACATATCCAGGCAGACTCTGTGGATGCGAAGATCCACTCACGCCCCTTCTTTACATTGTGCATTCGTGTGACTACAAATTCCTCCCAAGGATGCCTAGAAATGTAGCCCAAATAGAGACCTAATAAACAACAGAGACAAAATAAACACGACAAAGTGAACATAAATTAGCTGACTTGGGTTCTCTCTGGGTTTAGTTGGGCCGGGGAGGAACTGTTCAAAGTTGGGCATTCTTGGGCCAATTAATGTGGTGTGGGGTGTGTGTGTGTGTGTGTGTGTGTGTGTGTGTGTGTGTGTATGTGAGGTGTATGCCAGTGTGTGGACCTTTGCACACTGATGGAAGCAGAGACCAGAAGATGGATACCCTGGATATCAGCGTATCAGGTATCTTTATCTCTCTCTAGTTTATTCATTTGACACAGGTTCTTTCACTGATCCTTGAGCATTTTATTTTATTTTATTTTACTTTGCAGCTGGGCTGGCAGCCAGCAAGCCTCAGAGATCCTTTTAAGGCGTCCCTCGGTGATGGACTTACAGGTGTGTGTGTCATGCCTGGCTTCTTCTGTAGGTTCTAGGATCAGAACTCCCGACTTCTGCACTCTTAATGGCTGAGCCATCTCCCTACCCTTCAGGGCCAATTATTTTTATACATTACTGCATCAGCCTCTTTATTTGTAAAATAATTTTCAAAGATTAAACATGGTCAAGGCAGGTAGTTGGCACAGAGCCTAGTTCACTCTAAGTCCTCAAATAGTCGTGAGTACCAGCCTTTGGGTAGATCCTTCTCAGTAGCTTAAGTACGAAATGGAAATGGAAGTTAATTTGCTGAGTATGAATGCGTCATTATGAAAACTCTTGTTTATTGAAAACCTTTTATTTTATTTTCCTCTTATTGAAAATAATTTTCCCCTCGCATAGTATAAACTGATTAAGGTCTCCCCTCCCTCTGCTCCTCCTAGTTCCTCTCACCTCTCCTCTCATCCAGATCCACTCCCTTTCTGCCTCTCATTTTAGGAAACAAAAAACAAACAAACAAACAAAAAACAGGCAGTTAAAGTGATTTTTAAAAAATTAACAAAATAAACCATAATAAGATAAAACAAAAAGTATCACATCAGGGTTGGAAAGAAGACCCTTCCAACCATAATATCCTCAGGGACTTGCATGGTGACCATTGTTTGCAGCCTCAGCATTTGGGACAGGAGCTTAGCACATCAAAACTGCTCAGTGACCATACAGTCCCTGAATCCGTCAGTGGGCCTTTGATAAATTGGCGACCCTGAGAACTGCACAGAGGAACTTGGCAGCTCATGCAGGGAAGAAATACCTACCATCCAGGTCCCAGGGGAAGTGGTGGCAGAGGTAGAGTCCTTCCAGTGTGCAGTAGAAGGGTCTGGGACCAGCAGTTTTTCATCCTAAGAGCACAGTGAGCCTGAGTGCTCAGCAGAGGCTTCACTGACGTGGTGCCAGTTGACTCATTGACTCATAACGAGCGGTGAGGCTGGCCAGGGTACAAAGCTGCAGAGGCACTGGCTAGCCCCACCTGGATGACATAGTCAAGGGGGTTGGTAACTTGCCCACGTGACGTGAGTGCTGGTAAAGATGTTGACCGCCCTTAAATAAATCCAGAAATATAAGCTATAAAGATTTAGCCATTAGTCCCGTGTGAGTGAGACACAGATGTATGAGGCTCAGAAATAGGGGCTACATGTATAAACGGAGAAAGCGGGTCTCCGCCTCCTTGCAGCCCAGGAAAACCCTTAGACTCAACCATAAAGGGGGAGGGCGTGGGGAGAGGAAGTGAGAAGGCTTGGTCATTTGACCATCATGCCTGTAGGGGTCAGAGCCCAGGGTTTTTCACCAGCCTAGGGTGATGGAGTTTGCTAATCTGTTCAAGTCAGGGCAGACTTGTCTGTCTAGCAGAGAGGGAGAAGCAAAGCTTGATTAGACCACAGGGATGGACAGACTGAAGAAAAGCCCTTTAGACAGACTTGGCTTCATGGTTTTAATTTTAACTTTCTTGTCAAGGAGGATTGAAAAAAAAAATTGTATCACCAGGGGTAAAGCACGAGGGGAAGGTGCAGTTGGAAATTCTTGCTCACTATTTCAGCTTTTTTTTTTTTTTTTTTTACAAAACCGCCCTTGAACTTGACTTTTCGGTAATGCTTGCCCTTGATGAGATCTGGACTGTGGTTTGGAGAAGAGTAGTCGCCAGCAGGGTACATGGCTGTTCCTAGTTCACTTTAAAGGATTGGTTTTTTTTTCCTAAGTGACTTTGAGGTAGAATGCCAAATCAGTTTAGCTGGGCCAGATTCCAAATTTTACAAAATTTGGAGCAAACTTTGAGATCTATGCCCTCATGAGGTGGGAAGGTTGCCCTGGGATGGTTGGCTATAGAGGGCAGAGTTAGAAAGTCACTCCCTGCCTTTGGGAGCATCAAGTGTGACTTCAGGCTTTGCCGGGTAACAGGATTCTGGGAAGGCTATTTTAGCTGGGTTCTGACTCATCCTCTTCAAATCATCCGTGATTGGTCAGGCCTCTCCTTCACTAGGCCAAGGGTCAAAGTGCTATTTGATTTTAAAGAGGCAGAACCTGGGCTGGGTAGACATGGACTTTGTTTTTGGAAGTGGTGGCTGAGACCACTGGATCCTGGTGGCTCAGAGCTAGCGGCCAGGTTGAGGCCACCAAGAATGGGTCTAAGCCCAATGTTTGTGGCTCCCTTCTAAGGGCAGTCATGCTAGAGATCTACACATGAGCTTTGATTTGGTTCCTGCCTGGACTCTGGCACGCTGGTGGCTAGGATGACTTCTGCCACCTGTTGTTAGTCTGGTGACTTGCCCAAGTGTGTGTAGACAGGGTGCTAGGTCTTTCTTCAGTGAAGAGGCAGGTGTGGGGTGAAGGAGCTGAGCTCAGGCCATGTGGCTGGGGAGCCCCTGTGAGCTGTCCTGCAGGGGATGCCCTGTGCTTTCCTATGTGTGAGGCTTCAAGAGGTAAAGTGCATCTTGCCACAGCTCATCCTTATGGCTTCCCCACTGCTCTGATAAAAGGGAAGGCCTAAAGATACAGCCCCACACCAATTTCCTAAAGTAAAGGTCCTTGTTCAATGACTTGCCTAACTGGTATCCCAGCCATTCAGAGCAAAGCTTTCAGGGGACTCACGCTTGTAAATGACTCTCCCCCACCTGGTCAGTCTACATGCGTGTGCTGTACACTATACCAGGTTCTGCACATGTGTTGCACACTGCACCAGACCCATATATATGGGGTCTTAATAATCAAAATAATAAGAATATATGTTATATATAATCTTATATGGTTTTTCCTTGGAAATAAATACGATATTCTCTATATAGGTAGTAGCTGCTTCTCTCGGCTTTTGGGGCCTGGGAGGGGCAAGTTTTTGATGCATCAGAACTTGATACAGCTATCAATCAACTCCTATGGCAACCTCCCTTGACCTTTCAAGACTGGAGTGAGTTGGTCCAGCTTCTGTGACTAACTGTGCAATATGATAGCCTGGGGAAGTTATAAAGCAAAAAGGCCCCTGGTCTGGAGGTCTAAAACTAAGAGGTACATTTGATGCTAGTTTTCCAGTCTCAAGAGAACACACATACATGTATTGTGCATGTATGTGTGTGCACATTTCTTTTAGTTTTTCTCTCTCACAAAGCTACCAGTGATTCAATCATCACCCTGATGACATTCTCTAATCCTATTCACCATCCAGAGGTCCCCGAGCATCATAGTTGGTATAAGTTCCTACCTTCTTAATACCTCACAGTGGCTATTAAATTTCAAAACATTCACCCTTGGGAAGGATGGAGAGAAGAAGATACTGTAGTCATAGGGCTATACCAAGTACCAGGAAGGGTGTGTCTTGCTTCACGGCTGCATCGAGTGAAGGTTAAATGCTGCTTGTTGGGGTTGGTCTGGTATACTGTGTGTTTAGATGCTGATTTCTTTGCCCCGAGATCAGGTTGCATTCCAGACATGGGCATTGTCAATATTGTTCAAGAATTTCCTGTATCAAGGTTATGTAAAGAATGCTCCCCATTTATTTCTGATTGGTTAAAAAAAAAAAAGAAGCCGAAGAGCCAGAGACGGGGCAGAGGAGACAGACAGTAGGCGGGACTTCCATTCCCAGTCTGGGGGTCAGAGAGAGAGAGAGAGAGAGAGACAGACAGACAGACAGACAGGCAGACAGACAGGCAGAGACACAGAGAGATACAGAGAAGGAGAGAAAGAGAGGGGGTGAAGGAGGGAGAAAGGGAGGGAAAGAGGAAGGGAGTGAAAAGAAGGTGGCCAGGTCATGAGATAGATGAGCGATGACGGAGTCACCATGAAGACAAAGATGGAGGAAGAGTGGCCAGGGCAAGGTAACAGGGCAAGTGTCTGGGAAGTAGGCCAGGCTAGCGTAGATGGGTTAGAATTGATGAGAATCTGCCCAGCTTACTGCTTTAAATATAACAGGTCTTCTTGGTCTCGTTATTTGAGAGCTAGAGCAGATGTAGACAATTAACAAACTTGAACCCGACAGTTGCTTATGGGATGGAGGAACTTCAGTTGTTGTAGTCTTCCTTTGCCTTCTCCTCCTTTCTCTCTCCCCACCCACTTCTTCCCAGATTAGAAGCTGAGTTGATGATTAACCTGTTTGAAAACCATGAAGGCAAAAACTCCCCTGGGCTTGACTTACAGTGCCCCCTGCCCCCACATAGACAGGGCTAGCTTCAAAGGGCTGTTTATTTAATTTAGTGTTGATGCTGACTTCACATTTGTAATAGTTTTTTTGGGGGCAGGGAGTGTTGTGTTTTCACGTTGCATGGAATCAGGAAACTGTTTCTCTCGTTTTCCTTACAGAGGTGGACACTGTAATGCATGACACAGAGGAATCTTTGGCCCCATTTGGCAAACGGCCTTGCTATGTGGGGCAGCAGGTGGCTCCTAAGGCCCCTTGAGGCCCTTCTATGGGGTTCCTAGTGTGGGCACCTCTTTTCTGCCTGGCCCTAATCTGCAGCTACCACTGGACCTGAAGTGACCCTGGGAAGTGGAGAGAAAACAGTGGGTGAATTCTCCCTGTTCTGCGGCTGCTGCCAGCCCAGGAGGTTTCTTTCTGTCAGCTGGACACTTTAATGGTACACTTGGTAAAGAGTGGCCTCTTGAAGGAGCCTTCTGCCTTGTGCCCTTGAGGAATTTGGGGGATTTCCCTGCCTTGCTCGGAGCACATCGGCACCTGTAGTTTCTTTTGCTGATCCAAATCACCTCCATCTCTTTAGAGCTAACTTGAGTGTTCCTCTCTGTCAGAATAAGTTTGCTGATGACAAGGGCATCTTGTCAAAGTGGAGATGACTTTTCTGTCCTCTTGATTTGAAGACCTTGAACTTGACGGCCTGGGGACCTCCATAAGTATAAGTAAGTAAGAACACGTCTCTTAGGCAAGAGTTTGTATGTGACTGGTAATGCTGGTGCTGAGAGTCTGGAAGGGGGAATGGCTGTCTGCATGTGTCCTATATGTGGCCTTTGGACTACCTGTGTCCCAGGATAGCCACAAATGTGGCCCAGCACATTCATGTCATATTGTGATGCCAAGAGGTTGGACACCTCCGAGAGAATACATCCGTTCTGTGCCTGGTGCAATGGGGCGAGCATTGATAGCTTCTTAATCCTGAGGAAAGCCCCCAACTGGGTCCACAGAAGTTGGGGGCTAGGTTCGAAAAAAAGCTCCTCAGGAGTCACATGCTCTGCCATGTCTTGATGGGCACTGTTTCCTGATGCTCTACAGTGGAGCTCAGGTGAATTCTTTACATCAAGGATTATTTGAGAATTATTTGAAAGCCTGTGTCTGTGGGTTTCCTGGTGTATGTACTTCATGCACAGGTATCTATATGTCATTCTTCGATGAGCCTTTCTGACAAAATTCCAATATCTAAGGGGAGAAGAGTATATCAGATTTTTTTCATAATGTTTTTGTTAATTATTTGGGAAATTGACATCATGAACTCTGAGCACACTTACTTCCCAGGCCTCTCAGGTCCACCCCTTCACCTTTGTGGCCTCCTCTACCAGAGGGGGGGGGGAGGGAGAGAACCAAGTCCAATTTGTGTTGCCCATATACTCATTGGAGCATGGTCAAACTCCTGGTGGCTGGCTAGCCCTGTAGGCACTTCTTTTTAACTCTGTCTTATTTGGGGTTCCTTAATGCTCCTATCTCCCTTCCAACCCCCTGGCCCTAGGTAGGAGAGTCAGGGCACATAGACCTCTTCATACTTAGGGTCATCAGGTTCTCTGGGAACATGCCAATCTCAGTCATCAGGATATCAAGCAGTCCAGCAACAACAAACAGCAAACACAGCAGAACTTCCTTCTCCTCCATCTGTCCCCTCAAAGCCTCTCTCTGGGCTCTGATATTTATACTCTCCCAGAGTCCTCAGAATTCCACTAACTCCAGCTGGCAAAGACCACGTGCCTCTCTGAACCACAGGAGACTGTTTACCAACTGTGGATAAACTAAGGCAGTCCCATATCCTACTTTTGAGATTAAAACAAAAACCTGTTTATATAACATAACTGAGTGTTTAAAGAACTTCCACTATACATCCCCTTAAAGAAGACTGAGTTCTTCCTTCCTTGCACCCTGACAGGAGCTCATCACAATTTGTAAGAGTTCGCTTGGTGATCTGTGTTACTGCCAAAAGCTATGCACGTGTCTCTGGTCTGTGGTGCCATTGAGGGCCATGTTGATGTGAATGGCCTGTGCCACCTCCAAGGAGTATGCCAGACTTGTTTGTTTGTTTGTTTCTCTTGTAGTCGTGGCTGTCCTGGACTTGCTTTGTAGACCAGGCTGACCTCAACCTCACAGAGATCTGCCCGCCTCTGCCTCCTGAGTGCTGGGACTAAAGGTGTACCACCAAGCCTGGCTGAGTAAGTCAGAATTTTAAAGGTGGCCTGGAATAATTCTTAGTCTTTACAACTGCTTCTAGTTAATAAATAGAAAACATTAGGGAAGTAGATGTTGACAACTTCAAAGTTGAGGGTATTATCTGTAGGAGAATTTTAATTTAGAACATGGCTGTTCTAGAAAGAAATCACATCCAAAAACCTTCCAGGTCTGTGTGATCTGGCTGGATTAAAAACACATCTTTAATGTAGGAGACAGAGGCAAACAGATCTGAGTTCAAGGCCAGCCTGTTATAGAGCAAGTTTCAGGTAAAGAAAATCTTAGGTCCAGGCATGATGTTACATGCCTTTAATCTCAAACAATGGAAGAAAAGTTAGTTTGTAGAAGGAAGCACCCATGCTTGAAAGTGATGTCTAGTTGAGTGGCAGAAAAGGTGATGAATCAGAGAAAGATTTGACAGAATAGGATATGGCCAAGTCTCCCAATAAGAGAGAGGAAACAGAAGCTACTTAAGGGGCAATGCAGAGAGAGAGAGAGAGAGAGAGAGAGAGAGAGAGAGAGAGAGAGAGAGGGAGGGAGGGAGAAAGGAGGCAGTTTTACCTGGAGAGTTTATAAAGAGAGGTTGGATGAGAGACACAGGTGAAGACAAAATGAGCCAGAGAATGAGAATGAGCCAGAAGATTAGAAACGATTACTGGAGAGGCTGGAGAGATAGCTCAGTGGTTAAGAGCATTGGCTGCTCTTCCAGAGGACCCAGGTTTAATTCCCAGCACCCACATGGCAGCTTATAACTGTCTGTGACTCCAGTCCCAGGAGACCTAACACCCTGACACAGATACATGCCGGCAAACAATGCATACAAAATAGAAATAAATAAAAAAAAAATTCTAGAGTTCATTTGAAACCAAGAGGAGCAATTGAGAGGCTGAGAGAAAACCCCAATAGAATAAGTCAGCTGGGAGAGAAGTTTGAGCCAGAATGTCTGAGTTGAACCAGCCAGCTATGACTTCAGTAAGAACCAGAAAGGGTGAGCTTATTCAGCAGTAAGTCCCAGAGGCTGAAAACATTCTAGGCCTAGATTAGATTGTATGGATGCTAGACATTTCTAGAAGTAGGCCTAGATTAACAGATTAGCAGTAAGCTTCCGAGACAACAATTACCTCAGGAGAATAAAAGTTCCTTTTTAAATCACAATTTGTTTTTTCCCCTAAAAAAAAACTATTGGTTTTACTTTTAACGTAACTACCACAAGTGACAGAAACACCCAAAGTCATTCAATCTGAACTGCTCATTTAAAAGATAGAAAACTAAGCCTCGGAACAACTGGGTGGCTGCCTTAGGACACACAGAACTTTAGGAACAAAATTTAAAATCTGTCACTTTCCTTCTGTGCTCCTGCTCTCTCCAACATAAAAGTCTTAGGATATTTTAGTTATTAACTAATTCATTTGGGTTAAGGATCTGAGGAGGAAGTGGAACAGGCCTTGCCACACTCTCAGAACATTGTAAAATGAGAGATTTTTAGTAGGTTTGTTGTTGTTGTTTTTACTTTTTGTTTTGGTTTTGGCTTTTCGAGACAGGGTTTTTCTGTGTAAAAGCCCTGACTGTCCTAGACTTGCTATGCAGACCAGGCTAGCTTTGAACTCATAGCCATCTGCCTGCCTGTGCCTCTGGAGTGCTGGGATTAAAGGCATGCGCCACCGCACCTGGCTGATTTTAGCAGTTTTTTAATGAGTGAGTTTTTGTTCTTTTATTTTATCACT
>OU015742.1:113787759-113808963 GCA_907169655.1 Acomys percivali | reverse complement strand
GGCTGGAGAGATAGCTCAGTGGTTAAGAGCATTGGCTGCTCTTCCAGAGGACCCAGGTTTAATTCCCAGCACCCACATGGCAGCTTATAACTGTCTGTGACTCCAGTCCCAGGAGACCTAACACCCTGACACAGATACATGCCGGCAAACAATGCATACAAAATAGAAATAAATAAAAAAAAAATTCTAGAGTTCATTTGAAACCAAGAGGAGCAATTGAGAGGCTGAGAGAAAACCCCAATAGAATAAGTCAGCTGGGAGAGAAGTTTGAGCCAGAATGTCTGAGTTGAACCAGCCAGCTATGACTTCAGTAAGAACCAGAAAGGGTGAGCTTATTCAGCAGTAAGTCCCAGAGGCTGAAAACATTCTAGGCCTAGATTAGATTGTATGGATGCTAGACATTTCTAGAAGTAGGCCTAGATTAACAGATTAGCAGTAAGCTTCCGAGACAACAATTACCTCAGGAGAATAAAAGTTCCTTTTTAAATCACAATTTGTTTTTTCCCCTAAAAAAAAACTATTGGTTTTACTTTTAACGTAACTACCACAAGTGACAGAAACACCCAAAGTCATTCAATCTGAACTGCTCATTTAAAAGATAGAAAACTAAGCCTCGGAACAACTGGGTGGCTGCCTTAGGACACACAGAACTTTAGGAACAAAATTTAAAATCTGTCACTTTCCTTCTGTGCTCCTGCTCTCTCCAACATAAAAGTCTTAGGATATTTTAGTTATTAACTAATTCATTTGGGTTAAGGATCTGAGGAGGAAGTGGAACAGGCCTTGCTACACTCTCAGAACATTGTAAAATGAGAGATTTTTAGTAGGTTTGTTGTTGTTGTTTTTACTTTTTGTTTTTGTTTTGGCTTTTTCGAGACAGGGTTTTTCTGTGTAAAAGCCCTGACTGTCCTAGACTTGCTATGCAGACCAGGCTAGCTTTGAACTCATAGCCATCTGCCTGCCTGTGCCTCTGGAGTGCTGGGATTAAAGGCATGCGCCACCGCACCTGGCTGATTTTAGCAGTTTTTTAATGAGTGAGTTTTTGTTCTTTTATTTTATCACTTATTTATCCTCACTCTTTACTAAACAATTACCTTATGCCAGGCTCAGGGCTTAGAACTCTGTTTTGTGTCCTCAAGGGGAAGGGGGGGGGGGGGGGGGGGGGAGGGAGGGAGGGAGGGAGAGAGAGAGAACATCTCTTTTGTTGTGCCTCATCTAAGAGATCACTTGACTTTGGCATCAATACCTCCTGCTACAACACTGTTTGAGACCTCCTCCGGTCCTTGGGCTTTGAAAGTCTGTAGGAGCAGTCCTGTATCCCAGCAGGCAGAGTGTCCTTCTCTGCTTTGTCAGACCAGAGACTATGGTTGATGGCTAACTCAGGGAGACCTGTATATTCTGTCTTGCTGGCCGATAGAGGACTCTAAGCCAAGATTAGACTCTAGCATTTGTTCTGTCTGTCTCTGTCTCTCTGTGTCTACCTCTCTCTCTCTCTCTCCTTTCTTTTCCACAAGCACAGAGTATCAATTCCAAGTTATATGGTCCTTATTTATCAGATGAGAAAATTGACCCTTAGAACAGTTTAACCACCTGGTTAAGTTGTGACTGGTGAACTTTTCAAACCATTTAAACTTTTTTTTTTTTTCCTTCTGAGACAGGGTTTCTCTGTTACGCAGAGCCCTGGCTGTCCTGGACTCTCTTTGTAGACCAGTCTGGCCTCTAACTCAGAGATCCACCTGCTGTCTGCCTCCCAATTGCTGGGATTAAAGGCATGCACCACCATGCCCAGCTCATTAAAACTTTTTGTTGATTTAGGAGCCAGAGTATGAGAAGAGGTTACCTTAAGAAAGACTTCAACTGAAGTGCTGCTGGTCCTATGATAAGATATCTTGGAGGTGGGTGTGGTGGCACACGCCTTTAATCCCAGCACTTGGGATGCAGAGGCAGGTGGATCACTGTGAGTTCGAGGTCAGCCTGGTCTACAAAGCAAGTTCAGGACAGCCAAGGTAACACAGAAAAACCCTGTCTCAAACAAACAAGCAAACAAAGAAACAAATAAACAAAAGATATCTTGGAAAGAAATCAAGTTGGCTGCCATCTCACTTTGCCAAAACTTCCACTAAGTCACAGCTATTAGAGATGGCTCCGAGGGACTGGCAGTTAAAACAGATTGTCCCAAATGCCAGTTGTTCCTGCTTCCTCTGCGCACCCCTGCTGTGGAGGCTAAGCCAGGTGGTAGGCAGGCCTGTGCTGCAGCAGTCCTAGCCCTAAGCACCCCGGGAAGTAGTCAAAGGCCGTGGCTCCACCCCAAGATGTTTTGGGTTAAGCATGGAATCATTGTTCTCCTTTCAAAGCTTCAGGATAAAAGCTGTCATGAATGCCCTGAGAGGGTGTGCGCCTTTGATGCTGTGAGGACCCTCTCTGACTGTATGAGTAACTCAGTTCTTGTCTCGTCTCAGAACCTAGGCTTTCTGGAGTGGGTGAGAGAGACCTCAAAGTTCACTGATCTCTCCTTCCCTAGTGAGCTTGTATTTCTTAGTGTACTTCTGCCCAGTCCTGTTCATAATTCTGAAAAAAAAAAAAAAACCCACAAAAGCACTTTCCTCTCTTTGGACAGGACTACAACTTGTCAGGATATCCCTCAGCCCCCACTCCTCCACCCCTATCCCACCCCCACCTCCCACCCCATATAGACCTCCCAGCTCTGTCATCTGAGGCCTCAGCATGTTCTCCAGAGAAGTTTGAGTCTACTGTGGGCTAGGCTTTAAGCCAGCTCTCCTTGTTGGTCCTTGTCTGCCTTCCCATGTGGGGTTCTGAAGCCCCCCAATATACAAGGGGCTCCCAAAAGGGCAAACTGAAGAAGTGCAAAGTGGTCCCCCTCCAGACTCCAGTTGCACACTGCCTAAAAAGGGAAATGGGTTCTTTTGTTTTGTTTTGTTTTGCTTTGCTTTTTAGACAGGGTTTCTCTGTGTAACAGCCTTGGCTGTCCTGAGCTCACTTTGTAGATCAGGCTGGTCTCGAACTCACAGAGATCTGTTTGCCTCTGCCTCCCAAGTGCTGAAATTAAAGGCATTCACATCACGCCCAGCTAGGAAATGGGGTTCTTATCTCTCTGGCCTCTGGTCAACATAGAACCATGGAAATCATGAAATGTTTTCGGCTTGCTCTCCGCTGCCTTGGAAACTCACTCTGTGTATATCTTCTTCCTGTAGGGGCGTGACCCATGACCTGCCACCCTAAGGACTGGGCTCTGATTGAATTCTCTTTGACTCATGTCTCAATGTAAACATCATTGAGGCCAAGAATTTTCTAGATAATTTGAAAATGTCCATAAAGAACAAAACAGCAGGCCTCCTGCTGGGCTGGATTTTGGGATGTGTGCGCACCCAATGCTGACCAAACCCGGGTATACACCCATACGGTCACAGAAGCTGAGCAACAGCTATAAGCAGAGATCTGCAGGCTGAGGTAGGACCCCATCTGGTATCAGGTCAAACTCCGTAGCTAACCACTGGTGTTTTGGTTTGTGTCTGGGTAAGAGGCAGAGGACCCTGGGGACCAAGTAGCCGGGGTAGCTTGTAGGACAAAGCTGACCCTGAAGTCTCAGAGGTGACCTCTGGAGGACTGAGTGGTATTTGCCTGGACAGCTTCTTAATGAGCTCCTCTAGGCCCCTGGCCTTCCCTTTCATACACTCAGAAACACTTAATATTCAGCAGAGCAGCTCAGCAGAGATGAGTCTTTTATTGTCTGCCTAACTGGATGAGCAAAACTCCCAGGGGTTATTTAGACCATAGTTAAAAAGAACTCAAGACTGTGGCCTGATCTAAAATGTACAGGGGAGAATAATGGAAGGTTCTGCTAGGTCTCTGGAGATGAAGTGGAGGGCACTAGCATGTGTGCATGCATGCGTGCGTGCGTGTGTGCATGGCTCTGTAAGGGATGTTGTTATCCCTTATGCTCCAACAAGAACATAGTTCAAATGCAAGAACAATGTCAGACAAGTCTGTTGAGCAGTGCTGGGGAGCTGGGAGGCTGGGTGCAGTTAGAAAAACATTATTTACTTACCCTCAGTAATAATTGTGACTCGGATTGAATGTTTGTGCTTGACCGTGGGTTCGTGTGTGTGTGTTTGAACCAGTGACTTGGTTGAAGAGGAGCCCAGTTTTACCTTGTACTTAAGTGGGATACCTAGAAAAGGACCAAACTTAGTGTCCCAAATTTCAAGGCCAACTTGAGTTATTCTCCGGATCACCCGTGCTTGGCCCTACCCTCGAAGACCAATAATGGTGGCTTTGGACTCAATTCCCATAATTATGAAACAGACTGCCAAGGATTACAGTGTCCCCCTATTCCCGACTGTGAAGCAAATGGGGACAGGTGGCTCAGCCGTTGAGCCAGACCCTACCTTAAAAGATGGCCTGGGCTGGAGAGATGACTCAGCGGTTAAGAGCACCAACTGCTCTTCCAGAGGTCCTGAGTTCAATTCCCAGCAACCACATGGTGGCTTACAACCATCTGTAATTTGATCTGATGTGCACGGTATACATAATAAATAAGAAAAAAAAAGGTTAAAAAAAAGAGTTAAAAAAAAAAAAAAGACGGCCCGAGGTTTCCCCTACGGTACAGAAGGAGATTTGTGCTGAAGAGGTGCAACTGTAAGGGAGGCCTTACACCTGAGGATGAGCTTTGCTCAGCCTGGTTCTGTTGGGTAGAGCTAGGGTGAGGACCCTGCCCAAGTGTGCGACCGCCAGAACACGGTCCAGGAATGGAGTCATGCAAGGAAGAGTCTAAGCGCTTGTGAGAAAATGCCAAGAAAACAAGCCAAGAGCCAGGTGACCTCAGCTTCTTCAAAAGCATGAAATGGTTCTTGGAATGTGTCTTCCCTCCCTTTCCAGGTGTAGTGGATAGGAGTGCGTTTACCTCAGATTACTCGTTACAGCTGGATATTGATATTTGTTTATACGGCTTTTCCAGTTGCACGCAGCTTGTCCTTGTGAATGGATACTTTACTTACCTTGTGAATGGATACTTACGTGACTCCTCTTAACCTTCAGAGCATAAACTGGCGGAGGCTCTGAATAAAGTTGGCTATTGCATGAGACTTTGGTTGGCCTCATTCAGGAGCTCCATCTTCCCAGGTCCCATTGCCTCTGACATGGGAATATTTTAGAGATCGTTGTCTGAGTTGTGCTTAATTACCTTTAGCCCAAGGCTGCACGAGGTCAAAGTTGAAACCTTCAAGATGACTTTATCAGGACCAGTAGATTGTCTATTGTGTAGGTGAAGTTCTTTGCCAGCCTCAGATGAGCCACATATAAGCAGGGGCCAAAGATGGAAGAGCTCCGATCACTGTGCTACCTGGAGAGGTCCCTTCCAGGGTTTCTTGGTGAATTCAAACTCCAAGAACTGGGGCTGGCACACAGTGAGTCCTTGTTGAATGGATGGTTCAAACAGGACATAACGAGTCAACTTTGCTGTGACAGTAAACAGCCTGACATCCTTGACTTTGAGCATGTACGTGTGTGACTTTGAAAGCTGCAGAGCAAAGTTACCTGTCATTAATATACACGATGGAAAAGCATGGTTTTTGTCACCTCTGAAGACATTAGTTATAACGTGACATTTTCATTTTGACTCAGATCTGTTCTACTTGCTAGGAAGCAGAAACTATTATACAGGAAATACTTTTCAAAACTCATATTACAATGCTTTTTAGGTTTTTAAAAAAATGTGTTTACATGTAAATACAGCATTTGATTTTGCAATTCTCTTTGGGGTTGTGGAGGGTAAAGTAGTTTCAGCATTCCCATTTTACAGCCGGGGATGGTGAGGCTGAACGTACCCTCAAAATACACAAAACTGAGACAGAAATGACTTGAGATCGTGTGCCTTTCTAGCAGTCCAAGCTGGGGGAAGTTGAGTCATCAAAGTGTGTAATTTTCCTTTTGTTCCACCAAATGAGAGGTGGCACTCAATCTGGTCTGCATGGAAATGCTATTATAAGCCAGATGCAAGCTCTGAAGGACTGTGCAATTACCAGGACAAGGGTATAATTTAGGGAGCGCAGCCTGGGTGGGCTTTACTTATGGCAAACTCTGCTATTATCAGACAAGATCATGTGTGTGAACCAAAGCAAGGTGAGTCTGGTCCCAAGCACTGTCTGGCCCAGGCAGGCTATAGCTTTCATTTCTTGAAGGTATTCAATGGAGTTATGTGTCTAGGGCCATTTCTGTGAACCCAGAGTAAAAACCAAGTGAAACACAGGTACAGTGACCCCTGGTAGTGACCTCCTTAACTCTATCACCCAGGTTCTGGACAGTGTTTCAGCCCCTGTGAGAAGCCCAGGCTGAACATTTCCCCTATTTGGAGTACCACAGTCAACTGCCAATCCTGATGGGCTGAGCTGTGGTTCAAAACAGAAAGGCCAGCTGCATTCTGGAGATGGATGCTTACTTCACCTCTGGTGTTCACCAAGGCACACTGGAGGCCTTTTGGTTCAGTGACCTCACCTAGAGACCAGGGGTGAGGTGGGAATGCGGATGAGAACAGCTGCTGGCCAATACGCTCCTGGGCTGTAAGCTCGTGCACAGTGAACTCCTGCTCTCTGCTCCTCATGGTCTGATATAATCTTCAAACCAGCACATGAGGTAGAGTGTCTTACTCGCATTTTACAGAGGGAAGCATACATGAAGGGATTTAATGACCCTGAAAAGAGGAGGAAAAACAGTGGACCCTAACATTAAAAAAAAAACAAAAAACCTTCCACATCACAGCTAGCCTGTGTTTACTTCTGGACCCAATTTTCCTCAGACAAACAACCCAGAAAGTGGAATGAAGCAAGGCCACAGCCTGAGTTTCACAAAAACAAGGTTACTGTGCCCTGTTCTTGCTTACAGTACCAAACATCCCCCTGTGACTAAAATACACAACTGCTACGCCATCCTTGGAGCTGATCTTTCTTGAAGGTACGATTTCTGAAGACACTCAAAGCGTAGAATTGCCCATGCTTGCTTACAGCATCCATTCAAAGCAGACTCTGCCAAATGCCCCTGTCAACCCTGACTCCTCTCAGGAGAGTGACAGTGACACATTCTCAGCACTGTGAAGTGCTTGAATCTCCACGGTGTGCTCCCCACTGAAGGAAGACCAAAGTTCTGATAGCCCCTCCTGGTGGCCCTTGATGATGATAGTGCACTCTAAATCTCCATATGCTCAAAAGCCACCCCAGCCATTGGCTCTTTCTCCTTGCTGACCATTTGAAAGAAGAGACTATAAGGCCAAACACCACTCACTGTCATGTGGTCACACCCCCTGGTCAGGCCAGTATGTTTGGTAATGCTCACAGCATATAGAGTAACCATCTCATCCACTTCTGGTGTCCCACCCTCTTGGTGCCTGGTACATAAGGCTGCCATGTGCTCCATTGGAGAAGATAGCTGAGACACCTTTCCCAGTATTGTCCTTTGCTCTTGATAATGTCTCTAAACAGCATTCTTCAGTCCAGTAGCCTTGAGGTTAAAGGAGACTGCTAGCCGCTCTAACAGAAACCCTGGGGCCCAGCAGTCTGTGCACCTGATGGCTTTGAACATAGACTTTGACATAGCTCCCATCTACAGGCATCCAGTACTGACACCAGGGAATCGTTCTGCCTCTGCAGCTGCTAAGATAGCAACAATTACTATGGGTGCCCAGCATCAGTGCCACTTATGAAAGATTGTGCTGTGCCAAGGACATTTTTATACTTATTTAATCCTCACTTAAAAACACTCTAAAGGGTGGAGGATGTAGCTTAATTGGCAGAGTTCTTGCCTAGCATGTGCAAAACTCTGGCTTTGATCCTCAGCATGTATAAAACTGGGGAGTAGTGATGCACATTTCTAACCTCAATTCTTGGGAAGTGGAGGCAGGAGGACCAGGAGCCCAAGGTCGTCCTTGGCCACATAGTGAGTTAGAGGCCAGACTGAGCTATGTGATACCCTGTCACCAACCAACCAAGAAACAAATAGTACCATAAGGTAAATAGTATTATTATTATTTTATAAATGAAGATTCAAGAAGTTTGATACTAATCTGAGCTGATACAGTTTATTGTTTACAAGCTACAAGGTTAAAATTTGAGTTCTGCTCTGTCTCCCACTCTACTGAATCTCTTTCTCTCTCTCTCCCACTCTCAAACAGTGGTTGTTCTATTTGCACTGAGTGCGACACAGGTGTGGTGGCTATGCTGTGCCATGGCATGAGCTGTTGGCGAAGTAGAGATGGGCTAGGGCCCACTGGCCACCCAGTTCAGCCAAATCAGTGAGCTTCTCAGTGAGAGACTGTCTCAAAAAAACAAAACAAAACAAAACAAAACAAAACAAAACAAAACAAAGCCAAAATGGATGTTTCTTGAGGATGGATAATTAAGACTGACCTCTGGCTTTCCCATGAGCAAGCATACATGCAGACCTGCCCATTACAGACCCACCTGCTCACCCCATCACACACAAAAATAATGTCAAGCAAAGATTCCATGAAAAGAATCGCACTTTTGAAATTAGCTACTATGAAAAGAAGCATGCTTTAGAAATTAGCTACTTTCTTGCCAGGGTTGGGTAGCCTGTGGCTATGCCCTCAAGGTGTTGAGGCCTCTCTAATCATCTTATGGGACCATGACTTGTGTGTGACGGTAGTTACAGACCACCATGCCAACGTCTTAAGAGTTAGTATTCTTATAATATTAGTCGCTATCATTGCCTGACTCTGTCCATGCTCTTCTAGACGGAGCTCAATTGCTCTTTTGATATCCTCCAGAAAGGTTTCTTCTGCCACTTGGGTGGTCCACTCTCTAGGCTTTCTGCATACTCCTAGCCTTCTTGCCTTGCTTCTTGCTAGAGTCTCTTCCTGGAAAGCTTCTCCATTCTCTTGACTAGGCTGTTGTAGGCTCACCTTTCAGGCTGGCTACAACATTGCTAACCTTTGTACACTCTTCCCTGAAAAGTGCAGCTTTAAAGCGGTCTTCCATTCATTAGGCCCATGGAGAGGGCTCTGAAGGAATGGGGAAAGAATTAGGTGTTGCATCCTGACTGTATCCTGTTGGATGAGGGACCCACTTGCCCTCCAGGTGTGATTTATAGAGCCACAGCTAAGAACAAGAAACTTCCTTCAATTCTTTATCAGGATGACTCCAAAAATATCAGACAACTTTGATCCAGTTGTCTGGATCACCCCCCAGTTTGGGGGTGATGGGCAGGGTAGCATTTTTCACTGGTGAGCTTAAATTAAGCCAACTTCGTTTTCTTTTTCTGGAAAGCAATAAATCAAGAGGAAGGGGGGAAAGAGCCTTTTGTGACCTGCCTTGGTTCTCTGGGAACAGCATAACCTGGCCCTGATCCCAAAAAGGAGTAGGAAACTATTTTTCATTCTGAGTTCAGTTCAGTTTTTAGGAAGAATGAATTATGGCCCGTTTGCCTGTAAGTTTGCATCTGTGCATGTGTGTGTGCATGTGGATGTTTGTCTGCTGGTGTTGGCACGTGTCCCCACGGGTGTCCACCTGTCTAGCCAGCTCTTACACTTTTAAGTCTAAAGTAGACTTGGAGTGTCACAGCTGAAATTCTGAGGGCTCACCGGGCCAGGGAAGAGGCAGATCTTTGGGGATAATTGGACTTATAAGAGGACATGGGGTAAGCAGCACCCCAACTCGTTCTTATAAAACAGAGAGGCACAGCGATGCCCAGACGACTCCCTACTTTCTCTGCTGCCTGCTGCTGCTAGGAGTGTAACTGTATGCCTGTGTGATGGGGGAGGTGGTGGCTTGGAACTAAATTGTTTCAGCCCTCTGCTGCTTCAACAAAACTCCCCTGCCTGCTGTGCCCTGAGGCTGGTTTCCATCCCTTCTGAGGAGGCCTCCTGCCTCGGTGTCTGGGTACCAAGCCCATATCCTGTAGGTGTTCATTTGTTTCTTGTTCATATTTTTCCTCTTGTTTTCCTTCCCTAAGACAGCCCAGTGTTCCCATCGCTTGCACTGTCTCTCTGTCTCTTGGCATTTTCTCCTAAAGACGCCCACCAGCCTGGGGTGGGAGGATTTTAAATCACCATTTCACTGCTGTAGAGAGGAGGGAGGGAGGGAGGGAGGGACGGAGGGAGGGAGGGAGGGAGGGAGAAGGGGGGTGCTTTTTCTAAGCCCTTGCCGTAAGTGGCTATTTCAGCCACTATCCGGGGAGATTTGGATCATATAGGAGAGACTTGATCAGATTCCTGGGAGCTTAGCTCAGGCTGAGGATCTCATCACTTCTGCCTCTGCTGGTCCCTGAGCCTGTGAAGATGGACCATTAAAGGCAGGCAGAGAGAAGATGCTGAGTTATCCTCATTTCCCCTAGAATCTCCTGGGGTTTATCATGAGGCTAGCAGTTGAGGAAGCCTTCCAAGGGCCAGACTCCATGGCTCAATGCACGTGCATTTGTATTCAAGATCCTGTGTGAGAGCCATGAGGTCACAGGTGGGATCTTAAAGTGAGGTTAGTGTCCTTGTTCAGAGAGGATGATGCAGCAATCTGCCAGCCGGGAAGAGAGTCCTCACATAACCTGGACCCTTGTGCTCCCGCTGTAGGTGACCCCTGGATCCAGGGTGACAGGAGCATAGCTAAGGTCAGGTCTAGAAAGAAGGGTCATAGACTGTGTGGTTTAAGCTATTTTCCTTTATTTGTTATTTTATGTTGTGGGTGTTTTGCCTGCATATATGTATGCGCACTATGTGCCTGGTTTCTTAAGAGACCAGAAGAGGATACCAGTCCCCTTGGAACTGGAGTTGCAGACTGTTGTGAGCACCGTGTGGGACTTCTAGCCTCTAAAAAAGCTATGGCTTCTTATGGTTCAAACCATGGAATCTGTGGCTGGAGAGATTGGCTTAGTCGGTAAGAGAACTGGCCAATCTTCCAGAGGACTTGAGTTCGGTTCCTAGCACCCATATGATGCTCTTAACAGTCTGTAACTACAGTTCCAAGGCATCTGATGTCCTCTTTTGGTGCCTAAGGCACCGGGCACATGGCACACATACATACTTAGAGGTAAAAATCCACAACATAAAATAACAAATAAAGGAAAATGTTTTAAAGCACACAGTGTCTGTTCTTTTGTTCTAGATCTAACCTTAGGCTATGTTCACCCTGGATGCAGGGATCACCTACAGCGGGCGCATAAGGGTCCAGCCACAGGGAAATGGGGGTTGAGGAGAAGCTAGGTGTGGGGAGATCACACGGGGCTAAGGCAGGCAGAGGGAGTCTGGATATGACTAGACCCTTGTCTGGCTGCCCTGGCTAGCTTCCCTCGTTCTACCTGGGTTGGGTGGGACAGGTAATTTTCTCAGACAACCTTCCTGAGAGGACACAGTGATTTCTGGCCCAGACGTGTAGTTTAGCACTCTGTTGTGTAATTAAGCTGGGCTGTGGAGGGCCTGGCACTCACTCAGCTCTGTCTGTGGTAAGGCTGCCCAGGTCTGTCCTGCAGCTGCCTGGCCTCCCTCAGTGCTCCTTCCTCCCATGCCGAGGGGAATATATTTACCTAGTTTCATTCCCACAGACATAAGCTGTGGGGGAGAAACATCCACTAAGTGCATAGAGAGGTCAAAGCCTCTTCGGGGCCTTTGCTTGGAGCCTTCTTCCACAGCGTAGGACTCCTCTTAGCCACTTGAATTTCTGCTGAGGAAACCTCACAGTTTAAAGGCCCAAGGTCAGGGCTGCCCCGCCCCTCCGCCCCGTGGACTACAGCAGGTTCGGCTCCAAGTGGCATGGCACATCCACTTGGTCTCCAGTGTGGAGGCCTGAAAGGAAGCACTTCTGGGCAAGGTCACCCAATAAGGAGTCTGGGTGGGCAGCTGAGGCTGGATGCATGTAGGGTAGTGGTGCAGCCTTCAGGGAAGCTGGTATGGGCTCTAGAGCCTGAGTACAGCTGTGAATACTCCCCATACATGTGTCTATTTACGTACTTGTGTGTGCATGCATTGATGTCAGTTGTCCTTTCTGTCACTTTATGTCTTAATCCTGTCACTGAATCTGGAGGTCATGGATGCAGCAGGACTGGCTGGTCCTCGTCAGCAAGCCCCAGGGATCCTCCTGTGTTTACTTGGCCAGCACTGGAGTTATGGGCACATAGGACCACACCTGGCTTTTTATGTACTCCTGGGAATCTGAAAAGAAGTTCTCGGTGCTGTGCAAGCCAGCACTTTCCTAACTGAGCCATCCCCTTGGCTTGGAGTCCCTGTCTATCTGTCTTTGTCTCTCTCTCCTTCCCTCCCTCTTTCTTCCCCCCCCCCCCCCCCCCCCCCCCTTTGTTTCCCAAGATAGGGTTTCTTTGTGTAATATCCCTGGCTGTCCTGGAGCTTACTCTGTAGACCAGGCTGCCCTCAAACTCAGAGATCCACCTGCCTCTGCCTCCCAAGTGCTGGGATTAAAGGTGTGCGCCGCCACCACTACAAGGCTTGTGGTGTCTTTTTAAAGGAGCCCTGCACAAGTGATTTCCGTGTTCTAGCCTGTGGGTTCTTGGAGCAGCTAAAAGAGGAATGGATGGGAAAGGGGGACAGAGAACAGAAAGAGAAAGCGAAGGCACATTATATGGAACGAAGATGGTAGCACTTGGGAAGAACCTAGTCCAAACCAGGCCTCAGAACACTTGCATTCCTACATCTGTGTTTCTGATGTTGAGAGTCTGGGTAGCTGTCTCATTTTCTTGCATTTTTTAGGAAAAGACATTTGAAAATTCAGGCAGCTCGGTGAGGGGCTGTATGGCCCACAGAATATGGGCTTTCTCCTGCCCCCGCCCCTGCCCCCGCCCCTATCCTGTGTGTGGGTTCAGGCTTCCCAAGAAGTGCCTATTTTGTCTCTTCTCGGCTGCCTGGAGCATACCCGAAGGTATGTCCGCAGCCTGGCAGAAGGCAGGAGCTTTGACCAGACCCAAAAGCCTGGGCCTCCAAGCTGCAGGATTTGGCTGTGTTTAGAAATGCCTGGCATGACTATTTATAGGCACGTATCCCAAGTCACCCACACGCGAGCTTGTCTCTCAGAAGCCCACCCAAACTAGCCCTCCTGCTAGTGTTCTGTACAGAATGGGAGATGCAGGCCTGGAGGGGCGACTCAGGCTTTCTGCAGCCCCAGGTTATACATCAGAGTAGAATTGCCTTGGGCCTGAGATCCCTAGGCAGGACACAGGCTCAGGCTCTCAGCTGCCCGAACCTGGAGTATTTTGCATGATAGAGCCTCTTCTATGTCACAGGGCACCACCTCTTGGGTGTCTAGCTAGAGAGAGTGCACTCCCAGCCCAGGGTTTACAAGTGCGGCTCACTGCTAGACTCTGCTTGCTGGAGACATCTGCCTGCCATGGGGTATCCAAGTCCGGAGCACTGTGGATTCCATAGACCCAGGCACCCAGTCCTAAGTATGGGTTATAATTGCCACCACCCCCAGCCCCCGACTTGGTGAGAGAGGGAGCCCAGGGCAGTTTGGAAAGAACCCCTCTTCAATTCTGCAACATGCCCTGCCTCTTGTGGTTCAGGTAAATCTAAAGGTCTCCCACTCATGCTGAGAATGGATTCCTGAGGGTAACAGGGCTGGCCCCCTCATTTCCCTCCAAGGTAGGACTCCTGAGCTACAGTTTGAGCAGCATTGCTTACTTCTTTCTTGGAAGACAGAACTCCAAGCAGGCCAAGGGGGGCTCCATTATTATGTTCCTTTCTCTTTAACGAATTACCTCCCAATCTATCTATTAAAGAAAAAGGAAGGAAAAAAAAAACCCACCATCAGGATCTTTAATAAATGGGCTTTAATCAAGGGAATTATCAATGTGACTCATCCTCCCTCAGGGTAGATATGCAATTTATCTTTCAGCAAAGAGCTCTGCGTCTTAATGCACAGTCCCTTGGAACAGTGGCCATTAATCCCATCTGTCCCCACGAGAAGGAAGAAGCATTTGATGTTAGTGCCCAGGGCTCTGACCCCATTAGGAATTTCTCCACTGGAGTCCCGTAATGCTGACATCTTAACTAAACTGGAGGAAGAGAATAGCAGCATGCGGTGCTCCAGGGGCGGGGCCAAGCTGGGCCACAGTGAGCCCTCCTGTTCATGGGGACAGCCGTGGCTGCGAGGCTCAGGACTTGGGCATGGTTGCTGACGCCCTCCTCTATCTTTGTTACTTGTTCCTCTGGGTTACAGCCCAGATGGGGGTGGTAGGAGTGAGGGTAGTGGGATGGTGGGGTAAGGAGGTGGGGGTGATGGTTGTGGTTGAAGAATGGGGGTGGATGGTCTTAGGGTGGCAGATGGGAGTGGGGTAGGATGGTGGGGGGATGGGAGGTGATGGGGTAGGGTGGAAGAAGTGGGACAAGGATAGTGGAGGTGGTAGCACATTCTAGTACTGAAGGAAGGCAATTAAAGTGGGAGCTATTCCAGGAGGTCAGTCCCTGCCTTATTCACCCAGTGCGGCCAATGCACCTGGCCCCATGGTACCTATAGTGCCCTATGAAACTCCAGAATCAGGGGCTAAAACTGGACTGAGGTTATGGACTTGAGTCTACCTTTCTCTTTTCTTTCCACAGAGAAATGGCTATATTTCCTTTTAACAGCCCAATGAGGAGGAAGGACTGATCACCAGCATGCCCCCCCACCCCCCCACCCCACAACTCCCCATTCTCCCAACACAGCTTCTCATCTGGGCCAGGCCTGGCAAACCAGAACTCAGACCTTGCCTCTAGCCCATGGCAGCAGCCCCACCCTCAGAAGCACAGAACCTCTTAGAAGAAAAAGTTAGAGCCACTTGGGAACTCAGTGCATTTTCAGAACTAGAGAATTAGAGAAAAGTCAGATCTCAAGTTGGGAAAGAATCTGTATTAGTCCACTCCTCCCCGCTCCCCAAAGTACCCTCACACATAGCTTTTTTTTTCTTCACCTTGGTCTCCTTGTATAGAAGCATGCCCTAGGGAGAAACATTCCCAAAGCCCCTCCTGCTGTTCCTTGACCTAGGAGACCCCCACTCACTGAAGCAAGGAAGGACTGAGTGGCAAGAAATATGACATGTCATATTTTGGCGCTGAGGCAGTGGGATGTCCCTGAGTCTTTTCCAGTGTCTTCTTTTTCCTTTACAAATGGTTACCAACAATTTCTTTCTTTCTTTTAAGAATTATTTTATGCGTGTGTGTGTTGTCTGCATGCATGTACGTGCTCTCTGTACGTGCCTGGTGCCCTAGGAAGTCCAATCCCCTGGAACTAGAATTGCAGATGGTTGTGAACCACCACATAGGAGCTGGGACCCAAATCTCAGTCCTCTGCAAAAACAACAAGTGCTCTGAACTACTGAACCATCTCTCCCATCAACAGCTTCTTACATCTGGATCCAAGCAACTTGACCCATCCGGGACTGCAGTGTATTCTCAACCTTAGAGAGACGCCCCAACCTGCATAGATTCTGCCCAAGCAAGAGAGAAACTTAGACAGTCAAGGGCTGCTTGCTTGGTGTATGTAGCAGGACAGTCCAGCTTGTCCCTGAAGTTCGCAGATTGTCTTTCAGACCTGTGGGCTGGGACTGCTCCAAGACAGAGCTGCTTGGCTCCTTGCTGAGCAGCTGTGAATTTATGTTCCCTGTAACTCAAGTTGGCTTCCTTTAAACTCCCTGTCTCCCACCTCGGTAGGTGAAGTTCATCCTGGGGCACTGTTGATGTCTCTAAATTTATGGCTCCTAAATGTCCATGTACATATGGATTGGCTAGTGGAATTGTACAAGGAGTTCTAGGCTCTGTCTTGGAAGATGTGATGAACTAAGGGTATCCCCCAAATACCTATGTTAAATCTTAAATCCCAACATGATATTATCATCAGGCAGGGCCTTTGGTGAGGTCATAAAGGCAGAGTGAGGCCCCCCACCAAGATAATAAAAAGAGCCCACAGAGAGCTCTCTCACTCTCTTTCTAGAGAATCCTTGAAGAGTGTCCACACCGAAACCTGACATACAATGCTCTGGTACCCACCTCTAGACTTGGGAGCAGTGATGGATACACTGTTGTTTACAAACTGCAGATTATGACGCTTTGCTGTAGAAGCACAACTGGACTAAGGCAAGACAGTATTTAGAGGAAGACCTGCAAATTTGCACTTTCAGCAAGTTCTGGGGGATGGGGAGGGTGTCCTGCTACAGATATTCTGCTAGATCCCTCCAGGAGCCTGCTAGCCCAGGCTGTGAGTGAACACAAAGGCATGCTGTTTTTGCTGAACTCCACAATCAGACCCCACGCTCTGAACCTCCATGTCTATCTGGGCTGGCTTGGGCACTGACTTGGACCCATTTGTGAACTGTGAGCCACCTTTGGCCTCACCCAGGCATGGTCCCAGTGGCAAAGGTGCTCAGTGAATGCTTATGGAGTGCGTGGGTACCCGGAGCAGGAAGAATGCCTGATCATCACCGCTGGAATCCCTCTAATTTTCAAAGAGATGCCAGGGTAGCTCACACTGCCCACCCTGCAGCCACAGGACCAGTGCTGGCTCCCAGGCTTGATAGGAGTGGGGATGGCTCACATCTTCCCTTGAGAATTCTAAGTGTGGGGGTGTCCTGATTGTTTCTGTAAAGAATGGGTTATCAAGCCTGTGCCTGTGGTCGGATTTATGAGTGGCTTCTCCTGCCTCGTGAAGGCCAATCTTGACTCCTGGGAAGAATTCTGCTGCCTCAGGTTTTGCAAACACAGACAGGAGAGCTCATGCTTGGCTGCACTGTAGATGGCAGGGCCTTGGCTTCCTGGGGGGTCTTCTGAGATAGGTCCCAAGCATTCCTGCCAGAAATGGCTGCATCCCATTTTCGAGCACAGCCTCCTGGATTCATGGTGGATTGATACTGGATTCAGGATGGTCCACACCATGATCCAGCATTCATTCATCCCTGCTGGCCTCTACTCCTCAGAGGGACTGGTCAGGCACTTGCCTGGTGGCCACAGCTGGAACTGCTGTCCCAGGAGAAAGCTGACCCTGATGCATATCTTCAAGGCCTTCACCAACCTCTCCCCACCCACCTCCAGCCCCATCTCCTGCTTCTTCCCTGTTTACAAAGTGTTCTTACGAAATGATGAGCCACACGGGAAACATGGCAGGCTAGCGCAATAAACTCCACTGAGCCATCACCTGGTCTTAATAGCAACCAACATCTTGCTAGCCTCCCTTCTTTTGCCCTTAAAAAAAAAAAAAACTAACATTTTATTATTTTGTGTGCATGTGCATATATGAGTCCATGGGAATACAAGTCCACATCCATGTGGGTGGAGGTCAGAGGACAAGACAACTTTAAGTGTTATTCTTCAGCCACCATTCACCTTTGAATATGTTTTTAGCCTAGAATTCATCAAGTGGACTGGGCTGACTGGCCAGACATCCCCATTGTGGTGGCATGAATAAGAATAGGCCCCCATAGGCTCATTGAATGCTTGGTTACCAGAGAGTGGCACTATTTGAAAGGATTAGGAGGTGTGGCCTCCTTGGAGGAGCTGTGTCACTGGGGTGGGCTTTGAGGCTTTGAGTGTCGCTCTCTTTCATAGATCCGGATATAGAACTCTTAATTAATTAATTAGTTAATTAATTAATTATGTATACAGTGGCCTGCAGGCCAGAAGAGGGCACCAGATCTCATTACAGATGGTTGTGAGACACCATATGGTTGCTGGGAATTGAACTAGGACCTTTGGAAGAGCAGCCAGTGCTCTGACTGAGCCATCTCTCCAGCCTCCTGGATATAGAAGTCTTAACTATCTCTCCAGCACCACGTCTGCCTGCAAGCCACCATGCACCCCACCATGATGATAGGTAACAAAGCCTCTGAACTGTAATCTGGCCCCAATGAAATTCTTTCTTCTATAAGAGTAGCCATGGTCATGGTGTCTCTTCACAACAATAAAACGCTGACTAACACACCATGGAGCCATCTTTGTGTGCCTCCTAGTGCTGGGATTATAGCCTGGAGGTAGCACAGGCTACCACAGTCAGGGCGGGGAAGGGTTATTTATTTGCTTCCTTTGTTTTTAGCATAAATTCTGAGGATTGGCTTATACTCTTATGCTTGAAAAGCAAGCACTTCACTGGCTGGGCTCTCTCCCTGGCTCACACCTAGCATTTTAAAGGAAATGACTATTGTATATTTTGCCCTAAACATTCCGGTACTCATCTATAAAAGGTAATGTTATCTTCATAAACACGATCTTGCTACATTCATCGAATCTCTTGTCTGAAGTGTAAACAGTAGAAGTGGGATTTGGACACACACACACACACACACACACACACACACACACACACACCCCACCTCAGTCTCCAGAGTCCAGTATTAGCAGCTAAGCTTTAAGCCTACAGTGCTTGTAACCACGAGGACACCCATGGCACATCCTGGTGCTCACTGGAGCAAGAACACCCCTGGAAACCCTGAACCCCAGACTTCTGTTGTCTGCGACCCACTGTGCTGGGTAGACACAATAGCTCATGGCTGAGGTTAGGAAAAGCCACAGGGGGCGGTGCTGCAAGTGTGGATTGAGGTTACAGAATGCGGTGGTATAAAGGGGTAAAGGACAGGAAGGTGTTCTGTCTTCTCTCCCCTCCTCCCTTTCTCTCCCTACCCGCCACCCCCACCTTCCTCTCCATCTTCCACCACTTGTTCTAAGAGATAAAGTCTCATATATACTTGGTGGGCTGGAAGTCAACACGTAGTTGAGGCTGACCTTGAACTTTATTTCCTCATTATTATTTTACATTTATTTATTGTGTGTTTGTGTGCCAAGGCACACAAGTGATAGATCAGAGGACTCAGTTCTGGGCACTGAACTCAGGGCATCATGCAACTACCACTGAGCCATCTGGCTGACCTCAGACCTTGAACTTCTGATCCTTTGGGGCCACCATACTGGCTCTGCTCTCTGTCAGTCTTTGTCTCGTTCTCTCCCTCATTAGAATGAAGGACAAAAGCAATTTCCAGCAGCTACGTCACAAGGGGTCTCCATTCTCTTGTCTTGGCACCCAGTGCAGATCTGGCACCTGCTGTTTCATATTGTCCTCCAGCGCTGGCCTGCCACTAGGAAACAGAATGAGGCTGAAGCCCCAACCTCTGCTGTCATGACATATGAACGGCTGCTGATGGTATTGCATGTCTTTAGTCCCAGCATTGGGGAGGCAGAGGCAGGTGGGTCTACAGACCCAGTTCCAGGACAGCCAGGCCTACATAAAAGAACCCTGTCTCAAAACAAAACAAAAACAAACAGCAGCAGCAGCAACAACAACAACAACAAAACAAACAAAACCAAAAAAGGCACCCTGAAACTCTGGGAGGCCTCGAATGGAGGCTGGCGGAGGAGCAGGTTGTTGCTAGGCAGCTCGCTTTGAGTTCACTTTGTGGCTGCCCTGGAAGCACATCAAATGCTTGGCATTAGGGCTTTCCCTCCCCTGGGGACCAGATCTCGGGGTTCAGAATGTATGCTGCACCTCTGAAATGTGAAACAGTGCCTGTCAGTTTCTGTGCAGGGACACTGATACAGCCAGAACCCTTTTCCTGGTGTTGGGGGAGTGCAGAGACTTTAGCCCTGGTGCAAATCCAGGGTCCATGGATGGGCTGCCAGGGCAGAACAGAGGGTATGAGGTGGGGCACATAGAAGCAACTCCCTTCTGCACTCCATCTGCGGGTGGGGTGGGAGGGAGATGGGGAAGGGAGGCTCTTGGGGACATTCCTCAGCCAGGCATGGCACAACTGCCAAGGTGGCAGCTGTGGAGCTCTGGGGCGGGTCCAAGGTGGCCTCGCCTTCGAAGGGCTGAGCAGGCACCCTTCCGCTCCCCCGAGGCAGAGCACTGGCTGTGGTGGACTGGGACTAGGCGTTCAGTCCTCCCCATAGGGAGGCTTGAGCAGGTGGAGAGGGAAGCTTGGCTTAGGATGTGAAGACCAAGGGAGACAAAAGTGCTGAGATGTCCTGCTGTTTGAGGGAAAGTAGAGGAGGACATCATTGTTTTGATGTACTTTGTGTTTATGTAACTTCAGCTGAACTCCTTTCTAAAGGAAGAACCACTGGACTTTGGGTCCTGTAGAGAAAGAACATGGCAAGTGAACCTTGGGGAACTAGAGGCAAGTTCTGAGCTGGTTAGGGCAGGATCAGAGGGTGGAGGGCAGTGCATGGAGCTTGCACACTGGATGGAGGTTCGCCTGTGGGTAGGGCACTGGTGGGAAGGGAAAGGCAAGATGGGTGACAAACCAGTGTTTGGGTGAGGCTCACAATGATATATCTCCGGCTGTCACTTCTTTATCAGGAGTTAAATGGGTCCCACGGGGCTTGCGGAATGTGTGAGTTATGCTCCATCATAGTGACAAGGAGTCAAGTAGAAATGTCCGTTGGTTGTAAGAGGCAAGACATCTTCTTCCTTGAAGCTGTGCCAAGGGTCAGATGATGGAGCTTTTACAGGGTGAGTCCCTGCAGAGCCATGATAGCTGGGTGGGGCCTCACGGAGATCCAGTGTTGGTGGTCATCCAGTACTCAGGTTCACCACGGCCCTTTTAAGCTCACCAGCCATGGAAGCTCCCAAGGCTGGTACAGGTTCAGGTGCCTGAGCCTCAGGAAGCAGAATATATTCCCTGTCTCTTTGCACCTTTCCCTCCAGGGCCTCCAATGTCTGGTCTGTGTGTTTAGCGGTAGGCGGGGGTGAGGTGGGATGGGCCAGGGACTAAAGGATGGACATATTCTACTCGTTCTCCCCAGACAAGTGATCTGCCATTTCTGTGGCTGTATAGAAGGAATTTCTCATCTCCTTCCTTGCTACAAACGCAAGGCTAAGGCTAAATCTCTAATGGCTGAACTCATGAGGCAGACCTTCAGTTGGAAACCTGTGTGTGTGTGTGTGTGTGTGTGTATGTGTGTGTGTGTGTGTGTGTATGTGTGTGTGTGTGTGTGTGTGTGATGTGCACTCTATTCAGGGAGGGAGAGGGAACTGGAATGTGCAGAGGTGCTCTAAGTGGCTATCAGGAAGCTGGTGGGAGGGGGTGGAATTAAGGGACAATGGGTTCAGAGGAATTCATGATGCTGATGTGCTAGTCAGTGGACAAGATGCACTCACAGCTCTGGACAGAGAGATTTGGTACTGTGAGTAGGGTCCCCACCACTTGGCTTTATACACTTAAAAATTAATGCATTTCCGTGTGTGTGTGTGTGTGTGTGTGTGTGTGTGTGTGTGTGTGTGTGTG
>OU015742.1:113730987-113783780 GCA_907169655.1 Acomys percivali | reverse complement strand
CTCTCTCTCTCTCTCTCTCTCTCTCTCTCTCTCTCTCTCTCTCTCTCCCCGGTAGAGAGTTTGAGGTGTGCCATGCCATGTGTCTGGGGGTCAGAGAACAATTTCCGAGAGTTGATTCTCTCCTTCTACTATGTGAGTCTGAGGCCACCTCTGCCCAGGGCTAGCCAAAGGCACTCAAGTTCAGCTGAGCAGAGGCCTCCGCAGCCTAGACAGTGGGTCAGGAGCTCCCGGCTGCCGCCTCTCTGGCCTCTGCCTTCCTGACCTGCCAAGTCAGCCCATCTTGTAGACAACTCATAAGCTCCAAAACAGCAGGAATTTGCACTGATTCAATTAAGCAATTGGCCTCAGAGCAGGGGCGGGAGATGCTGGAGTGACTCCCTTTGCAGACAGAGCAGGGCTGCAGCCTCACAGTTCTGACTCTGGCTCTTCCACAGGCAGCCATGGCCTCACCCACTGCCATGGCCGCCTCCTTGTGACAGTGTGTGCCTGAAATGCTGGTGTGCCTTGAAGGATTGTACATTTACCCTCATACCAGGAAGGAAAGTCAACCTGAACCTGCTACAGCAATGGCACAACGCCCAACAGAGCAGTCAGTGGGCACAGAGAACCTCGAGGAGAACACACACACACCCCATTGAAAGGGGAGAGAACTCAACACTCAGACTTTGATGTAGATGGGCACTGGCCTTTTCCTGGGGCCGTAGGATGGCCTCAGCCATTCAGGAAACTTCTCTGTGCTCTCTTGTTCAGACAGAAACCAAAGCAGTGAAATGTGAGACTTCATTGAGAGAGTCTCAGCAGAGCAGGCAGGGGCCAGGGCTGAGAGTCAAATAGAAGCCTCTTCTGTTATTTCCTACCTCCCACGCAGTTTCCTAGGGAGCCCTCTAAGAGGATGACCCCTAAAGTTTCACCAAGGCACTCTTAGGCAGAAGCAGGGTCTTGTCCTGATGTGTTGGAAGATAAAGAAAGGCTCCTTGGGGACTCACTGTTGTTCTAGAGGGTGAGATGCGCTCTGCTGTTCCCCTTACCAGGTAACGCGGCACTTGGTCCTGTCCTGAGTCCTAGCAGCATCCCACAGGTTGTACCCTATTGATGGCGAGGACAGGAAGGCTGACTCTGAACCCTTGCTTCACAGGCCACCTGGTAGAGCAGATGAAAGGCTAACAGATGTCTGAGATACATGCTTACTTGGGTCACCTTTTGGCTGTGGATAAGGATCAGGAAAAGGAGATCATGTGTAAAAGTATACATGGGTCTTCTCTGTCTGGATCAGACAAGAGAAGTGAAAAGCTACATGTCTCCCAGGAGAGCACTAGTGAGGTCTCCCCTTCTTGAAATCGTCCAGTTTGGGGGGCTTCTGTGTCCCTGCCAGGAGTAGGGGCACTGCAAGCTGCGGCAGGGACAAGACCCTAAAGCCT
This sequence comes from Acomys percivali, assembly GCA_907169655.1. Taxonomy (NCBI): domain Eukaryota; kingdom Metazoa; phylum Chordata; class Mammalia; order Rodentia; family Muridae; genus Acomys; species Acomys percivali. The sequence goes on along the minus strand of OU015742.1, from coordinate 113,782,362 downwards.
CAAGCAAAGGTAATGAGGCAGAGATGACCGCGAAGGCAGCTGGTCTGTCTGGTAAGTGCAGAGGTACCTTTGCAACTTGCAGGCTGACTCAGCCCAGCAAGCATCGATTAAGCAGCTGCTGCCTGCCCAGCATTGTGGTTTGTGGGGTTGTGGGGAGAGGGGAAGAGGAAGTGCCAGCACATCCCTGCAAGGAGTGAGAAGGTGGCAGAAGTAACACAGGAAGAACTGAGCCAGACAGCCACAGAAATGGCGAAAGCAGAGTCTTTTTGACCCATAATGGCTGAGCTGCTGCTCACTAGCACCCAAAAGCGGCTGGCACAGCTCCAGGTCATGGAATCCTGACTTCCACTTAGCACATGGAATCACAGCCTTCTGCTCAGTTGCTAAGGTCAGTCCTGCCAGGAGGCAGAGGACTGTGGGGTATGACTGTTGGGTTCCTTCCACCCTGGAATGTCTGTGCAACACAAGCAGCCTCAACCCCACTGGACCTCTGCCTTACCAGTGGTCCCTTCATCTTCTGAGGACAAGGAGCTCTTGGAAGAATGTGGGGTTCACTTCTGAAAATAATATGAAGAGCGTTTCTATTTTAGAAGGTAACACTTACATAAGGTGGAACCTTTCAAAATGTTCAATTGGATCCTATTTAAGGAACTATCAAAGAACCCCACAGACACAGCTGGGAGGAGGCTGCTCTGTCCTGGCCTCTGTGGGCTGGCATGGCCTGTGCAACTGGCCCCCCCCCAACCAGCACCCCATTTGCTGAGATGGTCATGTCATTGTGAGTGGGCATAGTGACCCCAGCTGGTTAAGTTGGGGTGGCCACTGGAACCTCGCCTGGGTGCCCCAAAGTTACTGCGGGTACAGCTAGGAGGGTCAGCCTCTAGGTAATGCATTGGGGCTTTGGTTCAGGTTTTCTAGTGTCCGGACCTTTGCACTTAACCTTTGCACCACGGTTTCTTGGCAACAGCGAATGCATATGTTGAGAAGTGGGGAGGGAGAGTTCAGACTGCTAAATGCCTGCTTCCCTCCATTTGCCAGCTCTAACTTTGAAATTCCAGAAGGAATGAAGGGGGGGAAAGTCACATATCATGTCCTTCTCACACTAACCAGCAGCAGCAGAGTTTAAAAACTTTCTCAACTCTCTTTTGAGGGAATAGGCCTCGATCTCCTTGAGTGTGGTTCTGACCTCATTGGCTCTGAGAACCAGAGAAACTGGCCAAGGAGCTGCCATCCTAAGCAGGCCTCCTCCCCAGGCTAGTGGAGGGGACCCTTTGCCTTCCTCAGAAGAGGCTGTCATCATAATCAACCTTCTCCTCAGAGCTTCTGGGACATCACCCAGCCAGTCAGGCCAAAACCACACAGAAGACTCCAGAAGTCACTTGCCTTCCCAGAATACCATGGTCAGTGAAGTTTAGAGTAGTCACCAGACCTGGAAGCCATTTGAGTTTCCCTGTGTGGCCTTGGCTGTCCTGGACTGGCTTTTGTAGACCAGGCAATTTTTATATTTTTTTCTTCTGTGTTTTGGATGAGGATGCTCTGCATGCCATCCCTGCAATGTTGTACTAGTTGTGTGGAATGCTCAGGAAGTGTTTGGCACACTTACTTTGGATTTGGAAGTGTAAAGACACTTAGGACTATTTTATTTCTTTATTATCTCTATCAAATTCTTAGAATGGGGCATCTGACACTCCGGGTACCTTGCTTTGTCCGTTGCCCACTGAGTATCTTCCACTTCATTACTGAAAAGCTTCAGTTTAAAGATGAAAATAAACTTTCTGCAGAGAAGAGGAGGTGAGAATCCTATATACAGGGATTACCCATGCACAGGCGCACGGGAGCCACTTGGGATGCAGCATTTCATGCCAGTCTTCATGGGACAAGGAGTAAGCACAGTGGCAGGTGTTGGCAGTATCATAAGTGCACACTGCAGGCTCTTGTAAGCCATGCTAAAGATACCAAACTGTCTTGGAATGAGTGGAAGTTCTTAAGGTGTTTAGAGGGGAAGATGAAGACTCAGTTGGCAGAGTACATGCCCAGCCTGCATGAAGCCCTGAGTTTAGTTCCCAGCACCACACGAACCTGGAGTAATAACACATACCCATGATCTCAGCGCTGAAGAGGTAGAGACAGGAGGATTGGGAGTTCAAGGTCAAGTTCAGCTACATGAAGAGTTTGAGGTCAGTCTGGGATTTATGAGATACAGTCTCAAAAAATTTTAAAGGTGAAAATAGCATCTGAGATTGAAATTTCACACATTGGGGCATATCTACCACAGAACCTTGCTCCAAGGATGTACTGTTTTCTACTTCAACTATGATTGCCTGCTGGCTAAGGATGTCCCTGTGGGGACCTTCTGTGCCTGAGCCTGGGCCTCTGCAGCAGATGCTGCCGACATAGGGTCTTACCTGAACTCTTTGCAGGTGTCGACTTTGTATACACACACCATATTGGCAAAGGGGTGTCTAAGAGTAGCCCCAGATAAACGCAGAACTCAGGGGAGGTGGAGCTGGACCCACTCTTGAGCCATGGAGTTGATTTGGTCATGGACTTAGGCTGAGTTTTGACTGGGCCGGTTAAATAGCAAACATGGAGAGAAGAGAAATGGTGTTCAATGTTGGTGCAATGGTTTAAGCATCAGCTTCCTATCTTCCCTCAGCCCCACCTCAGTCTGTGGCAACACCCTGGGGGTCTTCCTTAGACTGACTGTCTGCCAAAGCCCCAGAAGGCAGCCTTGTATTGCCAGAGTAATCACCTACATTTGCCCATAGTCCACACAACTGCTGCCATGGGTCATTTCAGAGCCGAGGCTGGCGTCAGTTCTTGCCTTCTGGGGCCCAGCACTGAGTGGTCACAGACAAGGCTTCTGGTATATGTTGGCTGGCCAACTACATAGGAACGCTTTCCTTCTCTGCCTGGGTGCTGGATTCCTAAAACCCCTTGGGCCACAGGACCTAGCTGAGGATTCTCTGTGACTGGAAGTCTTTGTACCTTCATGATCAGGAGCTACCTATAACCCCTCTGTCCGTCCCCACCTCACCGACCCCAGATGATGCCCACACTCTTGCCTTGTTTCTTTCCCCCTTTTCACTTCCAGAACGTTCTCACGTCTCACCAGAAGGACGCTCATCTGTTTCCTTCTACCACTTCCTTTTCATTGGAGACACTGGATTCTGAATAAATCTAAGGTCATCACCCCATCTAATCCGGAAGCTTGGGTTTACATCTGTCTTTCCCCACTCCCAGGACCAAAGCCTGGTGTTCCTGACATTAGCAACTGAACCAACAAGGCTGCCCCTCCCCTCAAGCCAGGCGAGCCGCTTCAGAAGCCGACAGCACAGGACATCTGAGCGGCAGAGCTTTCAAGATCAAAGTCGCTCCTGTCTTTTGGAGGGGAGAAGAGGGAGATCACATTTCAAAAGAATTCAGAGGGGAAGGAATTATTCCATTTGCTGACATCGGGCCTTTTATTCTGGTCCAGAGATGCTGCCCTGTCTGTCCTTCCTGGGGAGGCTGATTCCCTCCCATAAAGAAAACTTAGTCTTCTTAATTAAACCCCAAAGGGGGCTTAGACAAACCTTCAGTGGGACCCATGGAAAGGGCTACTCCACACCCTCTCCATGGCCATTGGCCAACTACCCAACAGCGATGATGTGGCTGACCACCGGCTTCCTCTTTCAAGGAAGATCATGCCTCGTTTCTTCTGTTACCTGGGGAAGAATTCAAGGTCAAATTTTGACCCTAATATAATCTCTGGGAGCCCAGAGTCAGCTGTTGATTCACTCAGAGGATGCTGTGGTCATGTTGTCTGGGATGGGACAGTGCAAGGAAAACAGCAGACAGAGGAAAAGCTACAGTAAAGACACTAAGGACAGAATGTGTGTGAAGAAGAGCCTTCAGCATAGGGTACACCTGCTGGCTCTAAGGAGCTCTGCAACCTTGGGAAGGTGTCTTCACTTCTCTAAGTCAGTTCTTGTCATCCAGTGAGTATGTACAGTACGTCAAGCCCCTTTGTTATGTCATTTAACCCTTTTACTATCTCGGTTGATTAAACATTATTCCTATTTTGTGCATTAAAAAAACAAACAAACAATAAACTAAAGTTTGGAGAGATTACCAAACCTTCCAAAGACTGGCTGGCGAGTAACGGGGACTGATCAGCAGCCCTTGAGAAGACGTCCTGTTCTAAGTCCCATGCCCTGTGAGAACACCCTTACCTAGCAAAAAAGCAGAACTTGTACATGCTGTTATGGATCCTGAGATGAGATCATACAGGGCCATTCACTCCCAGGATAGAGACAGAGGGTGAGCCAGAGGAAATGGAATCCTGTAAAGAGAGACCTTGATTTGCACTCTGACCTCCAGAGCTGTGAAAAGGTGAAATGGCTATTGTGTTGGCCACTCTGTGGGCATTTGTGGAGGAAAAATGGATTCAGCTGCATTGTAATGCTGGGCTGTGGTTTTGGGAGACTCACACCCTGAAGCAGCAGTGGTGGAAAAAGGATGTAATGATACTTAGATCCTCCCAGGCTGGACTGTACTGTGCTACCCTGGCCCTCGGTAGCACATCCCAGCGGCCTTGAGCCACCTCCCTTGGGAAGCCACTCTGAAAGGACAGTGTGAGATTCCCATAGACTAGGGATGGGGCAGGGAAGAATCTGCTTTAGCTGGAGCAGAAAGCTCCCAACCTCCTTCCAGCAGCTGCCCTGCCACACATTTGTGTCATGGCGGTGCCACTGAGGCTCCGCACCTGCTCCCATCCCAGGCCAGCTGGGCCAGGAGAGCTGGTATAACGAACCTTTGGTGCAAGGCCAGGGGCTGGGAGTCAGTGGCAAGCTTCTATAAGTGGAGCTGACCACTTACCCTGTCTGGGCTGGGCCTTGAGCTGACTTTTTGCAAATGGAACACAGGCTGCTTTACAGTAGGGCCTTGAGAAGTGCCATGGAGGGAGTGCTGTGGGTAATAGCAAGGCAAGCGCACCGTTCCTGCTCAAGCCTACCCAGGTGCATCCCTTGAAGGTCTTCTGGAGGGACAGACAGATAAATGGATGCTGTTTGGTTCCTGATCTACAAACTCCTCAATGTTTCCTGTTAGGCTCCGGGATACATATTTCTGAGAGGGATGCGGCATCTGTGACATTCTTTCTCAAAGCCTTCTGGATAAGATGGAATAGTACAAGAGCTGGGCCATGTCCAACACCAAGAGAAAAATAACTGAGAAAAGTTGGAGGCTAAAGAGGAAGCAAGTGTGGGGGCAGCTATGGGGCTAACAGTAGGGGAAGGGAGGAGGTCTACTGCGTGGCTTCAGAAACAGGGCTCGTGGGATTTCAGTCATAGCAATTACAGTGTGGGTCTTCTTGTAGAATTCAGAGTCAATGTGCCCATCCGGGAGCATTAGAGATTCAGTTCTAGGAAGGAGCCTGTTTCATGCTGGGTAGACAGTAAGCACAGGAGACTCTGGACCAGAATCCACGGCATCAGGCTGGTGCTGTTCTGGTTATAGATATTGTAGACACCAAAGTCTTTCTGAGACCAAGACAGTTTCCTCTCCCCACCCCCTCCCATCCCGCAGCCCCCAACTGGTTGTATGCCAGGAAGAGCAGGGAGCTGTCATAGACTCCCTCCCAAGAGACACTCACTTAAAGTAGGAGCCAGGCAGGAGGGCAGGGCCAGCAACAATTTCTGACCATTTCATGGGGGAGGAGGCCATTGTTCTGGTTTAAATGAGTCCACCCCTGAGATGCTCTCTTCAGGGACAGGAAGGCCAGCAGAGGTTGGAGCGGGGAGTGGGGGGGACACAGGGGACAACAGCCTCTGTACCTCTCTGCCAGGAAGAAGCAGCCCCAGGCCCAAACAGCAGGAAGACAATGCAACCGTATGCCTAAGGAAGGCCAGAGGAGCATTTTCTGATGAGGAGGGGACAGGGACAGCTTGCTTGAAGGGAAGTGTTGGGAACATGGCCAGAGTCAGGAGTATAGGTCCAGCTGGCCTCAGTTGTTAGTTAGCCCATGCATTTGGGAACTTTCCACAGGATAAACAAATGTTTCCCATTCAGGACTGGGGTCAAAGGCCTTTAAGACACAGTGAATCTCCTGTTTCCCTGCTGCTCCACCAGCCCCACTGTGGGATCTTGTCCAGGCCTGAAGCGCCAGATCTTAGACAGTGCTTTCCTGGGGTGAGGGTGAGGGTGAGGGTGAGGGTGTGGTGCTACAGGGCTCTGGGTGTTGAGAGAGTTGTGGCACAGAAGAAGGGGGAAGGCTCCCAGAAGCTGTGTCCCTCAGAACCTAGTACCAAGGGCATGGGCCCGGGGCCCTTGGTGTGTTTAAATAAAGGTACTCTGACACAACAGGCTTGTCCGTCCCTAATTGTTCCATGTATATCTTAGCACTAACGCCCCTGCTCTGTCTGCTTTCCACCTGACTATGCCAAGTCAAGGTTCTCATGAGACACCAGACACTGTGTAACCCGAAGAGCCATACACAAAACCTCTTTGACTATCCTAGTACTCAGCTGAGATCATGCCCGGGCAGGATTCTGGGACAAGGTCCAGAACTGGAGTTTGCATCCAGCCAACCTGGCTCCAGCATCCATTCTCTTCTCCTGGGGGTGACATTATGGGATACTCTTAGGCCATGACCCTTGTCACAGGGGCTCCCCCTTGCTCCTCGAGCCTGCCACCTGGGCAGTTAGGGTATTGTTAAAACAAAGCCCGGAGGTTTTCTATGCCTCTACGTCCTGAAAAGGCAGCATGATGCTTTTGATGAAGGCTGGTGTTCTGAGCCGGGGATATCCAGGGTCACCATTTGCTAGGTGACCTCTGTCAGTTACTCCAGGCTTGTTTTTCTCATTTGTTAAAAATAATACTATCCATTTCTAAGAACCAAATGAGATGTGTTCAGAAAGCTATTGGAGAAACCTCTGGTCCTGATACATTTTTCTGAAAATAGAGTTGTCATCCTAATATCCTAATGTTTCTTGTTTCTCTATTACTGGAGACAAGTGTAGTTGACTGGCTCCTTCCTGTGTGTGTGTGTGTGTGTGTGTGTGTGTGTGTTGGGGTGTGCATGTGTGAGTGCACACTCGTCCATGACTCTGAACTTTACCCATGAGCTGCGGGGGATTCGCCTGCCTTCTGAAAGTGAACAAGCCCTTCATGCATTCCTGTGGTTACTTTGAAGGGTGGTAACAAATGCACTCTGCTGAATGTCAAATCCAGGTTGCAGAAGGGTAGGGCTCTCCCAAGATTGTAGATCCAGCTAGAGACAGGGAGAGTGTGAGACCTTAGGTGGAGAGTGCCTTGGAATTTTATAGAAAAGAGCCTCTGGGTTCTGTTCCTAGCACCACATAAACTGGGCATGATGGCATTTCCCTGCAATTTCAGCACTGGAGAGGTAGAGGCAGGAGGGTCAGAAGTTTGAAGTCATCCTGGGCTATATAGTGATACTGAGGTTAGCCTGGAATGCGCAAGGTCCTTCTTTAAAAAAAAAAAAAAAAAAAATCTAGAATGATGAAACAAGAACATCTTTTCAATATGACTTGACCAGCAAAGCTTTCTTCCAGAAGGTTAGAAGTTATTATCTGGGCTAACTGGGTCCAGGACAGGGAATGCTGAAACACTAAGACAGAAAACCTATCATGGTCCTGGCAGTCCAAGGCACCTCTGGGGTACTGGGAGGTAGAGGGTGCTTTGGGATGGATGTTTAGGCTGCTGCGTTTGGACTGATAGGGCAGGGATCCTTCCCCAAGCCTGACAAGGGAGCTGGCATTGCCAGGGATGTACTCGGTTTTTTTCTGGACAGACTAGCCCAGGTCTCGGGTCATGTCTGGCCTCAGCTCAGCCTCACAGGTTCAGGAATTGTTATGTAAACTATCACATTAATAGTTATGTACACACGCTGAAATGACAGCATTTGCCGGTATATCAGGTTCCATAGTAAGAGACGATTTCTTTTTTCTTTTTCTTTTTTTTTGGTTTTTCGAGACAGGGTCTCTCTGTGTTAGCCTTGACTGTCCTGGACTCACTTTGTAGCCCAGGCTGGCCTGGAACTCACAGCGATCTGCCCGCCTCTGCCTCCTGAGTGCTGGGATTAAAGGCGTGTGCCACCACGCCCGGCTAAGAGACGATTTCTTTAGAGTGAAGTCACAACAAACCTCTCCCTGACTCCCAGGTGGTGGGTTCTTTTTTGCCACACCACGGCCCAGCAGTGGGTTCTTTTTTGCCACACCACGGCCCAGCACCAGCCCCTTATCTTGAACTTCCCAGCCTCTAAAACAGTGATTCTCAGCCTGTGGGTCCCATACCAGGTGTCCTGCATATCAGATATTTACATTATGATTCAGACCAGTAGCAAAAGTACAGCTATGAAGTAGCAATGAAATAGTTTTATGGTTGGGGGGACTCACCCCAAGATAAGGAAGTGTATTAAAGGGTCACAGCATTTGGTTGAGAGCCACTGTGAGAGAGTAATGAGATTTAGCAGGCTTTCTTTAGATTATGCAAGACACTGTTCCAAGCTTGTCTCATCAATTAACTCACTTAAGGTGGTCAGCGATTGGCCATTCCTTATCAATCGGTTTTCCAGCTAAGGAAACAGCTACAGGAAGTTCAATGAGTCACACAAGGACACTTGGCTGGGAGCTGGCCGCACTTGGATCCAAACCCATCCTCAGGCTCCAGGTGGGTACCTGCCATACCAGACTCTACAGGGGGAGGAGTTAGTGGATAGATCCTCCCACCCCCAATAGCCATGTGCACTGGTGCTATTGGGGAAATTGAGGCTGGCGAAGGGGTTTCATATCCACTCATAGTCACACAACTAAGCAGTTGTCAGTCAGAGCCAATGTACTTAAACACTGTGAACTAGGCTTCCCAGGAGGCACTGCCATTGCTCTGTCACCCACTGGCCTCCTGTTACTGCCATTCCACAGCAATCGTGTCGCCATGAGCTTCACCACTATCTCCTTCATGTGGCCCCTTGGAATGGCCATGGTGATTTTATGGATAGGTATAGGCTTTTCCTCCCCTTCCTCCAAGGTCCTGAGTCCAGAACCATCAGAAAACAGAGCAGCATCCTAACACTAGAAAGACAAATGTCTTGTCATTAGAGAATAGGCTACTGGGTTGAGACTCTCAAGTCAAGTGGAGAGGAGCCTCCAGGAAAACCATGGCTGACATCAGGAAAGCTGCGCTTCCTGGGTCTCTCCTATACAACAGCCCAAAGTGGGTCTAGAATTTGGGTTTCAAGGCTGGGCTCACCTGGGGACAACTTAGACTGAGGAGCTTGACCTGATGCTTCTCCAAGGTCACGTTGCAGCCCTTGATACCCTTCGCTTGAATCCCACAGAACCGGTAATCCCACTCTGGTAATGTTCCTGAGGTAAAGGTGAGACAGGAAGGGCTCAGGGCCCTGCCCCAAGGCTGCTAGCACATGCGTGGGTCGTGTTACTTCTACTCCAAGAAGCCTGCTGATAAACACCAGGTTTGATGGTGCTTTCTCAGATTATGTTCTGAGAGAGAAAGCATTGCTACACCACGGGTTCAGTAGTCAAATAAGCATGAGAAACACTGTCTACCATGGTCCACCCCTGGAGAGGCCACACCACATGTCAGCATGTGCCTGCAGAAGCTCCATTCTAAAGGCCCACATTGAGTTTTGCTTCACCCTAGTATCACTCGCATTTTTGCTCACCCATGGAATGTTCTAGAAAGCTTTCTGTTGATGGCATGAACAGAAATGCAGGCCTCTTCTGCTCTGAGCCCTTCTCACTGGAGCCAGGTCTAAGGCAAATCACTGTGGTTGCCTGGGGCCCCATGCCTTCCTACCTCTCACAATGTGGTTTGTGCCAAGCTCCAAGCAGAAAGCAGCCAATGGATTTGTCTACTCCCTTGGCAGCACTGCATTTTTTTTTCCTCTGTGAACCAAACAGACAGAAGAAGAGGCAGCTGTGCTCTGGAGCAGCAGTGACCTGGTTGAGACTTTGCGGGGGGTGGTGGGGGGGTTCCTACCTACCAACAGAATCAGGTGTATGAGAAGGACATTTGTAACCAGGTATCCGAGGTTTCTTGGAGGAAGTGGCTGGGGAGCTAGGTCTTGATGACCTGATGGATGGGGTCAGAGCTGACTGGCCACAGATAGCCTGGGCTCGCAGCCTGAGGACCATGTGAGTGTGGGAAAGGTAAGGAGGGCACTGGGGCTCTTCTGTGACTGCAGACCTGAAGCCTGTAGCTACATAGTCCAGTGAGGGAGAGCAAAGGCCTCCCAGCTAGACAGCCCGGCCTCCCATGGGGCAAGGAGAGGTGAGACACATCCTGTCTGCCCTCTGGATACCTAAGGTCCTCCATCAGTTTTGATCTTACAGCTCCAAAACAGCTTACTGCAGCATTCCTGACAAGCATGAGGCCTTTTAGACTCGAAGAGGGTCTGGGAGATACGTTTTTGTGTGTCTCCCTTACACACCAGTGACAGCTAAGCATTGAACATTGGACCCTGTCCTTTACTGGCGTAGCTCTGGTGGGGACAAAAGGTGATGGTTGAGGTTTCAAGTATAGAAAACTGTTTATCTTCCACCCCACCCCACTCCGCCACAAATCAGCAAACACTTAGCAGGCACTTGTCTGTTCCAGGTGCTATGCTAGACAACCAGAATGTTCTATCTCCCAGAGAATACTACAAATGTTTGTCTCAGGAAGGCATCATTTTTACCAACGAAGCTTCCAGATGCCACGATTAAGATGCCTGTGAGGGGCAGGCATGGTGGCGCACGCCTTTAATCCCAGCACTCAAGAGGCAGAGGCAGGCAGATCAAAGTGAGTCCAGGACAGCCAGGGCTACACAGAGATACCCTGTCTCAAAAAACAAAAAACAAACAACCCCCCCAAAAAAAACCAACCAAACAAAAACCCTTTCCTTTAATAGGCTGGAGAGATGGCTGAGAGGTTAAGACCACTGACTACTCCTCCATAGGTCCTGTGTTCAATTCCCAGCATCCACGTGGTGGTTCATAACCATCTATGATGGGATCTGATGCCCGCTTCTGGCCTTCAGGTGTACACGCAGGCAGAGCACTGTACACATAATACTAAAGAAGTAAATCTTTTAAAAAATATATCTTATTAATTTATTCATATTACATCTCAATGGTTATCCCCTCCCTTGTATCCTCCCATTCCTCCCTCCCTCCCATTTCCCTTTACTCCCCTCCCCTATGACTGTGACTGAGGGCGACCTTTTCCCTGTGTATATGCTCATAGGGTATCAAGTCTCTTCTTGGTAGCCTGCTATCCTTCCTCTGAGTGCCACCAGGCCTCCCTATCTTAAAAAAAAAAAAAAAAGATGCCTATGAGGGGAGGTTGCTGTATCGTGCGGTGAAAACTTGTGTTTTTCCAGTAGTCTCACTGTGAAGTGGCGAAGCACCATGGAGCCACTGGGAAAAGTCTCTGGAACAATCCCCATGTTGATGGTACCTCTTGAAGGAGAGAAGGCATGCACAGGTCTAAAAGGCTACCTGGGAGAGAGAGAGAGAGAGAGAGAGAGAGAGAGAGAGAGAGAGAGAGAGAGAGAGAGAGAGAGAGAGAGAGACCCAAAAGCACTGTGGTCCAACATCAGATGCTTGTGGATGCCCTGGAACACTACAGGACAGTTAGAAGTGGACCAGGCCCAGATCATGAAGTACCATTTCAGCCGTATGGAGGGTCCGAACTATACTTGAGGGCTCTCAGAGGGAAGGGGGTTTAGTGAGGTTTGTGTCACTGGGAAGTACTCTGGCTTCTGGAGGGGTTGAGGGGAGCAGGGCCTCCTGTAGCCCAGGCTGACTTCAAACTTTCTTTTTTATTTTTCCAAGACAGGGTTTTTCTATGTAGCCTTGGCTGTCCTGGAACTTGCTCTGTAGAACAGGCTGGCCTCAAACTCATAGAGATAAGCCTGCCTCTGCCTCCCAAGTGCTGGGATTACAGGTGTATGCTCCCACTACCCAGTGGCTTCAGACTTAATAGGTAGCCAGGCTGGCCTGAGCTTCTAATTCTGCTCCCACTGCTCGGGTATTTTACAGGCATGTGCTGCCACACCTGGTTTTGTATGGTGCAGGGGAGTAAAGCCAGAGCTTTGTGTATACTAGGTGAGCAGACTGCTGCCTGAGCCACATCCCAGCCCCATGGAAGCTCCTTTGCCTTGTGGTAGCTGGTATGGAGGCCAGCAAGGCAGGCATTGGCAGAATACCCAGGTGTCCCCATGCGCCTGGGACCCAGCAGAGCTCCATGAGGCAGGGATAAAATCACTGATGTGGCTCAAGGCTGGGGTTCATCTCCAGAATAATTCCTCACCGGAACTGTTTATGTGCTGGGTGAGGGGCCTGCACTGAGATCTCTCCCATCCTCTGTTCATGTTTTATATTGTTTTGTGTTCTGAAGAGGGAATAAAACAAAACCCAAAACAAAACAAAACAAAAAAACCAAAAAGCAGAAATAAAAACGTGCCCTCCTGGGAGTTCAACACCAGTTGAAGGGTTTTGTTTCTTTTACTTCTGAGTCATGGGACAAGGCAGGAATGGGGTAGCCTCTTTTCTGAAGGACCTGGGAGAAGCAGACATCCTCAGGGGTGTGCTTCAGGGAAGCTCAGCCTTTGGTGTGGCCTTCTGTACCCGTCAGGGCATCTGAGAGCCCTGAATGCCAGAGCTCAGGTCCTGCCTAGTCTAATGCATCCGAGTGTCATGCTGGGAAAAAAAACCTCCACCCACCCACCCCCTTGCCTCTCTAGAATGAGGGGAACACTCCTAAAAGGTAATATTGCTGACCCTGGCTGGACAGACAGCAAACCCTAGATGTATAAACTGAGGCAAGTCTGGCCTTCAGAGATCTGGTGGGGGCGGAACACACGGGCATATATATGCCTGGTGCCTGCTCACATGAGGCTGATCTCAGTACTTTGTTTTTCTGGCTTCCATTTTCTCAGTTTGCAAAGAGGGCCTGCCCATTTAAAAGAGGTCCTAGGGAAAAGCCCAGTGTGCCTCTTCCAACTGGCGCACACACTTTCAGAAAATGAACAGTGAGCTTCTCAACGGGGACCTGGGCTGAAGTATAGTGGGTCCCTGGATTGTGAGGGGTTTGTTGATAGACTGGACTACAGGCTTTATGTCACCCATACCTCCCCAGGAATGGCAGGAAACAGCTACTCTTGTGCTTTGGGAGATTCGAGATCTCAGAGGGAAACTGTGGAACCCTGAGACCCAGAAGATACTAACAAGCCCCACGGCAGTGGTTATCAACCTGTGGGCCATGACCCCTTTGGGGGGTCACATATCAGATATCCTTAATATCGGATATTTATATCACAATTCATAACAGTGACAAATTCACAGTTATGAAGGAGTAACAAAAATAATTTTATGGTCGGGGGGTGTCATCACAACATGAGGAACTGTATTAAACGGTCTCAGCACTAGGGAGGTTGAAAACCAGTGTTCTAGAGGGGAGGACTGTCTAGCACTGGATTGACATCCTTAGGTCTGCCTCTCCATTGCTCTGCACTTTGCCTTCCTCATTTGTAGGATGGGGATGCTAGCACTGGCCCCATAGGCTGACGCAGGGGAGAGATAAATGAGGGCCTTGTTTACATCGCTCATCGCTGTATCCCTGGTGGTTAGTTGGCCTCCAATAAATGTTTGCTGAACAAATCATGTTACTGAAGTACACAGTTGAGTGACAGGCACAGAATTCAAAGTGGGCAGTAGCTCCATGCCAACTCCCACTCTTCTGCCTGGAGCCATGTGCCCGTTGTCCTCAGTGCGGTAACAGACTGGGATGCTCCTCACACTCAAAGAGATGGGGCCATGGCCCAGCCCCAGCCCAGCTTCACAGAGAGGGACATCCCTTCTGTGTGACCATGTCCTGCTCTCTGAAGCTTCCCTGCCAAGAGTCTCCATTGTCTGCCCTGTCAGACGTTGAGACGCTCTGGGAAAGGAAGTAGGATTTCTGGGCGCCTCAGAGGTCGCCCACCTCAGCCCTGCCCTGCTTTGTATTGTCCGTCTAGTTCAGGATAGGGCTCGGTTCTAGCCTTCATCTCCCCTCAGCGCCAGCCTGCCTGGCCTCACCCACTTTCCTTCCCCCACCCCCTCTGGCTGGAGACCAGAGTCCCTTCTATGCATCTGTTTCTCCACTTTCCTTGTACACCCACGCCATCTCCCATAAGCCCCAGTTGCTGAGTTAGGCATGCATAGGCCCACTCCTGACTCTGGCTGGCCACTCCGTGGTGTGAGAGCAATGGTCAGATTACTGTTACTCACTCCACACTGGCTGTTTCAGAAATAGCTCCAAGCCCACTGCTGGCAACAGCCATCTGCAGCGTGTGTACACAGGGCGCTTCCTACTGGGGAGGTCAGGCAGCGATGAACTATGAGATGCTGCTGGAAGCCCAGAGCTCAGGCTAAGACTCTTGCTCTTGGGGCACTGTTACAATGGGGCAACAAACTACCCCTGAGAAACGGAGTCTTCTCCCTAAGACTGAAGCGTGTCCTGGATGTTTCTGTATACTTGATCCACCTCTGGGGAGGGATCCATGGCAGAGGTCACCTGCAGAGCAAGGATATGAGCAGCGCAGGGCGGCCGAAGCCAACTGCAAGGGGTTGTGTAAGGCATACAGTATTTATCGAGTACTTGTATGTAGGGTACAAAGCTACATACATGCAGGCTGGCTGCACTCATCCCTGTTGCCCCCTGTTTAGCAAAGAGAGTATGACGATTCATCTTAGTTGTCAGACTGAGTTGGCTGAGAAATACCTAGGAGATTAATGTAACGCTGTTGCTGTGATAAGACACTGACCAAACACAACATGCAAAGAAAGGGTTTATTTCATCTCACACTTCCCAAGAACAACTCAACACTAAGGGACATCAGAGTAGGCGTGAAAGGCACAAACCTGGAGGCAGGAACAGAAGCAGAGACAACAGGAAAATACTGCTTTTTGGATTGCTCTCCCTGCCTTGCTTAGGCTTGCTTATACAACCCACGCTTATCTGTCTAGGGGCAGCACCTCCCACAGTGGGCTGGGTCCTCTTACATTGATGACATTAAGAAAATACTTCACAGATGTAGCCATAGGCCAATCTGATCTGGGCATTTCTTCAGTGGAGGTTCCGTCTTCCCAGTAATTGCTCGCTTGCTTGGGGATGTCTGTGAGAGTGTCATGGTACGTGGGGAGGTTAGAGAATAACTTCTGGGGGACCATTTCTTTCCTTCCAGATCCCTTTGCAGCAGGGTCTGTCATTTCTGCCCTGTGTTGTGCATGCTGGCAAGTTGCATACATGAACTTCTCACCTCAGGATTACAGATGTGTATCACCACGTTGGGATGTTTACATGGGTTCAGGGAAATGAACTCGGGTCATCAGGCTTCTTTGTGACAAGCTCTTTTAACCCACTGAGCCATCTCTCTGGTCCCAGTTATCTCTGCTTTTGAAAATGGGGGAAAGTATGTATCAGAAAGGGTAGGAGTCTTGTTCTGGGTTATACAGTAAATATGGCAGGTCTGGGTTTCCGAGGCAAGTGTGTTTGGTTCCCAAGCCAGTGCTCCAAACCACCAAATCACCTCTCTCAGGATGAGGCTCTAGAAGGACAGAGGAAGAAGAACGGTGCTACTTGGCTCCCCTATCTGAGGCAGTAGGGGCAGCAAACAGCTCAAGGCCAGTTGGGCCTTCTTAACACTGTGTTCCCATTGCCCATCACAGGGGTTGCCAAGGCAGGCAGGTCTGTATGAGCAGTGTAGAGTGAGCAAGGGAAGCTGTCCTGGCCGGAAGGAACCCTACAGGTCTAGGCAGTGAGCATCCACTCCTAGTGGAGACGGCAGCATAGGCTGCAGACCCTAAGGTAGGGGAAGTCCTTATAGGGTGGGAGGGAAGCTCCGTGGCAGATCAGGTAGTAAGTACGCCCCCTGCTTCAAGATTGAGCAAGGACAGGCCTGGGTCCCCCTCATTCTTTTTTTAAAAATATATTTTATTAATTTATTCATATTACATCTCAATTGTTATCCCATCCCATCCCCCAAATTGCTTGGGGGAAATGAACCAGGCGCAGAAGGGCTAATAGGCTGACTGGAGGAGAACTGACCTACAACCAGACACAGGCAGTAGGGTAGGGGAGGAGTAGACGACAGGAGGAAGGCTGGCCAGACATTTGGAGCCAGGCTTTGAGGGCCTGGTAGCAGCTGTGATGAGCAGCAAGCCTGTCCAGTTGGAGGGCATAAGTGTCTGGACAGGTGGCTGGAGTCCAGTGACAGGATTCTGGCAACGAGCAGTTAGTTGGGTTCTACATGCCCCGAATCTGTGGCACGGAAGACCTTGCAGATGGTAGTCCAAAGGCTACTATTATGGGGCAGGAAGCCAGACTCACTGATGTCTTGTGCACAGCATGAGAGCACGGCACACTTATCTGTCATGAAGGCTGGTATCTATTCAGTATGTCCTTGGTTGTTGGGGCCAGCCTGCAGAGGAGGGCAAGCCAAAGCCAGAACTGTAGCAATACCATGCAGTTGTTACAGACCAGGGCTGAGGCTGGTAAGCAGGATTACCTCTGCTTGGAGCAGCTGCCCCCTAAAGCTTACTGGCTCCAGGAGGAAAAAGGGAAAGGCTGGTTCTTTAGGCCTGTGCCAGGGAATTATCTGTCAGTGGCTATGTTGAAAGAGGAGTCTCTGGGTTTGTCTAAGCAAAGAGAGGGATGACTCAGTTAGTGAGGCGATGTCGTACAGGCATGAGAACCTGGGTTTGGTCCCCAAAATGCATGGGAAATCAACCAGGCATAGTGCCATGTGTGAGCCAGAGCCGAGAAGAAGCAGTTGTTAGATTTCCCATGGCTCATTGGTCAGCACCATAGCCTACCTGGAGAACGAACTCTAGGCCAGCGAGAGACTGCCTCAAAAACAAACCAACAACAACAACAAACAAAAACAAAAACAAAAATCCCAACAACCTCACCAGAAGCAAAAGCCTAAGCAAATAAACCAAGCCCCAAATAAAAGTGACCAGACTCAAGGTGAGCTGGTTGGCATCTGAGGAGTGACAGCCAAAGGTTGTCTTCTGGACTCCACTTCACACACACACACACACACACACACACACACACACACACACACACACCCCTAGGCAGAACAGTTTCTAGAGAAACTGGGGCCAGATGAAGACACACACCAACACACACACACACACACACACACACACACACACACACACACACACCCTTAACCAGAACAGTTTCTAGATGAAGCCTGTTCTTTGCTTTGGGAATCACACATTCTGCTATTGATGGAGGGACAATGACCAGCAGGGACTCCCACTACAGTTGAGCAACATGCGATCCTGGACTGGTTTAGCTGCACATGAGCCCTTTCTACTGGTCAGAAGGCCAGGGTGATGACTCCCCTAAGTCCCTTAAAGGGACCTGGGAGGAGGGGAAGGAAGAGGCATTGCTTAATGAGCACAGAGTTTCTTTGAGGATGATGAAACCATGTTGGAAATAGTGGTGTTGGTTGCGCAAAGTTGTAAGTGAGTGCAGTAGCAAGGCTGCTGAGCTACTAACAAACAGTCAAACCAGCAAAGATGTGCTCTTCTTTCCTCCCCTTATGTGATTATGTATGTACATTTTATGCTATACACACAAATATCTTAGAAAATAGAACCATGGATTGTGACCAGTTGTCCAGCACTCATGAAGATGCCTTGGGGTCTATTCCTACTGACAGGGCATAATGGCCTGTGCCTGTGATTGCAGCGCTTAGGATGTGGAGTCAGGAGGATGGTAAGTTCAGGGTCCACCATGGCTGCATTAAAAGTCTGAGACCAGATTGGGTCTGTAAGAGATTCTGAAAAGAGAGAGGGGGCAGGGAGAGAGACAAAACTGCCAAGGCCATGAGAAACAGGGAAGGACTGAGAATGGGGGTATAAGATGATAACTGAGTCCAGAGTGGAAACTGGAATTGGAGCCTGAACAGAGGAAGGGCCATTTAATGTGAATTCCAGGAAAGCTAATGAAATGAGCATGCAGTCTGCTGCTGAGTCGACAGTGTCGCTCCAGTGTTAATTTCCAGCGTCTGGTTATGTAAGGTGTTTGCATTGGCGGAAGGTGGGTGAAGGATACCCAGGAACCCGCTGTCTTCTTTCCAACTTTTCTGCCAAATTGAAGACAAAGGGGAACTTAGACTGCCAAAGAGAGCTGAGGATGGTCCTTAGCACGTGTGTGTCTGCTCTGCCTGGGGCTGGCTCTCAGTCCCTGGGTGATATCTGCCCTTAGCTTTATGGAGCTGGGTTCCCTGCTAGAAAGACAAAGGCTTAGAGAGGTGGAGGATGGGTTATAGGCTGAGGACAGGGAAGCAGCTTTGATCAGTGGCAACGGTCTCCCTGGAAGCTCTGCGCTGGTCTGTGCTGCTCCTCTCTGGTCCACAGGCTCTCTGTTCTCCAAAGGAGGACCCCAGGCATCCCTGTGAACATGAAGTATGCCAAGAGAGCATAGTTGTGGATCTGGGCCTCTCACGCAACTGCATACTGAACACACAGGGTTGGCAATCCTGTGCTGGTGCTACCTAGTCCATCTGGACCCACGCGCCGGGTCTCTGCTGCTGACAAGAAATGCTTCCATGTGCCTCAGAAACCTCCAGACTCACCACTGGGTAACTGGGGCTCTGACAGTGGCCTCCACCCAAGCGGAGGTTTGCTCTTTGTTCACACCCTCATACTGACAGGCTTGCCCAGCTGCACTGGCCCCAACATGTCAGGCCTTTGAGCATGCACTTGGGGTTCTCCTTTATATGTTTTTTTGGAGGGAGCTTATCTCCTCAATAATCATGTCAGTTTTTCCATAGTCTTGGTCAAACACTATCTTCTAGAGCCCAGCTTGTTGACTCGTTACTAGTCCTGCCCCTCCCCCAAACAAATTGGTCACAGTTCCTCTCTCTAGCTGCACAGAGTCCGGCTCAGGCCTGCCATGAAGGAGACCTCATTAAGAAGTGACTGAAGTTGCTGTGGTTCTGGGGCTCTGTCAGAAGATGCTCTCAGTGTTGTCTCCAATCTGACCACCAAGGCAACAGGAGTGTCCTGCCCTTTTAGCTGAGCACTGGATAGGTCTACACCTTACCCCAACAGAGCCTGGCAATGCCTCTGTGTCCCCAGTGGAGCAGGAAGGAGCCACGCCCACTTACTCTTGACCCAGATCACACCTCTGTGCATACAGAGGAGAGACTCTTTCCTCTATCCTAGTTCAAGGTTTTCCTGGGGATGGCTTCAGATAACTCCAGTGCACAGTGACGAGCTTGCCAATGTGGCCAGTCTGCCTCGGTCAGCCCATGCTGAGAGAGGTGGGGAGTTGGGGTAACCCCTCTCAATAGCTGAGGATTAGGTGGAGTCAAACAGGACCCCTGGCTGTCCCTTGTCATAGCACCTCCTCCTGCTTCTTAGCTATCTGAACTTCCATTTCTGCTGTGGTTTTACCCAGGGCCTCTTTCACCAGAAGTAAAAGCCTGGGCACAGAGAGATGAGCATCTAAGATGTGCTTTCTCAGCTCAAAGTGGTCATGCAATCTACACTGACCTCAGCTCTTTAGGCAGCTGCAGCCAGAGGCCTCTACAGTGGAAACCACAAGAGGAGGGAAAAGGGAAGCAAAAATTTAGTGAAGCTGACAGACAGTTGGCTCCCGAGCCTTCTAATATTCTGTTGCTTTAAGACAGGGTCTCCTTTGGTAGCCCAGTATGTCTTTGAACTTCTGATCCTCCTGCCTCGGCCTGCTGGGGCCTAGAATCACAAGGGTGTGCTGTCATGCCCAGATCCCCGAGTATCTGCAAATCTCACTAGCAGCTGCAAAGTGTGCTCAGCCATCCCCTCCCTCCCAAATCAAAAGACTGGGCTGGTAAGGAATGAACTGCCCAAATGTGTCATGTGGTTTGGACCCCAAAGTCTGCCTTCCTTTCTCTGTGCTGCGACATGAGGGATGTGATAAATCTAACCCTCTAGGCTGAGGTCACTACCCATGCTGAGGGACATTCTAAGCCTCCAAAAAGATCAGGTGACAGGACTGAGGGCACAGTTGATTGTGCCATTCCCAATATGGAGGGCTATGTGGTTAGGGGACCAGAGTTCTTAAGGCCTGAGGCAGGGCTTGGCCTAGGAAAAGGCAATGCAGCAAGTAAAATACATCATGCTTGGAAATGAGGGAAGACAGCCCTGGCTACAGAACTACCCTCTTCCCAGTGCCCCTGCACTCTATGATGTGGGCCCCTTCTTGCTTGCTGTATAGTCCTTGGCCTCAAGGCCTACTCTCTCATCTTTCCTTCTCTGGACCTTTCTACCCTTTCAGGCTCTGACCTTCCCTTGCATCACCACATCTCCAAGACTCTCCCTAGGCACGGTGGACATTTCTTACTTCTAGGCAGCAGCACTCCACAGCTGTAAGAGCTAGTTCCTTCAGACTGATGGGTGGCCACTCTGTGGGTACATGAGCTCTCGATGTTCTCTGGTCTTCACTAAGGTGCCATGTGTGTGTGTCTCTGAGTTTGAAACAACAGAAGAAGCAGGGCTGAGGCCATGCTTTTGTGAGAGTCCTGAGCATAGACAAATGAGACTTATGAAGTCCCAGCCAGAGTCCAAGAAGCAAAGGACACCCTGCTTTCCCTGAACTAGGTCTGTGAAAGGCACATCTTGTATGCAGTCTAGGCCCAGTGCACTATGCACCTCTGGGTACAACCTCTATCCTGTGCCAGAGAGGAGGGTATGCCCAGAACATTCTATGACTGCAAGCTATGGGTGCTAGCTAGGATTGCGCAAAAATGACCAGTTTGCCTCTAGTAAAACGCAGAATGACCAAAAAAAGCCTAACTCCCCCACTGACCTCAGAAATCCCTGCCCTTGGAAATGACGTTTTGGCAGGACACAGTGGGGAGGAGGAACAGAGGATTTCAACTCAAGCAATCCCTTGCCAGCCCCCAGGGGAAGCAAGCAGGGTCTTCCCAGGCTGGGAACAAGCCCAGAGTCTCTGGCTAGTGTGGATCATGGAATCACAGACATCCTCCTGCAAAAGGTCCTCTTCTTGCTCCAGAGCCCTTCCCTGGAGTGCTGGTCTATATCTATACTTCCTTCCTATCTCACAGAATTTTACCTGTCTTCCTCTCATGATGATGCAACCCCAACCCTTAACTCCTTGTCATAGGTCTCAGAGAGGCATGGGCCAGAGCACTGCTGCTGTTGCTTATCCATTAGGCACGGGTTCCCAGTGAGGAGTACCTGGGGACTGAAAGGTTGACAGTGTTTGTGCTGGGGGAAGCTTACAGAGCAGTCAAGTGTACAGCAGCAGCTACCATTAGGGCTAGGAATGTGAGACAAAGGAATGGGTGGAAAGAACTACCCAGTGGGGGAAAGACACAT
The DNA here is from genome assembly GCA_907169655.1 of Acomys percivali. Classification (NCBI taxonomy): domain Eukaryota; kingdom Metazoa; phylum Chordata; class Mammalia; order Rodentia; family Muridae; genus Acomys; species Acomys percivali. The sequence goes on along the minus strand of OU015742.1, from coordinate 113,760,976 downwards.
CTGGCACGCTTCCTGGAAGAAAGGGCATGTGACACTTGAGTGAGAGTTAAGACAACCATGCCTGGGATTGTTGAGTGAAGAAAGAAGGACTGGGGGTGTCCTTCAACAGTACTTGTCCAGCATGCGTGAGGCTCTAAGAACACACACAGCACTGGGGATAGGGGATACAACTGAAAGAGGTGAAGTCCTTGGAGGAAGAACCAGCTGGCTACAGAGGTGGATGGAGGAATCCAAGCCTGGCTTAAGAAGAACCCGATTCCTTGGAAGTTAGTAACACTTGTGAGGCCTCATGTGGTGATGTGTGTAAAAGTGCGTAGCCCCATGTGGGATCCAGCATGGTGCTCACGTCACACCCCCTTGTGACTGAGTCTAGTGACAAAGGGCATTCACTTTAGAGAACCCAATTTCACTGATTTGCCAAGAACCTGTGAGAACAGGACAGGGACTCCTGCATCTGGTATAAGCTTGAAAGCCCCACCCTGGGAAGAGATGGACACCATCACACACCTTGCTCTCTAGTGGACCTGCCTTGTACATGGCGTGGAGGAGAAAAACCAACCACTAACCGGAGTCTAGAGAGATCCCAGGCAAATCCTTGTCCATGGTGAACACTGAGCCAGAGCTGTGTTCCTTGGGACCCCTCCCCCCAGTATCTCCTCTAGTCTTCCATACACAGACCCCTCCCACACCTCACTGAAGGCCACACAAAGCCCACATGTGCACCATAAGGAATGACTTGTGTGCACATCTGTTTACTCTTTTCTCAGAGCTAATTGCTCAACCAAGGCCTCTTGCTGCAAGCAAGAGACATCAAAGTGCCCTGGGACACTCACCCCTACATGTGCAGTCCTTTTCCTGTCCCTGGTAACCAGGCCAACCAAGACTTGGCTTCAGTTTAGAAACAGCTTCGAAGCAGAAGGACACATCAAGGTGTCCTAGTCTGCTTTCTATTGCTGTGATAAACATCAAGAGCAAAAGCAATTTGGGGAGAAAAGGGTTTATTTTATCTTACAGCTTCCAACTCATCATAAAAGAGGTCAGGACGGAAACTTAGGCAGGAACTGAAGCAGAGACCATGGAGGAATGCTACTTATTGGCTTCTTTCCTGTAGCTTACTCAGCTTGCTTTTTTGTACAGCCCAGGATCTCCTGTCCCTGGTGGCGGGGGGGTGAGGGTGGGTAGCACCATCCACAGCGGGCTGGGCCTACACCAAAGCAAACACCCCACAGACTTGTATACAGTCCACTGTTATGGAGCCATTTTCTTAATTGAGGTTCCCTCTTCCCAGATGACTCTAGCTTGTGTCAAGTTGAAACAAACAAACAAACAAACAAACAACAAGAACAAAATCCAAACACACACACATACACACACACACACACACAACAAACAAACAAACAAACAAACAAAAAACCTAACCAGCAGATGAGGCATAGTTGTATGGAATGCCACAGGATGGCCTTAAGATAGGCCTATATCATGCAGACCTCTCTGTTTTGATGTGCCCATAAGTACACAGAGAGTAAAACAGGCAAGGAGTAAGGGCTGAGAGCGGATCAGAGGAAGAGAACATAACTGTCATCTGGCTCTGCCACCCACAGTTTAGGATGGTGAATGGGGGCATTTCACCTGGTCATTTCAGGGAGGTGATGGGCTGCGACCATGTCAGGATGAAGCCACTCTTACAGAGCTTCAGTGACTGACTGATGTTGTTATCTCCTAGCCTGGGCCTCTGTCCTACACCCCAGCTGGCTCAAGAACCCACAGCTCTCCCAGCTGTCTTCACACTGATGCCAGCAATACAGGCCTCCAGGAGACATAGTATGTAGTGGGTACTGACAGCCTTTCTATGCCTGGGCAAGTGGCTGATGACTCAGAGAGTGGAGGTGAGGCCTGGCAGTGGACTTACGGGGGAAGGGAGCTCTGTATAGTAATGCAAGCCCACAATTTGCATACACACATTTACCAGTGTCTGAGACAGTCCAGTATAATATACTTGTTCCTGGCCAACTCTACTTTGCCAAATAAATCTCCTGGCTTGTTGAGCCTCCCTCCACACGGCGAAACCTCAGTCTCTCTTCTTTCAGTTTCCTCTAATCCCCAAAGTGTCTAACATTGCCCTCAAAACACCTTCCTGTGCAGGTCCTGGGCATGGGCATCAGCTAGACGCTGCCTAGCCCTTGAAGGGCCAGGTGGCCAAGCCTCTCAGGTGGCATTTTTGGCCTGGGTTTCTCAAGGACAAAGATATATTCATGCCTGGGCAAAGAGACTAGCATGGATGCCCATGCTCTACAAATCTGTTCAGAAATCTGTGTCCAGTGTGGAAAAGTTAAATTGAGCCCTGCTCTTCCTTTCCGTTTTTTCCCTTCCTTCCTTCCTTCCTTCCTTCCTTCCTTCCTTCCTTCCTTTCTTCCTTCCTTCCTCTCTTCCTTCTTTCCTTCCTTCCTTTTTTTTTTATTGATTGACACTGGGTTTTGAATCCTTACCTTTGAGCATGTGAGGTAAACATTCTCCCCCATGAGATTCACTCTCTTAGGATGCTGAGAGTGTCCATCTGCCCCTGACTCATTCACTAGCCTACAGGAGGATCCCTCAGGTCTAGGAATGGACGACTGGCCGAGGCCATTGGTTCTTCAACCTGAAGTCGGCTTAGGACTCGGAAGCCAGGTTTCATCAATGGCCCTGGTCAGCTGATGCCAAGGAGGGCATGGGGAAAGGCCACATTAGGACAGACAGGCTCACAGTCTGTTCCATATTGTTCCTAGATCAAGCTGGTGAAATGGAAAGATCAGTCACGGGGTGCTTGCCTTGTTTGTGCTGTGGCAGGCTGTTGGAAAAAATCCATCTAGCATAGAGATGATGTAGAAGTGGGGAGCATCTAGAACAGGGATTCTCAACCTGTGGGTCTTCACCCCCATTTGGGTCACATAGCAGATGTCCTGTTTATCAGGTATTTACATTATGATCCATAAAGGTAGCAAAGTAACATTTATGAAGTATCAATAAATATGAGGAACTTTATTAAAGGGTCGCAGCATTAGAAAGCTCAAGAATCACTGTTCTAGAAGGAGCAGATTTGGCTTATATTTCTCAGAGATTGGGGTCATGAAAAGAACTGTAGAGGAAGAGCTGGACCCAGGAGCTGAGGTAAGCACTTGGTCTGATCCACAAGGACCAGTTGCCTACATCGACTGAGCATCTCCTGGACTCCCAGGTAGTGGAGGCAAAGCCAGAGAACGTAGGGGCCCATTCAGAGCTTACTGCCAGAGGTCAGAAGACCCCAGCATCTCAGTCTAAGCTGTGCCCAGGTCACAGGTGAAAACTCCCTGGAGAATATGAGGAGTGAAGGCTGGGCTGAGTGGGAGGCCTCTGAAATCAGACAGGACAGTTCTCACAGCGACATGGCCTAAATGCTCTCATTTCTCATGTGATGGGAACACGTTTCACGGTACGATTCTCGAGGGACTCTCCCCTTTGCTATGTGCTGACTTCTGGGTGACTCAAGGGAACAGTTGAGCCCCAGCCCTAGGGTTTCACTCTCAGCCCCAACACGTCTTAAGATCCATTGTTTCCGAAACACCGTAAGATATTATTCTTATTGTTATTTGGGACAAAGTCTTACTATGTACTGTGGCTGACCTGGAAACTCTCAATCCTCCTGCCTCAGCTTCCCATGCGCTGGATTATATTCATGAACTACTGTGCCCAGGAAGATTTAATAATGTACAGACAGTTGCTGCAAAGATTATCAGTACTGCATGCAAAGTGCTAGGCATATGAACACGCACAGAACAAGGAGTTATTAATATTATGACAGCTGACTGCTGTAGCCACCCCCTCCTTTTCAGTGGTCTTGGCTTTTACCTCTGAGAAGACTGTGCCTACTTTTGCAAGGGTTGTAAGGAGGCGATCTCCCCAAGATTCAGGATATAAGGAAACCGCATGGCTTCTCCGATCCTGTATCCTACACTTTTTACATGACATCTGAAGGGAGGGAATGGCTGATGGAGACAGCTGGTCCTGCAGAGTTGCCTCTCTGTGGAGTGATTAGCGGTGTCATGCATCCATTTGTAATGGAATAGAAACATTTTGATTTCTCCGGGAAGCAGGATTTTCTCCCAAATCCTTGCTGCTTTCATCCTTGGACATGAAACAGCCCATTCTAATCTCATACCAAGGGCAGACATTATAAAGAGCCAGGAAATCTGATCACCGCCTTGCCGTCCCCATCCTGACCCCCCCTTCCCTCAGCAGCTTTGATGATTGTGAGGGAGCCAGTTAGTTATCTTCTGCCTGATGCTAATAGCTCCATGCATTATTGAAGAGCTGTGTTTGCAGGGGACAGACCCATCAGGGAGACATCTCTAGTGTGGGTTCAAATTCAGCTGCCTCCCCTATTCCTCACTGTGGAGTTTTAGGGATCTGGAAAAAACCACTAGAAAGAGGCATGTACAGTTAGGAGCGATGGTTCAGTGGTTAAGAGCACTAGAGGCTCTTCCAGAAGACCCAGATTTGACTCCCAGCACCAATATGGGGGAGGGTGTCATAACGATGTGTAACTCCAGTTCCAGCAGATCTGATGACACCTATGCCCTCCCTGAGCACCTGGCACAAACATGCTGCATAGACACAGACAGAACTCCCATACACAAACAAATGAAATGAAATGAAAGTAAAATATTTTTTAAAAGCCACGTGCGGCAGTGCATGCCTTTAATCTCAGCATTTGAGAGGCAGGGGCAGGCGGATCTCTGTGAGTTCAGGGCCAGCCTGGTCTAGAGAGTGAGTTCCAGGAAAGCCTGGACTACACAGAGAAACCCTGTCTTGAAAAACAAACAAACAAACAAACAAACAAAGAGGCCAGATGATGCAGCACTCAAGAGGCAGAGTCATTCAGATATCTGTAAATTCAAAACTATCCTGGTCCTCATAGTAAGTTCCAGAACAGCCATAGATGCACAGGGAGACCTTGTCTCAAACAAACAAACAAACAAGCAAACAGGAGAGAAAGGGGGTGGGAAGAGAGGGAGAGTGGGAGGGAGGAGGGAAGGAAAGAAGGAAGAAAAAGAAAGAAAGAAAGGAAGGAAGGAAGGACGGAAGAGGCACTTGATAGGGTTATCTGCATAGCTTGCCATACCCTTGTTGGATGGCAGCTGATAAGGGACAAGAAAATAAGACGAGGGGCCTGGAGAGATGGCTCAGCACCCATGTGATGGCTCAACCATCTGTAACTCCAGTTCCAGAGAATCCAACACTCTCTTCTGGCTTCCATGGGCACCAGACATGCATGGGGTGCACATACATATATACACAAAGCATACCTACATATAAAATAAATTTTAAAAAGTTTTAAAGGAGAAGAAGAAGAGGAAGAGGACTGGGATGATGGCTTGGCTGGTAAAGATATTTGCCACCAAGCCTTACAATCTGGACTCATATCACTGGGCTGTGGTGAACCCCGCATGCTGTCTGAGTAATGTCCAACCCTTGTCTCTGAGACTGGTTCTGTCCTAGCAGAAAATATGGTCTGGCGCGTGCCCTGTGTCCCTCCCTCAGCTAGTATGTCCTAACCCTTCATGCTCTGTACTTGGAGGTGGGGCCTGGGAGAGATGACTAAGTTTGGATGAAGCCATGGATCTAAAACCCTCACACTGGGGGTGAGGGGTGCTTGTCTAAAAAGACAGGAAGAGCTTGTAGGTCAAGGTCTAACTTTGCATCTCTCTTTGTATATGGGGACGTAGTGAACAGGCAACCAGGAAACATGCTCCCACCAAGATGGTGCTTGGCAGCACTTACATTATGAGGGAGGGGATTGCTGCCTCCAGACCATGTGATATACATTTCTGTTGTCTGAGCTGCTCAGTCTATATCCATAAACAGACTGGGCCACACTCTAGGGAGGGCATGGGACCTGTCGTAGGAGACATGCAGGGAAGAGCTGTTGTGTCACTTTCTCACAAAGGGAAGGTCCACGTGTTCAAGATCTAGGTTAGAACAAGGTCCCAGGGAGCCATGAAAAATTCTTTGGAAGTCCTGAGGCAAAAACTATTTATATAAGAATACCAAGACAAGGCCATGCATGGAGGCACACACCTTTAATCCCAGTACCCAGGAGGCAGAGGCAGATGGATCTCTGTGAGTTCAAGGCCAGCCTGGTCTACAAACCGAGTCTGGGACAGCCAGGACTACACAGAGAATCCTGTCTTGAAAAACCAAAACTAATCAATAGATTGATTGATAGATAGATAGATAGATAGATAGATAAAAATAAAATAAAATAAAATAAAATAAAATAAAATAAAATAAAAGACAAAAACAAAAGAAAATTAACAAAACCCTAGGTGTGTTGGCACACATTTGTTATCCCTGCATCGTCTTTGGCTGTGTAATGAATCCAAGGCCAGCCTAGGTTACACGACACCCCATCTCCAAACAAACAAAACAAAGCTACACACAAAACTAAGATTTCCACAAAACTAAGATATTCTCTGTCGGTTTTTCACTCCCATTCATTCATATAATAAAGTGGAATGTTCTAGAATCCAAGTGGCATACAGTATTGCATTGGACTGAAGGGGGAAAGCAGCAATCAGAATCCATACACTAAGCTATTCTTCACACTACCTATTTTTGTTTCAGTAAATACATTTTCATAAACATATCTTATTCATATTAACATATAGATGAACATATTATTACTGTTTTAAGTAAGTTATTAAGCAATTTGAACTATTCCCAGCTTCAATTGTTAATGTGCTAAATATTGAGAAATGCAGCCTGAGCCAGGTGGAGGTGGCACATGCCATTAATCCCAGCACTTGGGAGGCAGAGGCAGATGGATCTCTGTGAATTTGAGGCCAGCTTGGACTACAAAGTGAGTTCCAGGACAGTCAAGGCTACACAGAGAAACCCTGTCTTGAAAAACAAAAACAAAAACAACAAAAAAGGAATGCAGCCTGTTAAAAATAAGAGATCTTAGGGAAAGAACTGGTTAGGATGGTGTCCATCTTTGATTCCAAGGCAAGCGAGGTGGAGGCAGGAGGATCAGGAGTTCAAGGTCACTCAGCTACACAGTTTGAGGTGAGCCTGAGCTACATGAGACCTTATCTTTCTCCTCTGGCCAAGTAAGTTAGGAGTCTCCATTTATTTGAGGGAGAGTTTTGTTGTTGTGAGTTTTTGTTTGTTAATGTGAGTTATTATCTGATTCTATAGCCCAGACTAGCCTAGAATTCACTGTGTAGCCCAGGATAGCCTCAAACTGGCTGTAATCTTCCTGCCACAGCCTCCCAAGTACTAGAATTATAGGAAGGAGGCACCATGTCTGCCTAGGGTTATTTATTTATTTTTAAAGACAAGGTTTCTCTGTGTAGCCCTGGCAGTATTAGAACTCACTCTGTAGAGCAGGCTAGCCTCAAACCTGGAGATTACCTAGGTCTGCCTCCCAAGTACTGGGATTAAAGGCATGTGCCACCCCTGCCTGGCAATTAAGAATATAAAACGCGAGTCCAGTGACTAGAGGATTTGAGGACTCCTGATCAAGAGCAGGGAAGGCCTCCGTTTCTCTGTTCTCCTTAGTCCCCTCTTCCATCCTTAACAAGGTGTCAAGGGTCCATCCATAGTAGGTCAGCAACAGGGGCAGAAGCATCATGGCCTCCGGAGATACACTGCTATATACGTTAGTCCAGGGTAAATGCTGCCTTGTCTTCTATCACTTAAGGAGTTTTGGCCCCTATGAGCTCTTATACTCTCCTGTTGATGAGAATACAGACAATAATCTTTCAAAAGAAAAACTGACTCCATCTCTGCCTGATTTAAAATCTGTCCACTCTCCCCAATCCATTGGAAATATTAGGGCTCCAGTAAGCACTAATTCGCGCCGGGTCCTCCATGGTTTGCCAGCGTCATCACTCCTGACCAGCCTCATCACCCAGCTACTAGACCACTCCTGGAGTCTAAGAGACTCTCTTGCTACTACGGGACGTTGCGCATGTGCCATCCACACACTCCCCCCACCCCCCCACCCCCGTGAATCCTGAAGTGCCTCTCTCCCTCTTTTCCCCAGCTCCTCTGAATCACCCCTTTGTGAAGCTGCTGTCAGCCCTCTCCCAGGCCACTAGAATGTGGGAGGCTGTGTTCCAAGGCTGAATCTTCCCATCAGCCCTTGTGCTGACGTCACATCTATACACATCAGAATTCCTTGGCTCTGATTGGTTAGTTTCTCCTTCTGACTGCTCACTGCCCTGGTAGTTAAAATAGTTTCAATTTTTCCCTTTCCAAAGTCCTTGAGAGAAAGCACTCAAATATTTGCCAAATGACTCAAAGAACAAAGTGCTCTGGGTCCAAATGGTACCAGGGAAATGGCTTCCAGAGCCAGAGGGCTTGATGGTTAGGAAATCCTCGCTAGAGCTGGGGGTTGAACCCAGAACCTCACACACCCTGGGGCTATGTTCCACAACTGAGCTCCCCCACACCCCTGCATTGCCCAAGCCCTTCTCCACCGCAGGCCTTGCCTCGGAGGCAGGTCTGTACACCTCAGCCATTCCTCAGCCTTTTCTGAACCACAACATAGCAAATAAGCAGGGCTTGAAATCTCAGCAATCCCTTCCCAGCCACCTTATCACCCACCTGCACACACGCAAAAGATGTATCCTACAGGCTCGTGTCTGTCCAGCATCCTTACTAAAGAGGCATCTGTGCTGAGACCTCAGTCTCCATGGTCCTGATTTACCAACCATCATTGTCGGTTAAGTTCCAAAGGGAGTAAGTTGCTGAGTATTCCAATTACTTGAAACAATTAAGCATTCGAGTGAATACCCTTCCATTTGTTGCCGAGAAGAATTATAGTCTAAATTGAATCCAATCATTCCCTCCTTGGTGGAATACACAAGAAAGGCCGAGTCAAAACTTCCTAGCATGGTAGGTACCAAGTGATGGCTGCTTGGTCAGCAATGGCTGCAGGATGGTAGGTATATTTCAATACCATTTACCTCACTCATCTGACAAATGTTTATTCAGCGTCAGCTAGTGTGTTAGATTTTGTGTGGATGCAGACCCAAGTTTATAACACACACACACACACACACACACATACATACACACACACAGAGACACACACACACCACATACAGATATCCACACTGCACACACAGACATAGACACATACAGACGTGCATACACAGACATACATACAGTCACACATACATACATACATACATACACACACACACACCACACCATATACACACATCACACACACAGAGACACACACAGACATACATATACAGACACACACACATAGACATGCATATACATACACACCTACAGACACACACACACATAGACATGCATACACATACACAGACATACACACACAGACACATACACATACCATACCCACAAACACACAGAAATAAGTAAGCATACACATGCCACATACAACACACACATACACACACACACACACACACACACACACACACCACTTTTGCTTGATAACATCAGGAAAAGTAGCTTCACAATTATCAAACATTGAAAATTATCTGAGGGGGAAAGAGAGGAAAATCTCATTCTGCATAGCTTTCAAGGTGATCTAGAAATGCTTGGTTTCCCTAAGGTCTAAATTTCAGGCCTAGAGTGAATGGGGAGCTGTTACCAGGCCTCTAAAGATGATGGTTCAAGGGACAAGCTTCCGAGCTTCCTCTGGCTGCTCTCTATTGCTCCCAACTATGGTCATTTGGCCAGGCTGTCTGGAGGCCACAGGACAGCAGGGATGACGTGTCAGCAGCTGAGACTTGGCTGGGCTGAGACTGGACAGGAGTGGCATCTACAGACTACCACAGGAAGACCTTTCTGCTTAGCTGGCTCCTCCTGCAGCTGTCTAGGGGTTGGGGGGGGGGGCAGGGAAGAGCCATGGAGCCCAGAGCCCTGGGTGATTTGTGGGGCTGTGTGCGGCTTTTTTTGCTCCTGTGGACTTTTCAATGGGGAAGAAGAGGTTTACCTCTCATTTTTAATTGAATCCAATGCTGCTAGGCCAAGCTAGATGAAATCTCAGCTTCTCCATGGCCTATAAGGAACTGCCTGACTATTTTTTTCCTTTTTTTTTTTAAATTAATTTATTCATATTACATCTCAATTGTTAGCCCATCCCTTTTATCCTCCCTTTCTTTCCTCCCTCCCGCTTCCCCCTCTACTCCCTTTCCCTATGTCTGTGACTGAGGGGGACCTCCTCCCCCTGTATATGCTCCTAGGGTATCAAGTCTCTTCTTGGTGACTTATTATCTTTCCTCTGAGTGCCACCAGGCCTCCCCATCCAAGGGACATGGTCCGATATGGGGCACCAGAGTTTGTGTGAAAGTCAAATCCCCTTCTCCACTTAATGGTGGAGAATGTCCTGTCCATCGGCTAGACTGGGTAAGGGTTCGAAGTTTACTGCTATATTTTCCTTGGCTGGTGCCATAGTTTGAGGAGGACTCCAGGGCCCAGACCCACCTGTATTTTTCCAGGACCCTCTGGATCCTTCTATTTCCTCATTCTCCCAGGCTTCTCACCCCTAAAGTCTCAATAGGATTTTCTCCCCTCTGACCCACTTTCTTGGTATGTAAAGTTTATCATGGAGGCGTACCCCTGCCTGACTATTAATGAGGGCTAGAGAGAAGCCAGAGGAGGCCTAGAGGCCCTCACAGCTTTCTGTGGCCTCTGCCGCCCAGCCTTGGGCTGGCCTATCGTGGTGGGCTAATGTGCGCATTTCAGCGGTGGTTAGATATGAAAATGTAGTAGTTTGACCTCTGACCTGTGGAGCTGATGTAGAGGCATGGAAAAACCATCTGGAGGACCTAATACTAGAAGAGGTTTTGGACTTGAACTGATCAGCTTCATATTACTATAATGAAATATGTGGAGCTGTTAATATGCAAACAGAAAAGGCTTAATACAATCACCAGTTCTGGAGTTTCCAGCCCAACATTCTTTGGAGTAGCCCATCAGGAGTGAGCAATGAAGGAAACTGCTTGCTTCACGAGATGGGAAGCCCAAAGAGACAAAACCAGCACTCCACAATCCCTGTCACTGCCATGCTGCCGTGTCCGAAAGACTGTGCATAGACCCCCACTTCTCGAAGATTCCACCATTTGCCACCATGGGCACCAAGCCTTTAGCACATGGACTGCTAACGAGCAGTCATCTAGACCACAGCAGGACTCCAGTGAGCTGCTCCCAGATACACCTGCCCTCACGCCAGTCTCCCTCACTAGGGCTCCTGCTTCCTCTTCAGGTGCCTTTGCAGTTCTGGGTGGCACTTGTCAGTACCAGTACCACCTGGAAGCCAGGCAGCTCTTTCTATGGGCTGTTTTGTCTCTCCCCAGCCCCAACCCCAAACCTCTCTGGACTCTTCCTCTACAGGAACTTGCATCAGTGATGAAGTCTCCCTGGGTCTCAGCCCTCCCTCTGCTTTCAAATTGGGATGCTTGCACTGTTTGTGATGGTAGAAAAAAAAAACTGAGCAGGCTGAGTACTCAGAGGCTGGTGTTGCCTACCCTAGGCATGGCGCTGACTCTTGATCTGGTCCTGCAATAAGATGCCCATCCAGATTTCTTGAGGGGAAAGGGCCAGTGGGTATTAGACTTCAAACTCCACTCCTAGAGAGGGGTGCAGAAGTGGGGTTTATGTCCCAGGGTCTGACTCATTGGGTTAAGGTGGGCTGGGCACTGGATGCTCTAGAAGGTGGCAGGTTCAAGATGGAGTGGGAAAGATGGTTTAGTTCCACAATGCAGAAGCTTTCTATTGGCTTCTTGCTGTGGTCACGATAGTCATCTCACCTCCAATCCAGTCCTTCTAGACTCAACACAGCACCCTGAGGGCCTCTCAAACCCAGACGGCTGATGGGTAAGACAGGTGGAGCCGGGTGTCTGTCTTTCCTTGTTTCCCAGTCCCTCCCTCATCCCCACATTTCACTAAGGAGAGCTGGCTCAGTTTCTCATACAGACCTCCACTGTCCAAGATCAGGTTTTCCAATATGTACATCTCTGAAACATCCTTTGAATGGCATCTCCAGATACCATTACCTCTGACTGGTACAGACATACACAAAGGTGGTTACAACCAGGGCCACTGAAACACACATGACACGGATCGGTAAACACATTGTCAAAAATGGGTGAATAGAGGATGGTTTGAATCTTTTATCCTCTGTGTAAGAGACCTAATTACCTCCTTGGTTTTGAGAACGCTGGCAGAGTCCTGGACATGAGAGTCCTGGCCCAGAGATGAGGGACAGTTTAACATTCACAGGAGTCTCAATAGCCACAGGATCAGCACCGAGCTGCCAGTACGAACCCCTACACAGTGATGTCAAGGGGGTGAGATGACGCCTGAGTCGCCACATACAGGAGACACCAGAGTACACTACTGAGCAGGAAGCAGGCCCATGCTTCACTTAGGAGGAGACATGAACTGGATCTCAAGGCTCTCCGTTAGACAACGGCCTTGAGAAGGCAGCTCAATGCTCACTCTGCAAGATATGCTAATATCCCAAGAGATCCATGGAGAACTGTCTAACACCCAGGCTGAGTCTGACACACACTTCTGAAGGCCGCTCACGCAGCATGTAAACACAGCCAGGTCTGCCCAGGTAGAGACGCCCAGGTTTCTTGCAGCTGGGCTGGGATCTGTTTCCTAGAAGCTAAGATCCTATTATTGAGCTGCTTGAAATTTTATAAAGATGCTTCAGGTTTTGTTTTGTGTCTTTCAGATAAAGAGCATTGTCTTCCAACCAGGGCCATTTTCTTTTTTTTTTTTTTTTTTCTTTGAGTGTATGGCTTCTCTTTTTCTAGACCTCTGGACAGCCAGGGCAAGGCTCCTGTCCCATTCTTCTGTGGAGGGTTGCTACTACTGACCTCTGCTGGGCCCCCTTTTAGGCTGCCCTTCTCTGTCTCCGCTCTACCAGCTCAGTATGCAGTCTGAGCTTATCCATGTGCAGCCACTGCATTCTGAGATCCCCGGTGGATGCCTGGGAGCCACAGATAGTATTGTACCCTATGAAGGCTGGTTTGTTTGTTTGTTTTCCTACACATACATTCCTGTGATAAAAATTAAATTGTTAAATTAGGTATCATAAGAGATTAACAATTATTAATAATGAAATCAGCTACTATGATATAAATCTGTTTAGCAATTGTGAATTCTGTCTGGAACTTTTCCTTTAATATTTTGTAGTTGTACGGCAAATTGAGGCCTGGAAATGAAACTTCAGATAAGGGGACCCCTGTAGTCCTCTTCATTCTCCAAGATACATTATGAGAGGGTGTTTGGGTTTGTGTGTTTGTTTGTTTGTTTGATGGGGAGTTGGGGAGGTTTCAAGACAGGGGTTCTCTGTGTAACCCTGGCTGTCTCAGAACTCACTCTGTAGATCAGACTGCCCTCTAACTCAGAGACCTGCCTGCCTCTGCCTCCCAAGTGCTGGGATTAAAGGCGTGCACCACCACGCCCAAATAGAGGGAGGTGGTTGTTGTTGTTGTTGTTATTATTAACTTTTTAATTATTTTGAGAATTTCATACCTGAACGCTGTATTTATATCATTTCTACAGCACCTCCCTCTCTGCCTTCCAACTCCTCCATGCACCCCAGCACAGATACTCCAGAAGGGTTGTTGCAGTATACTTTTGTAACGCGATTGTAAGGTTTTTAAGCGTGAGCTTTGTAGGTGGCAATGCTGTCCATCCATTTCCCGGGATGGACACCCGCTGGAGAACAGCCTGCCTCAGCTCCAGGGGGCTGTTCTGAACAACTGCAAGTTCCCCTTATCTCTGTTTTGTCCTTTTGGTGCCTCCGTTTCCCTGTTTCTCACCCACATGGAACCCGCTTTATTGAGCTTCTCCTTGGTCTCGGCTCAGGCAGTGAACAGTGAAGTGTCCCTGCTATCCAGTGCCCCTCTACAGAAACTCGAATGAGGGGCAGTTCAGCCAGTGGGACAACAGCTTGTGGAAAGATCTGAATCCTACCTCTGAAGAGAAGACACACCCACACGGGACAGAGAAGATACAAGGCCAGGGCCCAGAAGCGCATCTCAAGGGGGTCTCTTCTGTAGTGACACACGCTGGGGCAGAGTCACTGAACGTGTCCTCTGTGGACAGGCTTTCAGGAGGGAAAGGGTTTCTCTGCTGGAGAGCCCTGGTCATTTCAGCAGTTGGGAGTTCACACCCACAGAGGGGAGGCTACCTCTGGGTGGAGGAGCAGAGTCAGTGGGAGTGGTGTGTCAAGGTGCATCCTGGGAGTCAGAGCACGGTGGCAGCTGGAGCTTCCTAGGCTAAGAGGGAGCTCTGAAGACATTCTGGGCTCTTGAAGTGTAAGGAAGAGTGGGAAGGGCCGGCGTCCACAGATGTCTGCTCCAATGCCAGCCAGGCAGGGATAGAGCGGAACTGGAGAGGAGCCATGCAGAAAGGACTCTTATTACAAGCTTGGAGCTGTGCTAGCTGATCTTTTTTGCTGGAACTGGGTCAGAAGTGGGAGCTGCCACCCCCTTGTCACAACTTACTTCCGCGCTCCTTCTAAAAGACCAGTTATCTGAAAGGCCCTACCTGGCCTCCGGAGTCGTCTGGAGATTCAGAGCTCAATTCCCCCACCAGCCTGCATGCATGTGGCCTGAGCCTGTACTCATTGTCACCGAGTTTGCCCTGCTTAAGCACTCAAAGGCAGGACCAGGTCCTAAATTTCAGAGTCTCTCTGGGCATGCAGATGATGACTGCATTGTCTCAGGCTCCTGTGCTTCAAGTTTTGCCCAGGGCCTATACTGACTTCCTACCCGGCCTACAGCCTTCCCCCTAGGAAAGCTCTGGTCTCACTCATACCCAAGCTCCACACCCCAGTTTTAAACTGTGAATAAATTCCCGGAAGTTTGGAGGCTGTTTGAAGGAAGAACTATCAGACTCTGAGTCTCAAATCTTGGAAGTGATGATGTAGGGGCTTGGGGCGGGGGTGGGGCCCCATCTAAGTCAGCCTACACTTCGACAGCTGCCTGTGGCACAATACCCGCTCTCACCTCGCAGCTTGGCAGACATAGATGGGGCTAGACAAAGGCACATAATTCATAGTTATTGGTATCTCTGTCTCGATATGAGCACAGGCCAGGAAAAGTAAATAGAGAAGGTGGTTTCAGGGCTTATCTCAGGCAAATGTCCGGGGTTTCGGGGCAGAGCATGGCCAGGCTCCCATCCCATTAGTGGGTAAGCAGGTGACAAGACTCAAGGCTCCACCTGGGTCAGAAGAGCTATTCTTCCCACCTCTCCCCAGTCCGGTAGTGGCTGCAGCAGGCCACCTCCTTGTTCACTTCAGGCAAGAGCCCAGCAGGAAGAAGAGGCTGGGTGAAGCTATAGGTCCTACCAGGTGGCTGCCCGAGGCAGTGAGGAGAACTGCTCTGTTCTTGCTGAAATTCCGCCATGGCTGTGTCCTGCAGAAATAACAGTGTGTTGGTGTTTATCAAATGCCTTGACCTCAATTATGTTAACTGCAAGATAGGCAGGAAAGACCTGGGGAGAAGGGTAAAGCCTTACCCAAGGTCATTCAACAGAAAATACTGCAGTAGGGCCCAGGCCCACTCAGCTCTTGTCCGGCCCCAGCATCCTCTTGCAGGTCCCATCACGAAGATGCCGTTGACAGGTAGTACAAGTAGGTGCTTTCTGCTTCCTTGCCGTCTCTCTGGGGACTGGATGCTGAGATCAGCAGTGAAGGCAAGTGATGTGACAGGAATGGGAAGAGGAAGTGGAGACAAGAGCTTGGAGGCTGTGGATGATTTCAAGGTGGGAGAGCTTCTTGTCTCCATTGGGTAAAGGCTCACCGAGTGGGCAGCAGAGAACAAGAGAATGGTCAGGCAGCCACCCCATATTCAGGTGTCTCCAAATAGGGGCCTATCCGCTGCCTCCTCTGGGCCACCTCCCTGGTCTCACCAGCCTCTTGATACCTCTTGTGCTTCTTTATAGCACACTCTTGTTCTTTCTTTTCTTTTCCTTTCTTTTTTTGTTTTTGTTTTTTTGTTTTGTTTTGTTTTTCAAGACAGGGTTTTTCTGTATAGCCTTGGTGTTCTGGATTCACTCTGTAGACCAGGCTGGTCTTGAACTCACAGCAATCTGCCTGCCTCTGTCTCCAGAGTGCTGGGATCACTGTGCTTGGTTCACACCCTCATTCTTTGTTTTGAGACAGGGTTTCTCTGTGTAGCCTTGGTTGTCCTAGACTCATTTTATATACCAGGCTGGCCTTGAACTCTGCCTGCCTCTGCTTCTTGAGTGCTGGGATTACAGGCATTACCACCACCCCTGGCCACACCGTCATTCTTAGTCACTCTTTCAGTTCTGCCACTCAAGGCTCTAAGGGCAGGCATCTATCTGGTTCATCTCAGTTCCCAAAACATGGTTCAGGCAATACAATACATAGAACAAGTTCTGAGTGCACATTTGTAGAATAAATAGATGTGTATAAGAGTGATAAATCTGTGGGCCTTGGGCTGAGGATGTAGCTAGGTTAGGCAAGTGCTTGCCTAGGCCCTTGGGTAGATCCCCAACAGCTCATAAACTAGGCATAGTGATGCTTGTCTCTCATCTAAGCATGAGGAAGGCAGAGGATTGGAAGTTCAAAGTCATCTCTGGCTACACAGCCAGGCTAGACTATGAGACTCTGTCTCAAAAAAAAAAAAAAAAAAAAAAAAAGGCTTCATAGCATAGGGCCTGAGCATAGCAGGGCAAAATAGGTACTTACTGGGATAAAGAAAAAAAAAGCCCATATATACATGTACACAAGTATCCTTCCAGAACACTTTGAGGAAATCCTGCTCTGCAACAGCCAGTCTTGTTCAGTTCTCCATGTACCTACCTCACTCTGAACACACACTCCCAGTGTCACTCTGCTATGATGCTATGATGTAATAATACAAGTTTTTTTTTTTTCCAAGACTGGGTTTCTCTGTGTAGCTTTGGCTGTCCTGGACCAGGCCTGACTTGAACTCACAGTGATCCACCTGTCTCTGCCTCTCAAGTGGTGGGATTAAAGGTGTGCGCAACCATGCCTGTCTATAATACAAGCATTTTGTCTTATTCCCTGACATACAACTCAGAAAACCTTTAGCCTCTGCAGAGTAATAGGATGTCTTTGTGCACTAATGACGTAACAGGAGACTGCTTTATAGACAGAGTGATCTGTGAGTTTGGGGCCTGTCTCAAAAAACCAAAACAAAACAAAAAACCCTACAAGAGTTGTGTTGGAAATTTGATGGAAATTGCATTGAATCTGTAGATTGCTTTTGGTAAAATGGTCACTTTTACTATGTTAATCCTACCAATCCATGAGCATGGGACATCTTTTTTTGTTGTTGTTATTTTGTTTGTTTTTGGTTTTTTGAGACAGAGTTTCTCTGTGTAGCCTTGGCTGGGGAAATCTTTCTAACTTCTGATGTCTTCCTCAATTTCTTTTTTCAAAGACTTGAAGTCCTTATTATACAGGTCTTTCGCTTGCTTGGTTAGAGTTACAGCTAGATATTTTATATTATTTTTGTCTATTGTGAAGGGTGTTGTTTCTCTAATTTTTTTCTCAGCCTGTTTATCACTTGAATAAGGGAGGGCTGCTGATTTCTTGAGCTATTTTTATACTCAGCCACTTGGGTTCCCAGGTAAAATTTTTGACTTCTTCTTTTCCAATTTGTATCCTCTCTATCTCCTTTAGTTATCTTATTGCTCTAGGTAGAACTCAAGTACTATATTGACGAGATACAGAGATAGTGGGCAGCCTTGCCCTGTCCCAATTTTAGTGGAATTGCTTTAAGTCTCTCTCCATTTAATTTGATGTTGGCGATTGGCTTTCTGTATATTGCCTTTATTGTTTTTATGTATGCACCTTGTATCCCTGATCTCTCCAACACTTGTAACATGAAGGGGTGTTGGATTTTGTCAAAAGTTTTTCAGACTTTAGTTGTCTTATTGCTCTAGCTAAAATATCAAGTACTATATTGCACAGATTTGGAGAGCTGGGCAGTGGTGACACATGCCTTTAATCTCAGCACTTGGGAGGCAGAGGCAGGTGGATTGCTGTGAGTTCAAGGCCAGTCTGGTCTACCAAGTGAGTCCAGGACAGCCAAGGCTACACAGAGAAACACTGTCTTGAAAAACAACAAGAGAGAGAGAGAGAGAGAGAGAGAGAGAGAGGAGAGAGGAGAGAGGGAGAGGGAGAGGGAGAAAGAGAGAAACAATAGATATGGAGAGAGTGGGTGGGCAACCTTGTCTTGTCTTTGATTTTAGTGGGTCCATGGGAGGCACACAGAGACTGAACCACCAACCAAAGAACACACATGGGCTGGACCTAGATCCCCTACACTTGAGGTGCCAGGGTGGGAGCCTCCCTTTCTCTGAGAAGAAGGAGAGGAAATGGAAAATTTTTAATAAAAAAAAAATGTACCCATTAGCGAACTGTCTTGTCTTAACCTTGTTTTTCTATTAGTCAAGAGTGAAAGCTAGCAAGATGGTAGAATATAGAATATTATGTTATACTGTATTATTATTATTATTATTATTATTATTATTATTATTATTATTCTATAACACTCAAAGAAGCTACCTAATTAAAGTAGAAAGTGTATTGATCCAAAGGAAGATGAAAGAGTGTAACTGGAAAAGGGATTAAGATTATGTAATAGGGCTTGTGCTCAGTATGTTACAAGGCCTTTAAAGACTATGCTTAAAGACTTTCTTAAATATCCTGTCTCATATACATCAAAAAATAAAAAATAAAAGCTCCCCATGTCCACTGATCTTGCCTTATTCATCTCTCTCACCCAACTGTTTCTCTGAATCCTTCCTTTATCCTGTATAATAAATGGGCAAACCTAAGTGAAGTGTTTCCCTGAGTTCTGTAAGCCGTCTGAGCAAATTAGCTGAACACGAGGCAGGAGCTGTGAGAATCCCTGATTTACAGTTCACTGGGGGACACATGCTACCACCCGGGGCTTATGGTTGGCATGTGGAGTGGGGGAAGTGTCTCAGAATGGAGCCCCCGGTCTGTGGGATGAACGGCCAGCATCTCCAGGTCCATGGCATCAGAACTGAACTGAGATAGAGGACACCCCGCTGCTAGCCCCTGAGAACTGCTTAGTGCGTGGGTAAAGGTCCCCATTTATTGGTTGTCAGGCACACCCTAATGTGATGTATAAGAGTAGGAAGAGGGGCTGGAGAGATGGCTCAGAGGTTAAGAGCACTGACTGTTCTTCCGGAGGTCCTGAGTTCAATTCCCAGCAACCACATGGTGGCTCACAACCATCTATAATGTGACCTGATACCCTCTTCTGGCATGCGGGCAGGGCAATGTATACATAATAGTAAATAAATCTTAAAAAAAAAAAAAAGAGTAGGAAGACACTTTTTTCCCCCATCTTTGACACCTCTCCCCCATTTGCTCCCTGCTGCCCAGAGAGCACACACAGCAGCTCCAAATAAGTAACTCAGCCTTTGCACATTAAGGAATCGTAACATGGAAGGTGCCAAAGTTTCCTAAAAATATCTGAAAAGCCTTGTTGCCAAGCTGCAAAGGTGAGCTGGAAGGGCACATGCCCGGGAGCCTGCCTGGACTCTGAGCCACACCCATGCTCACATGTCCTCTCTGGCCTGCCCTCATCTGCATGAGCCTGGATCTGTGCACACTGACCAATACCTCCAGGGAGCCTCTCCGGTGTACCCGCATACAAAGATGGGGAAACTGAGGTCCAGAATGAGGCCAGCCAAGGCACCTTGGGTACCACTAAGGGGCTCTGGAGAGTGAGGATGGAGCATCCCAGGGATGGAAGGTACGCCTTGAAGGTCTCCACAAAGGAGCAGCTTGATTGTGCAACCCCCATCCCCACCCCCAGTTCTTTTTTTTTTTAATTAAAAATTTTTAATTTTATTCTTTGAGAATTTCATGCATGCGTACAATGTGCATTAATCATATCCATCCCCATTTGCCTCAGGAGTAGCTAGCTCTTTGATGAGAGCTTCATGCTGGGTGCTTGACAGGCACTGTGGTTTGGTATGTGGCAGGGAGGAGATGGGTGGAGGGTATGATCCTTCGAGCTGACTGATAAAGAGAGAGCTTCCAGAACTTGCCCAAAGCCTCAAGCTAGAGGACGATGGCTCCTGCTCCGTGTAGGACCTCCAAGCTTCTAGAGCTGGATGCGTTTGTTTCTAGGGCAAAGACCCTCTGACCATAGTCACCGCTAGGCTCTGTCTTACTCTCTGCTGACCATAAGCATAAGCCCTCTAATGGCTCTCTCTCTCTCTCTCTCTCTCTCTCTCTCTCTCTCTCTCTCTCTCTGGCCTAGTGGAAGCGGCTTCCTGACAACTACTTTTTCCTTATAAGGCGTCCCCCCAACCCCCCCCCCACACCCGCATCTGAGCATGGCACAGCCCTGAGATAACCACAGACAATGCCTGGACCAACTTCCTTCTTGAATAGTTCTCTGAACTATTCCAGGGTCTGTGGTATGTGGAGCAGAGTGTGTGTGTGCTGGGGGCCGGGGCGGGCGGAGGGAGGGGGACACGGCACGGACACAGACACCACACCCCTCAGCTCTCTGCACTTCTGCCCCATGCTCCTGAGTGCCTAGAGCACTGTGGGTATCGTCACTGGACCTCTTGCTCTCATCTTTCTGGTTCAGGGACACAGGCAGGACCCCAGTGCCACTCACTCTTGTTTGCCAGCGCTCTGATTGTGGGTACCTCTTCTTGGCTGTGGCTCCACCCAGCTATGAGAAACAGAGGACTTGTCCCAGGCACCTCCCCCACCCCCACTCCCTGGAGATCTCCTCTCTGCCTCCCACTCTGTGTGTCCCAGTCTGGAATCTCTGGATGCTGCAGGATTCCTGAGGGTGGGTTGTCTGCTTGTGTTAGGCATATGCATCGGCCAGGCTGCCATCTAGTCTTGCAATAATGTGATCTGGTGAGCAATTTTACACATGAAAAAAAGAAAAGGATTTGGAGAACTGGCTTAATTAGCATCATCACCAGAGGTCTTAGGGTACAGGCTTGAGCCCAAGGAGTCTTAACAAGCAAGGCTCAGCCACTTGCCCCCATTACACCAATGAAAGACTCAAGTGACAGTGAAACCCAGAGAAAGGAGGTTTATTCAAGTCAGCCACATGGGAAAGAGGAACTAACAAGGAGGTTCAGTGATGCTGTGAATCTATCTTCAAGGAACTAGACATGAGATTTAGGACAAGGGTAACTGTGCAGTCTTGGTCAAGGCAGGCAGGAAACCAAAGGATAGAGATTAGCGTATGAATAGAGCCAGTTAATAAAGATGAGCAGCTATTCCTTATTCCAGCTTCAGACAGCAAATGGAACACACTGGAGTAGTAAAGCCACAATACACAAACTTGGGCCGGGTGTGGTGGTGCATACCTTAATCCCAGCACTCAAGAGACAGACGAAGGTGGGGCTCTGTGAGTTCAAGGCCAGCTGGTCTACATAGTAAGGTCCAGGGTGCCAGGTGTCTCAAATAGGAAAAAAAAAAAAAAAAAAAAAAAAAAAAAAAGACAAAACAAACAAACAACAACAAAAATAAAAACAGGGTGTGGTGGCACACACTTTTAATTCCAGCACTCGGGAGGCAGAGGCAGGCGAATCGCTGTGAGTTCGAGGCCAGCCTGGTCTACAAAGAGATTTCAGGACAGCCAATGCTACACAGAAAGAGCCTGTTTTGAAAAACAAAAACAAAACAAAACAAAACAAACAAACAAACTTAGAAAAACCAGTGCTGTGTAAATGTTCTAGAAAGTGTCAGGAATCTCCTAGCCCATTGCTTATAGGCTTTTCCCTGGGCTCAGTAGTCCCTTCCCATTCTTGGGAATACTTTCTCTTTCTTAAAGAACTCTTTCTGTTTCTATTTCTATTTCTATTGCTAATTTTGTGTCCCTGGTCCATTTGTGGAGGTGGGATACAAGAACCCAGATACTTCTGCAGGTGCCCTGGAACTTAAATCTGGTACACAACAAAAGTGTGGCCCTGCCCATCAGTGACTCTTGGTCTGTCCTACAGAGTGATATGACAGGTCAGAAGTGTGTAAATTCTCTTTCTGGGAGACAGGATCTCCCTCTGGCTGGTACCAAGGTTTCAATCTTGCCCTTACCTTGGAACCTAGGTCCTTTCAACAGTCTGATAGCCAAAACGGAGCACAGGTACCTCTAGAATACCCGTGCTGTGATAACTTTGGCACTCACCCCAACCTGCCTTTCAGCGGCAGCAGCTTCAGCAGTTATGCCATCACTGTAAAAAGCTGATAGCAGAGGTTAGAGGTGAAAGGCGGAGCTGTAAAGAGGGATGGAATCACACCACACAACAGATCCACTTAAGAGGTTTAATAGAGATGCAAGAACCATCTCTAGAGGCACAGGTGGGGGGAGAGAGAGAGAGAGAGAGAGAGAGAGAGAGAGAGAGAGAGAGAGAGAAGTAATGAAAGGTAGAGAGGAGCTGGAGAGGTAGAAAACAAAGTAGAGAGAGAAGTAAAAAAAAAAAAAAGTAAAAAGAAATAGATCGATAGAGCCACGGGGAGGGTCTGTTTTTTTATATGACCTTGGACAAGGCCACGCCCCCATGGCAGGTGAGCAGTGACATCACAGGTAGGCGGACTGTGGCAGAATCATAACAATCACCCCGCACCGCCAGGTGCACCAGGTGTGGTGCACAAAAGGTCCCAGCCACCGCTGCCTATCGCCTGTCTCTGTCTCCTTCTGTCTCTCCCCCCACCCCCCGACTCGGGACTCGGGAGTCAGCCTTTTGCTCTCCTCCTTCTACAGTAAACCTCTTGCCCTAATTCTGTTGCATGGCATGATTTCTTAGCGACACACCTTGGCATGGACCCATCAAAGGTGGGCATCCTTCCCCTACCCACACACACCTCTTCTGCTTTATCCTAACCCTTGCTCCTTCCAGGACCATCATAAAAGAAGCTTAATTGGCAGGGGTGGGATTCAAATCAACATGGTTGACCCTGGGACCAAGTTCTTTCCAGGACAGTGTGCTGCTTCTTGGAAAGAGAGAGAGAGAGAGACAGAGCCTTGAGGATTATTAGCTTTGTCCTGAACCTCCCAAGCTCTATGCCTGCAGGGTAACCATAGGACATGGGCGCCAGGGACCTCTGTTTCCCCCGCCCCCTGCCGTATTATAGCCCTCTAGCTGGTCAGTCAGACTAGACAGGAAGAAGGCACGAGGAGCTGGCAGCCAAACAAAGGGGTCTGTGGGTCAGTCAGATACTTCCTCAGCAGCACAAAGCCCTATCCCTCCCCCCTAGACTCAAACCTCAGCCTTCAGGACCCCAAAGAATGCCTGGAATGTAACAGGAGCCAGACAGCCCCTGGGCTCTGGAGGATAGCAGAGAGAGACCGTCTTTGTGCTAGCAAGCCTGACCCCAGCCCAGAAAGGTCACTCCCTGACCTATGGTCCCACTCTTACCCCATTCCCTGGGAGTGGCTGGGTTGCCCCTTTCCACAGGGTCTCTTGCTTGTCCCCATTTTATAACAGCTTCAGAATGGAGAGGTGGGGTGTTCCAGCTGGTGATATCCTCCTAAGGGTTCTCACCCAGCCTTCCCCCGCTCCATACCTGACCTGTCTCTGAGCCCACAGACCACGTGGCTCCCTGGCATTCACTTGAGTGCTATGCTCCCCAACCCCTGTTGCTCTTCTAGGCTCCTCTGGTCTGTGCCCCTCAAGCCTTCAATCTCGTTGGGTGTCCTAACAGTCCTCAAAAAAAAAAAAAAAAAAAAGGGCCTCTGTCACAAACATGTGAATCACATTATGGGAGCTGGACAGTAAGCCTGAATAAAGCCTAAGTGTGGAGTGAGGAGCGAGAAGTGCAGGGAGAGCCGAATCTGGTCGGGGCCAAGGTCTTTGAGTGACTACTTGACGGTGGTGAGACACGAGAGTTATTTTTTTTTGCCAGTGCATGGAAGGTGGAAAGTGATAGATCTATACCTGCTGCTCATTCTGGGAGGCACACAATCAACAGTCAGAGAAGGGAGCGTCCTGGGAGCCAAGGCCAGGGTAAATGATAAAGCCTGGGCCAGGCGGTGGTGGCGCATGCCTTTAATCCCAGCACTCGGGAGGCAGAGGCAGGTGGATTGTTGTGAGTTCGAGGCCAGCCTGGTCTACAAAGTGAGTCCAGGACAGCCAAGGCTACACAGAGAGACCCTGTCTCAAAACAACAACAACAACAACAACAACAACAACAACAACAACAACAAGAACCATAATGTAAATATCTGATCTTTCCAGTGGTCTTAGAAGACCCCTATAAAAGGGGCGTCATTCCCCCAAAAGGGTCGTGACCCATAGATTGAGAACCACTAAAGACACTTGTGTCCCTATCTCTGGCTATCAGACTATTAAAACAATGGTCCTCAAAAAATTGGAAGCCTAGTACCTGCTCCCAATGTGACCACACACCTGCTTTTCAATATTCCTTGGGTACTTAAGTGATGTGCTGAGGACAAGTGGGCAAACCTGCCGTGTTAAGGCTGACGGGGAACAGGCTCTCTGAGGACTTCTACAAGAAACTCCCGGATCAGCCAGGCACCTCTGCCGGTTCCCAGTAATGGCTCCTTTGAAGAAGCATGACCTAGGCTGGGCAGATGTCTGTCACAGCTGCTTTATACTCACTGGTCTAGAACTGGCCCTAAGACGGGAGGAGACCGAGATAGAGAGCAAAAGACACAAAGGTTTTCTTAAAATATTCCTACCCAGTAGAGGAGAGGCTATCCTAGGTGGTTCTCCCCACTCAGAGCCCCCAGCTCAGGTTTGGTGCCTGCTCAGAGACCTCATTTTCTTTTTTGGAGGAGGAGGGTTGTTCAAGACAGGGCTTCTGTATAACAAGAGTCCTTACTGTCCTGGACTCACTTTGTAGTCCATGCTGGTTTTGAACTCACAGCAACTTAATAGCTTCTGCCTCTCCCAAGTACTGGGATTAAAGACATACACCACCATGCTCTGCTTGCTTAGAGACCTTGTAGCAGTCTCTCTGCCTCAGAGCAGGCCTTGGTTTGGTTTAAACCTTGGCCTGCAAGGTTTGGGGCTGTGTTTTGAGGCTCTCATGGGTGAGGATTCTTGGGAGGTCACTGGAGTCTGAGTCTACATTAGGTACCAATGGAGCTGGTGGCCAGAGTGGCTTGGTCAGTGAAGCGTGGCCCTGGGTCGGTTCCCTCTCAAAAACCAGAGAAACATGTTTGGCTTGACTCTGACTCATGCTTCCTTAAAAGAAAACTTTGTTTTTTCCTCCAAAATCCCAGACTTCCACCTTCAGACAATAGTGTGTTCTCAGGAAGTCATGCATCTTGTTTTTCTGTGGAAGATGCTGGGGGGTTGGTTTGTTTCAGGGTAATTTACTGGATTTGGACCTGCAGGCTACCCTATCTCTCAGACCAGGCTGTTGCCCAAATAAGGTGCAGAACTCTAGCAAACAGAAATACAGGACACACCCCCCCCAACTAAATTACATATACCTGGTCTAAGTATGTCCCTTATGGTATCCAGGGCATACTTAGACTGGCAGGAAAGTCAAATATTTTTGTTTTTGTTTTTATGAGATAGGGTTTCTCTGTGTAGCCCTGCTGTCCTGGACTTACTTAGTAGGCCAGGGTGGCCTCGAACTCACAGAGATCCTTCTGCCTCTGCCTCCCAAGTGCTGAGATTAAAGGCTGTGCCACCACACCTGGCTTCTGAAAGTCAAATTTAATCTATAATTTACTTGGTAATCCTGCCCTAGCCTGAAGTCCATAAGTGGCCAATCCCACTGGGTAACCATTCCTGCCCTCTGCCTGCTGCTGTCACCACCTGAAGACACCACCCCACACAGCGGGTGTCCCACTCAGGGTCCGGCTCTGTCTGCACCTTTACACCTTGTCTCAAGACAAAGTCCAGGCCTAAGGCTGAACTTTAAGGCTCCTCAAAGACCTAAAACCTCGCTTTGTGAGCTGGAGAGACGGCTCAGTGGTTAAGAACACTGGCAATTCTTCCAGAAGACCCAGGTTCAATTCCCAGCACCCATGTGGCAGCTCACAACAGTCTAGCTCCAGTTCCAGAGACTCTGACACCCTCACACAAATATACACGGAGGCAAACCACTGATGCACATGAAATAAACAAAAAACAAACAAACAAACCTTGTTCTTCTATCTGCTACCCCCTCCTCACTTTTAGGAAAGGAATTGGGTGGTAGTGTCCCCTGCCCTGTCCTGTCTCCTTCCCTGGGATCAGTATCCTTTACCTGGTGACTGGTAGGAGAGCTTGTGATGTTCTTCACCTCTGCTCAGGGCTTTCTGCCTCTTCTTGACAGGAGGTGGGCCAAATGTTGGCCATCTTTGTGTTAGTGGTGAGGGCACCAGTGTGAGGAGTTCCCCTGGAATTGCAGAGGTCTTCTTACCTTAACTCAGACCAAGCTAGGATCTAACTTTAACAGTGCAATTCCTCCTCCTCCTCCTCCTCCTCCTCCTCCTCCTCCTCCTCCCTTCCTCCCTCCCTCTTTCTCTCCCTTTCTCTCTCTTTCTTCCCCCTCCCCCTCTCTGTTTCTTTCTTTGGTTTTTTGAGACAGGATTTCTCTGTGTATCCCTGGCCGTCCTGGGACTTGCTCTGTAGGCCAGGCTAGTCTCAAACTCTCAGCAATCCGCCTGCCTCTGCCTCCTGAGTGCTGGGACTAAAGGCTTCCCCCACCACCGCCCTGCTGACACTTTTCAGCACAGCATCCCTGGCATTCCGGCTCTGCCACTGGTGAGCAGCTTCAAGCACATGCCTGGGTGAGAGGCTCATTTCTTCTTCCCACGCCCCCGAGTCCTTCCCTGCCTTTCTCTCCTGTCTCCCTGGAACATCACTGCAATCGGTTCCACAGCCCTGCTCCCTGAGGGCCGATTCTTCCCTGGCTGTGAACACGCAGACCCAGCTCCCCTTGCTCCCAGCACGGGCTCCACACAGTCCATGTTTACTAGTAGAGCTGACTCCGTCTTTTCAGGCGGGGAGAAACCAGGATCCAGCTTCTCGTTTTCATATGAGCGCCTCCTCCCGCGGCTCTTGCTTGGGATGTGTGTTTCTTCTACTCTCTTCTAGTCGGTGGCCTCAGAAGATCGTCCCCAGACTTGAGATCTTTCTCCAGCTCATCGGATAGTTGCTTTCTGGGTACCTGCCAAGGGCCACACATGGGCCCGAGCACATAAGGACCCTTAAGAGGTTCCACCGTGGGTCATTAGAATATGAGAGAGGTAGTGACGACCACTAAAAACCCTGTGGGAGTCTCGTGCCTGCTGTGGAGGGCATTGGGGTCACCCCAGAGCAACAGGGGCAGCTTCCTGAATGGCGAGGTCTGGACTGAAGTTCCAGGGGTAAGCACAGTTCTGCCAGGAAAATCCTTTGGGGAAGAAATGGGGTTTCACAAAAAGGGGCAAAATGGGCATGGCCTGAGGCATGGGGACAAGCAGCTCTCTGCATGGAGGTGTGGCAGTGCCTGAGTCCCAGGGCCACTATACTCTTTTAGACTTCTGGAGCCATGGTTCCCTGTGGCCCAAGACCCCAGCTGCCCTCCCTTCCTGCTGAACACTCCCCATATTGTTTGCTTTTTGTCTGATTTCTTGTGTCCAAGCCATTCCAGCTTTATTGCTCTGTTTCCCTTAAGGGTTATAATGGAAACTGGAGTTGGCACTGTGGGTTAGAAAACAAGCTTAAGAATCGCTTTCCCCCTTCTCCCGTGCCTCCCCCCCCACCTCTGCTGGGCCCCAGGAAGGAAGCCAGCAGAGAAGACCATCAGTCTGTCTGCTTCCCTTGGGCCTGGCAGAGCCTGGCCTGCCTATGACATGCCTGTGACCCTGGCCTGGACCTGTGGGTGAGAACTTTTTTAAGGGGTGGTATGCCCTGAACCCTTCCTTAAAGGGCAACACAGACACTGGGGTGTAAGATCTGGGACCTCTTGATGCAAATCTTTTATTTATTTATTTATTTATTTATTTATTTATTTATTTCCTTTTGGTTTTTCAAGACAGAGTTTCTCTGTGTAACAGCCCTGGCTGTCTTGGAACTCTCTTTGTAGACCAGGTTGGCCTCAAATTCACAGAATCTGCCTGCGTCTACCTTCCAAGTGCTGGGATTAAAGGTGTGCACCACACTGCCCAGCCTACCTATAGTTCTTATAAAACCCACAACCACCAGCCCAGGGATGGCACTGCCCACAATGGGCTGGGCCCCACCCCATCAATAGCTAATGAAGAAAATGACTTACTGCTGGATTTTTTTTTTTTTTTTTTTTTTTAGACAGGGTTTCTCTGTATGTAGTCCTGGCTGTCCTGGAACTCAATTTGTAGACTAGGCTGGCCTCTAAATCACAAAGATTCACCTGCCTCTGCCTCCCCAGTGCTAGGATTAAAGGTATGTGCCATCATGCCTGGTTTATAGCCATATCTTATGGAGATATTTCCTCAAGGTTCCGTCCTTTCAGATAACTCTAGTTTGTGTTGGTGTGTAAGCTGATTTAAGACTAGCCAGCACCTCTCATTTCCAGCCTGAGCCCATATTTTTGGTTCCACCCCTTACTAGCTATGACATCTAGGTCAGGTGATTTAAACTCACCAACTCTTGTGTCTTAGGATATAAAATGGTTAGAATGATTGTGGGGTTCAGTGGATAATGAAGAAAAAGACCTAAAGTCTCTAACACAGGGCAGTCATGGTTTCAACCCTCCCGCATCTCCTTCTCCCTCTTTTTAACAGAACCTTGAGCCTAGGTTGGTCCTCAGCCTGTCTCATTAAGTCCTTGTAGGATGTATGTGGATAGGCACAGGTAAGAGACCACGACTCTATGGCTGCAATCCTGCACCTGGCACTTCAAATGTCTCTTCGCCTGCCATCAAGAGAGCAGAGAAGCTAGGTTAGTCCAAATGTGACTTTACAGTTCCCAGGGCCAGAATCTACTGGGGCCCATCAAAGCATGGGAGAGTCGATAAACTAATGACCTCCCAAGAAATCATGTCTGAATTCTTGGGATCTATGAATGTCACTGTAGTGTCTTGAATCATGTCCACCCAAAAAGATATGCTCAAGTCCCACCCCTGGTACCAAGAGAGAGGAGCTTGTCGGGAAATAGAGTTATGGTGTTATTTACTTAAGGCTCTTGAGACGAGACCATGCTGGGGTTTCATGTTCTGCCATGGACCACTAGCTCAGTTGAGGATCGGTCCTTGGGGTCGGGAGTTCTTGGAGCATCGTGAACGGAGATAAGGCGTTGTGACAAACAGGTGTTGTAACAAACAGAGGCGACTCAAGTTTGCATTTCCATCTGAGTGTATTTTTCAGCCAAGCAGTCTAACATTATATACATTTCTGGAAAGCAGGGGGAGGGGGTTGGTTACATTTTCCCACAGAGCAGATTCTTGGAAGTCAGTGAACAATCAAGCATACACGGTACAGGTACAGATAGTTTTGTCATAATTTGAATTATGACTTTGAATTGAAACAATAAAAGGTACAGAGTACATAGCGAAAAGACATCATCGCTTCCAAGTTATTGGCTTAGTATCAGTATGTATGTGCTCTCTTTGTCTAGGGCCAATGTCCTCTCCCTAATGAAACTTTCTCCCTAGCGAAACTTGTGCCCAGCACCTGTGTGCCAGGACATTTTTTCCCTTATTCTATTCTTGTTCCTGCACACTCCATTTCTTTGTAGGCCATAGTATAACTTATTAACTAATGATTAATTTCTAGTCATGTCTCTTTTAATAAGTAGAAGTGAAGGGGAACTACTTCAGCCACGGACAGTCCCTGGCTGCAGTCCCAGGCCAGGGTCTCATAGCAACCATTGTTATGCTTGAAGAGTCCCATCTTGGGAGTGAAATGCAGTTAGAGTTTAGAGGGAAACAGAAGACAGCTCCCAGCAAAGAGAGTTCTGAAACTGCAGTTTCTGCTGGCAGGAATATTGACCCCAGCCCAGGAGATTCTCCCCTCCTCTGGGGTCCTAGTTCTCA